>OY804598.1:22933762-23597268 GCA_963680895.1 Fragum sueziense
ATGATCAAAGTAGGTTTAACCCATTACCACACAATGACTCTTTTTGACTCCCTACAAAATAATGGCAAAGGAAAACATCGTGGAAAATGAAGAAATTGCTTGTGAAAAGCAATTTCTTCATTTTCCACAATGTTTTCCTCCCAAAAAGACCTAGAAATTAAGATTTCCTTTCGTTTGAAATTGTCGTCTGCAGAATCTTTCAATTTAGACCGCTCTAAAATTTTGTCGTTTGGTAATGGGTTAACCCTGTCCCAAACAGAGAAATCGTTGGGTAGTCCAATTTGAAAGCTGCTAGAGACAAACAATTATCAAAACACACTTAAAGATAAAGTGCAGGAAATATTAAGGCAAAAGGAGAAAATGCTGTTCATCAGCATTTTCTTCTTTTGTCTTGATGTTTTCCCAAGCTATTTATAATATGGACATCAAAACCAGTTCTTGTTTGGAGAAGGGTTAACTAGCCAACAGTCAATTCTGACTCCTTTTTACCAAATAAAGAATTCTGTATTAGCTTATATCTCTATCTGTGATCTTTCTAAAATATGTTTGTGTTCATTTATTGTCATTGTTAGAATTTGCAAAACTATTGTAACTCTTTCCCAAATGTAAAAAAAATATGGATTTGTTAACATTCATAGGTGTTGCAGATTGCATACAGGTTTTTTAGCTCCGCTGGCCTTCGGCCAGCGGGGCTTATGTCATGGCCCTGTGTCCGCCGTGTGTCTATCCGTAAACTTTTTTTTAAACAAAACTACTTGACCAATTTCAACCAAACTTAGCATGAAACTTCTTTGGATTGACCTCTATTGTATTCTTTAAAGAATTTCTTAGTCTAAAAGCCAGTAGAGCGATACCGGGCCATCATGGCCCTCTTGTTTATTGTTACTTCAAACTTTAATCTGTGTGAAATTTTGGGAAAGGGATGAAAGGGAGGGCAATGTATTTGCAGCCCTAAAGTTTACACCAAGTTTGCCTTTACAATGGTTTTGCAGGAAAATTCATAGTCTTGTCCTGCTATTGGTAAATTTCAAATTACCCTTGCAAAATCATTTTCAAAGGTGTTCATAATTTCTTATAATTTATTAACAAAATCATTGTAGATTTTCTGAAATTGTTGATTATCCATGGGGTTATTAGGTTGGAGAGAACATTGGACTGCATATGTGTAGTTTAATCTTATTTGTCCCTTGCTTGTCTTAATAAAGCATGGACATATGGCTTGATTTAAAGATTAATTTTCTGTGGTGAAATTTTGGTTTAAGGTAGTCCACCCCTAATGAGATTCGCAGGAATTATTCGGGTGCGATCGAAAACATTCAGCGGTGGAACTCTCCACCGCTGAATGTTTATGACCGCGTCCGAATAGGTTCGGATATGTAATGATGCCACTCGAAAAAAGCCAATATTTTATGAGTCTAAAAATGGTGACATTACGGGTATTCTATGTTAACCCATTACCAAACGACAAAATTTTAGGGTGATCCTTTTCAAAAACTGCCACAAAAGACAAAATGGATGTTATTAAAGATAGGATTTGTGTAAAATATGGCACAGAAAATATTGAGACAAAAGGAGAAACTGCTGGTTATCAGCAGTTTCTTCTTTTGTTTCAATGTTTTCCCAAGCCTATTCTATTAAGGACGTCAAACCAGGTCTTGTGTGGGAAAGGGTTAATGTCTAATGGCAGGATAAGATTCCATTATCATGCCTCTGTATTGAAAAATCGGGGGCATATTGATTTACTCATGTCCGTCTGTCCGTCGGTCTGTCATTCAGAAAACTTAACTTGAAAACTTAACAATGCTAACATTAGCATTAGTGTTTCACAAACTTATCTTGTTTTTATTTATATTTTTGTAGCATTGCTCATATTTCTATGTCTATATTTCAATAAAAAAATAAATACTGAAAGTGGAAAAAATATGATGTAAAAAAAAGTGTTTGTATGCAGTGATGAATTACAGATCCCTAGAAGCTCTTGTATACAAATTCTTAATTCACTACCTGGGAGTGTATTTTGCTTGTGTATGAGCATGCTTAGTATTGTTATTTGAGGGGAAATGGGATCCCTTTCCCAAACTGGACCTGGTTTTGAAATCCCTAATAGAAAAGGCTTTAGAAAACATTGAGTCAAAAGAAGATAGTGCTGAAACCAGCATTTTCTTATGCTTACAACAGCATATTCTTCTTTTGCCTCAATATTTTCTTGGCTATATATTACACAAATTTTACTTTTGTCAACATCCCGATACAATTTGTCGTCTGCGATACAATTTGTCGTCTGCGGGAGATTTTGAGTTAGACCATCCCAATATTCTGCTGTTTGGGAAAGAAATAAATGTTGTCTTGTAGTAAATTATGAGATACCTAACATGATTGACACTGGAACTTAACCATTTCCCAAACATTGATATGTTTTGGTGCATATACAAGTGTTAAAGCTTTAGAAAATGTATTAAAAAGAAAAGGAAGAAAATGCTGATTACCAGTATTTTGTCACATTTCCTCAAAAGTTTTCCACTCTATCAAAGAGAATTATCCTTCTTACAGCCATGATAATCTGGCATCTGCATCCTCTTTATACTATATCACGGTGGATAATCATGTGATACAATATTTTCAGAAAATCTTCAATAATTTTGTAAATACTAGACCAATTTGAATTCGGTCTGAAGCAGAGAATGTGGACAGACGTCACGCATTAGATGGACATGGTTGATTTTTGAAAAATCAACTGATAAAAAAGTTATTGAAGATAAACCAAAATTTTGGTTTATCTTCAATAACTTTTTTATCAGTTGATTTTTCAAAAGTCCAACAAATCCAGCTTATTCCTGGCATTTTCCCACCTTCTCTGCTTCAAACCGAATTCAAATTGGTCAAGTATCAAAAAAGATATTGAAGATTATCGGAAATTCTGAGTCACGTGATTATACACCGTGTATATTGTCAGTGTTGTTCTAAAATCTTTTAACTACAGCTTGATTGAGGTGGTAGTTACAAGGTTTTAGAATTACACGGACAAAATGTCACAGCAGAGAAATTATGATAAGCCCTTTCCCAAACAACCGTTGTTTTGATGTACATAATTATTAGATAAAGATTTATGAAAACATAGGAAGAAAACGAAGAAAATGCTTATGGCATTTTCTCTGTTTTCTTCAGTTAACAAACTTATTACATTTTCTTACAAACTTTATTTTTCAGTTTTATATTGAATACTTCGAAAGCTTTCAATTTGAACTTCATACGAGGGCTGATCAAAGAGTTTGTATAATTTCATCATAATTATTTTACCTTTCAGCCGATTGCATTTATTTTTTCACAAGTGTAATTCTATTATATCATTGACGTTCTGATAAAATACCATAAATGTCAATTTATTGTAACAATATTTTTTCACCCCTTAAAAGGGTCAAAGAACGCTACCCCGGAGCACGCCGTAAAATCATGGTTGTAAAGCTCCGCAAAACGATTATTTTTTAAAATCTTGCTCAATCAAAACTTCCGATATTTTATCTGCTAGAGGAAAGACATCATATCAGATACTTGGTAAAGTTTCAAGGCTCAATGTTGTAAAACAATGATGCAGCTAGGGATATTGTGTGACGCGCCGACGTGAAAAAAGAGTAAAAACGGCACTTTGCAAATCGGGGAAAAATGACTGTTGAAATTAGTTTTTGTTATTTTCGGTTCTTACGCAAACCCAAATTTATTTAATTTAAGAAATATTGCAAGGCTAACATCATAAACAAATCATAGTCTGTAAAAATGACATTTCTTGTTTGTGCGTATAAGATAGAGAATCAAAAAGACAACAAAATGAAAGAACGCAAAAGAATTGCGTAAATAAATTTTGACGTTCGTCAACGACATCGTATAGAAAATCCGTCACTACATGAATATGAGAGAATGCATTCTAAAACAGTTTGGCTTTTTACATGAAATATCGAGTTCTATGTTAATATGAATAGCTTCATATACATGTATTTTGTTCGATGCCTAGCTTATGGTGGATGAGGAATACCAATAATCAAATATTAGAAACCAATCTGTATTTCGGATTCTCGCTGATAAAATATATATTCTTCGTTATTCATTTATATTTGAGTAGGCCTAAGTCATATTCTGATTACATAAATTTCATTTTGTTCATATCAATACTTGTGTAAGTTAGTGTAAATTTGAATTGAAAATGGAATGTTTTTTCAAAAAAAGTTTTTAACACAATAATACGCCTTTCGGATAATTTTGTGATTTAGTGAGAAAAGCAACTTAATACCTCTTTTGCTCTGGCTAGATCTGGTACAAGGACATAAATATCGACTAATTGATCCGTTAAACAGTGAATATTTGTAACAGTTCAAATGCTTTCGAAAAATAAATAAAACAATTGCACAAATCAAAGGAACAATAATGATGTGCAACATATATTTGAAATTAATTATTCTAAAAGATATTTAAAAATGAAATGTTTTGCTTCATAAACTAAAATTTCGTGAACAAATTATACAAACTTTTTGATCAGCCCTCGTATATTGACTTGTTTGGGAAATTTACTGCAAAAATTTTGACAATTCAAATTTGAAATCTGCTACAAACAACAAATGGATGCTGATAAAGATTGAATTTATGCACAATAAAGCAAAGAGAATATTGAGGCAAAAGGAGAAAATACTGTTATCAGCATTTTCAGCGAGCCGGGACTTAATGTCCGGGGAGCTAATGTCACAGCCCTAGTGTCGGCGTCGCGTCCCGTCGCGTCTTCACTTGAAAAACTTTAATCTGGTCTATATCTCAGGCACTATTAGAGATACAGCCTTGATATTTCATACATAGATGCATCTCGACTAGACCTTTCATTTGGGACCATGACCTAGTGACCTTGACCTTGGAGTTTGACCTACTTTTGAAAAACTTTAACCTGGCCTATAATCTCAGGCACTATTAGAGATACAGCCTTGATATTTCATACATAGATACATCTCGACAAGGCCTTTCATTTGGGACCATGACCTTTGACCTAGTGACCTTGACCTTGGAGTTTGACCTACTTTTAAAATATTTGCTGTTTTTGTGACAAGCTCCCGTATAGGCGAGCTATGTTGTCTGCGGGAAAACTCTTGTCTTCTTTTATCTCAATGTTTTCCAATGCCTATTCAATAAGGGACATCAAAACCAGGTCTTGTTTGGAAAAGGGTAAATGAACATCTGTTGTTAAATTATATTGATACTATTGCTTATTGGAATCACTTTAACTTGTAATAAAATTCATATGAAAGTGGATGCGGGTTCCATCTTTATCTTGTTCTTACACCATTTTGTATCATGCCACTCCTGAACCCTTTCTCAGAAAGCATTTCTTCGGCCTCGTTCGAAAAGGTCGTAACTACAGCTTATTCTAATCACTGCTTGAATAAGCTGTAATTACTGCATTTTTTAATGTGACCGACGATTTGGTTTTGATATTTTTATCGTAGAGAACTTTGGACAACAATGAGCGAAAAAAGAAATTGCTGCTGATGAAAAGTTTCTCCTCTTGGTAAAATATTTTCAAAAATTCTAAATTCATAAACATATTAATATAGGACCATTGTAAAATTTTGCTGTTTTTGACACAATTAGTCAGAGCCCGATAGCTCAGTTGGTAATGTCGGAGTCAATCCAGCAGTCATGGATTCAAACTCTGGCCAGGTCAACATCTTTTTCCTATTTGACAAAAGTCATTTGTGTCTAGCAAATCGTCGCTTTTCAACGAAAACCTCGTAACTGCAGCTTAAAACAAGCTGCAGTTATGAGGTTTTCATTGAAAAGCAAAAAATTGGATGTCAATCATCTAAGTTAGAGAACAGCTGGAGGCTCGGATTGTATATTGTTACAGTAATGGTGAGAGAAATGCCACGAATCCACTCTTGAGTGACCCAACCGCCGCGATATGACAAAAGCAGTTAAAAGTGGCGTAAATGCTCCCGTCACACCAAACTAGATCTTAGAACGTCTTGCCCAGTTGTAACAAAATCATGAAACGGGATGCGGTAGAACATGTAATTTTCGCAAATGTATTGCCAATAGATGCCCATCCGTACCAGATTGTAACATGTATGTCCCTAATAGGATCAAATATGACAGCTCTTTTTGTAATCCATCCATCTCATTTAAAGTATCTTGTCACTCCGTCTAATTACAGGACGGGATGGACAGCAAAAACTTTTGAGCAAGTTCTGCCAACCTTGCCTGTCCATGAAGTTCGTAAACAGATCGAAAGAGGTTGCTACCAGGTTCAAACACAGTTTGAGTCCGTTTTGTGAAAAAATTTAAACACTGAAAACGAGCGACGGGCTTATAACCATTTCCAAAACAAGACCTAGTTTTGATGCCCCAGATATAAGAGGCTTGGGAAAACATTGAGGCAAAAGAAGAAAATGCTGATGACCAGCATTTTCTTCTTTTGCCTCAATATTTTCTTGGCATTATCATACAGCAATCCTTACTTATCAACAATTTTTTGTCGTCTTTAGCTGCTTTCAAATTGGATTAGCATGAAAATTTGATGTCTGTGAAAGGGTTAAACCCTATTCAATCCACAAGTCCATTGACTCAGTGTCAAATGGCAGAAAAGGTTTCATTGAAAACTTACCAGAATGGTTTTTAGCTCCACTGGTCATCCAGGTAATTGTGCAAAGATCATTTAGAGGATGAAAGGGATTTATATCGACTCTGAAAATTTGGAATGTGATTATGTCAGAAAATGCTGTTAACCCATTACCAAACGACAAAATTTTAGGTTGGTCCAAATTCAAAGATGCTGCAGACGACAATTTCAAGTGAATAGAATTTAAAATTTTGTTGTCTTTTGGGGTAGAAAACATTGTGGGAAATGAAGAAATTGCTTGTCACAAGCAATTTCTTCATTTTCCACGATGTTTTCTAAAGTCATTATCTTGTGGGGAGTCAAAAAGAGTCACTGTGTGGTAATGGGTTAATTGACCAACCTGAACAAACCAAACATTTTGGAAAAAAAATAAAACAAAGACGGAGTTAAGATAAGTAGAACTTTTTTTAATATTATATAATCGTCACATAATACAATGTAAAATCTGGAGAATATTTCTAAGTAAAACAAAAGTTTAAGAATATATCAAATTACAATGTCCAGAAGCAAAACTGATAGTCATAAATATATATGAAACAAGAATTTTCAGAAGACATACCGCTAAACTATCAAGTGCGTGAAAGTGACAAAAATACAGTCTGAACTAGAACTGTCGCAGAGCTGACAAATACCCCCCACTAGCGCCTTGTCACTGAAAAAGTGTTGTAGGTCAACCGGTTCTTGACTTAGAGCACTGACACGGATTTTAAACAAAGTCTGATTGTGACCTTGACCTTTGACCTTCCTGACCCAAAAACAATAGGGCACCTCCTTGGGTCATGGGCAACAACTGTGTAAAGTTTCATGATCCTAGGTCAAACGGTTCTGGACTTAGAGCACGGAAACGGGTTTTAAACAAAGTCCTATTGTGACCTTGACCTTTGACCTTGGTGACCCACAAACAAAGGGGCACCTCCTTGGGTCATTGGCAACAACTGTGTAAAGTTTCATGATCCTAGGTCAAACGGTTCTTGAGTTAGAGCACGAAAAAGTCTATGGACAGACAGACAGACAGACATGGTGAAACCAATATACCCCCCTCTACTTCGTAGGTGGGGGGTATAATTATGGAATTATGGAATTGCACATACAAATTGAGCCAAAAACGAACATTAAGATAGATCTATGGAATGTATATCAAAATGAGATTAAGATCACAAGTGTAAATGGGATTTAGCCCTTTCCCAAGAGGCCAAATCAGGGTTGCCACTCAACTTTCATTTCAAAATTCCCTGACTTTTCCCTGATTTTTCCCTGATTAAAGACCATTTTCCATACATACAATCAGAGTTTTGATATACTTTTTCTTGCATTTTTTAAATAATCGTTAATCCAAAATGTTTCTAATGGCCTCCCAACTCCCTATACAGAGGTCCTCACCCACCGAAACTTATATATTATCTCAATACATGTAAATACGTTTGGATAGATTCAATTTTGACTTTTTGGAGGCAAGTCTTTTCTTACAACATAAACTTCAGCCGGCATCACTAGAGAACTAGACATGGTTAACTATGTAAGTTGCTTGGCTTTATTCTGAAAAGTTCAAGTATTTTGTTCTAAAATCAGCTGATTTTTCTTCAAAGACGAGTTAATGCCTTCAAGTATAAGCATGTTAAACCTTTTTAAATATAATTGTCAAGGGTGTACTCTTACTCGGGATTTTTTGTAATTTTTGAGCCAGTGCATACATGTCTGAGTGCCTTCTGAGCATGGCATGCCATTGGAGAAGAGAGAACAAGAACAAAAAATTGGGAAAATATGGTGAGATTTGATGGCATCTGGGGTCTGTTTTTTCCAAATTTTACTCAAAAAGATCAAACTTGAAAACCATCAATACTATGATTTTCAGAACTGGATGCTACCTTAGTCATAAAATTCTGAAATTCCCTAACTTTTTCCATTTTGCTGATTTTCCCTGACTCAAATCAAAATTCCCTGACTTTTCCCTGACCTGGAAAAAATATCATTTTCTAGACTTTTTTCCCTGACCGTGGCAACCCTGCAAATATTCGGGTGGTCTAATTAAAAAGCTGCTTCGTACCACAAATGGGTGTTTATAGAGAAAAAATTTCATTTTGTGTGCACATAAGCATGGAAAATATTGAAGCAAAAGGAGAAAATGCTGATCTTCACCATTTTCTTCTTTTGCATCAATGTTTTCCCAAGCATTTTCTTATATAGGAATGTCAAATCCAGGCCCCGGTTTCTCGAAAAAACTTAAGTACGTTCTCATGCTCAAATCTGAGCACCGTGCTCAAATCGCACGAAATCCACGTGAACTTCAATCGAATACCCTTCAACGTTGGAGAGTATCCCTTTGAAGTTGAGCATGTTCTCATGAGAATGTACTTAAGTTTTTTCGAGAAACCGGGGCCAGGTCTTGTTTGGTAAAGGATTAATGCAAAATCAGCGTTTGTGACTGTAATGTATACATATCAATACTTATGGGTATGTTCAAAAATAATGAAGCAAAAGTAAAACATCCATATATTTCTTCAGCATGAGGTTTTATAGATTTGCTTTTAGGTCTAAAAGATGTGTTTCCATGGGGCAAACCTGAGTGCAAAGTTTCGTTGTGATATCTCACTTAGGTAAAAAGATATACCGAAAAAACACGCCAAAAATGTCCCAAGTGTACGGTTTTTGCGTGACATTTTAACTTAAGCCTTAATTTCAACCCTTCACTATATTTTAAGGTGAAGAATTTTACTAAATTATCATTGTTTATCAAGTAGGCAGATATATTAAGGTTCAGAAAAATGGAATTTCAAAGTTTGTCGACATTTTGTGTTCTTGTTATACAGGTTCAAAGCATTGAGGTGCTTGCCATTTTCATGCCATAATTTTTGTCATTGTTTACAAATAAAGGTGCAGTAATACAATGTGATTGAATATGTACAAGAACAACTGGCACATTTCAGCAGACACATGTTTATTCTTCAAGGTTTTCCAAGTTTTAGTGTAATAATCTGAAACAGTCAATAAATATAAGGTATATACCTAATGCACTCGGAATTTGTCCCAAGTGTACATTTTGCTTTATATTTCAGATATTTTTTTCAATGAATGATTTATTTAAAGTTTTACACTTTAAAATTCACAATATGGTCACTCAGAACAAGTTGTAATAAACCCTTTTGCCATAGTGGCCTGTACTTTTTGTCCAAGATGTTATCTTGTGTTGTCCCAAGTGTACAAAATTTTGTCACATTTGATTGATAGCTTCTAATTTCTTAATTCATCAGCTTCAGGCACACATTTTTCAACTAATTTACAGAAATGATCACAATAACACATCAAACAGTGAATTTGTCATTTCTGGTTGCTTGATAATTTGTATTGTTGAAACATCTTGTACTGATATTTCAGCTAAGAGGTAAAATAAATCAGAAGTATCTTAAATTAACGATATTTGACTAAAAAATGTGTCCATAAAAGAAAACAACATTCTCTCCCTCAAATTATATCAATTTTACAACAGAATATATAACTATTTCGCATTTATATGATACTGATAAAGGTTATTAACTGTTGTACACTTGGGACAAAACATCAGTATTCGGCATCGTTACAAAAACTTGTCATTGCATTTTCTTTTTTAGCTCCAAAAATTGCAAATTTCTGTGAAAACAATTGATATTATCATTATTTAAGAAAAATTTTACATTTAAGATCTGCTATTACAGTTTAGTTTTATAGAACCACAATCTTTGTTTAGAATGAAATATGTAGATGTTTTCAAACCCTATTCACATTAAAAAAAAACATACCTATGTAAGTATAAGTGGAATTTATTTAGTTGGAAAAATGAAATTTTCAGCCATAACGTAATAACAATATTTTTGTTTTAGCAGATTGTGGATACTTGTAAGAATAGTCTGACATGAGCAGTTCTAACTAGTTATTAAAACAATCTATGTTTAAAAGCAAAATATGAAAGATATGTGTACCGCTCTACACTCCAAAGGGGTGTTAAAGTAGCAAGTTAACATCGCATTCCACGATCAATTTGACAAACATTATAGTACATGTAACTGCAAGTCCATGACAGTCATTGTTGTGATTGTCAAACAATCAGAACTTTTCCAAGACAAAGAATCAAGCTCAGAGGAATCAATTCAGAGATGTACCTCCTTTGTTGTGAACACTGACATGTATTTGGTCAATACACCTTTTGCTTAAGCGTACAGAGAATTGTGGCTTTGTATTTACTTTAAGAACTGTATGCAAGTTCCTGTTAAATAGCTTATACTCAAATCTATTGATGGATGCTGATTGAATATCTTATTAAGGGACAAAAGAGTTTTAGGTGACGTCAAAGAAACAGGGGGTTGTGAAAAAAATGTGAAATTTAGTCTTGGTCATGTGATATTTGAGAGAGAACCTGTAGTATGGGTTTCCTGCCACACTGAACACAATCTAGGCTGCACAGCAAGGGAAGAGGCTTAGAATGGTCAGAAAAAAAGAAAAGAGGGATAGTACAGTTAGCAGCGATTTTGTTACAAAGTTATGTGGAAGAGTCCTGGGACCCGCTTGTTCCCAAAACATTGAGTCCAATATTGAAACATATGAGTCTTTGAAAGACAACATCGATTACACATTGAAAATGTTAGCATTCTGGGACTCACTGAATATTTTTCAATGAGTCCTGTGAAAAAAATATGAGTCAGGGACTCGGGACTTGCAGGTAACAAAATCCCTGAGTTAGTGCTATTTAGTAAGGAGCAGATTTTAAGCAAAGGTGCTCATTAGTCAGTCAGGCAATTATTTCATGAATGATCTGTGCCTTTGTTTTTGTCGATATTCGTATGATATGATTCAAACATCCTGATGTTTCAAAAGTGAATTAAAAAGCACTATCCCATCATTTCCATGTATATGTGAGTCTATCAGTATTATTTTTAGAGATATTTTTAATCACAAAAGGATATTATGTTTATTTGTAAATTGGGTGTTTAATGCCTTTCCATACATAAATGTCCCAAGTGTACAAACATGGTTTATTATTCTGAAAAATACTTTAAGATTTCCTCATGTTTAATTGTTTTAGCATTGTAAGGATAAAGATGAGTAAATACTTTAAAATTTACACTTATTTGCTGTTTGCAGCTTTCGTGAAAGATGAATACATTTTTGAAATTTCAAAAAACATGATGCTCTTGTTATAAATTATAAGATTTCCTAGAACAAGTACTAGTGCCATAATTTGAAAATGGGAACATGGCTTTTTAATGCCAAGTATAATGCCAAGTATAAATAATATTAATTTTGTGTGTTATAGTTGCTTGTGTATGTGTCATTGTTCTTATCTTGATCAATTGTCCCAAGTGTACGAAATATATCCACATTATGCACCATTTTTAACAAGCAATATCTGAAGCAACTTTTGACATACATTGACGAAACTTGGTCTTTCTTTTAGGAATATTATAAATTCTAGTAAACATTGAGTTTTTTAATCCTTTTCCACTCCAGACAAACATAAACAAAACTTTTAGAGGTACACATTTAAAAAAAGTAGGTAAAAAAAGTTAAAAATCTTAATTTTTCAATTTTGTTTATAGCTACGCAATGTTTTTTGGCATTGCAAGCTTTGAATATTACATATTTTTATTTGGAATAGAGAAAAAACACTGATTGAATGATTTATTTGGTTCTAATGAGGTACCAAATACTGTCATTTTTTCACAAAATTTAACTAAAAGTTTAAAGCAAAGCCTTATTTGTGAATTTATGTTTGCACTTATCATCCCGGCCCTAGTAATTTATCAAATTTGAACCATTTTCTTTCATGATGCAAACAAAGATAATGTCCTATTTTAGCATCTAAAATTCATCAAAAAAAAAATTTCTTGCTTCATTATTTTTGAACATACCCTTATGCATTCAAATGTTTTGCACATTCCCCTTGAAAGGCACTTATAATATAATTGTATATTAACAGGAAGGCACTTTACATAGAGGGTTACCCCTTTCCCAAACATCACATGGTTTTGAAGTCCCTTAAAAAGCACATCGGAAAACCTTTGGGACAAAAGAAGAAAATGCTGATACATGGTAACAAGCATTTTCTACTTTTTCCTCAATAATTTCTTTGAGACTAAATGTTAAAAAAATATGAATTTATCTTAAAATATCTTTTTGGGAAAGGGTTAAAAAGGCACTTTGTGGTATACAAACATACATGTACATTATAAGTTTATGAACATTTACTCAAAGACATTTATATACTGAACAAAAGTGAAAACGCTACACCTACTTTGCTTGTTTTATTTCTTCTAAAAACAACAAGTAAAAAAATCAAATGAAAGTGTTTCGCATTGTTCATTTACTTGGTTGTGCCAAACACTAAACATTTTGTGGATCTTAATTACGGGAATGAAAAACGGGCCCTTCTAATGTGACAGGTGTCCATTTTTTCAGGTGTACAATTTGAACGGAAATTATACACAATTCAAACCTTCAAAAATCCAAGCAGAAGAATGCAAACTATGCCATACTTTACGGAATGGCAGTCTGACGAGTTACCAGTCAGAAAATGAAAAGAAGCTTGCATAACATTGTTGCAGCGTTTAGAAAATGATGTTTGAAAAGCCGAATTTTCATTAGGTTCCAAAGCTTGAAATTTTTACAATGTAATCTCCATAGGAAATTGAAATCGCTATTGCATGGAAATCTGGGAACAATCCTTGTCGAAGAAAGGGTTAAAAAATCCCCTGTAAGGCCTGGATGATGTTGCAAAACAAACCAATCAAAAACCGTGATAAATTTGTGAATACCAAACATTTTAAATTCCCTATTTGTTTATGTTAAAGGGAGGTAATTTGCAAAATTGACTGATTAGACCTAATTGATTTTAGAGCTTGCTACAAGAGATAAGTGAGATTTTAAGTGTTTTTTTGACAACCCGGATATGACCAATTCCGAAAAAATAATGAAGTGTTTTCTGCGCATGCGCATATGCGGTATTAGATGAAATTAGCTCTACACGCATTAAGGCCTATAACTCTGACATTAAAGGAGACAAGGCAATGAAATTTTGACAAAACGATAGCTGAAAGCCTGGGAAATGACGTCAAAATATATTTCAAGCTATTAATTAGATACTTTTCCAGAAATAAGAATTCTTGCAGTGTAGCGTTTTCACTTTTGTTCAGTATACATACATGGTAAACACTTTTGCAAATGGTAAATTTTAGAATGTTCCACTTTGAAAAAAAAAACATAGAAGATATTGAGACAAAGGAAGAAAGTGCCATTTATCAGCATTTTCTCCTTTTATCTCAATGTTTTCATAAGCCATTTCTAAAAGGGGCATCAAAAACCAGTCTTGGTTAGAAAAGGGTTAACAAAATGTTGTTGCTTTTGTTGTGAAAGATTATCCATTTACTAAAAATACCCTGCTTTAAGGGCCTAGACTAAAGACACTCAAAAATAGTCTTGTACTCTTGAAAAACAATGTTGAAAATGCACATGAGATATGATTATCCCATTGGCATTACCACATATTGGCACTTTTTGACACCCCGGAATATAAAGGCTTGAGAAATCATAGTGGAAAATGAAGAAACTTTGTGACAAGTAATTTCCTCATTTACCACAATTTTTTCTACCGAAAAGGACTCAAAAATTCAAAATTCCATTTGTATAAAATCATTCTCTACAAAATCTTTGAATTTGGTCAGGTAAAAAATTTTGCTACCTATTAATGGGTTAACCCATTACCAAACGACAAAATTTTACGGTGGTCCAAAATGAAAGATCCAGCAGACGACAATTTCAAGAGAATAGTATTTTTAATTTTCAGGTCTCTTTGGGTGGAAAACATTGTGGGAAATGAAGAAACTGCTTGTCACAAGCAATTTCTTCATTTTCCACAGTGTTTTCAAAAGCCATTTAATTTTGAGGAGTCAAAAAGATTCACTGTGTGGTAATGGGTTAAAGCAGCTCAAGGTTCCATATTTCACTACAATGTACAATAATTCTATAATGTTTGATGAGTGAATACTGATAATACAAGTTTCAAGCTATAGATATTTATAAGAGGGGGTAAAGACTTTTCAAATTCCTGATTTAAACTCCAAACCCAAAAGTTGTGGGTTTTCATTTGAATCTCCTCAGGGAGATGATTCTAACGAGTACCCACAACATAGGGTTTAATGGGAAATAAATTAATACATTTTGAAAAGTCATTACCCCACTCTTATCTATAGCTCTGCAAATTTTGGCACATAATAGTCTCATCTTATTCTACACTACTAATTAATTTTAATCCTATCCCAAATGGCAAAAAATTAGACTATTCAAATTTGTAAGCTGTTGAAGAGTACAATTTCAAGTTGTCGAAATTTTAACAATCATTGTATTTTGGGTTAAAAACATTCTGAATGATGAAAAAATTGCTTGTTACAAGCAATTTTGTCATTTTCCTCAATGTTTTTTCAAGCATTTTTCCCTGCCAACAAAATTTTGACTTATTCAAATTGAAAGGTGTTGCAGAGGACAAAATTAATCGAGGGAGTATTTATCAGCATTTACAAGTAGATGAATCAAAACATGTTATAGTTTGGGAAAGGTTCAATTTAGCACCACAAAAGTCGAGAGATCAAGGGCACTGATTGTCATGATAAGTGAGCAGTAATGAGCAAGACTAGTATAACAACATCAAAAACAGGGATAAGTTACAATGATGTAATTTTGTTGTAACAACTCTTTAACATTTTCCAAAATATTTTTTATGATGGTCAAATGTTATTTAACCCTTTCCCAAACAAGACCTGGTTTTGACGCCCCTGATAGAATAGGCTTCAGAAAACATTGAGACAAAAGAAGAAACTGCTGATAACCAGCAGTTTCTCCTTTTGTCTCAATATTTTCCTTGCTATATTACACATAAATTTCATCTTCCACAGCATTTGTTTTGTCGTCTGTAGCAACTATTGAATTGGACCACCCTAAAATTTTGTCGTTTGGGAAAGGGTTAAGAAGCTACATATGACTAGAAAAGACTTATAGTCTAGAATTTAATTAAGAAAATACAAAATTTGAATCTTATAACATGGTAAGTACTACCAAAAGAAGGAGAATTCTTTCCTCTCAATGTTTTTGAAAAGCTTAATTTTCCCTGTTGTCAAAATCAGGTCAAATCAGATCAATTTGAGGCAAGGTTAACTTATCCCTTTCCCAAACAAGACCAGGCCCCGGTTTCTCGAAAAAACTTTTAAAGTATATTCGTATGAGTTCATGCTCAACTTCAATACCAATCAAGGTTGATTGGTATTCAATTGAAGTTCATGTGGATTTCGTGCGATTTGAGCACGATGCTCAGATTTGAGCATGAGAACATACTTAAGTTTTTTCGAGAAACCGGGGCCTGGTTTTAACGTCCTTAAAAGAATTGGATTTGGAAAACATTGAGACAAAAGAAGAAATTGCTGATAATCAACATTTTCTCTTTTTGTCTAAATATTTTCTGTGCCCTATTATTCACATTTTTTACCTTCAGTAAGATCTATTTTGTCACCTGCAGCAGCTTTCAAATTGGATCACTATGAAATTGTGTTGTTTGGGAATGGGTTTAACCCATTACCAGATGGCAAAATTTTAGGGTGATCTACTTCAACAACTGCCATAAATGACAAAATGGACATTATTAAAGATAGGATTTGTGTAAAATATGGCATAGAAAATATTGAGACAAAAGGAGAAACTGCTGGTTATCAGCAGTTTCTTCTTTTGTTTCAATGTTTTCCCAAACCTATTCTCTTAGGGACGTCAAAAACAGGTCTTGTTTGGGAATGGGTTTTAATTGTTGGTCCATCTTTTTAATTTTTCACATGTTTTCTCTCAACCATTTAATCTGTCTGTATTTTACATTCTCTTCAAGGTCCTTTTTTCTCTGCTTACTTTGTTTAGAGTTGAACATAGTCTTAAGTCTGAGAAAATGGAACTCATTATCGGATGCATCAGTTAAGGAAATAATTGAAGACAAAAAAGTTGGTGTTTTCCCCGGAACCTTGTCTTTGTATACAATGATTACTGTGCCTTGCTTGTTCTTATCTTCTATACTGTTAATAAGACTTGTCTGTGACAGAAATAGCTGCATATGTTCCGCATCTACAAAGTCCTTTGTAATATAAACAAATTTATAGTGGCTGAAATTCTCAGCATGCCCAAATTTTCCTAATTTGGACACATCAGGCACAAAATAATCGTCATAAAGCACAATCTCTAAATCACTCTGGTCATCCAGTTTGACGTTTGATTTCAATCTGTCCACATAATCTCGACAAAGTTGTTCATCTTCATTGTTTTCAAATGGGTGGTAAACAATGGCATCGATGAACCTGAGATGCTCTGGCAGTCTGTGGCCATGCATGGATAATAATTCTTCATCCGAGAGATTTAGGGCTGCCATAATAGAGCTCTATAATGAAAACAGAGACAGGCTACTAATTGGAGGAGATTAAGGCATTCTAATTAAGGTTTCAACTTGTGCCATATAAAAAAGACTTCTAATCATATGAATCTATGTATCTATTACAAAACCCTTTCCAAAACTAGATAGTGTTAACCCTTTTCCAAACGGCAAAATTTTCGACATGTCCAAATTCAAAGATGTTGGCAGTTGCAGACATCAACTCAAAGTGAATGATTTTTTTTTCATTATGGTATTTTTGTTTAAAAAATATTGTGGGAAATGAAGAAATTGCTTGTTACAAGCAATTTCTTCATTTTTCGCAATGTGACTTGTCTCCCAAAGCCAATTTCTTGTGTGGAGTTAAAAAGAGATACTGTGTGGTAATGCATTAAAGTGTTGTCATGTTCTTTCACTTTGAAAGAGAGAGGGTCGGAAAACATTGAAACAAATGGAGGGATTGCTTATGATCACCATTTCTTCCTATTCCCTCATTATTTTCAGTGCTATATAATGTACTGAAATTCTGTAATTATTTGATTCCATCCATTTTGTCATCTGCAGTAGCTTTCAAATTGGTAAAGTTTAAAACTTTGCAGTATGTGACAGTGGCGGATTCAGGGGGGGGCCTAATTATTTCATTTTCATGCAGAAAATCAGTCAAAATTGTGGAAAACTTGTAAAGCGAACCCCCCTTCTTGTAAAAACGAACCCCCCTCACAGAAATCCTGGATCCGCCGCTGTGTGAAAGGGTTATGCTTTCCATGTAAAAGTTTGACTTTATTGATGAAATTTTTCATCACTAATAATGCAGGCTAACTGTCCACCATGAAAACAGCTACTAACCAGGCCCGTAGGAACAAGTTGGCCAAAAAAGCCAAATTTTCCTCTTTTCAGTTTCACACTGAAAATTTGGGAAAATCCAAATTACCCCCCCCCCCCCCCAATATTCAGACACTGAGGCTTTAGCCCCCCCCCCCCCCCCATATGAAATTACTCAATATGGGCTTGCTAAACACAACATCATCCTAGTACCTTCCATTTCCCAAACAAGACCTGGTTTTGACATCCCTATGCTAAGAGAATGGCAGGGTTTCCACCGACTTTCAAATCTGGGGCTACAAACCATACTTTTACAGCATGCTTGTACTCCCTCTAGTAGAGACAAAGAAGGCTGCTTGCAAAAAACTAGGGGTACAAGATTCATTTTGGAGGTAAAAAAAAACATTTGGAGGTTTTTGGACACCCTGGAATGGGTTTGCAGGGTTAGACACTAACTTTCCCAACCAAGGAGTCCGCTGGACTCCCATCCAGAGAACTTGGGGAGTCCAGTAGAAAATAAAGGAGTCCAAAGGAAGCAAATATTTTATGTTGCATGCATGTTAACAAGTCAATGTCATTCTCATGTCTGCATAGAATACTAAACATAAATTCAGGATACTAGATCCTGTTATCTAGAGGTACCAGCTTACTTATCATTTTGCTTATAATTCTTTGGCAGAATTTTTAAGGAGTCAGCCGGACTCCCTAAGTTGAAAATCAGGGAGTCCCACCAATTTTTAGGGAGTCTCGGACTCGCGGACTCCCCTTAGTGTCGAACCCTGGTTTGGTAACCAGCAGCTTCTCCTTTTGATTCAATATTTTATGTACTTTTTTTCTACACAAATCCTGTCTCAATCAGCATCCGTTTTGATGTCCTCAGCAGCTTTCAAATTGGACCACCCAAAAATTTTGTCGTTTGGGAATGGGTTAAACTGTACACAAAATAACAAGGAAGTGTATTGAATTACAAATAAAGAGTCAAATTTCGCTTATTTGTTCTCCATTGTTTTTCTTAATTCTGAGGTTATCAAACATTTCTTTTTTTCATGTTTAAAAGGATTCGATACGAGAACTGCTGATAAACATACCTACCTACTGTACACCCTTCTTACCACAAAATGTGTCCGAACGTAAGACCTGTCCGAATTATATTGCACTTGTGTTCATGCACGAAAAGAGCTATATCTAGATGATGCAATTCAGTAATATCATCACAGAAAGGAAACAAGAGATAGTTGCTTCTATAACAACGAGAAAGATATTTCACAATCAATCATAATACACTCAAAACAAGGTTGTAGGTAACCCTGGATTCCCCAAAATTCTAAAAATAGAAACAAAATAGACTGGTAACCTTGTAACATTAGACTGGATATCCTGTCGTCTGTAAAGCAAAACTCCACACAGCGACAATGCCTTACATTATCACTGCAGGCATATAAATCACGTGACCATGGAGAATGTCACATGATATCGTGAAGTTGGCTGAAATTTATTTGTATTTCTGAAATCATTTTTTAAATCCAATTATATTTTTCATTTGGATTCATATCTGACACCTCATATTCTATCTATATATACTGCCTAACTCCCCTTTCGGGTATATTAACTTAAAGCATGTTTACTTTTTTGAATAAAAACAAAATAAAAAAAATCAATAACCTGAAATCTTGGTAACTCCAACCTGTGCCGGCAGAGATCTCCCCAGTCCAAATTCAGGGGAGATAACTGCGAAGGAGATTGCTGTAAAGCATTTCCCAAAACTAGTCCTGATTTTGACAACGTTACGTCCTTACTAGAAAATGCATAGGAAAGCATTAAGGCGAAAGAAGAAACTGCTGATATCAAGAATTCCCCCATTTTCCATAATTATTATCTTGTTCATGAATTAGCCTATATTTCGCGTCAATCAAAAATAGGACCTACAGTTTTCAGAGTTTTGAAAAGGATTAAACACTTATTTAAAAAGCTGTTCAGTCAATTAGACAATCCTAGGCTTCTATGTACATCAGAGATCATTTCCGATCTATGTCTTGCTCTATAACCCTTTCCAAATCAACGCTTAATTGGTGTCATTCATCAACGAAACGGGCCTATTAAATATAGCGTCGTTGTAAATGCAAAACCTCGTATCTCGTTTCTGGAAAATTTTAAATGGGATGGAAAAAAGTTTAGTAACTTTTCCGAAACTGAAATGTCTTACTTGAAATTTGGACATATTGTTCACAAATAATGTGTCAATAATACTGATCAGTAAAAATATCTCAACACCTGCGAGAATCGTCTACACAGGGCACACAAGTTTGTACTTTGAAAATCGCACGAATCGACATACGAGGTTTTGCATTTACAGCGACGATAGGGTCTAGGCCTAGGGCCTGTAGCAAGATATGTATGCCTATAGTAAAAATGGGTCCTTTTGGCAGCATCTAGCTTCTCTCAGAAGTTTCCGTGATGCATTTTACTCAGTATTCCTAATCGATCAATCCTTGGTCCTTCATATCAGTGGCGGATCCAGAGGGGTTCGGGGGGGGGGAGGGTCTAACGAACCCCCAAACCCCCGACCCCTCTGTAGCCAAATTATTTCATTTTCATGCAGAAATTCAGTCAAATTAGTGCAATACTAAGAAAACGAATCCCTTATTTATAGATTCGAACCCCCTCTCAAAAATCCTGGATCCGCGACAGAATTTACTACAAAGAAAGCGATACCCCCCCCCCCCCTGAAATGTCACGACCAAAAAAGAAATAGCTAAAAAGATTCATTAAAACACATCCTAATGACAAGGGCGGATCCAGAGGGTGGCGGTGAGGACCCGGACATCCTCGGCCGCTCCCTGGCATTGGCCGAAAAATTAAATTTTGACCATATAACTTTAGTGTTATGTTACATAGCGCTGCTTTTCAACGAAAACCTCGTAACTGCAGCTTAAAACAAGCTGCAGTTACGAGGTTTTCGTTGAAAAGCAACTATATAATTATATCACATTCTAAGCCATCATTATGGCTTGGACCCCATCCATGGAAAAAAATCCTGGATCCGCCCTTGGATAGTCTACCAGTATCCATAACCACGTTTCATACAGCTGTCTATAGATGCAGACACAGAATCATTGTAACGAAAGGGTGGAATCCATTTTATGTAGGAAAGTCTATGTTTGTCTAGATTTACTACGATCCGAAAGAATTTCCCGTTGTTGAGTGTCCCCTATTTAGATGTTTCTTATCTATAGTTCTAGATATATTGACCCATTCCCACACACTGACTCTTTTTGACTCCCTACAATAGCCTATAATGACTTTGAAAAACGTTGTAGAAAATAAAGAAATTGCTTGTACTAAGCAATTTTTTCATTTCCCACATTTTTTTCTACCCAGAAAGACCAAGGAATGCGAAATTTCATTCAATTCATATTGTCGTCTGCAGCATCTTTGAATTTTGATAAGTCCAAATTTTTGTCATTTGGTAATGGCTTAATCATTGGAAAACATATAGACGAACGGGGAAAATCCTAATGATATCGGATTAATTCACGTTTTGATGTCGTTCACATTCGTAGAGGCCAAAGGAAATACGTTAGTAGGCCTAACTCTACCATTTTTGTGTTTTGCGGATCTCTGCGAATTTTAACGACCGAAAAATACGAAAATTGTCGCGATCATTGCATTATAAAAACATAAAATTCCAATGATAACTTCGGCTACTTTAAACCTATGATACGTAAAAACCGATCTGAGAGCAAAAATGTCCGCCTCTGATTAATCTTCCGATACCTTTTTTCTCAATGCGTCGCACGTAACGTCAGCAAAACGATATTATGCTACGTCAAAAGTGAACGTTCCTAATCTAATGTAACACGTTGAGGAAATTTGCGGGGAAAGAGAAGCTCAATTAAATCAAGAATATTTGAATACCAAGCCGAATGTTAGCACTCGTGAATTTACAGAACAACACACGTTCTAAAACTACGACAGGCTATACGTCCGGTTTCTTCCCACACGTGCGGATCTTGGGTTGGTGGTCAAAAAGGAAAGAAATTAGACTGATCCACTTTGACAGCTGCTGCGAACGACAAAATGGATGTTGACAAAGACAGGTTTTGTAAGATAATTAGGCTACATAGAAAGATATTGAGAGCCATACAAATGGGGAAATACTGTAAAGACTTATTTGTCTAACTCCAAGTAGGCCTACCTGGACACGTCAAAACCAGGTACCCGTATCAGAGACTACTGGTAAGAGGTAGTACTTAGTGGCTTTTCAAAATCAATAATTATTTCATTTTTCATCAAATGTTCTGTTGTGGGTACTCATTAGAATCATCTCGACGAGACGATTCAAATGAGTAATCACAACGTAGGGGTTGGATTCGAGGTCTATCCACCCCCTCTTATCTGTTGCTCTTCAACGATTTTGCACGACATTTACCATTGATTTTCCACCAAAGTTGGTCGAAAGATTGTTGATTATATAGGCCTATGGGCCCTAGTCTTTCATAATTGGACAAGAATACAATCCCGATTTGAAATAACAATCTTCCATATTCTATCGTTCGAGATTCTTTAAGTTTCGGCCAATGTCTAAAAGGTAAATTTGGGCCTCGTTTTACTAACGAACTTACGGAGTTTTTGGTGGTTTTGTTGTTGGTGGTGGCGATGATGGTTGTTGTTGTTGTTTTTAAGCAGATTCGGACGTAATTACATCCCAGCAAACATTACATATCGGTCCGATATCGGCCCGATATCGTCGTATATATCGGCCCGATATCGGAATCCTACATCGGCCCGTCATCGGATGTGCAACCCGGCTAGATGTCGGTCCGATATCGGCTATCCGATATACAGCCGATTTTGAGCCGACTTTAAGCCGATATTGCTAGGGCAGATTTTTTTCCTCATTAGAGCCTTTTATTTAAGGTAGTTCAACTATATCCACCACCTTTCTCTATTTAGGATGTCGGGAGTGGCCAACTCTTGTCGTTATTCTCAACTATTTGCTGTATCCTGTGATACAGCCGGATAAATCAGGCCAATATCTATAAGAGTATCAGCAATTAAGTGTCGAAATGCTAAATAGAACAAGATGGTTTTTTCAGTTCAAAGTTTTATTCAAAATAAACTCATAAGCTAGACCTGTTGTCATCAGTCAACGTGTAGCAACAGAAATTTTAGAATGACAAAACGATTAAAGATTCAGCATTATATTCATACCAAGCTGTTTGCGTATGAAACGAAGTTTGTTTTTGGCAGTCTAAAGCTTAAGAAATTCAGCCAAACGACAACTAATTAAAAACATGGTTTTCTCAAAAGTTAGTACTGACTGATACAGTAACCATCGAAAGTTCTTGGACAAATTTTGAGATTTTGCAGTTATTTTTGCTCTCTACGTACAAAAGCATGCTCAAACAATATGGACCAAGATCGGACTCCACAATTTATAGGACCTGATCTTGGTCCATATTGCTGGACATCAGTTTCAATTTGTAGCAGAAAACTTGAAAAAGGCCACGAAAAAAATGCAAAGCTCTGACAGAATGTAGTTTTAAAATTCTAAGAATTGTATAAAAACTTCCGATGGTTACTGAATATGCTAGATTGTTAAGGTAGCATCGGTTGCTTTTTATGCAAAACACAAACATGTAATTGTTATGCATAATTGAAATACATTTGTAATGACTAGAGTATTTATATACATGTAATACTGACAACACAATTAAATGAAGAATGATGATAATCAGGCCCGTAGGAACGGGGGGGGCTAGCCCCCCCCCCCCCCCCCCAAAGGTGGCCAAAAATGCCGAATTTTCCTTATTTCACAATGAAAATTTTGGTAAAATTCAATTTAGCCCTCCCCCAATATTCAGACACTGAGGCTTTAGCCCCCCCAATATGAAATTGCTTCCTACGTGCCTGATAATCACAGAAAAAGATCTTTCGATGCGGGGACATAAAAATGAAATACATTAACAAGCAGAAAACACAGTTGATCTGCTACACACATATACATGTATTTACATATTAGTCCCCAATCATATAAATACATATATCGAGGGGCAAGAGCAAGAACAGTGCATCTGTCAATGCAATGACTAGGCAGATACCATGCCCCAGCTCCAACCTAATGACATGTGTGAGACAAAATATATAAGTGTGTAGCAGGAACAAAATGCATATGTACATAAAATCAATTACAATATGAGCCAGTCAATAAACCATCAACACATTTGCCCCAATATAGAGGCAACTCCTTTGAAAAGTAACTATTTAAGCATTTTCCACTCTGCCGATTTAGTTCAAAAACACCTTTAAAATATCGGTTTCTTGAATTCCCTTATATTTGAACAGCAAAAATGCTAGTCCTAACAATCATTATCATTAGGTGTTTCCACGGTTGTTTCCACGTTATTTCCTGTCTTCTGCCTTTCTGGCGTCTCATACGGCCACCATCCCTGTCGCTAGCCATCCGAAACCACTCTCTGCAGTCTTGATCTACTTCTGATGCAGTAACCGATTTGCACTTCATGACCGATTCTACAAAAGAAATAAAAAGGTAAGAGTAAATTGTAAAACCTTTAGTTGTGACAAAAAAACAAGACGGAAGAAGCAAACTAAAACATCATACCACCATCAATCTGCATACCTCAATTTGTTTTATAATAACTTGGTGCTGAAGTAAAGGAAAAAAAAACCCTACCAACCTGCCCTGGTTATTTAGAGATGTTACCTCGAATCACACATATTTTTTTATTTGGCCTAATGAGGCTTTTCAAAAAAATGCTCACTTATGAATTTTCTGAAGGTACAAAGAAATTACAAATTCTATCAGTGAGGATACTTATTTTCAAATTGCAAGTATAACAGCTTGTTGTTCTGCCTCTAAAGATAAAAGTGTCTTAATCAAACAAATGTTTACTTACTAAGTATTGCCTGGGCCAGTTTCAGATCTTTGAATTTTCTCTCGCCTTTTTACCATACCAGTTGTATTGGATTGCTTACTGGTTGTTGAGGCAGGTTTTGAGGACCCTCTTGGACATGTCCGTCCTGGACACCCCACCTTGCACAGATAGGTATGTGACCTGCAATACATAAGAATCTGAAATAAGTTGGGTAAAAATCTAACAAGGAATGTTTGACATTCCTTACATTGCGATTCAAGAGTATTTCAAAAGTAGCACAACATATTTTTATTTTTGACCCAAAACAGTGACTGATCGAATGTCGCGAAAATGCATTACAATTTACGTTCACTTACATATAATCACGTGTAATTGCAAAATCAACAGCACTTCTTCGTGTTGGAAGAAGGGTTTGATAAGATGAATAAATTGCTGCACGAAAATATTCTCGATAATTAAGAAGAAATCGAAAAAAGTAATGTAAATCTTTGTCGAACCTTTCGGAGCCGAGAAGGTGTCACTCCTCAACGAAACGGGCCTATTAAATATATAGTAAAATGGGTCAATTTGGCAGCTTCTAGCTCCTCTCAGAAGTCTTTGTGGCACCTTTTACTTAGTCTGCCTGACAGACCATTTCTTTGTCTTTAATTTACTACCAAGAAAGTGGTATCAATAGCACCATCAGCTAAAAGGTCTAAGGGAAGTAAATAGTTTTACATAGGCGACCATTATAACATTTTGGCTTATAGCTCAGTCCATGAGTTTGCACCAATGATCTGACCTACCTTAAATTCTAGAACATCCATTCATACACCCGAAAAAATGAATTTTAGTATGGCATGAATCCTTTTCTCTATGACCTTTGACCCCATTTTTGAGATCACCCTAACTGCGGAGCTAGTCTCAGAAGCATTTCAGAGTATAATACCCATCTTTTAAAATGGCCCAGAAATTGCCAAAATGATTCAAAATCATTGATTTTTTGCTTTTAACTTGAAAATAGAATATAATCAGTCACAAATGAATAAATCATGTTCAATTCCAGTAAAAAATATTGTCCAATCACAGGTCACCTTGATCGTAATAATTCACCGTAGCTTCCCTATAGATTTGTCACGTGTCACGACAAATGTATTTACTTCCCGTAGACCTAAAGAAAAGATTATGTGGTGGCATAATACAAAATTTAAGTGTCTTTGTGACCAAATGCCAATTCTGAACAGAATTTTAAAAAAAATGGGTTCATTCTTTCCCTTGCATCTTGAAAGAAACATGTTTTCCTTTACCCTATCACAATAAAATCAAGCCAAAAATTTGCTATGTCAGAAATTTGTTCTTCATCAAAACATGTACTTTCAATGTTCAAAAGGCAGGTTGTAAATTAATATTTTACACATTCTGTTGATTTAGTATTGTGCAACAATTACTTCTGAGCATATTAGCCACCATTTCAGGTGAAAATAATTCAAATTCATATTTTTCATTATTTTTCTAAAGATGTAACCCTTAACCTTTGAAAATAAATCTGTATTTTCTTATCATTTTTAAGTGCCAACAACACATTTTTTTAAGAATGGCCTTTTAATGTTATTACATGAATAGTACAACATTGTTTTAGCATCTATGTTGAATTTCAAAACATTTGGTACAAAAATAATGGAGAAATTGGCATTTCCCTTTACACCATTGACACAAAAAACAAGAAGCCATTTAGTATTGAAATAGTCTCTCTTTGTTCATAAATCTATTTCTTGATGAGGAAAATGTTAAACTCTGTTTGTTATAGCACATCTTAATAAAATAAACCAAATCCCAGTGAAAAATGTTTAGAAAAGTTATATTAAAATGATTAAGATTACATAATAGTGAAAAATGATGACTCAGCAGAAATTTCTCACTTACAAAATGGCCAAAATGCTGTCCAATCTTGTTTTTTTCCTTCAACATTGTATAAAGACATATTCAAAAAGCATAATTTACCATTTCTGGTATTATATTTTGAGTTTCACATGTTTCATGTACCTTAAAATTTACAATCACACCTTAATGGGACACAGGAAGAGGGTTCTGTCATCATTATTGCCCTAAAATTGCAATATCTATAAGTGAAAAGTAAGCAAAAATTCACAGAAAACAGGTTTTCATCAGTCCTTTTGTATTTACTCTAAACAAACAGGCCAAGATCAGACACTTTAACCCATTATTGCACTGATCTTATAATCCAATACATAGTTAAAAGCATTAGCTAACTGCATTATATACTTTACTTTGCTGCTAAACTAATTTCAAACTGACAGAACTCAAAACTAATGAATCAAGCTATCCAAACTTCACTCCCAAAAGGCAGAATTACCCGGTAGATAATTGATTTCAAAGCTCAGAGTGTGAATCAATGATCCGGATTGGTCAAAATATGAGCTATCAGATATATCGGGCTGATCTTTGTAGTATGAAAATCATGCGGGCTGATGACTACAACATAATGAAACTATACACTGAATTTCTGAAATAAATAGAAAACCTTTGTTCAAGACCAGCCCGTTGCCTTCAAAATAACAAGGAAAATTATAAAAAGGTCCTTTAAAGGCTTTTAAACACACCCATGAGTCAAATAAAGTACATCAACAGTATGTAATTGATAATGAGGAACAAACAAATCACCCCCCCCCTCAAAATGGCAACTTTTATTGAAAACTTGACCTTGAACTTGGCATTGACCTTCTTGGATGACCTTGACCTTGGTACCAATAGAAACACACTGACAAGATGTAGATATATTACAAAAAGATACTACTTACAGCTTTCAGGAGTGTGTAGTATGGGCAGAAATGAAAAAAATCACACCATTTTTTCTTAAAGGTTGACCTTCAGATTTGACCTTGACCTTGATGAATGACCTTGACCTTAATAATAAAAGATACATGTTGCACTGGTGTGCATGCCTACCAAATTTGGGCTTTGTAAGTCAAATAATGTGAGTTATTTAGAGAAATATTGAATATTCATGTTAATTTGGCTGCAGACACACACACACAGATGGGCAGACAAGTGGATAGTGGTGCAGTGATGCCAAAATGTTCTGATATGGTCAGAAAAAACATGTAAATTGCTTACCCAGATATTGATCGTCTGCAACAAAAATCAAACCGGAAGTTTTAAATCTGTCAAACTTTCTAGAACAACAACAACCTGGGTTGGTCTACTATTTGTATTAGGGTCCACATTTAGGTCTAAGGGAAGTAAATAGTTTTACATAGGCGACCATTATAACATTTTGGCTTATAGCTCAGTCCATGAGTTTGCACCAATGATCTGACCTACCTTAAATTCTAGAACATCCATTCATACACCCGAAAAAATGAATTTTAGTATGGCATGAATCCTTTTCTCTATGACCTTTGACCCCATTTTTGAGATCACCCTAACTGCGGAGCTAGTCTCAGAAGCATTTCAGAGTATAATACCCATCTTTTAAAATGGCCCAGAAATTGCCAAAATGATTCAAAATCATTGATTTTTTGCTTTTAACTTGAAAATAGAATATAATCAGTCACAAATGAATAAATCATGTTCAATTCCAGTAAAAAATATTGTCCAATCACAGGTCACCTTGATCGTAATAATTCACCGTAGCTTCCCTATAGATTTGTCACGTGTCACGACAAATGTATTTACTTCCCGTAGACCTAAAGAAAAGATTATGTGGTGGCATAATACAAAATTTAAGTGTCTTTGTGACCAAATGCCAATTCTGAACAGAATTTTAAAAAAAATGGGTTCATTCTTTCCCTTGCATCTTGAAAGAAACATGTTTTCCTTTACCCTATCACAATAAAATCAAGCCAAAAATTTGCTATGTCAGAAATTTGTTCTTCATCAAAACATGTACTTTCAATGTTCAAAAGGCAGGTTGTAAATTAATATTTTACACATTCTGTTGATTTAGTATTGTGCAACAATTACTTCTGAGCATATTAGCCACCATTTCAGGTGAAAATAATTCAAATTCATATTTTTCATTATTTTTCTAAAGATGTAACCCTTAACCTTTGAAAATAAATCTGTATTTTCTTATCATTTTTAAGTGCCAACAACACATTTTTTTAAGAATGGCCTTTTAATGTTATTACATGAATAGTACAACATTGTTTTAGCATCTATGTTGAATTTCAAAACATTTGGTACAAAAATAATGGAGAAATTGGCATTTCCCTTTACACCATTGACACAAAAAACAAGAAGCCATTTAGTATTGAAATAGTCTCTCTTTGTTCATAAATCTATTTCTTGATGAGGAAAATGTTAAACTCTGTTTGTTATAGCACATCTTAATAAAATAAACCAAATCCCAGTGAAAAATGTTTAGAAAAGTTATATTAAAATGATTAAGATTACATAATAGTGAAAAATGATGACTCAGCAGAAATTTCTCACTTACAAAATGGCCAAAATGCTGTCCAATCTTGTTTTTTTCCTTCAACATTGTATAAAGACATATTCAAAAAGCATAATTTACCATTTCTGGTATTATATTTTGAGTTTCACATGTTTCATGTACCTTAAAATTTACAATCACACCTTAATGGGACACAGGAAGAGGGTTCTGTCATCATTATTGCCCTAAAATTGCAATATCTATAAGTGAAAAGTAAGCAAAAATTCACAGAAAACAGGTTTTCATCAGTCCTTTTGTATTTACTCTAAACAAACAGGCCAAGATCAGACACTTTAACCCATTATTGCACTGATCTTATAATCCAATACATAGTTAAAAGCATTAGCTAACTGCATTATATACTTTACTTTGCTGCTAAACTAATTTCAAACTGACAGAACTCAAAACTAATGAATCAAGCTATCCAAACTTCACTCCCAAAAGGCAGAATTACCCGGTAGATAATTGATTTCAAAGCTCAGAGTGTGAATCAATGATCCGGATTGGTCAAAATATGAGCTATCAGATATATCGGGCTGATCTTTGTAGTATGAAAATCATGCGGGCTGATGACTACAACATAATGAAACTATACACTGAATTTCTGAAATAAATAGAAAACCTTTGTTCAAGACCAGCCCGTTGCCTTCAAAATAACAAGGAAAATTATAAAAAGGTCCTTTAAAGGCTTTTAAACACACCCATGAGTCAAATAAAGTACATCAACAGTATGTAATTGATAATGAGGAACAAACAAATCACCCCCCCCCCTCAAAATGGCAACTTTTATTGAAAACTTGACCTTGAACTTGGCATTGACCTTCTTGGATGACCTTGACCTTGGTACCAATAGAAACACACTGACAAGATGTAGATATATTACAAAAAGATACTACTTACAGCTTTCAGGAGTGTGTAGTATGGGCAGAAATGAAAAAAATCACACCATTTTTTCTTAAAGGTTGACCTTCAGATTTGACCTTGACCTTGATGAATGACCTTGACCTTAATAATAAAAGATACATGTTGCACTGGTGTGCATGCCTACCAAATTTGGGCTTTGTAAGTCAAATAATGTGAGAGTTATTTAGAGAAATATTGAATATTCATGTTAATTTGGCTGCAGACACACACACACAGATGGGCAGACAAGTGGATAGTGGTGCAGTGATGCCAAAATGTTCTGATATGGTCAGAAAAAACATGTAAATTGCTTACCCAGATTGATCGTCTGCAACAAAAATCAAACCGGAAGTTTTAAATCTGTCAAACTTTCTAGAACAACAACAACCTGGGTTGGTCTACTATTTGTATTAGGGTCCACATTTAGGTCTAAGGGAAGTAAATAGTTTTACATAGGCGACCATTATAACATTTTGGCTTATAGCTCAGTCCATGAGTTTGCACCAATGATCTGACCTACCTTAAATTCTAGAACATCCATTCATACACCCGAAAAAATGAATTTTAGTATGGCATGAATCCTTTTCTCTATGACCTTTGACCCCATTTTTGAGATCACCCTAACTGCGGAGCTAGTCTCAGAAGCATTTCAGAGTATAATACCCATCTTTTAAAATGGCCCAGAAATTGCCAAAATGATTCAAAATCATTGATTTTTTGCTTTTAACTTGAAAATAGAATATAATCAGTCACAAATGAATAAATCATGTTCAATTCCAGTAAAAAATATTGTCCAATCACAGGTCACCTTGATCGTAATAATTCACCGTAGCTTCCCTATAGATTTGTCACGTGTCACGACAAATGTATTTACTTCCCGTAGACCTAAAGAAAAGATTATGTGGTGGCATAATACAAAATTTAAGTGTCTTTGTGACCAAATGCCAATTCTGAACAGAATTTTAAAAAAAATGGGTTCATTCTTTCCCTTGCATCTTGAAAGAAACATGTTTTCCTTTACCCTATCACAATAAAATCAAGCCAAAAATTTGCTATGTCAGAAATTTGTTCTTCATCAAAACATGTACTTTCAATGTTCAAAAGGCAGGTTGTAAATTAATATTTTACACATTCTGTTGATTTAGTATTGTGCAACAATTACTTCTGAGCATATTAGCCACCATTTCAGGTGAAAATAATTCAAATTCATATTTTTCATTATTTTTCTAAAGATGTAACCCTTAACCTTTGAAAATAAATCTGTATTTTCTTATCATTTTTAAGTGCCAACAACACATTTTTTTAAGAATGGCCTTTTAATGTTATTACATGAATAGTACAACATTGTTTTAGCATCTATGTTGAATTTCAAAACATTTGGTACAAAAATAATGGAGAAATTGGCATTTCCCTTTACACCATTGACACAAAAAACAAGAAGCCATTTAGTATTGAAATAGTCTCTCTTTGTTCATAAATCTATTTCTTGATGAGGAAAATGTTAAACTCTGTTTGTTATAGCACATCTTAATAAAATAAACCAAATCCCAGTGAAAAATGTTTAGAAAAGTTATATTAAAATGATTAAGATTACATAATAGTGAAAAATGATGACTCAGCAGAAATTTCTCACTTACAAAATGGCCAAAATGCTGTCCAATCTTGTTTTTTTCCTTCAACATTGTATAAAGACATATTCAAAAAGCATAATTTACCATTTCTGGTATTATATTTTGAGTTTCACATGTTTCATGTACCTTAAAATTTACAATCACACCTTAATGGGACACAGGAAGAGGGTTCTGTCATCATTATTGCCCTAAAATTGCAATATCTATAAGTGAAAAGTAAGCAAAAATTCACAGAAAACAGGTTTTCATCAGTCCTTTTGTATTTACTCTAAACAAACAGGCCAAGATCAGACACTTTAACCCATTATTGCACTGATCTTATAATCCAATACATAGTTAAAAGCATTAGCTAACTGCATTATATACTTTACTTTGCTGCTAAACTAATTTCAAACTGACAGAACTCAAAACTAATGAATCAAGCTATCCAAACTTCACTCCCAAAAGGCAGAATTACCCGGTAGATAATTGATTTCAAAGCTCAGAGTGTGAATCAATGATCCGGATTGGTCAAAATATGAGCTATCAGATATATCGGGCTGATCTTTGTAGTATGAAAATCATGCGGGCTGATGACTACAACATAATGAAACTATACACTGAATTTCTGAAATAAATAGAAAACCTTTGTTCAAGACCAGCCCGTTGCCTTCAAAATAACAAGGAAAATTATAAAAAGGTCCTTTAAAGGCTTTTAAACACACCCATGAGTCAAATAAAGTACATCAACAGTATGTAATTGATAATGAGGAACAAACAAATCACCCCCCCCCCCCTCAAAATGGCAACTTTTATTGAAAACTTGACCTTGAACTTGGCATTGACCTTCTTGGATGACCTTGACCTTGGTACCAATAGAAACACACTGACAAGATGTAGATATATTACAAAAAGATACTACTTACAGCTTTCAGGAGTGTGTAGTATGGGCAGAAATGAAAAAAATCACACCATTTTTTCTTAAAGGTTGACCTTCAGATTTGACCTTGACCTTGATGAATGACCTTGACCTTAATAATAAAAGATACATGTTGCACTGGTGTGCATGCCTACCAAATTTGGGCTTTGTAAGTCAAATAATGTGAGAGTTATTTAGAGAAATATTGAATATTCATGTTAATTTGGCTGCAGACACACACACACAGATGGGCAGACAAGTGGATAGTGGTGCAGTGATGCCAAAATGTTCTGATATGGTCAGAAAAAACATGTAAATTGCTTACCCAGATTGATCGTCTGCAACAAAAATCAAACCGGAAGTTTTAAATCTGTCAAACTTTCTAGAACAACAACAACCTGGGTTGGTCTACTATTTGTATTAGGGTCCACATTTAAAGAAAAGATTATGTGGTGGCATAATACAAAATTTAAGTGTCTTTGTGACCAAATGCCAATTCTGAACAGAATTTTAAAAAAAATGGGTTCATTCTTTCCCTTGCATCTTGAAAGAAACATGTTTTCCTTTACCCTATCACAATAAAATCAAGCCAAAAATTTGCTATGTCAGAAATTTGTTCTTCATCAAAACATGTACTTTCAATGTTCAAAAGGCAGGTTGTAAATTAATATTTTACACATTCTGTTGATTTAGTATTGTGCAACAATTACTTCTGAGCATATTAGCCACCATTTCAGGTGAAAATAATTCAAATTCATATTTTTCATTATTTTTCTAAAGATGTAACCCTTAACCTTTGAAAATAAATCTGTATTTTCTTATCATTTTTAAGTGCCAACAACACATTTTTTTAAGAATGGCCTTTTAATGTTATTACATGAATAGTACAACATTGTTTTAGCATCTATGTTGAATTTCAAAACATTTGGTACAAAAATAATGGAGAAATTGGCATTTCCCTTTACACCATTGACACAAAAAACAAGAAGCCATTTAGTATTGAAATAGTCTCTCTTTGTTCATAAATCTATTTCTTGATGAGGAAAATGTTAAACTCTGTTTGTTATAGCACATCTTAATAAAATAAACCAAATCCCAGTGAAAAATGTTTAGAAAAGTTATATTAAAATGATTAAGATTACATAATAGTGAAAAATGATGACTCAGCAGAAATTTCTCACTTACAAAATGGCCAAAATGCTGTCCAATCTTGTTTTTTTCCTTCAACATTGTATAAAGACATATTCAAAAAGCATAATTTACCATTTCTGGTATTATATTTTGAGTTTCACATGTTTCATGTACCTTAAAATTTACAATCACACCTTAATGGGACACAGGAAGAGGGTTCTGTCATCATTATTGCCCTAAAATTGCAATATCTATAAGTGAAAAGTAAGCAAAAATTCACAGAAAACAGGTTTTCATCAGTCCTTTTGTATTTACTCTAAACAAACAGGCCAAGATCAGACACTTTAACCCATTATTGCACTGATCTTATAATCCAATACATAGTTAAAAGCATTAGCTAACTGCATTATATACTTTACTTTGCTGCTAAACTAATTTCAAACTGACAGAACTCAAAACTAATGAATCAAGCTATCCAAACTTCACTCCCAAAAGGCAGAATTACCCGGTAGATAATTGATTTCAAAGCTCAGAGTGTGAATCAATGATCCGGATTGGTCAAAATATGAGCTATCAGATATATCGGGCTGATCTTTGTAGTATGAAAATCATGCGGGCTGATGACTACAACATAATGAAACTATACACTGAATTTCTGAAATAAATAGAAAACCTTTGTTCAAGACCAGCCCGTTGCCTTCAAAATAACAAGGAAAATTATAAAAAGGTCCTTTAAAGGCTTTTAAACACACCCATGAGTCAAATAAAGTACATCAACAGTATGTAATTGATAATGAGGAACAAACAAATCACCCCCCCCCCTCAAAATGGCAACTTTTATTGAAAACTTGACCTTGAACTTGGCATTGACCTTCTTGGATGACCTTGACCTTGGTACCAATAGAAACACACTGACAAGATGTAGATATATTACAAAAAGATACTACTTACAGCTTTCAGGAGTGTGTAGTATGGGCAGAAATGAAAAAAATCACACCATTTTTTCTTAAAGGTTGACCTTCAGATTTGACCTTGACCTTGATGAATGACCTTGACCTTAATAATAAAAGATACATGTTGCACTGGTGTGCATGCCTACCAAATTTGGGCTTTGTAAGTCAAATAATGTGAGAGTTATTTAGAGAAATATTGAATATTCATGTTAATTTGGCTGCAGACACACACACACAGATGGGCAGACAAGTGGATAGTGGTGCAGTGATGCCAAAATGTTCTGATATGGTCAGAAAAAACATGTAAATTGCTTACCCAGATTGATCGTCTGCAACAAAAATCAAACCGGAAGTTTTAAATCTGTCAAACTTTCTAGAACAACAACAACCTGGGTTGGTCTACTATTTGTATTAGGGTCCACATTTAGGTCTAAGGGAAGTAAATAGTTTTACATAGGCGACCATTATAACATTTTGGCTTATAGCTCAGTCCATGAGTTTGCACCAATGATCTGACCTACCTTAAATTCTAGAACATCCATTCATACACCCGAAAAAATGAATTTTAGTATGGCATGAATCCTTTTCTCTATGACCTTTGACCCCATTTTTGAGATCACCCTAACTGCGGAGCTAGTCTCAGAAGCATTTCAGAGTATAATACCCATCTTTTAAAATGGCCCAGAAATTGCCAAAATGATTCAAAATCATTGATTTTTTGCTTTTAACTTGAAAATAGAATATAATCAGTCACAAATGAATAAATCATGTTCAATTCCAGTAAAAAATATTGTCCAATCACAGGTCACCTTGATCGTAATAATTCACCGTAGCTTCCCTATAGATTTGTCACGTGTCACGACAAATGTATTTACTTCCCGTAGACCTAAAGAAAAGATTATGTGGTGGCATAATACAAAATTTAAGTGTCTTTGTGACCAAATGCCAATTCTGAACAGAATTTTAAAAAAAATGGGTTCATTCTTTCCCTTGCATCTTGAAAGAAACATGTTTTCCTTTACCCTATCACAATAAAATCAAGCCAAAAATTTGCTATGTCAGAAATTTGTTCTTCATCAAAACATGTACTTTCAATGTTCAAAAGGCAGGTTGTAAATTAATATTTTACACATTCTGTTGATTTAGTATTGTGCAACAATTACTTCTGAGCATATTAGCCACCATTTCAGGTGAAAATAATTCAAATTCATATTTTTCATTATTTTTCTAAAGATGTAACCCTTAACCTTTGAAAATAAATCTGTATTTTCTTATCATTTTTAAGTGCCAACAACACATTTTTTTAAGAATGGCCTTTTAATGTTATTACATGAATAGTACAACATTGTTTTAGCATCTATGTTGAATTTCAAAACATTTGGTACAAAAATAATGGAGAAATTGGCATTTCCCTTTACACCATTGACACAAAAAACAAGAAGCCATTTAGTATTGAAATAGTCTCTCTTTGTTCATAAATCTATTTCTTGATGAGGAAAATGTTAAACTCTGTTTGTTATAGCACATCTTAATAAAATAAACCAAATCCCAGTGAAAAATGTTTAGAAAAGTTATATTAAAATGATTAAGATTACATAATAGTGAAAAATGATGACTCAGCAGAAATTTCTCACTTACAAAATGGCCAAAATGCTGTCCAATCTTGTTTTTTTCCTTCAACATTGTATAAAGACATATTCAAAAAGCATAATTTACCATTTCTGGTATTATATTTTGAGTTTCACATGTTTCATGTACCTTAAAATTTACAATCACACCTTAATGGGACACAGGAAGAGGGTTCTGTCATCATTATTGCCCTAAAATTGCAATATCTATAAGTGAAAAGTAAGCAAAAATTCACAGAAAACAGGTTTTCATCAGTCCTTTTGTATTTACTCTAAACAAACAGGCCAAGATCAGACACTTTAACCCATTATTGCACTGATCTTATAATCCAATACATAGTTAAAAGCATTAGCTAACTGCATTATATACTTTACTTTGCTGCTAAACTAATTTCAAACTGACAGAACTCAAAACTAATGAATCAAGCTATCCAAACTTCACTCCCAAAAGGCAGAATTACCCGGTAGATAATTGATTTCAAAGCTCAGAGTGTGAATCAATGATCCGGATTGGTCAAAATATGAGCTATCAGATATATCGGGCTGATCTTTGTAGTATGAAAATCATGCGGGCTGATGACTACAACATAATGAAACTATACACTGAATTTCTGAAATAAATAGAAAACCTTTGTTCAAGACCAGCCCGTTGCCTTCAAAATAACAAGGAAAATTATAAAAAGGTCCTTTAAAGGCTTTTAAACACACCCATGAGTCAAATAAAGTACATCAACAGTATGTAATTGATAATGAGGAACAAACAAATCACCCCCCCCCCCCCTCAAAATGGCAACTTTTATTGAAAACTTGACCTTGAACTTGGCATTGACCTTCTTGGATGACCTTGACCTTGGTACCAATAGAAACACACTGACAAGATGTAGATATATTACAAAAAGATACTACTTACAGCTTTCAGGAGTGTGTAGTATGGGCAGAAATGAAAAAAATCACACCATTTTTTCTTAAAGGTTGACCTTCAGATTTGACCTTGACCTTGATGAATGACCTTGACCTTAATAATAAAAGATACATGTTGCACTGGTGTGCATGCCTACCAAATTTGGGCTTTGTAAGTCAAATAATGTGAGAGTTATTTAGAGAAATATTGAATATTCATGTTAATTTGGCTGCAGACACACACACACAGATGGGCAGACAAGTGGATAGTGGTGCAGTGATGCCAAAATGTTCTGATATGGTCAGAAAAAACATGTAAATTGCTTACCCAGATTGATCGTCTGCAACAAAAATCAAACCGGAAGTTTTAAATCTGTCAAACTTTCTAGAACAACAACAACCTGGGTTGGTCTACTATTTGTATTAGGGTCCACATTTAAAGAAAAGATTATGTGGTGGCATAATACAAAATTTAAGTGTCTTTGTGACCAAATGCCAATTCTGAACAGAATTTTAAAAAAAATGGGTTCATTCTTTCCCTTGCATCTTGAAAGAAACATGTTTTCCTTTACCCTATCACAATAAAATCAAGCCAAAAATTTGCTATGTCAGAAATTTGTTCTTCATCAAAACATGTACTTTCAATGTTCAAAAGGCAGGTTGTAAATTAATATTTTACACATTCTGTTGATTTAGTATTGTGCAACAATTACTTCTGAGCATATTAGCCACCATTTCAGGTGAAAATAATTCAAATTCATATTTTTCATTATTTTTCTAAAGATGTAACCCTTAACCTTTGAAAATAAATCTGTATTTTCTTATCATTTTTAAGTGCCAACAACACATTTTTTTAAGAATGGCCTTTTAATGTTATTACATGAATAGTACAACATTGTTTTAGCATCTATGTTGAATTTCAAAACATTTGGTACAAAAATAATGGAGAAATTGGCATTTCCCTTTACACCATTGACACAAAAAACAAGAAGCCATTTAGTATTGAAATAGTCTCTCTTTGTTCATAAATCTATTTCTTGATGAGGAAAATGTTAAACTCTGTTTGTTATAGCACATCTTAATAAAATAAACCAAATCCCAGTGAAAAATGTTTAGAAAAGTTATATTAAAATGATTAAGATTACATAATAGTGAAAAATGATGACTCAGCAGAAATTTCTCACTTACAAAATGGCCAAAATGCTGTCCAATCTTGTTTTTTTCCTTCAACATTGTATAAAGACATATTCAAAAAGCATAATTTACCATTTCTGGTATTATATTTTGAGTTTCACATGTTTCATGTACCTTAAAATTTACAATCACACCTTAATGGGACACAGGAAGAGGGTTCTGTCATCATTATTGCCCTAAAATTGCAATATCTATAAGTGAAAAGTAAGCAAAAATTCACAGAAAACAGGTTTTCATCAGTCCTTTTGTATTTACTCTAAACAAACAGGCCAAGATCAGACACTTTAACCCATTATTGCACTGATCTTATAATCCAATACATAGTTAAAAGCATTAGCTAACTGCATTATATACTTTACTTTGCTGCTAAACTAATTTCAAACTGACAGAACTCAAAACTAATGAATCAAGCTATCCAAACTTCACTCCCAAAAGGCAGAATTACCCGGTAGATAATTGATTTCAAAGCTCAGAGTGTGAATCAATGATCCGGATTGGTCAAAATATGAGCTATCAGATATATCGGGCTGATCTTTGTAGTATGAAAATCATGCGGGCTGATGACTACAACATAATGAAACTATACACTGAATTTCTGAAATAAATAGAAAACCTTTGTTCAAGACCAGCCCGTTGCCTTCAAAATAACAAGGAAAATTATAAAAAGGTCCTTTAAAGGCTTTTAAACACACCCATGAGTCAAATAAAGTACATCAACAGTATGTAATTGATAATGAGGAACAAACAAATCACCCCCCCCCTCAAAATGGCAACTTTTATTGAAAACTTGACCTTGAACTTGGCATTGACCTTCTTGGATGACCTTGACCTTGGTACCAATAGAAACACACTGACAAGATGTAGATATATTACAAAAAGATACTACTTACAGCTTTCAGGAGTGTGTAGTATGGGCAGAAATGAAAAAAATCACACCATTTTTTCTTAAAGGTTGACCTTCAGATTTGACCTTGACCTTGATGAATGACCTTGACCTTAATAATAAAAGATACATGTTGCACTGGTGTGCATGCCTACCAAATTTGGGCTTTGTAAGTCAAATAATGTGAGAGTTATTTAGAGAAATATTGAATATTCATGTTAATTTGGCTGCAGACACACACACACAGATGGGCAGACAAGTGGATAGTGGTGCAGTGATGCCAAAATGTTCTGATATGGTCAGAAAAAACATGTAAATTGCTTACCCAGATTGATCGTCTGCAACAAAAATCAAACCGGAAGTTTTAAATCTGTCAAACTTTCTAGAACAACAACAACCTGGGTTGGTCTACTATTTGTATTAGGGTCCACATTTAGGTCTAAGGGAAGTAAATAGTTTTACATAGGCGACCATTATAACATTTTGGCTTATAGCTCAGTCCATGAGTTTGCACCAATGATCTGACCTACCTTAAATTCTAGAACATCCATTCATACACCCGAAAAAATGAATTTTAGTATGGCATGAATCCTTTTCTCTATGACCTTTGACCCCATTTTTGAGATCACCCTAACTGCGGAGCTAGTCTCAGAAGCATTTCAGAGTATAATACCCATCTTTTAAAATGGCCCAGAAATTGCCAAAATGATTCAAAATCATTGATTTTTTGCTTTTAACTTGAAAATAGAATATAATCAGTCACAAATGAATAAATCATGTTCAATTCCAGTAAAAAATATTGTCCAATCACAGGTCACCTTGATCGTAATAATTCACCGTAGCTTCCCTATAGATTTGTCACGTGTCACGACAAATGTATTTACTTCCCGTAGACCTAAAGAAAAGATTATGTGGTGGCATAATACAAAATTTAAGTGTCTTTGTGACCAAATGCCAATTCTGAACAGAATTTTAAAAAAAATGGGTTCATTCTTTCCCTTGCATCTTGAAAGAAACATGTTTTCCTTTACCCTATCACAATAAAATCAAGCCAAAAATTTGCTATGTCAGAAATTTGTTCTTCATCAAAACATGTACTTTCAATGTTCAAAAGGCAGGTTGTAAATTAATATTTTACACATTCTGTTGATTTAGTATTGTGCAACAATTACTTCTGAGCATATTAGCCACCATTTCAGGTGAAAATAATTCAAATTCATATTTTTCATTATTTTTCTAAAGATGTAACCCTTAACCTTTGAAAATAAATCTGTATTTTCTTATCATTTTTAAGTGCCAACAACACATTTTTTTAAGAATGGCCTTTTAATGTTATTACATGAATAGTACAACATTGTTTTAGCATCTATGTTGAATTTCAAAACATTTGGTACAAAAATAATGGAGAAATTGGCATTTCCCTTTACACCATTGACACAAAAAACAAGAAGCCATTTAGTATTGAAATAGTCTCTCTTTGTTCATAAATCTATTTCTTGATGAGGAAAATGTTAAACTCTGTTTGTTATAGCACATCTTAATAAAATAAACCAAATCCCAGTGAAAAATGTTTAGAAAAGTTATATTAAAATGATTAAGATTACATAATAGTGAAAAATGATGACTCAGCAGAAATTTCTCACTTACAAAATGGCCAAAATGCTGTCCAATCTTGTTTTTTTCCTTCAACATTGTATAAAGACATATTCAAAAAGCATAATTTACCATTTCTGGTATTATATTTTGAGTTTCACATGTTTCATGTACCTTAAAATTTACAATCACACCTTAATGGGACACAGGAAGAGGGTTCTGTCATCATTATTGCCCTAAAATTGCAATATCTATAAGTGAAAAGTAAGCAAAAATTCACAGAAAACAGGTTTTCATCAGTCCTTTTGTATTTACTCTAAACAAACAGGCCAAGATCAGACACTTTAACCCATTATTGCACTGATCTTATAATCCAATACATAGTTAAAAGCATTAGCTAACTGCATTATATACTTTACTTTGCTGCTAAACTAATTTCAAACTGACAGAACTCAAAACTAATGAATCAAGCTATCCAAACTTCACTCCCAAAAGGCAGAATTACCCGGTAGATAATTGATTTCAAAGCTCAGAGTGTGAATCAATGATCCGGATTGGTCAAAATATGAGCTATCAGATATATCGGGCTGATCTTTGTAGTATGAAAATCATGCGGGCTGATGACTACAACATAATGAAACTATACACTGAATTTCTGAAATAAATAGAAAACCTTTGTTCAAGACCAGCCCGTTGCCTTCAAAATAACAAGGAAAATTATAAAAAGGTCCTTTAAAGGCTTTTAAACACACCCATGAGTCAAATAAAGTACATCAACAGTATGTAATTGATAATGAGGAACAAACAAATCACCCCCCCCTCAAAATGGCAACTTTTATTGAAAACTTGACCTTGAACTTGGCATTGACCTTCTTGGATGACCTTGACCTTGGTACCAATAGAAACACACTGACAAGATGTAGATATATTACAAAAAGATACTACTTACAGCTTTCAGGAGTGTGTAGTATGGGCAGAAATGAAAAAAATCACACCATTTTTTCTTAAAGGTTGACCTTCAGATTTGACCTTGACCTTGATGAATGACCTTGACCTTAATAATAAAAGATACATGTTGCACTGGTGTGCATGCCTACCAAATTTGGGCTTTGTAAGTCAAATAATGTGAGAGTTATTTAGAGAAATATTGAATATTCATGTTAATTTGGCTGCAGACACACACACACAGATGGGCAGACAAGTGGATAGTGGTGCAGTGATGCCAAAATGTTCTGATATGGTCAGAAAAAACATGTAAATTGCTTACCCAGATTGATCGTCTGCAACAAAAATCAAACCGGAAGTTTTAAATCTGTCAAACTTTCTAGAACAACAACAACCTGGGTTGGTCTACTATTTGTATTAGGGTCCACATTTAGGTCTAAGGGAAGTAAATAGTTTTACATAGGCGACCATTATAACATTTTGGCTTATAGCTCAGTCCATGAGTTTGCACCAATGATCTGACCTACCTTAAATTCTAGAACATCCATTCATACACCCGAAAAAATGAATTTTAGTATGGCATGAATCCTTTTCTCTATGACCTTTGACCCCATTTTTGAGATCACCCTAACTGCGGAGCTAGTCTCAGAAGCATTTCAGAGTATAATACCCATCTTTTAAAATGGCCCAGAAATTGCCAAAATGATTCAAAATCATTGATTTTTTGCTTTTAACTTGAAAATAGAATATAATCAGTCACAAATGAATAAATCATGTTCAATTCCAGTAAAAAATATTGTCCAATCACAGGTCACCTTGATCGTAATAATTCACCGTAGCTTCCCTATAGATTTGTCACGTGTCACGACAAATGTATTTACTTCCCGTAGACCTAAAGAAAAGATTATGTGGTGGCATAATACAAAATTTAAGTGTCTTTGTGACCAAATGCCAATTCTGAACAGAATTTTAAAAAAAATGGGTTCATTCTTTCCCTTGCATCTTGAAAGAAACATGTTTTCCTTTACCCTATCACAATAAAATCAAGCCAAAAATTTGCTATGTCAGAAATTTGTTCTTCATCAAAACATGTACTTTCAATGTTCAAAAGGCAGGTTGTAAATTAATATTTTACACATTCTGTTGATTTAGTATTGTGCAACAATTACTTCTGAGCATATTAGCCACCATTTCAGGTGAAAATAATTCAAATTCATATTTTTCATTATTTTTCTAAAGATGTAACCCTTAACCTTTGAAAATAAATCTGTATTTTCTTATCATTTTTAAGTGCCAACAACACATTTTTTTAAGAATGGCCTTTTAATGTTATTACATGAATAGTACAACATTGTTTTAGCATCTATGTTGAATTTCAAAACATTTGGTACAAAAATAATGGAGAAATTGGCATTTCCCTTTACACCATTGACACAAAAAACAAGAAGCCATTTAGTATTGAAATAGTCTCTCTTTGTTCATAAATCTATTTCTTGATGAGGAAAATGTTAAACTCTGTTTGTTATAGCACATCTTAATAAAATAAACCAAATCCCAGTGAAAAATGTTTAGAAAAGTTATATTAAAATGATTAAGATTACATAATAGTGAAAAATGATGACTCAGCAGAAATTTCTCACTTACAAAATGGCCAAAATGCTGTCCAATCTTGTTTTTTTCCTTCAACATTGTATAAAGACATATTCAAAAAGCATAATTTACCATTTCTGGTATTATATTTTGAGTTTCACATGTTTCATGTACCTTAAAATTTACAATCACACCTTAATGGGACACAGGAAGAGGGTTCTGTCATCATTATTGCCCTAAAATTGCAATATCTATAAGTGAAAAGTAAGCAAAAATTCACAGAAAACAGGTTTTCATCAGTCCTTTTGTATTTACTCTAAACAAACAGGCCAAGATCAGACACTTTAACCCATTATTGCACTGATCTTATAATCCAATACATAGTTAAAAGCATTAGCTAACTGCATTATATACTTTACTTTGCTGCTAAACTAATTTCAAACTGACAGAACTCAAAACTAATGAATCAAGCTATCCAAACTTCACTCCCAAAAGGCAGAATTACCCGGTAGATAATTGATTTCAAAGCTCAGAGTGTGAATCAATGATCCGGATTGGTCAAAATATGAGCTATCAGATATATCGGGCTGATCTTTGTAGTATGAAAATCATGCGGGCTGATGACTACAACATAATGAAACTATACACTGAATTTCTGAAATAAATAGAAAACCTTTGTTCAAGACCAGCCCGTTGCCTTCAAAATAACAAGGAAAATTATAAAAAGGTCCTTTAAAGGCTTTTAAACACACCCATGAGTCAAATAAAGTACATCAACAGTATGTAATTGATAATGAGGAACAAACAAATCACCCCCCCCCCTCAAAATGGCAACTTTTATTGAAAACTTGACCTTGAACTTGGCATTGACCTTCTTGGATGACCTTGACCTTGGTACCAATAGAAACACACTGACAAGATGTAGATATATTACAAAAAGATACTACTTACAGCTTTCAGGAGTGTGTAGTATGGGCAGAAATGAAAAAAATCACACCATTTTTTCTTAAAGGTTGACCTTCAGATTTGACCTTGACCTTGATGAATGACCTTGACCTTAATAATAAAAGATACATGTTGCACTGGTGTGCATGCCTACCAAATTTGGGCTTTGTAAGTCAAATAATGTGAGAGTTATTTAGAGAAATATTGAATATTCATGTTAATTTGGCTGCAGACACACACACACAGATGGGCAGACAAGTGGATAGTGGTGCAGTGATGCCAAAATGTTCTGATATGGTCAGAAAAAACATGTAAATTGCTTACCCAGATTGATCGTCTGCAACAAAAATCAAACCGGAAGTTTTAAATCTGTCAAACTTTCTAGAACAACAACAACCTGGGTTGGTCTACTATTTGTATTAGGGTCCACATTTAGGTCTAAGGGAAGTAAATAGTTTTACATAGGCGACCATTATAACATTTTGGCTTATAGCTCAGTCCATGAGTTTGCACCAATGATCTGACCTACCTTAAATTCTAGAACATCCATTCATACACCCGAAAAAATGAATTTTAGTATGGCATGAATCCTTTTCTCTATGACCTTTGACCCCATTTTTGAGATCACCCTAACTGCGGAGCTAGTCTCAGAAGCATTTCAGAGTATAATACCCATCTTTTAAAATGGCCCAGAAATTGCCAAAATGATTCAAAATCATTGATTTTTTGCTTTTAACTTGAAAATAGAATATAATCAGTCACAAATGAATAAATCATGTTCAATTCCAGTAAAAAATATTGTCCAATCACAGGTCACCTTGATCGTAATAATTCACCGTAGCTTCCCTATAGATTTGTCACGTGTCACGACAAATGTATTTACTTCCCGTAGACCTAAAATCACGCACCCGTGAACACAGCCACCCTTGAAATTTGCCATCTATTTCGGGATCTGCATGTGACACACCCCCATGAAAGGTCACGACCGCGCAAGAAACTAGTTCCCAACAAATTCATTAAAACACATCCTAGCAGTACACTGATGGTCTGCCAGTGTACAGAACCACATTTCATGCATCTGCCTATTCTATAGACACAGAATCAATGCAACAAAAGGAGCGAATCCATTTTTGACGGAACTATGTTTGTATACTACGACCCGGAAGCATTTCCCGTTGTGGAGTGTCTCCTATATAATGAAGGATTTTACAAAAAATTTACCAAATCTGTCTCAGGTCAGTGCTTTATGGTGTTTCCAAAGAGAAAACATAAAAAGAGTCTAAAATTTGTCTCTAAATAACAACCAAGTGGCATTTTAAAAAGGGCCCCCCCTAACTGCAAAACGATGTCTTTAATGCAATTCTGGGTTGAGACCCCCCTGGCTTACTTGAATTGGAATAAATCATGAATTTATGGTCAGATTTCCAAAAAATAAAAAGATACTTACTCTGTCGTCCTTAAGCTTTCACAGTAAGATGCATTTCTTGAAAATATTGCATAAAACAATGCGGAAAAAGGGGCTATTTTAAGACAAATGTCCCTTTTCAGGCTGAAATCCTATTTTTATCATTTATATACATTTTAAACTGTAAAAACTAAACTCGAATTTTGTAAAAGTAATACTTTAGTGCAGATATATATTTTTACAATAAAATGAATAAAAACAAAGACTGTTTTGGGACAGGAAATGGCCACTACTGGCCAATTAAGCCTCTTAAATCGGATTATGACCAAAGTAAGTATTGGGGAGAGTTAAGGGTTTTTCGCCTTTTCCTACGATGTTTTGAATGTGGAAATACAGCAAATCGTTACTATGCAATTAGTAACACTATTTAAAACAAAACTCGTAACTCCTGTGACAAATTAGCAAAAACAGGGCACATAAAAAGGGGCCAAAATGACAAAATTATCGATTTTCTACTAAAATTCGTTATTTTGTGGACCTAAAAAATCTTAAAAACGATTGAAATATTTTACCCAAGATTCTTCGTGCTATTTCCCGTCTTCAAATATTCAAGTTAGCTGAAAACCGTGTCTTTGAGAAGGAAAAACAAAGGTTTTAAAGACAATACAAATGTGGAAAACACACGAAACAGAAATCAATAGTAAAATAAGTCTTTATAGGATAAAGGGTTTCTGCAGTCTATTTTCATTTAAAAATGCTTTCAAAATATCTTTGAAATTCATAATTACTGCATACGTGTTTCTCCTACTTGAAAATGATTTTGTATAGAAAATAGAAGGAAATCACGAAGGGGGGGGGGCATACAAAAATGGGGGGGGGGCTAAATGTTAAACATTAAAAAGTCATTTTCTGTTATTGAAATGTTTAAATATGTATTAAATCGATTTAAAATCTAGAATTTTGTAATAATTTGCTTTATCTATTGTGCGATAAGCAAAACAAAGGGCATTTTGTGCAAAAAAGGTTCATTTCAAATCAAATTTAATGAAAAAATCATGTCACGCACCTTTTTAAATTTAGGCGGGGTGTTTCTGGGATAAAGGGTTTTTCGCCTTTCCAATGATATTTTTAAGCTAGTTTCGCCTTGAACTAGTACTTAACGGAATTATCTATCCAAAAATACACAGGAATTGACAACACAAGCAATCGAGCCCATTTGATGTGGTTTCTAACGTTGTCTTTGTTCTTTTTAACATTTTTTAATTTTTTTAAATTCAAGTTAAAATATGACGTAAATTTCAAAAATATGGTCTATTTTTCACAAATTCTTTACTTTCAGATCAATTGAAGCAACTTCAAACACAAAAATGTGGCCAAAGTTGAAATTTCGTAATTTTCACTTCTGGCTCATATAGGTGTCACTCCTCAACGAAACGGGCCTATTAAATATATAGTAAAATGGGTCAATTTGGCAGCTTCTAGCTCCTCTCAGAAGTCTTTGTGGCACCTTTTACTTAGTCTGCCTGACAGACCATTTCTTTGTCTTTAATTTACTACCAAGAAAGTGGTATCAATAGCACCATCAGCTAAAATCACGCACCCGTGAACACAGCCACCCTTGAAATTTGCCATCTATTTCGGGATCTGCATGTGACACACCCCCATGAAAGGTCACGACCGCGCAAGAAACTAGTTCCCAACAAATTCATTAAAACACATCCTAGCAGTACACTGATGGTCTGCCAGTGTACAGAACCACATTTCATGCATCTGCCTATTCTATAGACACAGAATCAATGCAACAAAAGGAGCGAATCCATTTTTGACGGAACTATGTTTGTATACTACGACCCGGAAGCATTTCCCGTTGTGGAGTGTCTCCAGAAACCGGGCTGACTTCGATTGGCACTATAGCTCGCGAGGACGGGAACCATTATTGGGAACCAGCGCTGTTCCATCAATTGAATTCCTCCCCGTTCTGAGTCAGCCAATCAAAATCTTTGTTTACCTCGACACTGATTGGTTCGCTGTTATCCGAGGTGTTCCGAATGACGAAATGGCGGGAATGGTCGGACCACACTTTTTCCGGTGGTCGGACTATAGCTCGGGCCATTGCTGTTCGATTGGAGCTATAGCTGCGGAAATGACGTCAATAGCTCGCACTATCGGTGTTCGGTTGGAGCTATCGTCTGAATGATCCGAGCTATAGTCCCAATCGAAGTAAGCCCGGTGCAAAGGCGGTGCGTAGGTAGAAGTACAATGCTGTGAGAAACACTATATATAGGTGATATCGGCCCGATGTCGCACCGATATCGACTTAAATTTACAACCCGTATTATCAGATTACAAACTTGATTATTTGACAAAATAAGACAGTTTCACTCGTATTTATTGTACAAGCAAAATACTAATATCTGAATGTATATCTGCAATATATCTATATCGGCCCGACATCGGGCCGATATCAGAAAGCCGACACCGATATTCCGACATATAGCCGATATCGGTCCGATATAGCAATGTTTGCTGGGATAACAACAAGTTCAGTTGGTATTGATTGTTCCGGACGAGCCATATTTTTTTCAGCTAGATGTCTGAACATGTTACATAGTTTATGCAAAAAAAATAAATGTTTGTAATTTCGTAAGTATACCAAGAGGACCAGATACAAAATGAATCAACTCCGCGTATTACAACATTTTAATAAGCCTTTAATTTCTAAAACATTTTTATTTCGTAATGTAGCACACAAGTAATGCCCTTGACTTACATGTTTCCCAAACGACACAATAACAGTCTGATCTAATTTGAGAGAAGCTACATGCAACATAGAAAGGATTTGTCTGTAATGTAACACAAAACTAGACAGCCCTGGCGGTCTGGAAGCCCTCCACAGGCCTGATTGTTTGTCTTCTTGAATGCAATTTCAAAAGTTCAGGCTGTGCAAACAAGCAAATGCATGACCAAGCTGAAAATTGCAAGCAAGTAAGATCGTATGGTCAGTAAGATTCTGTGAAAGTTTTGTATTGATTAGTTAATACTAATGGTTGTAAGAGTGATTTCAAACAAGCCGAAAATGGCAATTTTGTCAATTTCAAGGGCACATAACTCATGACGTAAAATTCAAACCAAGCTGAAGATTATACCAGGGCAAGATCTTATAGTCACCAACATTAAGTCCTAGTTTTGTCTTGATTGGTCAATATTTGTAGTTGCTAGAGTTAAAACAATATCAAAATAGAGCCGAAAATGGCAATTTTGTCAATTTCAAGGGCACACAACTCATGATATAAAATTCAGATCAAGATGAAAATTTTACAAAGGCAAGAGCTTATAGTCACCAACATTCTGTACAGGCTTTGTCTTGATTGGTCGGTATTTGTAGTTGCTAGAGTGAAAACAGTCAAAATAGAGCCGAAAACGGCAATTTTGTCAATTTCAAGGGAACATAACTTATGATGTAAATTTCCGATCAAGCTGAAAATTACACCAAAGCAAGATCTTTTAATCACCAACATCCTGTTGTAGTTTTGTCTTGATTGGTCAGTATTTGTAGTTGCTAGAGTGAAAACAAGTCAAAATAAAGCCGAAAATGGCAATTTTTGTCAATTTCAAGGGCACATAACTCATGATGTGAAATTCAAATCAACTTGAAAATTTTACTCAGTTAAGATCTTATGGTCATCATTATTCTGTCTAAGATTTGTCTTGATTGTTCAATATTTGTAGATTTTAGAGTAAAAATAAAGTCAAAATCATCTACTTTTGACATTAAAGGGCAGATAACTCATGTTATTATGATTCAATCCTAATTCTTTGAAGGAATCTGAGAGAGGGCCACCCAAGAATCATTCCTGTGAAGTTTGATTGAAATCCATCCTGTTGTTTCTGAGAAGAAGATTTTTAAAGAAAAAGTTAACGGACGGACGCACGCACGCACGGACGGACGCACGACGGACACGCCGCCATGACAATAGCCCGCTGGCCTGATCGCCAGTGGAGCTAAAAATCATGTGCAAACGTAGAAAATGTAGGTTATCATCATTTTCGTCTTTTGCCTTGCAATGCTTACCCAAATCTATTGTATTAGGGACGTTAAAACACGTCCTTATTCGAGGGATGGTTAACTTTTTACGAAACAGTAATTCTTTTTGACTCCCCTAAAGATAATGGCTTTGAAAAACAACATTGTGTAAAATGAAGAAATTGCTTGTCACAAGCAATTCCTTCATTTTCCACAATGCTTTCTACCAAGAAAGACCAAAAATGTTTAATTTTGTTCGATGGAAATTGTCGTCTGCAACACCTATGAGCTTGGACTAGGCTAAATTTTGTTGTTTGGTAATGGGTTTTCGATGGAGGCCTAGATAGAAATCAACTGCGCGTTTTACAAAATTTAAATGCGCCTTTAATTTCTACAACATTTTCATTCAACAATATTTACACTAGTAATGCCCACGACTTAACTCTTTCCCAAATGACACAATTATGGACTGATCTAATTTGAGAGATGATTCAGACAACATATATTAGAAAGGATTTGTTTGTAGTGTAACGAAAGAATGAGACAAACGTAGAACATGCAGATTATCAGCATTTTCGAATTTTGCCTTGTTTGTCCAAAATCATGGACGTCAAAACACGTCCTTGTTCGTAGAGGGTTAACCATCAGGCCTACCAAACAGTAACTATTTTTGACTCCCCGCAAGATAATGGCTTTGAAAACATTGTGAAAAATGAAGAAATTGCTTGTCACAAGCAATTTCTTCATTTTCCACAATGCTTTCTACATAGAAGGACCAAACAAATTAAATTCCATTCTGTAAGTGAAATTGCCATCTGCAGTAGCTTTCAATATAGAGCAGTCTGATTTTTCCCATTTGGTAATGGGTTAAGAACGTCTGTAAACGTTCATATGTCCCCTATATCACATATACGCATCACATACGCAGGAAATTTCACCATGTTTTCATTTAGCATTCTTGTTTTTTCTTGGCTCACTAGATGACGGCGCTGGTTCTATTGCTCGCAAATTTCCAGTACGATGAGAACCCCTCCTGAAGAAACAAAAATGAAAATACATTTAACACTCGTTATCTCGACATGGGATAAGTCTAATTTCTGCTTAGATATTTAGTAATCGAGGTGATAAATTCTTGCTCCATCCTCATAAATGGATATAAAATCACGGTGGAGATTGTGCATCATGGGATGGATAACGAATACGGACAAAATAATCTCGATTCTGGTAAGATATTTTGCAATAACTTCGTTATCTGTGCGCCAATCTTCAAAAGGTTTGTTGCATGTACCCCGCCTTACTGAGCTCTTTCATCGGATGTATGACATTAGATAACTCATGGTACTTTTTCCGAAATATTGTCCCAACCGACCAGAAAGCGAAATGGTAACGACTACGGCCAAATTAACCACGCTTCAGGTATGAATTTGGGCAATAATTTTCTTATTTCTGCGTCAATTTTCATGCGGTTTGTTGCATGTACTCCGTCTTACTGAGCCCTTTTCTCAGATGTATTAGGCTACTTATCTGGAAACTCCTTGTACTTTTCTCAAAAACCGATCCCAACCAACTAGAAAAAGGGCTTGATTTTTTGTCGTTTTTCTGGTCGGTTGGGATCAATTTTTGGACAAAGTACAAAGATTCTACAAACAAGTCATATATCTGAGACAGGAGCTCAGTAATGCGGGATACATGCAACAAACCGCTTGAAAATTGACGCAGAAATAAAAAAATGCACAATTTCTTACCTGAACCGAGACAAATTTGTCCGTATTGGTTATCCATCCCATCATGCACAATCTCCACCGTGTAAAATGTTCAACATAAACAGAAATTATTTGAAATTAGTAAGTATAGTAAAGCTAGTATAATGTATAATAGTAGATCTATGTTTTTAAAATCGCATTGTTTGTGAAAGATAAGCCCTTTTCTAAACAAGGCCTGGGTTTGACACACCAATTAGAACACGATTGGTAACCAGCATTTTCTCCTTTAGCTTCAATATCTTCAGTGTTATATTGTTCACAAATCCTATCTTTCTGGACATCTATTTTGTCGTCTGCACATGCTTCCAAATTGAAGCACCGTAATATTTTGCCGAATGGAAGAAGAGTTAATTATATGAAATGTACTTACAAGATTCTAACTTCTTCTTTGAAATGTGAACAAATATGATGGAATGTTTTTCCATTCTCCCACTTTACCTAAAACGTAGAAAAACAATATAAAATTGTATGCAATGTATGTAGGTTTTCAACAAAGACGAAGTACATTTGCGAGATAGACACACTTCAAAAAAACTTTCACCATAGTACACCGGGTTATAATGTATACAAGAACATATTACTGAAGGGAGATAATTGAAGCAATTCAACAGCAAACTTTCTAAGTGTGGGATAGCTTACAGGTTTACCTGTAAGGTATGCATGTTCTGTATAGATTAAATATTATATATGAAAGAGATAGGTACAGAACTAACCACAACAAGCACTGACTCCATAACCCGAGATTACGACAGGGCGCCTAGCTATCCATATCATACACATCAATACATAGAAGCATCCAAAACCTCAATAGAGGAATTTTCAACTGTCTATTATATATGATGTAATTTTATGGATAACATATCTACGGGTTAGGATATTTACATACAACTCTCAGTTTGTATCTACAACGGATAGGCGCCATATTTATATGGTCTATTATCTATCATTGTGACACATTCAATCATTTATAAGCGTTCGAGAAAGATGCTGGATCTATAAGATTCAGAATTGCGTTATTTGTTATATATATTATTAAAGGGAGATAATTGAAGCAATTCAACAGCAAACTTTCTAAGTGTGGGATAGCTTACAGGTTTACCTGTAAGGTATGCATGTTCTGTATAGATTAAATATTATATATGAAAGAGATAGGTACAGAACTAACCACAACAAGCACTGACTCCATAACCCGAGATTACGACAGGGCGCCTAGCTATCCATATCATACACATCAATACATAGAAGCATCCAAAACCTCAATAGAGGAATTTTCAACTGTCTATTATATATGATGTAATTTTATGGATAACATATCTACGGGTTAGGATATTTACATACAACTCTCAGTTTGTATCTACAACGGATAGGCGCCATATTTATATGGTCTATTATCTATCATTGTGACACATTCAATCATTTATAAGCGTTCGAGAAAGATGCTGGATCTATAAGATTCAGAATTGCGTTATTTGTTATATATATTATTAAAGGGAGATAATTGAAGCAATTCAACAGCAAACTTTCTAAGTGTGGGATAGCTTACAGGTTTACCTGTAAGGTATGCATGTTCTGTATAGATTAAATATTATATATGAAAGAGATAGGTACAGAACTAACCACAACAAGCACTGACTCCATAACCCGAGATTACGACAGGGCGCCTAGCTATCCATATCATACACATCAATACATAGAAGCATCCAAAACCTCAATAGAGGAATTTTCAACTGTCTATTATATATGATGTAATTTTATGGATAACATATCTACGGGTTAGGATATTTACATACAACTCTCAGTTTGTATCTACAACGGATAGGCGCCATATTTATATGGTCTATTATCTATCATTGTGACACATTCAATCATTTATAAGCGTTCGAGAAAGATGCTGGATCTATAAGATTCAGAATTGCGTTATTTGTTATATATATTATTAAAGGGAGATAATTGAAGCAATTCAACAGCAAACTTTCTAAGTGTGGGATAGCTTACAGGTTTACCTGTAAGGTATGCATGTTCTGTATAGATTAAATATTATATATGAAAGAGATAGGTACAGAACTAACCACAACAAGCACTGACTCCATAACCCGAGATTACGACAGGGCGCCTAGCTATCCATATCATACACATCAATACATAGAAGCATCCAAAACCTCAATAGAGGAATTTTCAACTGTCTATTATATATGATGTAATTTTATGGATAACATATCTACGGGTTAGGATATTTACATACAACTCTCAGTTTGTATCTACAACGGATAGGCGCCATATTTATATGGTCTATTATCTATCATTGTGACACATTCAATCATTTATAAGCGTTCGAGAAAGATGCTGGATCTATAAGATTCAGAATTGCGTTATTTGTTATATATACTACTCAAAGTTTGCTAAGCACCAAAAATTTAAATGTTGACATTTTCTTTCTTTAACGGAATTTTCATGTCAAATTTGTGTGACGTGTAAGTCTACTGCATCTTCAAGATAACTGAATAAATTCCAACACATTTAGTTCTCTTGAAGCAGTTGAAATTCGGATGGAAGGAGGAGAACCCTCGAAATGAAGGGACTTACTAGAGATGGAGTCGTGTTCCATATTTTTGTCTGAACGTAAATTTTCACATTATTGTACCTCGATATCATGTTTAAGATCAAGGAAATCACATAATTGCTTGGCAAGGTAGTTCTGTGCCCAAATTCAAATGCGTAGCAACTTAAAGGTGGGTGGGGTAATTTATTGTCTCGGCACGTTTAAAATCGCCATATCGATTCTTGGTAGCATTCAATTGGCTTGCATCTTTCTTAAAAACCCTTCCAAAACTGTTTAAATTCATGTACAAAGTCAAAGGTAGGCCACGTAGTCTCCTGGCGTCGAAATTTCATAACCGAAGTCCTACAGTAGCTTGTCTGGCCTGGTAAAAAACTCTCTAATGGCCTCCATACTGTTTCTTAGAACAGTGTAGCGACAAAGCAGTCACTAGAGGGCTCTTTGGAGGTAATGTGAAATAACGAAATACAGACATTTGTTTTGTCGACCCTCGTGTGGTCTGTATTACATCATTGATCGACAGCAAAATCACTATTGGTACACTGGGCGAATTATGTAGTCCGTGCTAGTTGCAAAAACCAGTGGAATGGCAACTGACTACACCAGTGATCGTAATTGCGTTCATACTAGACAGCTTTCAAAGTTTAAAGTACCTAAAATGTCAAGAATGCATTTTTCGGATGTCGCTAGAATGTGGTGTACAGAGACATCAGCTAAGAAAAGTCATAGTTTAGGTCCTCAAAAGGCATGGTATGACGCACCCAATGGACTTTTGTGAGACTATAGGTACTGGGATGTGTTTAATTGCTGAAATCATGAGAGACAAAATCGTTTGAATGAACGATGGGCCTTAAAAATAAGCGATATCCTCAATTTCTACCCCTAGGGAAAAGGAGTTTATCACTAGTATTGGCCGAATCTTTGATTCTCTAGACGTAAACAGTTGTACTTACGTCTAGTGTAATCCATAGATCAATATTTCATGCAAATTTGCATAACCAAAACGTTGTATGGGATTCTGTGTATGAAGAAGCCAACTCCGTCCCAGATAAAAGTTTAGTTTGTTAAAGAACTGTTAAAGATCACGTGACACCATTGCCGTGTGGTTTAAGACTATCATTGTACTCCATAAAGTTCCTGGTCAAACAAAAAACATCAACAAAATCGTTTGAGACAAGAAATAAAAAAAAGTTTACGCCACCCATTTACAAGCACCAACTCATTTTCATGGGATCGTTTCTTTTCCTCCTCACAATACTCTTGAAAATGGTGTGTAAAGTACAAAGTTCATTGATTCGTGTATCAAATACATTAAAGCAATCATTAAATACATTTTTCCATTGGATATTAGATTCGCACCAGAAATATTAACACCAAAACTTTTGGTGCTTAGCAAACTTTGAGTAGTATATATTATTAAAGGGAGATAATTGAAGCAATTCAACAGCAAACTTTCTAAGTGTGGGATAGCTTACAGGTTTACCTGTAAGGTATGCATGTTCTGTATAGATTAAATATTATATATGAAAGAGATAGGTACAGAACTAACCACAACAAGCACTGACTCCATAACCCGAGATTACGACAGGGCGCCTAGCTATCAATATCATACACATCAAGAAAATATTACTGTATATTTTAGCAAAAATCTCAGGCGTGTAATCTATAAAAAATAAAGCGAAAGCTGCGCCATGTCAAATGAAATCTGTAATACTAGATCTACTGCCATAACAATTTATAGATCTACTTTGAATAACGTCTCTAATGCATCCTTTACATAAATTTAATCCAAATTTTCATTTATTTTGTCAGTTTAAGGACAGATCCTCCATTTATTTCCTACGATAAGATTTTTTTTTTATTTTTTCTGTACTGATATTTTAATATTTGAGAAGTTAAAAAATGACTTAAAAACTATAGGTAACCAAGCGAATTAAAAAGTTATTGGATTTCAAGGGAGACTACTCTTGTCTAAAATTGCAAAAATGAGGTGTCATTTAAATACCCACAAAAAAGGTGTTCGAAATGTCTAGGATTACATAAATAAGTCTTTATTGTGTTCAATATGATTTATTCTGTCTAAATGAGTATCAATTTGGGAAAATTAAGTGATGATTTTGAATTTTTTAGTAAAACATTCTTTCAAAAGTTGTTGAAATTGCTCTTTTTTCGCAACGTTTCTGATAACAAAAAATATTCCAGCGGTAAGATTTTTTTCTTTTTTGGTATAGACATAGTGCTTGGTCATACCTACAAAAAAAAAAAAAAAAAAAAAAAAAAAAAAAAAAAAAAAAAAAGAAAAATATATCAAACCGAGCGGTTTTTTTTAGTTATAAGTAAAATTTGGTTTACTTTTTGCAGCTCTGTCCGAAATTGTTTCACTACTTTTATCCATTTTCTTCCTTATTACCAGCTTTAGATAATAAAAAATGTCGTCTTTTGTGTCCATCTGAAGCGGGTTAGCTGATAAAGACACCACTTTGCTTTTGTTACTCCGTTTCCTATCGCTAACGTCACATGTTGAACGCGTAACAGAAAGCAAAATGTACCATCCGAGTACCGTTACACTTTAATTGACCAAACAGAGAAAATTGAAATAACCGAAAAGGGTCTTGTCATTTATCAACCAAACATTAACTTAATGTAAAAATGCGTTTGCTGAAAAGGCCAATTACTGAAACAGCTTTATTTCGTTACGAGTATTTAGGATATGCGCAGTAAGTTGCGCAGTAACAACTGGAGGATGTGTCCTTAACTGCTTTCAAACTGGAAAACTCTCGAATTTCCCACCAGGAGAAAGATTCAGATTTATTTACATAGGCCCTACTCATTAACTCTTAAAACTCAAAAACGACGGAATTTTACTGCTTCAATTCAAAATCTGCTGTAAGCCTAGACCAATAACTGAATGTTGATAGAAATGGGCTTTTTGTACATTGTGGCCAATAAAATATTGAGTCAAAACTGGTTACCAGCATTTTCTTCTTTTGTTTCAATATTTTCCAAAGCTTTTCGTAATAGAGATATCGAAGCCAACCGCTTATAGTTTGAGAAAGTTTAAGAGCACGAGAATTACTAACCATTACAAGGCCTTGTTCAGATCCGTAAGCGATACAGATCCCTCTAACGTCGTGACCCTGAAAATTCTCGTCAGATTCCCAATCATTGCCTGTGGGATATGAAATAGAAACTACATGCCATGAATAAAATAACAGTACACCCACAAATTAGAGGCAACTGAAATATAAAAAAAATGTTTGGTGATTCTGGATGGAAAACATTATGGGAAATGAAGAAATTGCTTGTCCCAGGCATATTTTCCATTTTCCACAATGTTTTCGCATACATTTTGAATTTTTTTTTTATTTGGTTGAAATATCGCTAACTCGGGCATATCATTTTCGCTGATTCAAGCCTACTGTCCAAAACGGAACTAGATTTATTTACAAGTCAAAACTTCTAACCGGCAACATATTTTCTGTCACAAATTATATATTTTATCCCGGTCATCCTGACTCTTGTTATGAATTGGATGGGATAATCATTTTTACTTAAAACAGACAAAACTATTACCAATGTTCTGTCTGGAATTATTTTAAATTGACACAAACTGTACCGTTTGGGAAAAGGATAACCGATTTGGGGTTTTCCATGGGTCAGAGAAGATGACCTCTACCGGGTGGGTCTCTGATTTAAGTGAAAAGTTAACATCGGATTTTAAAGTGACATTTCAGAATTTTTTGTCATAAATTTTAATTTTGTTCTTATCTGAAAGAGCCAATTTTCTTATGAAAATTTTGAAGATTTCAAGCCAAAATATTGCGCCGTTTACGAGAAATTTATATTTTTGTGTTAAAATTGAACAAATTGTTGTGGACAACAGTTCGGATTTATATGCAATTTATCGATTATGTCGCAACTTTAAATGCGTGTTTCTTGCTTATTGGCAACAACTTAAAAAAACTAATAGTATTTATACTCATTGGAATAACCAATCTTGGCATCAAGACATACTTTAAAAAAATGAAATTGGAATGAAATGTTCCTTTAAAATAATCAGATTGACCAAACACATACCTGGCACAACGACGCATCCAGTCGCCATGAGAACTTCGTCTGACACGATTCTAGGTTCTTCCACGAGAACAACTTCGTATTGGCCATTTTTACCGTACAAACATTTCACCAATCTCCCACTATTGTCCCATGCTACGTTTACACAGTTCTCTTAGAAAAAGAAAATGCGAGCTTTTAGTTATAATAATTTGTCCTTTTTCAGACATTTTCTCCTATATGTTAGAATTTCCCACATAAATATCTATCATACAAAATTAGCAGCAATAGAAACATTGAACATGAAAAAAAACAAGACATCCCCCCCCCCCCCCAAAAAAAAAAACAAACAAGCAAACAAGAGTGCCTGAAAGGCACTGAGTTCTTCATGTATTTGATTGTGTACGATATGAAATGATTGTGTACGATATACAGATATACAGTTTGTTATAAACAAAATATACAAGTATATGTCGTATCAAATTATTGTAAATAAATACAGTTTCATGATTTCTATATTGAATGCAATGAAGTCACATTAGTATTCAATCATATTGCATGCAGTACTTAGCATTTGCATACATCCTTAATATTGAATATCATATGCTGTTCCAGTTTGATTTTTATAATCAAGATCAAACTTTTACAATTAAATTTTGAAACATCAGAATGATACATTACAAGCATTAATACACTTAATATGATAAGCCCATCCTTGCCTCATCAACATTTATTAACCTATCAAAAATTTACAAGCAAGTGTTTGAAAAGAGTAACTCAGTGAGCATTTTGCCATGCTTGGTTTAAATTGGCCCCATGGTTGATTTTTGAAGAATTTCTTTATGATTTTTTGAAGTCTGATCAGCCATACCCTGCAACACTCAAATTTTTTAACAAATCAAAAATTCACAAACAATGTTATTGTTAAAAAAAAGAGTCACTCAAGCAACATCCCTGGCTCAAATTGGCCCAACAGTTGATTTTTAAAGATTTTTCTTATCATATCTCCTAGTCGAATAAGTCCCACCCTGCCATGCCCACATTTTTGACAAATCAGAAATTTGTAAAAGAAAAATTAAAAAGGGGTTCCCAAGGAATATTCCTGGATAATTTGGTATAATTTGGTACAATGGTTAAGGAGAAGAAAATTTTCAAAGAATTGTTAAATAATTTTTCCAAGTATGATAAGCCCCGCCCTGCCACGTCTACATTTTTCTGACAAATCAAGAATTCATGAACACACATTGAAAACAGTCACTCAAGAAACAGATCTGCCAAGTTTGGTTCAAATTTGACCAATGGTTAATTTTTAAAGATTTTTTTCAAAATTTCTCTAAGTCTGATAAGCCCCGCACTGCCACGCCTACATTTTTTGAAGAATTAAAAAATTGAAAATAAGTTTTCAAAAGGGTCACCCAAGGAACATTTCTGCCAAGTTTGGTAAAAAATTGACTCAATGGTTAAGGAGAAGAAGACTTTTGAAGAATTACTGAATGATTTCTCTAAGTCTGATAAGCCCCGCCCTGCCATGCCCTCATTTCTTGACGAATCAAAGATTCATCAACAGTGAAGGCAGTTACTCAAGAAACGTTTCAGCAAAGATTGGTACAAATTGGACCAATATTTGATTTTTAAAGAATTATTTAACAATTTCTTTAAGTCTGATAAGCCCCGCCCTGCCATGCCCACATTTTTCGACGAATCAAAAATTTGAAAACAAGTTTTGAAAAGAGTCACACAAGGAACATGTCTGCCAAGTTTGGTTAGGATTGGCCCAGTGGTTAAGGAGGAGAGGATGTTTAAAGAAATTGTTGACGACTTCCGTCGCACGACGCATGACGCACGCCGGACACAGGGTGATCACAAAAGCTCACCTTGAGCATGTTGCTCAGGCGAGCTAAAAATGAGAGAGAAATAAAAAATATAAACAAAAAAAAAAAAAAAAAAAAAAAAAAAAAAAAAAAAAAAAATAAAAAAAAAAAAAAGAAAAAATCATACAAACAACAAAAATCTAAATTCGCCACGCTCATCATTAAGAAAACAAAATCATTAGATCTTGCACCACATATTCTTAAGAAAATGTAACAAACGATGTAGTCTAGCATAGCTAGCATACAAAAAGGATTTCTTCTGAATAACATAGAGATTTCGATTAGATGCTATGTAGATTCAAACGATTTTGATTTCTAATCCATTATTACGGGTTTCATCTGACCTGACACTGACCTTTTTGTAAAATGTGTTCATATTTCGCATACAGCGCACTATTTTTCAAAAAGACTTGCATCATAGTACACAGATATGACAGACATACAAGAAAATATTAGATCTACTGAATAGCTAAAATTTAAAAAATTCCCAACGTGTAATTTGTAATAATTAAAGCCAAAGCTGTGCCACGTAAAATGAAATCTGTAATACCGCACATTGACGCCTTTGGTCTCAACACAAGATAGAGCTTTGGAAAACATCGTGGAAAATAAAGAAATTGCTTGTGACATGCAATTCTTTATTTCCCACAATGTTTTTACCAGAGAGACGAAAAATATAAGATTCATTTCATTTGAATTGTCATCTGCAACATCTTTTAATTTGGACCAGTCTACAATTTTGTCCTCTGGTAATGGATTGAAAAGCACGATTTCTTACCATCACTGGGATGACCAATGATTGTTCCCGGTCCATCCTTGTCGATAAAATAAATATTTTTGAGGATATGGATTGTAGACGCCGATCGGGACGCACAGCTGCGCACCTCGATCCGAGTCTGCTCTCCATATTGCATATATCTGTAATTATGAAAGTACTATACATTTTCATACTGTTCAATACGTGCTTGCAAAAGCTGAAATTAAATATTTTTGAGGATATGGATTGTAGACGCCGATCGGGATGCACAGCTGCGCACCTCGATCCGTGTCTGCTCTCCATATTGCATACGAGTATATCTGTAATTATGAAAGTACTATACATTTTCATACTGTTCCATACGTGCTTGCAAAAGCTGAAAATAAAATTTAATATTTTTGAAAATATGGATTGTAGACGCCGATCGGGATGCACAACTGCGTACCCCGATCCATGTCTGCTCTCCATATTGCATATATCTGTAATTATGAAAGTACCATACATTTTCATACTGTTCCATACATGCTTGCAAAAGCTGAAAATAAATATTTTTGAGGATATGGATTGTAGACGCCGATCGGGATGCACAGCTGCGCACCTCGATCCGTGTCTGCTCTCCATATTGCATATATCTGTAATTATGAAAGTACTATACATTTTCATACTGTTCAATACATGCTTGCAAAAGCTGAAATTAAATATTTTTGAGGATATGGATTGTAGACGCCGATCGGGATGCACAGCTGCGCACCTCGATCCGTGTCTGCTCTCCATATTGCATATATCTGTAATTATGAAAGTACTATACATTTTCATACTGTTCCATACGTGCTTGCAAAAGCTGAAAATAAAATTTAATATTTTTGAAAATATGGATTGTAGACGCCGATCGGGATGCACAGTTGCGCACCTCGATCCGAGTCTGCTCTCCATATTGCATATATCTGTAATTATGAAAGTATTATACATTTTTATACTGTTCCATACGTGCTTGCAAAAGCTGAAAATAAATATTTTCCAAAACATGGATTGTAGATGCCGATCGGGGTGCGCAACTGCGTACCCAGATCCGTGTCTGCTCTCTATGTTGTCAATATCTGTAATTATGAAAGTACTATTCATTTTCATACTGTTTCACACGTGCTTACAAAAGCTGAAAATATATATTTTCCATGGTGTGGATTGTAGACGCGGATCGGGATGCGCTGTTGCGCACCTCGATCCGTGTTTGCTCTCTATATTGTCAAAGTCTGTGCATGCAAGTACTTATATGAAAATGCTTGTTATATCACACATATCTATTAATTCTATAAGTCTCTTACAAAATGCAAATAAGCATCAACAAATGATGCTTTCAAAGGTACTCAGCAAATGTGCCTTTATTTTACATTCATATGAAAACATTGATGATGCGATCAAGAACATTTTCGCTGACAAAAACATTTTATACTGGTCCACATCTAAAATTGTGGTAGACAAGGTAAATAGTTTACAGAAGAAAACAGTCGAAAGTTCTTACACAGAGCGGATTTGGAGAAGAAAGGGAAACGTTTGTTATCTGTTGTATATTCTCTTCTTGATATGTTTTCAAATGCACTCTAATGTAGAATCAAAAGTAGAATATGTTTTTGTCACATGTTTTGTTCAAAAAGCCTTTGTCTCTCCGATTATGCATTGTTTATTCGTTCAAAACCAATTTTGGGGTTTCGTAGCATACTCTTTATCAAGTAATATTGTAATATTTCGTCCTGTTTTAGGATTTAGATCGTTTTACATTTTGACTTAAGTATGGATTCTTTATCATGTTGTACATGGAATGTCACGGGTATTATGTCGAGCACAATGTACTTAAGCTCTCTACTTGATAACTATTCAATCGATATATGCGGCATATCAGAACATTGGCTATTTAAGTCAGATTTGCATTTTATTAATAGTATTCATGCGGATTATAACGGTTTCGGTGTTTGCGATTCCGATCTACCGATATCAAGCGGTTCTAGAGTAGGTAAAGGTGGAGTAATGTTGTTATGGAAAAAACGTTTTAACCACCTAGTCTCTCCGTTGCAAATCGATTCAGATCGTATAATTGGTATTCAGGTACAATTGACAAATAACACTTACATGTATATTATTCAGGTATATCTACCAAGCAGTAATCATAATATGGAAAAATACAGGTTCTATTTAGACCAGTTATGCGATGTAATTAGCTCTGTAGCAAATAGGGGAAAGCCCATACTTATGGGGGATTTCAATACTCATTTACCTGGAAAGATTCATATAAAACATATTGATAATAGAAGTAGACTTTTGTTGAATGTGTTACAAGACTTTAATCTAAGCGCGCCCACTTCATCCGATCTTTGCATTGGTGCCGCTGCAAGCTACGTTTCCTATGATGGAAAGTACAGTTCGTTGATCGATCACGTTATTTTGCCAATTGAGGACATAGATTTGGTCACAAAATGTGAAATCTTAGATGATAATTGCCTTAATGTGTCTTCTCATAGACCAATTATCTTAAACCTAACAATTTCTCTTTGTTTAAAATCGAACTATCCAAAATGTTTTGATTCGATTAAATGGAGTAAATTAAATAACACACAAATAGAAACATATGCGATTCAGTTACATTCAATTTTACGAGAATGTGTCGATAATTTACCGCTCACTTCGGCTAATGAATATATAGAAAATCTGTATGATGCTATAGTTGCTAGCGTGAATTACGCATCTCATAATATATTCCATAATTCTGAATATAAAAGTTATCTTAAACCCTATTGGAGTGCCGAAATGAAGCACTTTCACGCTATTATGAGACAAAAACGATCTATTTGGATAAAAGATAGTCGTCCTCGTGGTAATAATTCTAGTTCTTATCGTAAATATAAAGAGGCAAAACGCAAATTTAGAAAACTGAACAGGAAAAATTCAAATGACTTTTTAAATAAGGTTAATGCAGATATTGATCTGGCTTTGGAAATTGACAGTCTCCTTTTTTGGCGACTATTCAAAACAAGGAAGAATTCTACTAATACAAGCAATAGCCATGAAATGAAATTTAACGATACGGTTATCCGAAACTCAGAAGAAATATCTTTAGCGTGGGGGGAACATTTCTCAAAATTGTACTGCGACACAGAAAGTGACGATTATGATACAAAACATTTTGATGACGTAACAAATTTTGTCAATCAGTTAAGAAGCGATTCTGTCACTGATCAAGTTTTCCACGAAATTTTCACGCGCGATGAAGTTATCTCCACAATCAATTCATTAAATAGAGGTAAAATGTGTGGTCAGGATGGCATATATTATGAACATATCATCTTTGGAGGAGAAATGTTGTACCACTATCTCACACTTTTGTTTAATTTAATGTATAATTTTGCTTACGTACCATCGAAACTCAAGTTAGGAGTAATAATAACTTTACATAAAGGGGGTGGGAAACGTAAAGATTTACCTAGTAGCTATAGAGCTATAACTTTGTCTTCATCTGTTCTCAAACTTTATGAAAAACTTTTATTAAAGCGACTTGGAGCTTCTATAAATAAGCCTATTCATCCCTTACAAGGTGGATTTCAACGTAATATGGGAAGTCTGATGACATCGTTTGTTTTTAGCGAAAGTATCAGCTATTGTTCTGAGAAAAATAGTAAATTGTTTTCTTGTTTTCTAGATGCCCGTCAAGCATTTGACAGAGTATGGCATGATGGTCTCTTCTATAAACTGTTTCATTATGGAGTTAACATATCCCTTTTAAAAAATGTTATGGCTATGCATTCCGATACACATAGCCGTGTTTTATACGCAGGATACTATTCGGACTGGTTCCCTATTTTACAGGGCACCAGACAAGGAGGAATTTGGTCACCATTCTTATATCTCTGCTACATCAATGAATTAATTGAAAATCTGGTAAACAGCAATTTAGGACTTAGAATTTATAATGTCAATCTCAGTACCCCGTCGTTTGCTGACGATATGACCCTTTTATCATTGTCTTCTAAAACCCTACAAACTTTGATTGATCTTTGTTACTCATACTCATGTAAATGGAGGTATCAATATAACGCTGACAAATGCGCTGTTGTTGTTTTCAATGAAACAAAGAATGCTTTTAAAAATAGTAATCGTATTTGGCAAGTCGGAGATAAAAATATCGAAGAAAAGGAAGAAATTGTCCACTTAGGAGTGTTGTATTCAAAGTACCGTAATCAGAAATTTTTGGCAGAAAATGTATGTAAGAAACTCCGAAGTAACTTTTTTGGTCTAAGTAGAAACGGTTTGCATTCAAACGGATTAAACCCGCTGACAAGTAAAAACATCTATAAAACAGTTATTTTACCCAAAGCACTTTTCGGAGTCGAACTACTTCCTACATTCTCAACAAATAATATGGTTATGATCGAACGCTCGCATCGACTCTGTATCAAGCATTTTCAAGGTCTACAAACATGGTCAAGAACTGACATTTCCTTAGGTTTGGTTGGAATGATTCCATTAGAAGCAGAACTTGAGTTGCGCAAATTAAATTTCTTTGGTCAATTGTGTAGACTTCAAAACGACTCTGTGGTAAAAACGTTTTTCCTTCTCCGTTTGTCATCTCAAATACAAGGTTTAAATACAGAAGGGTTTATTGATTCAATAATGAAATTATGTCAAAAATATGAATTACTTAATATAATTGAATATTATGTCAATAATGGAGTTTTCCCGTCAAAATTGAATTGGAAAAGATTATATTCGATTAGAATAAGGTCATACTATACAGGACAGTGGGATGAAAGAACATCATTACCAGACTTTGCTGTTTTTCATGAACTTCAACCTTCTCTTCAAGCAACTTCGTTGTGGTCTTACGCGCGACAGCATCCTTATATGCTAGAATGTTGTTTTTCGGTTGCTCAGCATATAGCAAATTCGTCGTTTTTCAAGTCTGAATGTGTAAGATGTAATACCCATGACATACGCTCCGATCTTACAACTCACATCATTTTTGATTGTAGTTTTGTAGAATCTATAAGAAACCGGTTTAAAGCAATTGTTTACCACCACTTTGGCGACCAAGTCCTTGCAAACTTGAACAGTTGTAGCCGTGAAGAATATACCAAAATCATTTTAAGCGAAAGCAATACTATTTACGATCTCTTTGGAGAACGTTCACATCTATTTAAGAAAATTTCCTATCGGTATCTGCACCAAACTTTGATAAAATATAAGTCTTTCTGATCGACTACAGTTATTAATTAAAACACAGCTTTCTTCTAACCAGCTTTCGATTTCGGTCTCCAACAATGCAAACAATTGCTCTTTTTCGAATTAAACGCATGGTTGGTTTTGTCATTAGGTTAGAACAAACAATGTGTTTCAAGTGCATTCTACTGACCTCCTTCTTTTTGCTTGTTATTTGGTAAATAACAATCATCAATAAGAGGGTCATCAAATATACATTTATACAATGGCTATTTCTCAATCTCTTACACTTCGTAATTGTATAATATGTGCTGTATTGTAATTCCAAGAGTTTATTAGTCTATATATATGTGTGTGTGCGTGTGTGTGTATGTGGGTGTGTGTGGATGTGTTCAAGGGATATGTGTGCTGATGAATGTATGATTTGTGTAAATAACTGCTACTTTTCTCATTATAACTTTTGCTCTCATGTAATCTTCTATTCAGGAGGAAATAAAGATATATATACCACATCATAGATTTCATTAGAATACATATATGTGTCTACTACGGTAGGGTTTTCGGTATATTGAGCCAAACAGTATCAAGTTAAGAAACGATTATTACACATACTACAATTTGTTTCCTAAATAGGGAGTTTCATTAAGTAGACTTCTATCAAAGTTTCTAATCACATTCAAACTGATGATATCAATCAAAACCATATAAAATTACACGAAAATGTCTCTAAAAAATTTATGTTAAACGGAGAATCATACCAGAAAAAGATATTCGGGGTGTATTAGGGGAATATTATTTACAAAGGGAAGCAATATTTAGCAATATTGTTGCTAAAAATAGATGAAAAATAGATACGGAAACTGTCGACATTTGTCGAAAATGTACGACAATAGTAAATATGCATTAGAATTATTCTACCTTAAGTCTGATAAGCCCCGCCCTGCCATGCCCACATTTTTCGACGAATCAAAAATTTGAAAACAAATTTTGAAAAGAGTCACACAAGGAACATGCCTGCCAAGTTTGGTTAGGGTTGGCCCAGTGGTTAAGGAGGAGAGGATGTTTAAAGAAATTGTTGACGACTTCCGTCGCACGACGCATGACGCGCGCCGGACACAGGGTGATCACAAAAGCTCACCTTGAGCATGTTGCTCAGATGAGCTAAAAATGAGAGAGAAATAAAAAAATATAAACAAAAAAAAAAAAAATAAAAAAAAAAAAAAAAAAGAAAAAATCATACAAACAACAAAAATCTAAATTCGCCACGCTCATCATTAAGAAAACAAAATCATTAGATCTTGCACCACATATTCTTAAGAAAATGTAACAAACGATGTAGTCTAGCATAGCTAGCATACAAAAAGGATTTCTTCTGAATAACATAGAGATTTCGATTAGATGCTATGTAGATTCAAACGATTTTGATTTCTAATCCATTATTACGGGTTTCATCTGACCTGACACTGACCTTTTTGTAAAATGTGTTCATATTTCGCATACAGCGCACTATTTTTCAAAAAGACTTGCATCATAGTACACAGATATGACAGACATACAAGAAAATATTAGATCTACTGAATAGTTAAAATTTAAAAAATTCCCAACGTGTAATTTGTAATAATTAAAGCCAAAGCTGTGCCACGTAAAATGAAATCTGTAATACCGCACATTGACGCCTTTAGTCCGGCAGATTCCAAGGTGAACCTGGATTTGCGGTATATAGAAAATGTTTTGACCGATTATGATTGCCAACACCTTCAGAAATAAGAATCCGGTTGATGCCACCTTGGCACCCTTGGGCAACTCTCAGAAATCAAGATGGCGTCCAAGATGGCGGAACGTCATTGTACATGATCATATTTCTGTTAAAATATATACATTTATGACATACAATAGCTTGTAATATGTTCAAAAATGCCCAGAGAATATGTCCAAAGAAAATGAAGTGTTATACCTCCAACATTTCATTGTATTTCTTCCAAAATCTGGTAAATCTGTAAAATCTTACCCCACCCACCCAATTTTACATAGAAAAATAAAGTTTTACGTAACATCATTGCCATTTCCTGTATTCAATGTGATTAAATACCCTGATTATTATTAAGGATATAAGAAAGGATATTTTGAATGACAAACCTTGTAAAATGGTGTTTCTTAAGAATTCAAAATGGCGCCCGAGATGGCGGGAAATACGTGATTTCTTACAAAAATTACAACAGGTTGTCTGTTTTTTTTTTTAAACTTTTACCAAACAATGTGCTACAAATATGCGAGTATGTATATAATTATATTCTTCTTATGTACCATTATAAGTTTATTGTATTTCCCTATTGACCTACAGAGTAAAGAAGAGATTCTTATTTTACCCCACCCACTCAAATTTGCATTATCTGAAAATTCTTCGAATCTTAAACCACAACTTACAGAATATTCGTTCAACAATCACACTTAAAATCTATTTAAAAAAGATAAATACAAAATTGGATTTTTTTCGTTGTAATTTCAGACAGACAAAAGCTTCTCTCTCTTTATAAATGCTTTCCCAAACAACACATGGTTGTGTTGCATACTAGTTGTAACATCTGTCCATTATTGTATGATGGTTGGCCCAGTTTTCGTGGTATTAATAATACAAATGAAACTCCCGGAAGACAAGAACAAGTCAGTGCTACAACAATTATCAAATAACATTTGAAAATATTTGTAATTTTATAAATACCCTACATTTATATCAGTTGTGAGTTATTTTTTACATTTGAAGCCATTTTGGATAAGCTGTTGACCTCTGACGTCATCGGAATTGAGGCTCCAGAATTCGTTGGTCGTTCAATAAATCAGTGACACGTTCTTTGTTTCCAACTTTTCCTCCCAAAACTGAGCACTTCGCTGATCTAGCATTCCTTGTGAATAATTAAAAGTTGGATTTTTTTAAATACATTGGCTCATGTAATGATAAGAGCATCACAAGTACCTGTGCCTATTTGATTCATTGCGTATAAAAATGTATTGAACGACCCTCACAAGAAAAGTCATAGGTTATGCCCTTGAATAGAAATTTTCTTTGTTTACTTTATTTGAAGCGAGTGAAGATATGGTTGGGGATTTTTGTTGACAAAATTCTAGCGTGTGGACGTCGCATGTTTAAAATGGCGTAAGATTATCCGGAATACCACGAATTTTGGCTCCTCCACGAAAACTGGGCAAATCACCATACATAACATCCTGTTGATTTGAGAAAAAGGATGATATTGCCCTGAAATCTTAAGACTAAATAGTCATGGGCCTCTCTCCCCTCCACACCGAAGAAACATACTTAGCCAAAACTCGTAGGTGATATAAGAAGATAATATGAAGTTTCTCAATTTTTGATGCCACATGCTGATGAGCTCGCTCTAAGACAGAGATCAGTAATGGTACAAGTTGGATGGTAATGTTTCAGTTTCATCCCATTACTACTTGCACATGTTTCCTGTTCCATTTGTATATTTAGCAATCATAGCAATTAAAGTATTGGTAAAACTGAGGTATTGTCGTTTTCTTTATTCTTTTTTTTTTTCGTTTGCAAAGAAAACGCAAATAAATGCTAAGGGGGGGGGGGGGGTCATACATGTACAATTTTAGGATGCAGATAATGTTGAATTATTTTACTCTTTCCAAAATGACAATCTTTAATACAGATTTAAATCATAAGGAATTCCGGACAGCACAATATCGCAAATGAAAATAAAAAGAAATCTACAATTTATAACAACAACGTGTTAAGTGAACAGACAAATTTATGCGCGTTATTCGCATTTTGATATGGTCTGTCCCGATATAGTGTGTAGGATTGTCAAAATAATGGTTTGTTTGGTAAATGCTAATTTGAATATATGGCATTTATAGGAATTATATTATATTTATATTTTTGGTATAAACATTAATAAAAAATATAGTAGATCTACCAAATTGTCATGCTTTTGTATTATTGGAGTGCTAATATTCAAGACATGGTATTAAACGAATTTCAAATAATTACTTTGAACATTGACATTTGGGCCCTCCTCCCGACTCTTTAGAATTCCCCCCCCCCCCCCCTGTCAAATTTGTATTCTTTCGTATTTGCATTCAATCATTTTCCATGGGACTGGAAAAGATGGTGATCATAATCAGCGTCAAATCTGAAAGCAGACACTGTATCAAGGACAAATATCTACATTTTTTTCTTGGAAAGACCTGAATGTAGAAGGTGGGTAATATGATACAGCATGAAGTTTTCAATAGACTGGCAAATGTTTTACGGAAATAAACATTTTATTCTGCAAACAGGTCCCCCCCCCATTCCCATTTCTGTATTTAATTGTATTTGATATTCAGTTTTAACGTGAAAATATTGTTTACAATTATTATAAAATATTATTCACAAAGCGTCGCCATCTTTTAATCATCAATGACCTCATTTCATTGAGATTTTTGCCACTGTAATGGCGCAGATACGGTAGTTAGCGCACCGACTCTCACTCATGTGAGCCTTGGTTCCATCCCTGGTCGCGACAGATACCCTTTCTGACAAAATTGTCTCCCACCCATGGTTTTATAATTGTTAACCAATGTGGGTGGGCAGGGGGAGACTCTGTAAGGATGATGTTTTAGGACTACTGATGTGAAGACGACGTGAATCCATGCTTACCTAGGTATTACAGCCTCCGCAACAAGACTAAAACACATAAAAGAGGCGTTAAACCCCAATAATCATTGATATTTTTAGTTTATAGTGTAGCTTTCTATTTTAGAGTATTTATTGCATGTAATAAAGACATTGTCAATTAAGGTGTATATTTCAAGATTTTCTCTATGCAAATTGTAGTGGGTGGGGTAAGATCTTACGACTGTCCTAAATTCCGGTAGAAATACAACTAACTTATACAACCAATATATATTAGATGCTCTTACAAATTTACATGAATAAATAAAAGTGCAATTGTCATAATTTTAAAGGAATTCAAACACATTCCATGTTTTGGTTAGACATGTTATACTTGATATAATGATCACTTATATCCCGCCTACTGTGGCGCCATTTTATATTCTGAGACATCATATTGCCAGGTTTATCATTTCGAATATTCATTCTCCATTCATAATTGTAATTAAAATATTTAATAACATTAGAATGCAGCAATTTTTAATAATGTTTTGTAAAACTTTATTTTCTATGTAAAATGGGGTGGGTGGGGTAAGATTTTACAGATTTACCAGATTTTGGCAGAAATATAATGAAATATTGTAAACTTCACTCTTTTTTGTCGTTGGACATTCTCTTTTGGCATCTCTGAACATATTCGAAGCTTTTCTATATCATAAATGTATAGATTTTAACAGAAATATGATCACATACCATGTCATTCCGCCATCTTGGACGCCATCTTGATTTCTGAGAGTTGCCCAAGGGTGCCAAGGTGGCATCAACCGGATTTTCGTTCCTGAAGGTGTTGGCTACCATAATCAGTCAAAACATTTTCTATATACCGCAAATCCAGGTTCGCGTTAAAAATACTGTTTGGCTGCCGGACTACTTTGGTCTCAACACAAGATAGAGCTTTGGAAAACATCGTGGAAAATAAAGAAATTGCTTGTGACATGCAATTCTTTATTTCCCACAATGTTTTTACCAGAGAGACGAAAAATATAAGATTCATTTCATTTGAATTGTCATCTGCAACATCTTTTAATTTGGACCAGTCTACAATTTTGTCCTCTGGTAATGGATTGAAAAGCACGATTTCTTACCATCACTGGGATGACCAATGATTGTTCCCGGTCCATCCTTGTCGAGTGTATGAGCTGTGTCCATATCGGGGCCTCTTCGTACCCGGGAACCAACTTTAGGGAGAGTAGTGTCCTCTGATTCGCGATATATTTCCTTATGGAGTCGGTCCAGTCTTTCATCTTCTCTTCGTCTTATTCGAGATTTTATTTTCTCTTTCTCAGCCTAATGCGAAAAAAAACCGTAACTTCTCTACTTATAAATCATATAAGGAATAAAATTCTCCTAAAACAAATGTGACCCGTCATGCTAAAAGGGAACTTCTAGAAAGAAATATAAATAAATGAGAAGCTGGTCAGACACAGCAGATGCTATTTTAAAGATCTCGCATTTCTAAGTGTCACAAGACGGCTGAGCGGTTGGCTTGGATACGGGTCAGTAAAGAGTCAGGATGTGCATTTCCAAATTTTATTTACATAAACAAATAAACAAATACCAATTTATCAAAATGTAATCAAGTTAAACCAAAAATCAATAAAGTTCCTAAAGAATTTCGAGAGTCCACTATCACTGTATGTTTTAGGTTGACGTCTAATGTCCCAAAATGTCCACGTTACTTCACACGATTTATAAATTAATGCAACTGAAAAATACTAATTCTCTTCCAAAACACCAACAACACAAATTTTCTAGATTAAACTGTCGCCTGACCGCGCCTATATTACCAAGATAATGTGATTGTCCAGCCGTTTATTATATATTACAATGTTGTTCCCCGGTCGTCACATCCAAAACGTCCTTTCCCGATGACGCTGACGCCGGCACGACATACTACCCAAGTTTCCCGGTCTGGACTACACGTATACTTTCACAAGGTCAGGTTCACAGCCATCACACCACATACGCCTATCATCAGTATACATCAGTATATATTGTAGGTTACAACCAATCAAGCAACTTCAAACAACATCAAGCAACCTATAGAAGTATAACAAATATTATAGCAACTACCTAATAAGAGCTCTAATGGCTCTACTTAACATCATGTTTTACAAACATCTCAAGACAAAATAACATGTTAGCATCTTTTCCCACAATGTTTTCTCAAACCCAAGCTATTACAAAACAAGACCAATATAATATGCTAACGTCTTTTCCCACAATGTTTTCTCAAACTCAAGCTATTTACAGAACATTGACCAATATAATACTTTACATCTTTTCTCACAATGTTTTCTCAAAACAACAATTCAAAGTACTGAACTGTTTTAAGATACAATTTTACAGCATTTGACATTATCCAAATATCATTTGAACAATACAACATTAGCAATTACAAAATATGAACTGCTAAGCAGACGATTAATTACAAATTATCACAATGTTTGTTTCTTTGAAAATAGTTACAAAAATAGCTTATTTAACTAACCATGGCTTAAATGATAATCTGACAAAACATTCAACGTAATAGTTCTCCGATTTAACCAGTCCTAGCCATCCGCCATTCCAAAACAGTGCAGGAAAATGAGGAATTAACTATACAGCCATTTATCATTTTCCAGCGTTGTTTGCGATTATTCAACAGACCAAAAAGCTGCTCATTTAAGCTACAAAATTACTAAAACATTTACACAATAAAATCAATGTAAATTAAAAAGTATTTACCCCAAGAAGAATCCAACTTTCACACAAAAATCTCAACTTCACTTCCACCAGCTATAATGCCAAAAATCGTCTACCCAACGAGTCATTTCAACGCAGGGTTTTTATACAAAACCCTACGAAGAAAACTCACTACAAGCACCCAATTCCCATGCACCACGCTCAACTAGTAAAATCTACTCACCCAACTCGCACACTTAACCCAAGTAAACTAATTTACATAATGTACAATTAAAACTACTGGCCACCAGAAAATGTAATAAAGCAGCCAATTTAAACCACACGGCAGATAAAAAGAGGCGTAGTCTCGCCTTAACTAAGTACATTAACCCTTTTTCATAAAACTTAATGTGACACTAAGGAACAAATATTATTTTAGTGTTCGACCTATTTTTGGACCAATGAAATTGCAGTATATTTTAAAATTTCGCCGCTATATTTCGCATAAACGGGCTGCCGGCTAGTTTATGTGACATCTATACATAGCCACGCCCAGTTTCCAATGAACCGATAGCGAACACTAAGTCAGATAGTTTGTATAGTAGATTCTATGCGATAAAAACATTCAACGCGCTGAGAATCTATTAACCTATTACCACACAATGACTCCTTTTGACTCCTTACAAGATAATGGCTTTGGAAAACATTGTGGAAAATGAAGAAATTGCTTGTGACAAGCAATTTCTTCATTTCCCACAATGTTTTTCACCCAAAAAGACAAAAAAATCAAATATTTCATTCACATGAAACTGTCGTCTGCAGGATCTTTCAATTTGGACCGCCCTAAAATTTTGTCTTTTGGTAATGGGTTATACAGTCTCTGTCTAATAGGTAGAAAAATAGGGCCAGGAAAGCACCCTAACGTGAAAAGACTGCGCAGACTGACTAGGCCTACTATTCACACATCCAAAAAGGTCCATTTTATCGTGACTGGATCACAGACTTTATTTCACGACGTTGGTAATAGTATAGTGCAACACTGATAAAATCATTTAATTGGTTAAACCCATTACCAAACGGCAGAATTTTAGACTAGTCCAAAATTCAAAGATGGTGCAGACAACAATTTCAAATGAAAGAAATATTACATTTTTTGGCCTTGTTACGTAGAAATCATAGTGAGAAATGAAGAAATTGCTTGTCACAAGCAATTTCTTCATTTTCCACAATGTTTTCCAAAGCCATTATCTTGTGGGGAGTCCAAAGGAGTCACTGTGAGGTAATGGGTTAAATAATTATTACCTATTCCCAAACGACGAAATCACATTTCGTATTCGGATTGAAAGAGGTTTCAGTCGATATACATGTAATATAATTATATATCACCTCTGTACATTTCAGCAAACGTAAAAATCACAAAACCAAACAACAAACAAAAACAATCTTATGAACAAGGTGTAATGAATTTTGTCATTTCTCTTTGTTTAAGATTTTTAAATTGTTTGAGAATTGGATAAATCTTAGCATTATAAATTCTGTATATATCTCGATAACAGACCTGGCATAACATCTTTAATAGGTAATAGTTAAAAATGCTCTGCCAGGTCATTTATCGGGACTGAAATACAATCTTACTCGATGTTTGGGACAGGTATAGATCATAACAAAATTATAAATTTTATATATTCTTACTCGATCGTATGGTGATTCGACTTTTCTACACATCATGTTATGCTCAGCATCCCAGTAAAATCCGTGCAGAAACCCCAGTAATGGAAGGCCCGAACTCATCTCTCTCGACGCTTCCATCTATAATAAACACGGTGGGGAATCACGTGACACAATATCTTCGATAATTTTACGCCCGTCAAAGACGGTGCGTATTATGGGATCACTCGTGCCGTCCGGCGTCAGGGCGTTTGGGCGGCGTCAACTTATTTGTCCGGAGCATAACTCTATCACCTTAAATCCGATTGACTTTAAACTTGGCAGTTATATTCTTCTCATCATTATGGAGTGCAGTGCTCAAGAACCATAACTCTACCTGGCTTATTTTTTGAGTTATTGTCCTTTGTTGTTTTACACAAGCAGTGTAACGGGCGTATCTTGTGACAGTTTGACACCTTGTTTTGGTTATAATTTTGTTTATACACTGCTGAAAGAATGAAAGGATCGGAAAAAAATTAACCCTTTCCATAACAAGACCATCTGGTCTTTTTAACACATCTGATTCATTCTAGATACACAAATATCGGGACTAAAATTGACATTACCCCTTTACGCACACGTTTCGGTAAATGTAGGCTATTGATGCCGTGCTTTATTGGAAATGCGTATGATTTCATTTAGAACAAAGTGGATAACTCGTATTTTATTCTCTATCTATAAAGCGCACTTATAGGGAATTGATCATTTGTACAAAAAAAGGAGTAAAAACACACTCACAGTTAGAAACAGTCTTCGGGCCAAGTTTCTGCCATCGTTAGGGTTCAACATAATGCCGTCAGACATATCAACCAGCAACTTAAGGAAATCCTGAAGTCAGAACATGCGATAAGAGGGGTAAAGACATTCTAATTTCTTTATTTCAAATCCAAAAAAAAACTATCTTGTGGGTAATCAATTGAAATAATTTGAGTTCCAACAACAGAGGGTTTGATGAACACAAAGCAAAATTTTGCATTTGGAAAAGCCAATAGGCCTAATTCAATTAAATTGCGACAGCAAAATATTGTCGCTTTTCAACAAAAACATCGTACATACAGCTTGTTTTAACCCTTTCCCAAACGACAAAATTTTTGGGTGATCCCATTTGAAAGATGCTTCTGACAACAAAAAGATGTTAGTAAAGACAGAATTTTAGTATAATATGGCACAGAAAATATTGAGACAAAAGGAGAAACTGCTGGTTATCAGCAGTTTCTTCTTTTGTTTCAATGTTTTCCAAAGCCTTTTCTCTTAGGGACGTCAAAAGCAGGTCTTGTTTGGGAAAGGGTTAAGCTGCAGTTACAATGATTTTGTTGAAAGTCACCGATGTCACTTTAGAATGAATACTTGTGTTATACACAAATTCAATATTTTGAAAAAAGTTTTGATACCGATGTGGTTAAATATACTTGAGAAGAAAAAAACACGACTTACACTGTTTTCATTTCCAACAGGGACACAGAATAAGTCTACTTCCATCGTAGAAAAGTTTTCACCAACTGCTAGAATTCTACTCTTTGCCTTTGATAGAAAAGAAGCAACAAAATAGTAGTAATTATAACGCCTTCTGAAGGAAAAGACTGTAAAGTAAGAATCAAGAAAGAAGAAAAATATTCACATAGCCCAAACAATTCGATATGAAAACAACAATGTTCTTGTTAAGAGCATGCCCATGAAAATGTTTCTGGTGATTTGATCACTAGGCTATGCCGATGACTACGAAGATTGTATTAATAGGCCTTTATTCCATTCAACATTAGACACCAAACACTTCGTGCAACTTTGATTGTCATCCGTTGAAACGGAATTTGACAAGGCCGGGTATACCCTCGTCAATAAATGGGCGTCATTCGTTGCAACGGAAATTGACGAGGTTGTACCTCGTCATTTTCCGTTGCAACTGATGACACCCGCTGTTGCACGAATTGTTGAAATCTAATGATGGATGGAATACCTTGATATTTGTAATAGAATTACTGAACAGGAAATGTTTGTAAACATTGTTTCGCATACTAGGACAGGGATTGTTTAGAAAAGGGTTAATATAAAAATCAAAGCTACCTACCGCCTGTTCGCAACGAGGGTTGACTATATCGGGTCCAGCAATAATATCCAGCTCTGTGGGATTCCCGTCAGTGATAAGTATGATCTTAGGATATACGGCTAGTCCATTGGCATCAAAACTGTCTGTAACAAAAAAAAAATGAAATGAATGGAAACACGGCGGCGAATCACGTGGTACAACAAAACTTGCGACCTGTAGAATATCACGGGCCCTGATGAAGCTGCTCAAACTGATCTTTGTGTATTTTGGTCTCAAATGCTCAAAGGCCTTTATCCAGATCCAAGCTCAAATTATAAAGATAGGCCTATATACTCAATTCAACCAATAAGTGTGCACTTCATTTATTTAAGTATGTCATCTCACTTTTTACTGAACTATGTGTGGTGTCCGTAGTCGAGGGGTAGAGCGTCGGCCTAGCGACTATGAGGTTCCGAGTTCGATCCCCGGTAGCGGGGGTTGTTCAAGGCTTCTCATTGGCCCACACATTCGGCGCGAGTACTGGTGGATTTCCAGGAAGCTCAATCGAGAGGGATTAAAATAAGTTGAAGAAACTTGCTTCCCAATCGATGTTAAATAAATGCGTTCAAAGGAACGCCTGAAGAAAAAAGGAAGAAACTAAAATCCATTATAGAGTACAGTCGACACTCCTTGTGTCGAAGTCAGGCAAGCCGCCAAAATACCTCGATATATCCAGAGTTCGACTCATCCGATTTTGTTCGGCTTCGATAAAGTTGATATTTGACGTTTTTTAAACTAATCAAGTACGATTATTATTGAAATAGTAGGAAAAGGAAAGAAATTGCTCGTTTCGAGTAATTTCTATCCTTTCTTACTATATTTCAATAGCTATATTCAGTTCGAAATTATTTTGTTTGAAAAAATATGTCCATTGATGAGAACGGGACCAGATTTTAACTTCGACTTAAGCGAAAATTCGACTTATCCGGTGTCGACATATAACGAGTGTCGACTGTACTTGTAAACGATAACCAACTTACCCCTCACTAATGCACCGTCGATCAGCATCAAACCACCATACATCGGAGTCGGGCCTCCTAACTCCAGCTGATCTGAAAATGCAATTTAGACAGAATACAAAATACCATTTAGTGTTCGACATACTTTTTAAACCAATAAAATTACAGCATATTGAAAATTTCGCCGCTATATTTCGCATAAACAAGACTGTCGGCTAGTTTATATGACGTCTATACATAGCCGCGCCCCAGTCCCCAATGGACCACTAAATCAGATAGAGTCTGTGTAGTAGATTCTAAGCGATATAAACATCAAATGCGCTGCGATAAACTAAATTGACCTTTCTAAAACAAGACCTTGTTTTTAAGTCTATCACGTAAACGGCTTGCTAAAACATAAATGAAAAAGAACATCAATTTCTCCCTTTACCCTTAATTTTTCCTGTGATTCATTGCTCACAATTTCTGTCTTATCAATATCCATTTTGTTGTCTGCAGCAGATTTTTTATTTTTGAACATCGCCATTTTGCCGTTTGGCAAAAGATTAAAGAATCAACTTCCTTACCAAATGAACTCCTTACTTGCTGCATATCAAATGTGAGGTGTTGAACAACTTCGTTATGTCTGCCAAAAGTGACCAACGCTACCCTTTCTTGCTTTATGTTGTGTTCCAACGCCATTTCTTCTATGCCTTGAAATATTATATACATAGGCCTACATGTATATCATTTATTACGTTTAGAATATCGTCCGTGTTATTGCAAAACCTCGTCACTCCAGCTTTTCTCAAGCTGGAGTTACGAAGTTTTGCAATTCAACCGACGATATGCAACGTCGGGCTTAACAAGAAGTACCTGACTACCCGCTGGTAGTACAAATTGCCAGTAGGCTACCCAGGTAAAAATTATTATCTGTTTCCCGATGATTTACATGTAGCTTGTATTAGATTCTGGATAATCAAAAACTTTCACGATTAAGAAAGTAGTGTTTTAAATTATATATAAGATGTCAATGATCACACTTACTCGACCGAGTCAACTCGTCTGCATGTTCGTAATGGTGACAACAATGTGATTGTTCCAACTTAATTCATAAATCATCTATTTATGCGGATACCCGGGTACCCGCGGATAATTGCAATGCTAGTACACGGGTACAAATTATTTGTTCAAGTTTAAATCAATAAAATATTGTTCTTGTTCTTGCATAACATGCATGTACTTTAGATCTGTTGATCTGTATTTTTGAAATTCACAAATAAGGTAAATAAGTTATTTAAAAAATCAATATTAAAGCAATTTAGAAAGATATGACCATCAAAACGTACCCGGTAGTAATAAAACTTACTTCAGAAACAGTAAAGATATATTATAGGCAAATTTTGTAAACATGTGCCATAATTTTGTGACTGGCCTGCACTAAACATTAGCCTTGAAATATTTTATGATTGTGCCCATTAATTTTTGCGTAAATTTAATTTTTATAACAACAAGCCTGATTGAACGGACGAGAAATATGCCTTTTGCTTACAAGGGCAAGTCGATTTTGTTGTTGTGTAAAAACACAAAAATATTCGTATCTAAAACAAAAGCGTTAGTAAAATGGGTTCTTGGTAAATATGGGCTTTATGAAAATAGCGTTAATCAAACTTTCGATTGTTTATACCCATTTTTTGACAAAAATCCATTGGATATCACCTATAATATCTTACCGTTTAAGTATCCATGCACGAATTTACACGTCTGTTCCCAAGCCCCATTTTCTGCCATGCTCTCAGATGTGTCTATCAGTAGCAAGGATTGGGCTGCGTTCACTTCAAAATGGCCTTCCCTTAATACTGAAAAATGATGAAAATATAAGTAAGGAAGACCGGGGCTAGTCCGCCCAACAGAGATACAGAGAGCTCTCGGAACCGGATTGTAATGTCACTCATGACGGAAGCCTTTCACAGAAAGTTTGGGTCGCATTGGATACAAAAAATTAAAACATATGCGTAATTCTTATTTTTTGACACTGTCAGTAATTTTCAACATTTGTGTAAGTTTTCATTGAAAATAAGATGCGCCATGATTCCAATTTCTTTTTTCTGTTTATTTATGAAGACAATTTTAAGTCCTCTTTCATATTAAAACGCAATATGAAGTTTTCATATCATCTACAAGAAGTGACGTGATTTTTCCACGAGGTTTGTCCAGGGCTAGTCGAAAAAAGGGGCGGACTAGTCACGATCTCCCCTATTGCTACATTCGAAAAAGCGCTAAAGATAAGATGGAGTTGGTTTCACTAAAAATCATCAAACCATATGTTGTGAGTACTCATTAGAATCATCTTATTGGCTTTGGAATTGAAATAAGTTAGAATGTCTTCACTCAATACAATTTAACCACCCATAACAAAGCTACGAAACGGCGGCACCATTGTAAATGCATTCGCAAACAAAGGGTACTCACTTCCTCTTATTCATTAAAAAATAAATCAGATATAAAGCTCCATTGATTTGCAAAGGTAATGAACAGAGCAGACATACTTCTACGCTTTGGTCCAGAAAATGACACCATTCGGACTATATAATATGTCTAACACTGTACTAACCTTTTTGTTTTATAGCATTGGCCTTCAAATCCCAGGAAAAATCAAGGCAGAACTTTTTCTGAGTCTGGTGCACACATTTATCTGAAAATACAGTTATCAAACAGGACATATAGTATATAAGACCCCATTAATCATTTTAAAGAGTTTAGGAAAGCACTATAAGAAAAGAAGAAGGTACCGTAAACCATCGCATTCTCCAATACTTTGCATGCTTTAAGATGCAATTTGTATACATTTGATAAGATTATACTGTACAAATTCTACACTTCTACACTTTTACACGGTAGGGATCTTATGTCACAACAACAACAATACGAACATGAACGAAAACAACAGTAACGTCAACAACTGCAGCCAACCCGTCCGCTTCAATTGATATATCCGACTTGATTTGGTTTGAAACGCAGTCATTAAATTGGGGCAGTGTAGGTAGAAAAACGTCAGGACTTTACTTACTGGGTGTGGTGTATCTATTAAACAGCACAGAAACGTTATAGACGTGTACTTGGAAATAGGGAGCTTTATGGCATTTGATTTTCTATTTATTTTCTTCGAAATCAGCATGTAGCAGAAAAGGTATTAACGGTCCATATATAGGCAGAAAAGAAGCCATAATGAAACAGCTTTGATCTTGATTAGACTGTGAGTACGCACTTGTTGATCTGGATGAATGTTGGTTTCAAATGCCATAAGACCATTTTCAATTACCCAGCAGTGCATGCCCTATATGTATGTAATAGAAGAACGAAGTAGCAAAAAAGAAAGAAAAATGAAAGTTTTACGATTATTTATCCATCTTTCTTGTTCATATTGTTCCACGTCGAAATCTCCCCTTCTAACAAGTCGTTTGTCACTTGAACTGAAATATAGATATATCGAAATAGAAAATATGAATCTGCAGACTGCAATCTGTAGAATTGAACTTGAAAAGATGGAGGAGTGTAAAATAGAACACAGAAAATATTGAGACAAACGAGAAAATGCTGATTGTCATCATCTTCGTCTTTTGCAAAATGTTTTCCAATGTCTTAGCGAGACAAAATAGAGAAAATGTGCCTGTTCAAATCTTGCAGGTCACGTGCAAAATCACTGTAGTTTGGATTTAAATATTTGGTTATTTACTTAACTCTTTCCCAAACAAGACCTGGTTTTGACGTCCCAAATAGAAAATCCTTGTGAAAATATTGAGACAAAAGAAGAAACTGCTGATAAACAGCAGTTTCTCCTTTTGCCTCAATATTTTCTGTGCTATATTTATCACAACATTCACATTCAGTAATATTTCTTTTGTAGTCTGCACCAGCTTTCAAATTCGGCTCCCCTAAAATTTTGTCGTTTGGGAAAGGGTTAAATAGGTGCCATACTATCGTGACCATACTATAGACATATGCTGTTGTTGATTTTCTAAACAAAAATGGGAAAAGATAAGTTATATTATCTTCACTGAGAGTCTTGCAAGCGAATCGTTAATTAGATCTTACCAAAATTTCTGTCCAAATTTATATTTATTTCAAGAAAGGAAAATACAAATCTCTTGGCTTTGACTTACGTTTGCTCAGTTCGTCCAGCTATCTCTGTTGACATAGGTACAAGTTGCATAGATGTTTTATTTGTACCAACAATATCTTCCTTTCCTCCTGCAGCGCCATTTTCCTCTGACTGTTTGACAGTTTCAACCTGTTTTGCTTCCTCTTTCTCATTTGTTTTTTCTATATTTGTTTGTCTTACATTCAATTTCTCGGTACTCATTTTTCTCTCATCTCTTCCGTCTATTCGAAGTACTAATGTCCTTGATTTCTCAGCAAAATTTGAAGATTTGTTACTGTCGGTTATCACAATTGTTTTATTTTCTGTAGGTAATTCAGTTTCGCTAGAACATGTTTCGCGTCGACTAGGATTTGACATAGAACTATTTTTAGTTGATTCATTAGCACTTGACATATCTATTAAATTCTTAGCACGTTCATCTTTATTCGATCTATTGGATGGCGCCAATTTATTCCTCGCGGCACTTACAACACTAGGAAAACTTTCAGCTTTCGCCCGTGATGTTTCTCCAGTTTTATCAATTCGATTACCTGCTGACTCAGTCTTTTCGCCTTTCGTAGCACTGCCTTCTGTATTCTCCGTATTTGCACTTCTTTCACGCGTTTGAGTTTTTCCACTATTCTGTCGCGTCTTTTTCTGTAACATTATATCTTTAAGTCTCTCTATTTCGACCTTGAAATGACTGTTCTTTTCTTTCATTTTGTTTATTTCTTCTATCTTCTTCTTTTCAATGTCTTCAAGACATCGGAGTTGAATTTCGTTTTCGTCTAATCTTTCATCGATACTTTTCAGTTTTTCTGAGATTTCTGCAAAAGCACAACCATTACCATGATGCAATTCTTCAACGATTGAATTCTCACTTGCGTGTATCATAGAAAAAATTAAAACTACTTTTGAAAATATCTTATCACCGAATACAATTCTTTGTTTTAGTTTAATAAGTCACATTATATAAGTTAATTTTTCAAGAACAGAAAGAAAAAATCCGATAAATACTTTGTCACTTTTTGTTGCTTTGAACAAACTCCTTACTTAAATAATGCCTGGTATTGACTTACAAATAGATAGACAATTTTGTAAAACAGAAAATAAACAAGAATGGCTCTATATCGCTCACCTGACTTTTTTGTTTTAAATCTGACATTCGATTTCGTACTTTCATACCTCTCCATGATAGGTCCTGGTCATTGGGAAAAAGGTGTAGGTCAAAATATTTTCCAGCTGGAGCACAGAAATTGATTTAATTAAACAAAGACTTATGTCACCCCAAAACTATAGGGTACTGTCTAGGGTCAAAAACAACAAATGTGTTAAGTTTCATGATCCTGGTTCAAACGGTTTCTCTAAGTCCAATAAGCCCTGTCCTGCCACGCCCACATTTTTACGAATATAAAATCTGTTGAAAAGAATCACACAGGGAACATTCAAGCCAACTTTGGATCAAATTGGTCCATTTAAAGAATTTTCTTATGATTTCTCCTAGTCCGATAAGCCCCGCCCTACCACGCCCACATTTTTTTTAACAAAATCAAAAATTCGGGAACATGTTTTGAAAAATGTCACAAAAGGAACGTTCCTGTCAAGTTTGATTTAAATAGGCACAATGGTTAAGGAGAAGAAGATTTTTGAAGAACTATCTAAAGGTTTCTCTAAGTCGGATAAGCCATGCCCTGCCACACCCATATTTTTTTATGAATCTAAAACTTTATGAACAAATGTTGTAAAGGGTCACTAAAGGCACATTTTTGTCAAGTTTGGTTAAAATTGGCACAATGGTTGATTTTAAAGGAAATGTCGTACGATTTCTCTAAGTTCGGTAAGCCCTGCCCTGCCACGCTCACATTTTTTTTGACAAAACAAAAATTCGCGAATTAGTTTTGAAAACGGTCAACAAGGGATCATTCCTGCCAAGTTTGGTCAGGATTAGCTCAATTGATAAAGAGAAGAATATTTTCTTAAAATTTTCTAACAACTTCTCCTAGTCGGATAAGCCCCGCCATGTCACACCCACATTTTGCCAAATTCTAAAGTTTATTGGCAACTGTTAAAAAAGAGTCACTCAAGGAACATTCCTGCCAATTTGGTTTTGCCCGTTGGTTGAATTTTAAAGAATTTTCTTATGATTTATCTAAGCCTGATAAGCCCCGCTCTGCCATGCCCACATTTTTGACAAATTAAAAATTCGCGAACAAGTTTTGAAAAGGGTCACCAAATGGGCATTCCTGCCAAGTATGATCAGAATTGGCCCAATGGTTAAGGAGAAGAATTTTTTAAGAAATTGTGGACGGACGGACATATGGACAGACGGATGAAGGACGGTGAGTGACCGCAATGGCTCACCACGAGTGCTCAGGTGAGTTTGAAAAGAAAGGGATAATTACCAACATTAAAAATTTAGTTTTTTTCGGTGGATGCTTTGTGTTCTATGAGGTACATGCACTTATTTCCTGCGTTCCGTTATGTATTTTTATCTAATAAAACAGTTTTGGGGTGTCCCAACTGAAAGCTACTGCAGACGACACATTAGATGTTACGGAAGGTAAAATTTGTGAATATTATAACACAGAAAACATTGAGAGAAAATAAGTATGATTATGCTGATTATCAGTATTTTCTTGTTTTGTATTGATGTTTTCCCCAAACCTTTTTGACGTCAAACCCAGGTCTTGTTTGGGAAATGGTTAATGTGAAATATGCAGCCTAAATGCCATATCACTGACGTGCTTCAAAGTCGTGGTCAAAGCTTTTGTGAACAAACGAACAGTTAAACTGACAGATAGGAAAAACATACCCCTAAATATATACCCAGGCTGGGCTTTAACCCTTCTCGTACTGTTGATGTCAATTTACTGTTGTGACCAAAACTTTGGCAGGTAATATAGACTAAGATCAGCTTGCACAGACTTGCAGTCTGATCTTAGTCTACTCTGCTTGTATTCTACTTAATCATTGTGTCATAGATTTGAGACAAACTGATTGAAATGTCTCTTACATTGGCAATGTATTTGAAACCAAATTTAAAGTCAACGGGGAAAGAGTTAACTTATTGCATTACCTGTATCTTTTTCGGTCTTTTTGCAGACACTGGAAAATGAGAAAAAGAAAATTCTAATAGTTATACATACATATACAATCTTTTTGAGATTTCACCGAATACTAGCATCTTATACTCGATTAAAGTAGCCTACTTCATGTTCTTAATAACCTACATATCTCCAACTTTTGTTAACAATAATTTTGGCTTTTGCATCTTCTTTCAATTCGAACCATTCTAGGATTTCGTCGTTTAGGAATGCGTTAGAATGCAGAAATGATAACAATTTGATTACAACATCATTTTTGAAACCCATTGCCACTGGTGGTGAACTCGGCCAAAGCTTGGGACGTTTTTTCGCGATCATAATATTCCGTCGGTGTTGTTATGAAATATCGTAACTACGGCTTCGATAAAGCCGTAATTACGAGATTTTATAACAACACAGACGGTTTATCAATACATATGGGTATACCCGGTAATTTTTAGAACAAATTCATTGTTATTAGACAAACTATGCAATCAGATCTTTAAACTCACATTTAAACGCAAAATATCTGTGCCTTGTTGTAGTGAAAAACGTCCATCGCTTTGGCCGAGTTCCCCACCAGTGATTACATTCCCACACAATGACACATTTGGACGCCCTACAAGATAATGGGTCTTGGAAAACAATGTGGTAAATGAAGAAATAACTTACCCAAAGCAGAATCCATCAGAATGCAGAATATCCCTCATTTTGTCACCGATTTGCTGTTGCGTTTCTATCAATTCTCGAGTCATTTCATCCATTTCGTTTAATGAGTTATTCCTTCCATTTTCCTTATCCTTTTTACGCAATATTTTGATATCCTTTTTCTATCCAGATTTCGATTAATTATCAACGTTAAGTTGGTTTTAAATGCATGTAGTCTGTTCAAGATTTCAAGATCTTAATGCCAGAAACGCATTTGGGTATGTTTTTTTTTGTTATCATTATCATACTCAGTGATGAAAATGTTTTCATTTATTCCATTAGGCTACCAGAAATCAAAGTTTTAGACTGTCCCAAATTAAAAGATATTGCAGACAACAATTTCAAGTGAATGGAATCTTAGTAGGAAACATTTTGGGAAATGAAGAAATTGCTTATGACAAGCAATTTCTTCATTTTCCACAATGTTTTCAAAAGCCTTTATCTTGCAGGACGTCAACAGGCGTATAAATGATAACAACCCTTTATTACGTTAATTATCGTATATAGCTGTTTTTCTTCCGGAAACCCCATAACTAGAGCATTAACCCTTTCCCAAACAAGACCTGGTTTTGACGTCCCTAATAGAAACGGCTTGTGAAAACATTGAGACAAAAGAAGAAACTGCTGATAACCAGCAGTTTCTCCTTTTGCCTCAATATTTTTTGAGATATATCATACACAAAACCTATCATTATCAACATGAATTTTGTCTTTTGTGACAGTTTTTGAAGTGGATCTCCCTAAAATTTTATCGTTTGGGAAAGGGTTAAGCAAGCCGTATTTAGGCCTACAAGAACTATGAAGAAAAGCGACGATAATCAAAATTCACGTTGATTAAATGTCACTGAGTTTGCGATACCTTGACAAATGACAAAACTAATCCTTTAAACAGAAAGTCTAAATGTGAAGTGCCCACTGCCTTATCGCACTCCAAACCGAAAGTGGAAGCAGTTTACAAAATTACCCCGTTACTATATTTAGACTCTGTGACGTCATGATTATTTTGCAGGTAAATCCGTCAAATATGAAAACGCTTCAGTGATTCTACTTCTTATTTTCTCCTTCTTCTTCTTCTTCTTCTTCTTCTTCTTCTTCTTCTTCTTCTTCTTCTTCTTCTTCTTCTTCTTCTTCTTCTTCTTCTTCTTCTCTTTTTCCTCTTTTCTTCTCCTTCTTCTTCTTCTCCTCCAATTAACTCTTTCCAACACAAGACATGCTTTTGACGCCCCTAATAGAAATTGCTTGAGAAAACATTTTCACATTTTGCCAATATTTTCTCTGCTAGATCATGTATGCAAATTCCATCTTTATCAACACATATTTTGTCATTCGCAGAAGCATTAATACGAGAACAGTCCCAATTTTTGCCGCATGGAAAAAGGTTAAGAGATGGAATCCTGGCCCCGGTTTCTCGAAAAAACTTAAGTATACTCTCATGAGAACATGCTCAACTTCAAAGGAACACTCTCCAACGTTGATGGGTATTCGATTGAATTTCACGTGGATTTCGTGCGATTTGAGCACGGTGCTCAGATTTGAGCGTGAGAACGTACTTTAGTTTTTTCGAGAAACCGGGGCCTGGTCTAGTTAAATGACAGTGTAAGCACGAGGCAAAAAATTTAAATGATGAAACCCGCATTTTCGCTCTATTTTTTCATTATTTCAGCCAGCAATTTGCACTTTTCACCTAATGCTAGGTTCCCACTGCCGATCCGATCAACTCGATCTACACTACCACCTAATTTCTCCGATCAAGCCCGACCTAATGTATGTACACGACTTCTTCTAGATCTCTAGTCGATCAGACCCCCGCCCGAGCACTCCCAATCATTTCCCGATTGAAGCCCGACCATCTTTCCAATTTCTACCCGATCACCCCGTCCTTAATTCGAGCCCAACACGATCAAGACCCGACCTTCTCGATTTATACCAGATCGAGCTTATTCTATTCTGGGTGTTCTGAATGAAAATATTTCTGCAGTGTCAGTGATTATCACATATTCATAATAACTCCATGATATTGTCGGGTTAAACATATACATAATTTAAATGTGACGTAAATGTAATTTTAGCTATTGACTCACCCTCAATGTGATTAAATATAACGATTAATGCATTCTTTAAGGTATTTAAATACCATTATTTCAATCGTACGCGTTATGGCTCAGAGCGGGGAATCACATGAAACTCCATTTCCGATAATTTTCAATATTTCTGTTAATATAATCTGTGCGGGATCTCGTGCTGTTTGTACACATTTATTAGCACTCGACCTAGTGTTCCCACTGCCGATCATATCAATTCGACCAAACGATCGAATTCAGGTCGAGCTCAGTCTGCAAGGGCGATCGGGAGCGGTCGAGGTGATTGAAATTTATCTGCATCGCTAGGGCTTCCTACACGATTTTTTTGGCATGCAAAAATAGTCGAGTGCGATCGAGTACAAAAATGATCTAGAAGCGATTGTGTATTGATCGGGTAGAAGATCGACCTTATCGAGAATCGATCGAGTCTGGAGATCGAGTGTGATCGGGTTGATAATCTGTATCCCGACCTGCACCGAACGTGCACTCGATTAATTCGACTTGTACTCGAGTTATTTCCGACCAACCCGATCAACTCGACCTCACCCGAGCTAATCGAGTGAAGAGGTCGGGCAAGATCGACTAGACATCGAGAAGAAGTCATATGGTCGGGTTTGATCGAGGACATTTAAGCGATCGAGTAGATCGAGTTGATCCGATGCATAGAGCAGTTGGAAGCACTCGATCACCTCGACTTGTACGAGTTATTCCCAAACGCATTCCCGATCAACTCGACTTCTGCTCCATCTGTTCATCCAATCAAACCCCGTTAAAAGAAATCGACTCGATCACACACAATCTCTACACGAGTGATTGTCGATCAGCTCGATCTTCTATACGATCGATGCTCGAGCAACTTCCCAATGTGTTTTCTACTCGATCGCTACACGGATTTTTTTTTGACGTGTCAAAACAAATTGGCGGGATTACCGATCGAGACCAAACTCAATCATCTCGACTAATCCCGATCACCCATGCCGAGCGAGCTCGACCGGTACTCGATCGCTTGATCGGGTTTGATCGAGTTAATTTGGTCGGCAGTGGGAACCTAGCATAATGTAGTGATTTGAATTTTATCTTTAGCACAATGTTTAGTGTAGTATATATCATTTTTGAAGTTAAACCGACCTTATAAAATTGTCATTTGGGAAAGGGCTAACTGTTTTAAAGCACAGTTCTTGATCAATAAATGGATCAACAAAAAAGCAAGATTTAATTTTATTGACATCAAATAAATTCACAAAAATACTTTAATAATTCGTCTATATAGAATTTCATTAACAGAAGCTTGTCATTTTAGTCTCCTATCATATCGCCGGTGGGTGGTCAAAACATCGTAACTCAAGATTGGCAAAGCTGGAGTTACGATGTTTTGATCTCCCACTAATGATATGTGACCCGTCACGCCAAAAGGGACCTTATCCGAACTCCAAAAACCCAAAGTTTGACAAACTTGTCAGACTCAGCACAGATCAACCAGATACCGTATGCGAAAAAAAAAATAACATATAGTAAGATAGGGAAAATATTCTGGAATTAGAAAATTACATAAAAGTGAAAAATATCGGCCCTAGTCTGGCTGCGCGGACTGCGCAGACTGACTAGGGTCGATATTTTTCACAAAACCCATAAGGTCCTTTTTAGCGCAACGGGTCACATATGTATATTGACAAACATCCATAATACTGATAATAAAATTAACATTCAATATTTTCTAGGAAACAAGGCAAAGAAAGGACAAAACTGGTAGCCCATTTTACCTTTCTTTGTCCTCACTGTTACCTTTCCGAAAATCAGATTTTTTAGGACGACATGAATTGAATGCTTATGCATATGACAAAATAGACGATAAAATATTAAAAAACAGAAATGTATGTGAAAAATATATAGCACAAAAACAATGAGACAAACAAAGAAAATCCCGTGTTCCTTTTGTCTCAATCTTTTCCCAAGTTGTCTATCATAGACACATTAAAGACATGCCTTGTTTGAGAAAAGGTTAACTACAAAATACCCAAATAACTTTTGCAATTATAGTCGTCACTCCTTGTGTCGAAATCAGAGAGGTCGTCAAAATAACTCGACATATCCGGAGTTCGGCTCATCCGATTTTGTTCAATTTCGCATTAAATGCCAATTGGATTTTTTTTGGTGCTCATCATGTGCTTTCATAATTGAAATATAGTAGGAAAAGGAAACAAATTGCTCGAAATGAGCAATTCATATCCTTTACCTACTTTTCAACGGCCATATTTATTTCGAAATTATTTTGTATGAACTTTTTGATATGGATTCCATTGGTGAGGACGGGCCAGACTTTTATCTCGACTTAAGCGGGAATTCGACTAATCCAATGTCGATATAACGAGTGTCGACTGTACTTGTCGTATGTGCACAGCTGTTTTTTCCTTTTCTAAATTGGTCCCATTTGTAATTTGTCAATTTGGAAAAAAAGAATTTGTAAACAGATTGTAGTCAAAATGTAGCTGCGGATTTTATATATATAAGCCGGATTCTGGGAAAAGGGCAAATATAGCATTTTGAAAAACCATGTTTCGAGATCATCATGTTCAAAAGACAAGGCTGATCGGAATTCAAGACTCTTTCTTACATGTAAGGTTGCTTCAAGCTACGAAGAAGCTATTGGAGTATAAAGGTAGTCCACCCCTAATGGAATTTACGTGACCTCGGATTTTTTTCGGGTGACTTCGTAAACATTCAATAAAGTATCGATTTTTTCTAACTCGTAACGTATTGTTATAGATGATCATCGGATATGTTACGAATACAAGTTTACGACGTCGCACGAAGAATACCGACGCCTACAAATGTCATTAGTTGTAGACTACCATATATTCCTTTACAACATGTAACGAAATATATATATTTATGACGGCCCTGTGTTATTCTACATTAATCCTAAAATCAACACATGGCTCGTAGATGCTGCTTTTTTTTCTCCTATATTCATTTACAATATGTAATGAAACATTTAAAATCAGCTCTCTGTTGTAGTACTTTAAGCCTAATATGTGGCTGTAGTTTCAATGTCGGTATTATCTCTATTTAACATGTAGATACTACATGTATTAATTGTTCTCCCGTATTTATTTATAATGTGATATGCTACTTTAAGCCCACAATCAAGATGTGGCTGTAGTTTCAATGTCTGTATCATCTCTATGTACATGTAGATACTGTTTTCTCCCACATTTATTTATAATTTAGTATGCTACTTTAAGCCTACAATCAAGATGTGGCTGTCGTTTCAATGTCTGTATCATCTCTATGTACATGTAGATACTGTTTTTCTCCTGTGTTAAATTCCTGCACTGTCTGTCCGTCCCCTTCCAGAACCCATTTGGTCGTCAAAAGTCCTTCAACCCCTACCGGGCCTCGCGCGTGGATCCTTGAGGTGCTTATACCGACTTCGGCGCCTGGCAAAAGGAAAGATGAATTACAATAGCGAACTTGACGGGGAATCATGTGATACAATATTTTATGTATTTTTCGATGATTATATTAATACAAGACCGATTTATAAAATATTTGAACCAGAAAACGCCGGAAAACGACAGGGATTTGCTGAATGTAAATGAGTTTGAGTCTATTGGGGTTTTACGCCGTTTTCAACTACCAGGGTCATATCGCGGCGGCTGGAGCACCTACCCATGGATTCCTGTTGTTTCTCAAACCAGTACTACCACAACACCCTTACCGAGCCTCCAGCTGCTCGCCCACTTAGGTTAACGATTTCAAACCCATTGGTGGGTGACAATTTTGTCAGAAAGGGTATTAGCCGCGGCCGGGTATCGAACCCGGGACCTCTCGTATGAGGGTCAGATGCGCTACCAACTGCGCCAAGGCCGCGGCCGCTGAATGTAAAGGAGCTTTTAAAAGTTAGCTGACATAAAGTTATTGAGGACCAACCACAATTTTGGTTGGTCGTCAATAACTTTTTCATCAGCTGATTTTTTAAAAGATCTACCACAGGTATTCCTGGTGTATTCTCCCATTCTCTTTTTCAAACCGGACTAATTTTTTCATCAATTTTCGCTGATAAAGGCGAAATGATGTATGTAACCAGTCCTTAATGTTCTCGGGCAATAAAGAATAGGTTGGAATTTGATTAAAATCATCTTATGTTTAGTAAATTTTGACTGGCCTATTATGACTATAGTTGGTTTGTTCCTTTAATATACCTTTAATAACTTTTCAAAGCGATTCAAATAATTGAATCCAATATAAATAATGACATCATTTGACACCATTGAATTATTTCTTAAACAGATTTTTGGATTAGATCACTTTTAATGTTTTAGAATAAATTATAGTATAGAAATCGAGTTAAATCAAACCAAACCGGCAGTGACGAGAAATAATACCTAGGCCGAATCTGTATCCGTCTGCGAATCTTGTACTGGAATTGTGGAATACGCATGCGCTGTCTACGTGACTCAAAAATCGGTGTGCATTTTCACCTGAAATCACAAATAGGGAACAATTCTCTCCACTTTACAGTGACGTTATTTCGGACAAATAAATAGTATTCCGTAGATGTTGTTATAAAATCTCGTACCTACGGCTTGGTTCAAGCCGTAGTTACGAGATTTTGTAACAACACCGACGGGTTATAAAACATAACGGTAAACTCAGTCTAATTTCAGCACAAAATTCATCGCCATTTATTTGAACACAATCCCAAGCAGTGATGCAGTGTGACGCCACTAAAGAATAATGCTAGTTACTACATTGTATTACCTTGCGTATAAATACAATTTCATTACAAGTACTTGGAAACTGGCATTCTCCCCACAGAGTGATCGTTCGTTGCTCTTCACATATCATCTCTGCAAGGAGCTACCTCGGCTAGAGTCCACGAATCGTGGTCTATCGAAGGACATATTCTTTAATTACTCTGTAGCTATTTCATTTCTTGTATCATATATTAGAGAAAGTATATATCATTATGTTTGCATCAGAAGTGGTTTTAACGTCCCTGAGAAAATAGGCTTGGAAAACAATATTGCCTCAGTATTTTCTGTGCTATTATTGTAAACAAATCCTATCCTCATCAACATCAAATTTATCTTCTGCAATAGCTTTCAAATTGAGTTTAATTGACCCACCCTAAAATTTTATCGCTTTGGAAACGGCGAAGACATTCAAAGTATGGAAACTATCAGGAGAACAGGACAAACACGCTTAATATTTCATGTAACAATAGATTCAGTATGTGAACTCCCATGTATGTATATGTATATAAATACGATTGCATCATAACTAATTCAATTGTGATTTCAGACATTTTTCTTAACCCTTTCCCAAACAAGACCTGGTTTTGACGTCCCTAATAGAAAAGGCTTGGGAAAACATTGAGACAAAAGAAGAAACTGCTGATAACCAGCAGTTTCTCCTTTTGTCTCAATATTTTCTATGCTATATTACACACAATTCTCGTCTTTATCAAAATCCATTTTGTCGTCTGCAGCAGCTTTGAAATAAGAAAACCCAAAAATTTTGTCGTTTGCGAAAGGGTTAAAATTCGCGAAAAATAGCAGGAGAAAACACTCACTGTTTGATGTTACAATGGAGTCAGTATGTGAACTCCCATGTGTGTTTATAAATACGATGGCATCATCAACATCATCAACTATTTCAACTGTGAGAGACAAGTCACTGTATTCTGTTCTCAAACTGTCTGCCTCAGGTGGGCTGTATTTTACCAGAGACTTCAATTTTGGACCGGAATATAGCTGTACCTAGAAACAGAAAAGGAACTCAAAGGTACATCATGACTGTGTTTTTATATTCTGATCTAATAAAACCGAATTTTCATAGCAATTGGCATTTTGTATTGAAAAATTAATCATTTGCTACTTTTTCACACACAAATATTGAATTATGTTGTAAGAGCGTTATGTAGTATTTTTCATCAAAGTAAAGTAACGTAGAGACACCGTTCAATTGTTTTCCTACAAAAAATAATATAATTAAAGATGCATTCCCAAAGCATTTCCTAGTATCAAACGGATGTTCAAAATTCAATTATACAAATAAATTGAATCACTTACCCCTTTTGCCTCCAAGCTTTCACAAAGTCTATCGAACAATCCCGATTTCAAATGACTCTTGTGTATCAACAATGTTTCCATGGCATTGCAGGCTGCTGGATAATCACATTTAGAGTCTTCGACTGGAAAGAAAGGGAAATACATTGCAGATGTACTCAATTTATTCAAACTCAAGTAAAGTAAGATACAAGAAAATGTTCATTGACGTGTGATGAGTAAGAAAAAAGAGAAATACAAAATTGTTTTAAAATTATATATTTTAGAAAAGCCCAAAAAGAATACATCAAAGCTCGACTATCAAAAGCTGGTCATTGAAAGAATTGGTTTATAAGCATGTGCAGTGTTTCAGATTACTATCGTCCATAGAAAGAAACAGAAATATTACATAGTACAATAGTAAAAACCTGATACGTTCTCTTACTGTCACCTATTTTGAGCGCCATATTTTCATCTACATGTTGATCTACATATATGACACCCCCTGTCGTGACCCAGTACTGGAATACCCTTACTTTGTTCTTGTATTGTTCGGACTAGAGTACTAGAACCACGGGGTATTATCAGATCTATGTAGGCCTAATATTTACCTATTTTGAGCGCCATATTTTCATCTACATGTTGATCTACGTATACATGACACACACCCTCGCTATGACCCAGTACTGGAATACCCTTACTTTGTTCTTGTATTGTTCGGACTAGAGAACTTGAACCACGGGGTATTATGAGATCTATGTAATCTGACAGCTGAACAAGGTCCTCGATGTCTTCCCTTTTACTGACCTATAATGATATTACAAATTGTGACAAGTGAACAAAGCACAAACTAACAGTAGTCTTAGAAGGAGACAACATAAACTTAAGCTGGGATAGGCAAAATTATTACATTTGAGACCAACATAATTCCAGATCAGCCTGTGTATACAGTCTGATCAAGATAAATTTATTATCTGATATCTTCTTCATTACTTGTTACAACCGCATGGGTATAGTTTCGATCCTGGTCACACTGCATTTAGGCACATGCTACTCTGAAGACTTGGAATTGTTTAATACAGTAAATTACTTAATACCTGTTTTCCAGATATCAGCTCAAATGTTTTCATTATAGATGTCAAAGGTGTACGAATCTACTATCTACAGAAGTAAGGCCAGTCGGCTGTTTAGATATGATCATTGTTCATTGAACGTCTTTTTCATTTACAAGTAGAGTGAGTGTAATTTTCATGCTAATTTTAGCATAATACAAAACCGTCAAATTATTATAATAAAATGGTTCATTAATCGGTATTTGTCTGATGAAAAAATGAATAAATCAAGTCATTTACAACATTGAGGATGAGCAAGAAATGATTCCCACTTACTAGTGCGACTGTTGACTTTGGTACATAAGGCTCTAACGCTTCTTGTACGAGTTCATGTAGAATCTGATTGCTCATTTGGGCCTCCTTACCACCCTTCAACATCAATCCATTACCACTGCTTATACCCAGGGCAGCAACCTATAGGACAAAAATGTGTTCTGGTCGATAATGAGTCAATAATAAATGTTGCTGGGCTTAGAAGTATATTTATAAACATAAGAGAGCTTGTGGATACTTATTTCTAAAACGAAACTGTGGCCTTGCAACATTTATTATTTAACTTAACATTTATCAACATTATCTATGTAAATAAAAAATAATGGACGATTTAATTTGAAGTTGAAATGTTCCTTCAAAATCGGTCGCAAAATCTGCTTCAGGATGAGAACATTAAACAACAAGAAGTGTTACACAGGAATTCAAAGACATTTACTAGTCATTTCCCAATCAAGACCTGGTTTTGACTGCCTTAACAGAAAGAGCTTTGGAAATTAATGACGCAAAAGAAGAAAATGATGCAACTATCATTTTCTCCTTCTGTCTCAATATTTTCTCTGCTACATAGAACACAAATTCTTTCATTATCAATATCTATTATGTTGTCTGCAGCACCTTTCAAATTGGACAGCCCTAGATTTTAACGGTTAGGAAAGGGATAAAAAAAAAAAATAAAAATTGACAACAGTAGTACCTGCGGAAGACAATCTGGCCTGGACTCAAATATCACCAACAGTACACCTATCGGAGCCGTGATTTTCTTGAGCGTCATATTTTCACTAATCTCCGTTACTTTTAGCACTCGTCCTAAATTGTCCTCGGACGAGTCTGCGATCTGTCTCAAACCGTCAACCAACGTCTGTAGCTTTCCGTGGGACAAATGTAGGCGGCTTATCAAGGCATCTGACACACCTGTAAGGATAACAATCCCACCATTAGATACCAAATTCTTCGTACATTTTCCGGAGTCATACATTACAACGGAACGTAACGAGAGATATCATTGTCAATTTTCGGGCGTCATCCATGGCAACGGACATTGACGAGAGACACTCTCGTCAATGTTCGTTGCTACGGATGACACCCGAAGGTATACGAAGTGTTTCTAGTTAATGATGGGATGTAATTCTTAAGTGAGATGGATACAAAAGCAATTTCAATGACAAAATAAATAAATATACATGTACTGTAAAGAAAATATTATTCTGACACGACTGGAAAGTAGTGTGATACTTCAAAAGGTCTACTCTACTTCTCCTAGATGAATTTCAAATCTTATATCATTTTATACAGCGTTTCGTCGTTTTCTAACAGCACCAATCTATTGCTTGAAGTTTAGGGTGACTTATAGAAGAGTACACCTTTAATTGGAAGATTTTCATTGTTCGCAAAAGTAAATGTGTAAAGGATAATTGTCAGATTTGAATGCCAATTGGTGGCTTCGAATTACACCGATGATGATTTACTTAGGGCAGATATTTCTGAAGCATTCAAATGTTTATGTAACAGAAAACCTAACAACAAAATCAATTACCTGTATGTCTTGCGAGAACGATATCTTTTCTGTTTGCCTCTAAGATCTTATCCTCTCTTTGAACCAAAAGATCGGCTAGTCTATGAATGATTTGTCTCCTCTGTTCCGGTCTTAAAGCTTGTAAAGCCATGCTACCTTCCTTTGCTGAGAAAGACATGAAGACGCTAGATGAACCATCGTAAATGAAATAAGCTTTAAGAAATAGTCTACGAGAACCCCCCCCCTACCTTGAACTGTAAGTCGTCGCATTCTAGAAATTGCAAAAACTAACGAATATATGTTAACGATATTGTATAATGTTGGGAGTTTGCAGAATTCACGAAATGAAGAATCATCAACTAGACTTTAACGAAAAATCAAAAGTACACAAAGTATTCCAAATGAAATCCAAAATAGGCCTACCGGTATTACCTATCAAAGACAAATAAAATTATCAAATTTGGTCAATTAAAAATTGCATTAAAATCGTTATTTCTAAATACGTGTTCGGATAACATGTACATAGATAATAAATAGCTTCGAGCGTTTTGCATACTGCAATAGTCGAAAAACCGTCCTACCTTTGATTGCCTCAAGTTCGACTGGAGAATTCGTATTTTTGGAATTAGTAAAAAAGGTCCCGACTGACTTTCCTTGTAGGATTTTCAGGATTGCTTTGTCTTCGGTACCGTTACAAATAGCAACAGATACTCCGTGGTCCAGAGCCCATATACCTGACCTCACCTGGTAAAAAGAAATAAATTGAGGAAAAAATGAGAAAAATAAAAAAAAGCCTAAAATATACCCTAATTCACACGCGTTTTGTGCGATGCTCTTTAATTAGAATTTACCCTGTGTACGAGGGACGTTCAATTAATTATGGAACTGGGGTTCTATAAGCCATAGTTATGTCGCAATTCAATTTTAAGTTTCTTCAATCCTTCGAAGTAATCCTCTTTGACACCCACACACTTCTGAAGTTTTGAGATCCATTACTTATATGCCAATAAATGGGCCTCTTTTGGAACACCCCGCAGACACTGGTAAATTGCTCTGCACACATATATGAAACATGAAGGCCTATACCGACGACCAGAAGCTTCTTTTTTCGTCATCATGGGGAACACAAAAAAGCCACACGGGCTTAAGCCCGGCTATAAGGGTGGATGAATTCGCTGCGCAGCATGTGTCTCTTTCAGGAAGTCTTAGACAAGATGGCACCTGTGGACAGCTCCGCTGTCATGGATTTGGTACATGCCTCTTTAGCCGGCCTTAGACCTGCTCTTTTGGTTATATGTCTTTACTTTCCCCGACATAAAATTCTTGTTTGAATGACCGGCGATAGTGGTACTATTTGAAACAGTAATTTGAACAATACACCCGTTACATTTTAAATTACCGCGTACAAAACTTTTTCCGCGCTTTTAATTTTGTGGCTATTACGGACTTTGCCTGATCTTTTCACAACCATCGCTTGCTAATTACATGCAATTGGTGCTCATAATAGTAGATTATTGTTCAATCATATGAATAAAGCTCAAAAAGCCCACATTTGTTGCATTTATTGCATTATTTCAAAATATATTTTGCACGGGGTGCTCTCTGTCCTTTAGGCAGCAGGTGGGGACCCAATGGGCATAAATCATTCTGTGTTTCAACCATTTCGTCAAAATCGTATAACATATCCCCGATGAAAAACCAACTTTATCTGCTATGTCTTGCACATTTATTCATGCGTCTTGTTCGGTCATGTCGGAATCTACAGCAAAATTTGCTTTGGTACTAGCTCTTCCCGGATTGCTTGAGAGGGGGGCATCATTCAGGCCAGTTTTACCAATTTCAATTTTTATTATCATCCTAAAAACTGACGTATATTCAACGTTCGGATGTCCACGATTCTGATATAGTTCATTATATACATGTGATGCAGATATTTCAAAGCCTATGCGACCTTAAATGTAGACCCGTACATCCTACTTCAGTTCGTTTTACATTTTGCGCACAGCGAAATAGCCAGTGTATATGACTGAACCAACTTAAAAGTTCAATAACTTTTTAAAGAGTCAACGAATTTGTCTCAAATTTTGACCAAGTATAGACAGTAATTTTTCCGTCAAATAGCCACAAGCACCACTAGTTCTATAGAACCGTGTAGTATGGTGGACCATTAGTACCACTTTTAATTGAACGCCCCTCGTAGGTTTTCAATGTCTTGAAATTTGTTTATGATCTGCGAGAGCTTCTGCAAGGCTTAGTTTAGATAGGTATATCAATCATTTTACCTTTCATATCAAATTCAATAATGGTAAATGTATAAGAAAATTAAGAATATACAATGTATTTCACAAGTACACATTTACTAAAGAGTTTGTAATAACCAAACTTGGATAAATAAATTTCTTACTTTAGATTCCATTCCGCCAAGACCAACTCTAGATTTACCCTGGAACACTATATTCTGTAGGTCCACTTTCGGTGAGAATGTTCGGATGATTCTGGATCCCTCCATGTCTGGCGGTTTTGAGTAGAGACCATTCACATCTGACAGGATTATCATCAGGTCAGCTGACACTTCAACCGCGACCCTGGCTGCCAGACTATCATTGTCTTTTATACTGATAACCTAGAAGGAAATAACGTCGGTGTTATTGGAAAACACCGTAACCTACAGACTTTAAGGCCTGGTCACACGATTCCGCGTCCATATCGTTCGAAGTTATACTGTATGCGTCCCATGTTTTAGACGTGCTTTGGTCGTGATGTGGTCACGGAATGATAAATATGTGCCTTTAAATACCAATAAAAAGGTGAATCATTTTTCTTTTGTAAGCAGTGATCGATAGTGATAAATTCTTGGTTGTAAACAAAACGTTTCTTCGTAGATTTACATAACATCGCTTTTCAACAAAAGCCTTGTAACTGCAGCTGGTATAAAGCTGCATAAACGAGGTTTTGTTGAAACATATCGATATAAAATATTAGAGCTTTATTACACTACGTCTGTTATGAAAGTCATCTAAAATGAAGTAAGAGCAAACTAACACTCACCCCTGCCAAGTCTCTGTCCATCTCTGGCGCCGAGTCAACAGCGTCATTAGAGTTGATGATTGGAATGATGTTATGATACATGAGCTCACTAAGGGTACTGTTTAGATTGGTTCTGCAGTAATCATTCTCGAAGTCTCGTTTGTTGATATAAACATTTAGATGAAAAACCACGACTCACCCCTGCTAAATCTCTGTCCATCTCTGGCGCCGAGTCTACAGCGTCATTAGAGTTGATGATTGGAATGATGTTATGATACATGAGCTCACTAAGGGTACTGTTTAGATTGGTTCTGCAGTAATCATTCTCGAAGTCTCGTTTGTTGATATAAACATTTAGATGAAAAACCACGACTCACCCCTGCTAAATCTCTGTCCATCTCTGGCGCCGAGTCTACAGCGTCATTAGAGTTGATGATTGGAATGATGTTATGATACATGAGCTCACTAAGGGTACTGTTTAAGTTGGTTCTACAGTAATCATTCTCGAAGTCTCGTTTGTTGATATAAACATTTAGATGAAAAACCACGACTCACCCCTGCTAAATCTCTGTCCATCTCTGGCGCCGAGTCTACAGCGTCATTAGAGTTGATGATTGGAATGATGTTATGATACATGAGCTCACTAAGGGTACTGTTTAAGTTGGTTCTACAGTAATCATTCTCGAAGTCTTGTTTGTTGATATAAACATTTAGATGAAAAACCACGACTCACCCCTGCTAAATCTCTGTCCATCTCTGGCGCCGAGTCTACAGCGTCATTAGAGTTGATGATTGGAATGATGTTATGATACATGAGCTCACTAAGGGTACTGTTTAAGTTGGTTCTACAGTAATCATTCTCGAAGTCTCGTTTGTTGATATAAACATTTAGATGAAAAACCACGACTCACCCCTGCTAAATCTCTGTCCATCTCTGGCGCCGAGTCTACAGCGTCATTAGAGTTGATGATTGGAATGATGTTATGATACATGAGCTCACTAAGGGTACTGTTTAAGTTGGTTCTACAGTAATCATTCTCGAAGTCTCGTTTGTTGATCAAAACCTGTAAACGAAATGAGACAGGAATTGGAAAAAGGTGCCTCATAGCTTTCAAGACTACCATGTTTGCAGATTAGCATGTGGCTATGTGCAGTCTGTTCGGGATCCATATTACTCTCATATACAGTTGCTTCAGAACATGTCGAAGCTATTGGAGAACAACATGGTTCCTGATCAGACTGTGCGTATGCACATGCTGATCTGGATCCAGGTTGTTCTCAAATGCCACGAAGGACTTTTTTCCAAGATTCCGATTCAAATATATACGATTTGAAAGAAAGAAAGGCGCTAGATACATAAATGATCCACTGGCTGAAATTTACCTAGTGCTCGTGTTATCAATCATTTCTAACATTAAGCATAATTATTTTTGCAGTAGGTAAAACTTTGTTTTCGAAAATGAAAACGGTAAGCCAAAAAGCTTAATATTTTACGGTTAGTTCTTATATTCTTAAATCGTTATTGTGAATCCCTGCAAAATCTTTAATTCTGGAACATGATTTGCTATTAAAGTTATATCTGTTCAGAGCACTTATTAAAATACACCAACTTAAAAGAAAGAAGGAAAGAAAAAATGCTCTACCTGCGCTGTCCTGAATCCATACTGCATAAACATCGCCTCGTACATGGACATCAAACCACTCTGACCGGCAGCCGCACACGCTTTAGGATCCAGAAACGGTACTGTCTGTAAAATAGAATACGAATATTAGAGGAATATAGGAGCAAAGTAAAAGATTCCACCACAATATTACAAATCGTTGCTTTTCAACACAAACACGTGACTGCAGCTTGCTATAAGCCGCTGTTACAAGTCTTTTGTTGAAAAGCGACGGCATATTCATATATCGATTTTCAGACCATTCTAACTAGGAGAACACAAGCCCTCGATCCCCAGCCGCGGCAAATACCCTTTCTGACAAATTAGTCATCCACAAATGGTTTGATAACCGTTTATCTATGTTGGCGAGTAGCTGAAGGGCCGGTAAGGTTGTTGTGGCAGTAGGCCTACTGGTATAAGAAACGACAGAAATTCATGGTTAGGTGCTCCAGCCACCGCGATATAGCCATAGCAGTTGAAACGGCGTTACCCCCCCCCCCCCCCCCCCCCCCAAAAAAAAAAAAATAATCAATACGTACCGTGTTTCTATTTCTCTGCAATGCTTGGCGCACGCTCTTCGCCATCACCATTTCATGTCTCAACAGCTGTTTACCAAAAGCCACTGATCCACTTGTCACTATTACGATTTCTATACCGTCAGATTGTAATTCAGATACCTGGAATAATTAAATGTATATATGTCGTAAGCGATCTTGGGACTGAGCAGTCTTAAGATTGCTAGGGCAGTTTTAAAACTGTTCGAACAGTTTTAAAATTGCTCAGAGTTCAGTATTAGCAGTTTTAAAACTGCTTAAAAACCAAGATTGCCCAAAACATATATACAATGAATACAACATAATTTACTTCTTTAGTTCTTTCATTACAAGGATATGTAGACTTGAATTATAAAATGAATTCATCAATAATTTTCATGTTAGTAACGAGTGGCTAGTTCATTTTCAATTCCATAGAATGAAACGGTGGGACTATTACTTGCAACGGCATGCGTTTAAATTTCTTGCCAGTAATTTGCCGTCTGATGTATCGCTAGTTCTTGACACTGGTCTACAAGCAAACTTAAATTTTGCATTTTCATTTCCCTATCGATTTGTATTTTGTTTTACCCCGTCTCATACAGCAAACTTTAAGGGTGGTCTAATTTCTTAAAAGCTGCTACAGATGATTATAAAACCGGTGTTACACTAAGAGTTACAAAAAGAGTCTTAACCTGGATTTTAAAAATCAGTTGACGTCATCGTCTTTTCACACTAACCCTCTTCAGGGCTATGACTTTTTCTGACTTGCAAAAATAAAAGGCTTAAAAAATTAAGGACTGACAAAACAAACGGTTGGTAATAAGCTTGTTCTCGTCCTTCAAAGTTTTTTTCACCCATAAACTGCAAATAATTGTTGATGTAAAAACTGTATAGTTTATCATTTCTTTCCATTAAAGGTTCTTTTTGACTTTGTCATATCCCCCCTTAAAGGGCGCATGTCTGATATTTCCAGGCATAAGAACAACCTGGGGACAGTCATAGTTTGCATAATTGTGTGTTACATTGCATTATCTAGGGTACCAAGCCTATCGCTTTCTATTAAGGATCAGAATTCAAAATTAGGGTAAAGTTAGATACGGACTTGATTTAGTATGGTCAAATGAATTTGATATTTTGACAAACTATTTTTGTGTATTTTGCACTAATCAATTCGTCTTCACGATATTATCCTCCAGGAACGGATATTTGGTATAAAGACCAAGGAGGTCAGTCTTAATGCTCATAACCCACCATTAACTAAAAAGCACTTCGTGCGTCTTAGGGCGTCAGCCTTAGCAGCGGATATTGACGAAGGGTGAGAAGCATAGCACTGGTGTTAATGCACAACCTCGTAACCCCAGCTTGATTTAAGCTGGAGTTACGAGGTTTTGCAATAACACCGAAGATAGAAGAAAGCCCAACGTACCTGTTCTACTATAGAAGCTAGTCTGCCAAGAGCCAGTCCGCATTCATCTTCTCTTGTTATTACTGCACTACCAAGTTTCACTATAATCCTCTTAGCTTGTTTTAAGTCATTTCTGTATAAAAACGTATTTTGTCCTTTTCTCACACCATTGTTTTGATATCGTTTCGACCCTTGTATAGACTGTTTGTGCACATTTTTCAACAATTGATTTGTTACTAGTTCATCAGAAGTTAATCTATGTAGGATATGATTATGTTTATGATTTGAATGTTGCGTAACTGGAGTGCTTATTTTAGACACTGAAAATCCGTGATGCGAAGTCCGTAAAGTCTTCGTAGAACCAAAACTCAATCTTAACACTGCTGCCATGGTGATCCGATGTCTCTGAAAACAAAATGAGATAAGATAAACTTTATAATACTGTTATGCTTATAATTATAACGTCGGTTATGTTTGAAAATATCACTGCTTCTTCAACAAAAAACTCGTAACTGCAGCTTTAAATAAGCTGCAGTTACGAGGTTTTCGTTGAAAAGCGAAGATATGTAGTAACTACAGCATATTAAAGCGGTAGCTACGACATTTTCGATCATAACGCAAATAATTTAATAAATTTCCACTGTATACAAAAATATTGCTCAGTGCTTCTGCTATATAACATTTTATCTTTAAAGAATGGTCATTCAGCTAACCCTGTTCTAAACAACGAAATGTTTGGATGATTCAGTTTGGAAGTCGATTGCTGATGACAAAATGGATGTAGTTCAAAGTAAAGCATGTACATGTAGAAAATTTTGAGAGAAAAGGGAAAATGCTGAACATTTTCTTCTTTTGTCTCATTTTTTTTGCAATGCATTTCTTACTGGGGATGCCAGAATCAAGTCTTGTTTTGGAAAGAGTAAAATATCGCAATTCATTAACACCCAGCAAAGAGTATAACGGTTCATTATTTTTTCATCTAAGGATCGAGCGAATAATTCTAAGAAATGCATTTATGTTACCCGGGATAATAAAACATCTTAATAATCAATGTAGATCCAAAAACTGTTTTGTTTCGTCTGTTTTCCTTGGGGATAATGAGTCTTTATATCGTCGTTTTTAACAAAATCTCGTAACTACAGCTTGCTTTAAGCTGAAGCTACGCGGTTTTCGTTAAAGCAGCGATATTCAATTTCTACATCATAAAGGGGTCGTAAACACCGATTCTAAATATAATAGATTCACTATTAAACGAGAATTTTTACAGTTGAATTGCTTTATCAACACAACTGTAATTATTCTCGTTTAATAGTGAATCTATTATACCAGTATCATTATTGTCTTAATAATATTGTCATGTATTGCAGGAGCCAATCGAATTAATTCTCGTGTGATTCTAAAGGTACACAAAGAAATAGACTGGCTGTCGAATACTACACATGCTCCTTATATGTCCTTTGTCAAATTAAGACCGAAAAATCCAGGAAGGAATGATATCAGCAAACGCATTTATATCCAAAATATGCAACGTGGTAGGCCGATAGTCTCTTCGAAACCGGCAAAATTTTAGACAGCTCCAATTAGAAAGCTGTTGCAGACGATGAAATCATTGGTGTCGAAAGAAGAAAATGTGTATGTTATGTATATATCCATATAAACTGTTATGGGAAAAGGAGAAATTGTTATTTACCAGTTTATTCAAAAACTCTTCCTATAAGGGACAACACATCCGTGCTTTGATTGGGAAAGTGATAAAGGTAAAAATGCCTAGTAAGATATTATCAAAGTACAATTTATTCATTTGTTCTTATCTCTTCATAAAACTTTCATCTGACGTAATTCTTTTTATTTAGATCAAATGGTTACAAACTATGACACCATGAACGTGCTTCAAAAATCATGGAGTTTGCCCTTTCCTATACTTAACCTCGTTTTGACGTCCCCTATCGGAAGGCAAAAGAGGAAAATGCTAATAGCCAGCATTACCTCCTTTTGTCTCAATATTTTCTGTACTATTTAGCACACAAAATCAATATCTACCCATATCAATTTTGTCTTCCACGCCAGCTTTCAAATATTGCGCCAGTCCGAATTCTCGTCTTTTGGGAAAGGGGTTAAACAGAAATTGACAAAAGAGGGCGAAGATATTACTGACACTTATCTGAGGTGCCGTGACAAAAGCTACCACAGAAGTCACATACACTATTCCCAGACGACAGAGTTTTAGACTTGGCAAAAGTGAACGGAGTTGCAGACTCATAATACTGCACGTAACAAAGGATAGAAAATTTATTTGTAACAAAAAGCATTGAGAGAAAGTTAGAATCATGTTTATCAATAGTCGTATCAATCCATTGCCGTTCATGTGTAGGTTGGAAAGTGTGTTTGAGTAAATACATTCCTAAACAACAAAATTTTAGACATAGTAGCCATGTAGAAAATATTGAGGCAAAACGAGATAATGCTGATTAAAAGCATTTTCTTCTTTACTCTCAATGTGTCCCAGGCCCTTTCCGTTCGTAACGTCAAATCACGTCTTGTTTGGAAAATGGTTAGTGTAATAGGAATACAGGTACGTGGTTTTGTGTTTTACAATTTGTTTCTAATAAAAGATGAACATATGTTACAATCTATTCATAATGATATGAATTGTTAATAACACTTCATTTTGTAGATAGGCACATGTCTTATGAAAGCTTGTAACACTTCCCCCTCACTACGTGGTATTAACCCATAACCACACAGTGACTCTTTTTGAATCCCCAAGAGATACAGGCTTTGGAAAACATTGTGAAAAAATGAAGAAATTGCTTGTGTCAAGCAATTTCTTCATTTCCCACATTGTTTTCTATCCAAAAAGACCTAAAAAATTAAAAATTCCATTCACTTGGAATTGTCGTCTGCAGGATCTTTCAATTTGGACCGCCCTAAAATTTTGTCGTTTGGTAATGGGTTAATGTCCCTGACAGAGAGTTTGGTAAAACACCGAAGAGAAAGAACAAAATCCTATCATCTTACTAACCAGACATTTCTCCTTCTCCCAAAATGTTTATAATTATTCCACTCGTAAATCTTGACCATTTCAAGCCATCATAGGTCCAATTTTCTACTGCATCTTACAAATCGTCGTTTTTCAACAAAAAAACTCGTAACTGCAGCTTAAAACAAGCTGCAGTTACGAGGTTTTTGTAGAAAATCACCGAAATGTCTTGTCTATAGTGGCTGGTTTAATTTTGTGACGTGGGAAACGATTAATAACGTAGATATCCCTTTGCTGACGCACTCAATAAGGTAAATGCAGTCGTAAATCTAATGCTAGGTTTCCACTGCCGATCAAATCAACTCGATTAAAAGCCCTATCAAATGATCGAGTACAGATCGAGTTTGATCGGCACTGGTGATCGGAAGTGGTCGGGGGATCCGAGCATGGTCTGCATTACTCGTGCTTCTTGCTAGATTTTGTTTTGCATGTAACTAATATTCGTTTGCGATCGAGCAGAACTTTAATCTGGAAGCGATCGTGTATTGATCGGGTATAAGGACGACCTGATCGAGAATTAATCGTGTCTGTAGACTGAGTGTGATCGGAGCAATATTATTTATCCGCCCTGTACCTTATTTGCACTCGGTTACCTTGACTTGTATTGTGTTATTTCCGACCGCATCTCGATCAATTCGATCTCTGGCCCATCTGTTACCCGATCGCATTGAATGCACAGGTTAAAGACGCGGTGATTGGTCGGTGAGCTACGAGGTTTACGTTGAAAAGTGACGCATTTAACAAAAGAAACAATTGAGAAGACAAAAGTGAAAAAAGAGGTTACTGAAACGAGAAACCTTAGAAAATACTGTTACATAGGCCTTCCAAAAATACATAGATTTTACAAAGGCCTAGGCTTCTATTAAACGTTGCAAAACATCGAAAGAAAAAAATCCCAGTCAGAATTATCAGCTTTTCTCTCAATATTTTCTGTGGCATATATTATTTACATTCAAAGCCTCTTTTTATCAAACTTTCCTTATAGTTTTTCTAACTAAATAATATGCAGTGTTCTCCCCAGCCTAATAAGCTGTATCGGCCCCACTACAGCTTCATGTAAATCAATGTATTGCCCCTACAGCTTCATAATTACCCCTACAGCTTAATTTCTTCAAATGGTCACCAAATAGAGACATTAGGAGGTACTTCATGTCAAAAACTTATAAATAATGCATTATAATCAATCAAAATGTAATAATTCTTTATAAAAAACATTATGAGAAAAGAAGAAATTGCTCAAATTGAGCAATTTCTTCTTTCCCATTATGTTTTTATTCACAAACACAATGATTTTCAAGGTTTACCAATACTTATAATCTGCCACTACGGCTTCAAATTATTCTGAGGAGAACCCTGAATATGTTGTTCGGGAAAGGGTAAAATTGAAAATCTAGAATGAAATCATTTTTTTAAAATACATATCAAATTTAATCAAATAATGTTAAAATAGACGTACCTTTCTCAAAAACATCCAAAAAAGTTGAAAAAAATATCACTGTTATTCTCCGAATATTTCCGTCGTTTATTTATAGCCTCGTTATTTACGGAACTGCACGAACATATCCGATTACAGACGATGCACTAAATGACTACCGATATCGCTTTTCTCCGTATTTCTATTCACTTTTCAGAATATATTAGAGCATAATTGTATAGTTTTATATCTCCTACACCTTCGAAGTCAGCTGTTTCACTGATTTTCAATACAGTTTCGTTGTTTAGTGATGTATAAGGGGGCCATGCCTTGATATCGTGACGTTACGTGAGACGTGATGCAATATTGCGTGAATCTCCCCCATTCTGCTGACTAGACGCACTGTAAAACTGTTAATTAAAAACACGTCTAATTCAATTGAAAAGAAGTTTGTAACATTTCATCATCTTTAAATTTTCAACATTCTTTACGAAGCAATGTTTTTGTTTGTTTGTTTGTCTTTTCCTTTTTTTGTTTTTGATAAACCAGCATTTTATCCATTAAGGTAAGAAAAGCTGCCATTTTCCGTATTATTTTCCAAATTTCATTCCATCAGCCAACTCCTCATTAATTATGATATGAAACATACAGTCCGGTCGCGATGTTGTGGCAAAATTCTTACAAAATTCACCAATGTAATCAACATGGTTTCGAACTGTAAACTACTGTAACTTTGCATGCAATGGTTCGTACCTTGCAGGTGTATAGCTGTTCAAAACTGCAAACACAGTTTTTGTTTCAATATGTATTACATCAAATATTTTGTCGTCTGCAAATCCTTTATGTATAATTGTATATGGGCCGCTGGCCTAAGTAGTTCAATAAAAGATTTGTTATTTTGGTATTAATGGTATAGATCTATAGATCTGTTTTTACCAAGTTTCGTTTTTGTATAAAATAAACAATCATTTATTATATAAACTAACAACACTCGATGCAATACCTATAGCAATGCTAAAAGAAGTGCGAGACATACATTATAGGAGTGAGGTAATGGAATAAAAGCAATGGATTTTGTGCTAAAATAGACTGGATAATGTAACATTATTTCATTTATAATTGTTTTGATTAATCGTATACCTCTTATTTGTTACTCTGCACGAAGGTTTTAACGTAGGCCTACGGACTGGAATCTGTTGACCTAATCCAAAACAGTGGCGTCTTTTGACGACCCACAAGATAAAGGCTTTGGAAAACATTGTTGAAAGTGAAGAAATTGCTTGTGGCAAGCAATTTCTTCATTTCCAAAAATATTTTCTGTCTAAAAAGACCTAAAACGTATACAATTCTATTCACTTGAAATCGTCGTCTGCAACGTCATTGGTTTTGAACAAGTTTAAATTTTTGTCGTCTGGTAATGGATTAAAAAAACCTTCGTGGCATTTGAGACCAATATGGAACAAAATCAGCCATATATACAGTCTGTTCAAGGTCTATGCCATTCTAAAATAGCTTCTTAACCACACTTCTTAACCACCCGAAGCAACTTTGAGACAGATGTTTTGGTCCTGATCAGACTGCAACAACAACTTCAATCTGTTCTGTATCCATGGAGATCTAAAAATCGCGAAAACCAATTTTCGAGATGCCATCTTAATTAGGACATATGTTTTGTACATTAATTTTCTGTTTTGGTTTTAATTTTGTTTGATCTGCAATAACTATTTATCAACTGATTTTTTTTAAAAACATTTTACGCCCATCAAATGCGTGACGTCTGTCCACATTCTCTGCTTCAAACCGGATTCAAATCGGTCCTACATTAACAAAATTATTGAAGATTTTCTGAAATTGTTGTATCACGTGATTATCCACCGTGACAATGGAAATGTCTCTGGGTCGTCAGGGGCGTACCTGGGGCCAAGATTGAAGTACTCCTTACCAAAAAGAAGCATGGGGTCTGGAGGCGTGCGAGGTGAAGGGGCATAGCCCCTCTAGGGGGTTTAGGGGGCGAAGCCCCCCGACGAAATTTGGGATATAAGAGAATCATAGACGAAATCAGGGAGCATTTTAAAGTAAGACTTTTAAAAATGTTCCATGTTTTATCAACATTCATGTGAGTATAGGGTTACCGGAGTATAATTATGTTACCTTGGTAAGAACGACTTTGAATTAACATGTTAGACTAGTAGATCTACCAGCCTTCAGTTTTAACACCCTTTTTAGGCCACAGAAAAAAATCATTTTTAAAATTCGAGGTACTCCCGGGAGTATGGAAGTATGCCTGGATACGCGCTTGGTCGTAGTACCTAAAATGAGTTCCAGTTAAAATTCGATATCCTAGCTATAGGAGCTTCTTTTATCGCAATGTTTATGCATGTAGAAAAGAGTAAAATGCTTGATACACAGTTCCACTGAATGACAGACCACTGTTGCATCTTATTAACCCTTTCCCAGACAAGACCTGGTTTTGACGTCCGTAATAGAAGAGGCTTGGGAAAATATTGAGGCAAAAGAAGAAATATACCGACGATTTTGGTGCTCATGGCTCCCGTGATAGGCCTTTAAATTTTGCACCCAAAAAACGGGCTTTTCAGATCTATAGGTTAAGGGTTTGATATCAGCTGTAAAGTTGACCTGGTTTTACTATAATAATGCATCCAGATCGATTTCCTGTCATATTCACATATTCACATATTCACGACGGTATTTGTAGATAAGTGTATGACCCTGCCCCCTCCCAAATAAATAAATAAATAAATAAATAAATAAATAAATAAGTAAAATGAAAAATAAAACGTTTTGATACCACACGCATTTACAAAAAGGGATTGTGACTTATGAGACTAATTTTAGGGCAAAATGCGAATGCTGAATCAAAATACATAAGTCAAAACATGAAAAATTATCAGAAAATGCTAGCGTCATGAGTGTCCTTTTGTTAAATATAAGCATGTCTTGTCATTTAACCCTTTCACAAACAAGACCTGGGGCCCGTATTTCTAATGATCGTACGTTTGATTTTTGCATAATTACCTGTAACAACAGCCCTGATTGGCTCAGTCGGATTTCTCGTGCAATCAGATGTCTTGTTACACAGTTTACACAAAAACTTGATCGTAAGATGTTTAGTAATACGGGGCCCTGGTTTTGATGTCCCTAATAGAGATGGCTTGGGAAAACATTGAACCAAAAAAAGAAACTGCTGACAACCAGCAGTTTCTCCTTTTGTCTCAATATTTTCTATGCAATATTTTACACAAATTCTATCCGAATATTTGTCAATTGTGGCAGTTTTTGAAGTGGATCCCCCCCCCCCCTAAAATTTTGCCATTTTGGAAAGAGTTAATTTGCAGTAAGTTCTCTTTTCTTTTTTCCATGACATGACAAAATTTGCAGGTGTTATTGGCTTATTGATCCAAGTTGTATTGTGATAATTATTTCCCACCTTACCCAGTGGTGGATCCAGAGGGGGTTCGGGGGTTCAAACGAATTCCCCTTTGTAGCGAGATTATTTCATGTTCATGCAAAAATTCAGTCACAATTATGCAATTCTAGGAAAACAAACCGCCCTATTTGTATATCCGACCCTCCCCCCAACAGAAATCCTGGATCCGCCGCTTCTTACCTCATTTCAGAATTTAGACAGGTTCAATTTCGCAATGGAAATTTTGCAGTTGAAACCCTCGCCGGAACAACAAAAAATCAGACTGTTTAAATGTGTCCCTCCAGCCGAATAAATGACGTGAACAAAAATGGAATGTGTACAAGCAGTAGATAGAGCATTTAAAATATTGAGACAAAAGGAGAGAATTCAAAACCTGATTTTATGTGGGAAATGGGTAAGGCAAAGCATCCAATACTTCGCCTAGGGGTCGATGATTTTTGCTATCCGAGATCTGTCCCTCTTCCTGTGATACATTAACTAACACAAAAACGCTTTCCCAAACGACGCAATAGGGAACGGTTTTATATAATAAACAATGACATAATTTCGGACAAACAATAGTAATTTTGAAGGTGTTGTTACAAAATCTCGTAACTACGGCTTGAGGCAAGCCGTAGTAACGATATTTTTTAACAACACAGACGGTTTATCAAAACCTAACAATAAACTGAATCTATATTTAGCACAAAATTGGTTGCTATTTGAATCTGCTTCATTCTGAAAACCGCTGCAGATTACAAAATGATTTATGCTAAAATAAGAAATAGTGCACATTATAGCACTGAATATGCACCGGGAAACATGGTGGCTAGATCTATTAACCCATTACCACACAGTGACTCTTTTTGACTCCCCACAAAAAATGGCTTTGGAAAACAATGCGGAAAACAAAGAAATTGCTTGTGACAAGCAATTTCTTCATTTCCCACAATGTTTTCCAGACCAAAAGATCCAAAAAGTAGAATTTCGTTCACTTTAAATTTTCGTCTGCAACATCTTTGAATTTGGATAAGTCTAAAATTTTAACGTCCGGTAAAGAGTTTATTTCTTTTGTCTCAATGAATTACAAAATCTTTCCTATCGGGGACTTCAAGACCAGGCCCCGGTTTCTCGAAAAACTTAAGTACGCTCTCGTGCTCAAATCGCACGAAATCCACATGAACTTCAATCAAATACCCTCCAACGTAGGAGAGTATTCCTTTGAAGTTGAGCATGTTCTCATGAGAATATACTTAAAGGGGGAATAACACTTAACATCTTGCAAATTTTCCGAGAACTTCGTACAAAAAATAAATATATATTATTAAAATATGGTCTTTAAATTGCATATATGCCAAATCTTAGCTTTCTACCTTGTGTATTGGCTTAGATGTTGACGGATTTAAACCCCCATGATTTTTTGTCCCGGGGATAATATTTACAATAATGGAACATATGGGGTTTTAAATCCGTCGACATCCTAGCCAATACACAAGATAGAAAGCTAAGATTTGGCATAGATGCAATTTAAAGTCCATATTTTCATAATACATATTTATTTTGTACGAAGTTCTCGGAAAATTTGCATGATGTTAAGTGTTATTCCCCCTTTAAGTTTTTTCGAGAAACCGGGGCCAGATTGTGTTGAGAAAAAAAATGAATCATCTGAAACTATTCTTCTTTTTTCAACTACATGTATAAAGTTTAAAGATAGCGACCTAAAAATAATATTACTAGACATAGAATTGTACATTGAAAGCTGTTGCAAACGACATTGAAAAATGAAGAATCGATATGATTATAAGGCTGAAAGGGGTAATGAAATACGCTGTGTGTGCATGAGAATAATGACAGTGAACTTTTGCTATAGCTAGAGATGCTCTGCCAGGTCATTCTTCGGGACATATACCTCGCATCTTCTTATTATTTTTTTAAGTTATTGTTTCGTTCATTTGAAATCGTTTAGTACGTGTGTACTATCAACGTTTGGGTGGCGTTTAAAAAGGTTACTAAATACTTGCCGTTTGTGAAAGGATTAAAAAGTTCTAAAGTCAATTTCCACTATTTTTGCATTCGCTTATATTGTTATCGGTAATCGAGCATTATTAAAAAAAAAAAAAAAAAAAAAAAATAGCGCTTTCCAGATTTTTTTTTTATAGTAAGCGTTTTTTTTTGTGGATCTCATGGGAGGTAATTAGTTAAACATATTGCTTGTGAAGTGTGTATGATTTTTCTCCCTTACCACTATCATAAATAATGAAATCCTGGCATGGTCCAAAGTAAATTACATGCGCCGATCCAGACATTTATCTATTGCAAACGACCAAATTTTAGGGTTATCCACTTCAAAAACTGCCATAACTGACAAAATGGAAGTTATTTAAGATAGAAGTTGTGCAAAATATGACAAAGAAAATATTGAGACAAAAGGAGAAACTGCTGGTTATCAGCAGTCTCTTCTTTTGACTCAATGTTTTCCCAAGCCTTTTCTAATAGGGACGTCAAAACCAGGTCTTGTTTGGGAAAGGGTTAAGTATTATAACGACAACACATATGAAAATGAAGAATATACTGGTTATATTCTTTTTTCTTCTTTTATCTCTGTGGAAAGAAATGAATCTTCCTTGCAATAATCAAAACAGGAATTGTTTTGGGAAAGGGTTCATATTTTCATGGATGTGTTTCTTTTAACACGAAGCTACAGTGAGACAACGACCTGTGAATGATCAAAGATCAGCGAGTCTAAATTGACGGGGGAAGAGGGATTCCTAATTATAAAAATATGTGACTCGAACCCGTCTCCCTGTAATAAATCGACAAAGTACTATCTGGATACAGCTACTGAACTCACACGGCATCGCGGACAATACGCAATACCTGTCATTGTTCGCTTTTATTCACTGGAAAATAGGCACTCCTCCCTATTTGTAAACATAATTATATTGGAATATACCGCAACCTTTCGTCGCGGCTCACGACTCGGTGTCCAATTATACATTGTAATCTTTACAAATGTTTACATGTGTTTTCAAAATCAAATCGAAAAGGATTGAAAAAGTTTTTTTTTATTTTTTTTGTGCGTCTTCATCAATGAAATGACCAGTCGCTAGTCAAAGAAAGCATTCAGGCATAAGACGAATGGACTGAAATATTCCTATCAAATTCAATAAAGCATTTTCAATGGAATCAATTAATTCAAAGAGAATATTTATCAACTCATTAAAAATTGCATCCGTGTAATCTAAAGACATAAATTCTAACGTTAACGACCTTTTATTTTGAAACGGATTAACATTAAAGTAGCCCTTAACCCATTACCACACAGTGACTCTTTTTGACTCCCCTAAAGCAAGGGGCTTGGGACAACATTGTGGAAAATGAAGAAATTGCTTGTGACAAGCAATTTCTTCATTTCCCACAATGTTTTCTACCAAAATAAAAAAAAAAAAAAAAACCCGAAAGATTTTAAATTTCATTAACTTGAAATTGTCGTCTGCAACATCTTTGAATTTGGACCAATCCAAAATTGTTGTTTGGGAAAGGGTTAAAACCAGTGCCCAGACAGGACATAACAAATCTTCCGAATTTTTTAACAAACCCAAATGTTTTCAAAGGGCATCATTTCAAAGGAAGGTAAAACAAGACCTCATTTCAGATAGTGTCATTTTGAAATGTGACACGTCACGCTAAAACAGACCCCTTGATGTGTGTGAAAAATATCGATCCTTGTCAGTCTGCACCGTCTGCGCAGAATGACCAGGGTATATAATTTTCACTCTAAAATAATTTTCTGAATCTAAAATGTTTCTTCTATCTTATAATAATGTTTATTTTCCAAATACAGCATCTGTTTGACCTCTGCTGAGTATATTTTTTTCTCAAAATGTGGTTTGATTGACTTCACTTTCCCTTCTTTCTTGTTGTTTTTTCTTTCTTTTTTTTCTTTTTTTTCCTACGCTATAACACAAAGCAATTTTGTCTGTGTAGCAATTATTTCATCTGTGCTATAGTTCAATTCGGATTAGCATATGATTTTTTATGTGGGAATTAATGATTATCAGATGACTTCATCTACATAATTAAAGCGTCATTTGTTGTTTTTTGCTTGTTGTTGTTTGTTGTTGTTGTTGTTGTTGTTGCTGCTGCTGCTGCTGCTGCTACTGCTGCTGCTGCTGCTGCACGTTTTGACTCCCTACAAGAAAATAGCTTCGAAAAACATCAGGAAAAATTTAGAAATCACTTGTGTCAGATTCGTCAAAATTCCTTGGTATGAAAAGAAAGGTCAAAATGAATATCTCCTGTTAACAGTAACTCTGCTTTAATAATATTTAAAAAAAAAACAGAAAACAAGAACGAGATGAGTCCATTTTAAATGTTTTGCTAGATTTTAAAAGACTTCCCATGTATACAGAGGGGAAAAACAGACAGTAAAGCAATTCGTCGGTATAAATGCAAATATATCCGAATTTCAAGTTAAATCTTTCAGTTTAGGAAAAGTTATTAGTTTTTTTTCTCCCCCTCTCAAATTCCCCATTATGTGACCCGTCACGTTAAAGGTACCTTGTGGGAAGTCTGAAAACTATCGATCCTAGTAAGACTGCCCAAACTGACTCGGGTCGAAACTTTTCACTCTTAGGTAATTTTCTCAATCAAGAATGTTTTCTCTATCTTGTTATAATTTTTCTTTCCAAATACGGCAACTTATTGACATCTCCTGAGTCTTGTTAAGGTAGTCGATCCCTAATGAGATTCGCGCGACGTCGGAATCATTCGGCGGTGGAACTTTCCCTTGCTGAATGTTTACGACGCCGTCCGAATAGGTTCGGATACGTACCGACGCCGCTCGAAAAAAATCCGATGTTTTATGAATCTCACAATGGTCATATTACGGGTATTCTACCTTAATGTCTCGAAACTTAATTTCATGAACTTTACGTAGAGTCCTTTGTACAATGACGGGTCACGTGTAATTGAGTTGGTTCAGTATTTGAATACATGACGTGGTATCACGTAAGGATAGCGTAATCACCGATGGCATTCTTTACCTATAGAGCCCAGTTGTGTAACTTTTAGTTAGCCAAGTGATTGATTACCTGTTTTGGTTAACATGTCCTATGTAGGTATAAGACAATTTAACCAATATAGTATTTAAAGTGACATTTCACGATTATTTTTTACATAAATTAAACTTTTCTTCTATCTGAAAGAGCGTGTTTTCTTATGAAAATTCTGAAAATTTCAAGCCAAAATATTGAACTGTTTACGAAAAAAATATATTTTTGTGCTAAAATTAAACAAATTGTTGTGGACAACAGTTCAGATTTAGATCTATATAGAATTTGTCATTTCTGTCTCAACTTTAAATGCGTATTTTTCGCTTATAGATAACAACTTCAAAAAACTGATAGCGTTTCTACGCATTAGAATAAACAATCTTTGCATCCAGACATACTTTTAAAAAATGAAATAAATGTGAAATGTCACTTTAACCATTTGGTAAGTGCTACCCAATGTTTATACAACCGGGCCCTAAAGTTTTGCACCAAAAAGAGGGTATACGATACAATCTACACATCTGTGCTGAGCATAGGAAGGGTAAGAACAAGCTTCGTTTTGCCGGAATGGCTAACCTTTCTAGGCGCATTGTCCGGTTTTCTGAAACCTTCTTCAATGTACATTTCTGGTATATTCGGAAGGAACCTAGCAGCCTTTGTCTTGCTGTTTGTACTCTGCGATGATTCCGTGTGAAGTTCACTGATATCAGACCTAGTTGAGTCCACAGATTCATGACCCGGGAAGGATTCCGTGAATGAATTTCGCGATCGAAATTGTTTCCGCGAGCCACTCCTGGACATATTAGACAGTCGTTTAGACAGTTTAGCATGTTCGGCTGCTCGCTTCCTGGCCTGTTGTTGACGTATACGTAGTTCTATAGGGTTACAGCTCGGTATAGACCTCGCATGCATGTTCAGTACCTGTGGACCGAGAGTTTTCACGAGCCAGCCATTTACCAGCTCTCCAGACCCGTCGAATGCTATAGTGTCGTCGCCAAATGACGAAAGGCTGTGTTTCGAGTCCATCTGACATTTGTAATATTCTGTCAGCGCGTGCGAATATCGGAAACTTTGGATCACTTTCATTGGTCCGCGAAGCTCTTCCGGTGTGATGGAGGGTTTTGGCGGAGGTGTTTCCGGTTTAGGATCGAACAAGTCCGCTTTTGTTTCTCGTTGAGATTTAATTAGAAGTTTCTTTGTTTTACGTCGAATAATCTTTCTCGTTTCACGGTGTGGTCGCTCTAACAATCGCCGCTGTGTTGCTTTCAGTTTCCGTAAAAATTCCTCGTATGCGTGCGGTTTGTTTTTACTTCTCTTTTCCGCTTCTTTGTTCAGTTTTGCATGTTTGACTATGTCCTCTTTTCCAACTGGTGGAAATGTTTCAATATCATAATCAGTATCTACACTAACACTTTTCAAATCATTTACGGAATCATTATCATCAATAATATCTCCTTTGAAATCATGTTCTGTGATCTTTTCTGTTTTTACATCATGACCTGCCACTTTGTGACTATTGTGGTCATCTTGAAATGCATTAAGTATAATAGGTTTAAGTCCATTTTTCATCACATAAGGATGTTTTATAGTAACCTGACTGTCAATTCCGGGTATGTATCCATGTGTTTGTAAAAACTGTTGCTGATCTACTGCTTTAACTAGCAGTTGTTCGTGATCTTTGGCTCGCCATGGCTCGGAGCCCGGACGAATTGTTCCGCCAGTGGAACCTATGTTTCTTTGGCTAGAAATCGGTGGGATTACCTTAGATTGATGTATTCCACGATCGACCATGTCACCCGTGTGTCTGTGTCCAACAATTTCGAATGATCTTTCTGCACTCAATAAAGGGCTGGAGTTGTATCCCCTTATTGTATCCAGGGTCATGGGTTTTCGCGTTTTGAACATATCACCGTGGTATGATTTCACTTGCTTTAGTGGTCTCGACTTTTCTTTTATTTCCATTGTGTTTACGTCACGTGTATTCCGACGGCGAAATTTCCAAGTTCTGTCTCCATTTACCTCTACTCAATCAAATCATTCCACATTTTTTGTATATTTTAGAGCTAAAATATGATCACTTTTAGAGCTTATTGTTATTTCCAAATGAAAACAATTTTCCCGCTGTCTCAATCTTTTTGGTCATTTGCTATTTCCATAACTGTAATTATTTTTTTCTTCGAATGTTTCATTTAAAAAGTTTAATTCCACCAATTGCTTGAAATCCATTCCATTATATGTAAAACATGTAATTTTAAAGTTTTGTATAGACATGTTTAATTCGATTATTATTCAATCCAATTGTGCTATTATATTATAAGTTCTCCTCTTACGACCGTTTTTTTAAAAAATCCATTCAATACTTCAGACAATTTGAAAATGGGAAATTCAAAAGACTTAATGTTCACCATAATTTATTACGTTGAATAAAGCGCCCTGCATTCCAGTATTTGTTCACAGTAAACTTGTCTTATTTATATTGCAGTGAAGTCGTCCGTATATATTACAAACGCAAACAGATGAATATTCCATGAATTGTGGCCACTCAAGTATCGTCCGGTTCTTTTTGTTAAAGTAGGCCACCTCTAATGAGATTCACGCAATGTCTGAATTATTCGTGCATGTGTATCCGAACCTATTCGGGCGAGATAGTGAACATTCGGCGGTGGAACGTTCCACCGCCGAATGTTTACGACGTCGCCCGAATAATTACGATGTCGCCTGAATTTCATTAGGGGTGGGCTACCTTAAGTGGATTGCGTTGAATGTAGGGCTATGTTCTCCTGAAAAAGACGAAAATAACAACTATGAAAAGCACACTGCCGATCTTTAATTCCAAACCGGTGTTCCCTATCATTGTTACGACAAATTTTGTATAAAACATTATTACAATAATGAGCATGGCTCCAATTTTAGTTGATAAAGGTATGAAACTGTTTCTGTCTGCATTTAACCAACAGTCTAAGGCATGTGTATATCTGACCCGTCATGGGAAGTGTGAAAAATATCGACCCTAGTCAGTCTGCGCAGTCCGCGCAGCAAGACTAGGGCCGACACTTTTCACTTTTATGTAATTTTCTAAATCCGGAATGTTTTCCGTATCTTATTACATGCTCATTCTTCGCACACGGGATCTAGTTGACCTGTGGTTAGTCTGACAAGTATGTCAAAATTTGGAAGTTTGGAGTTCGGATAAGGTCCCCTTTAGCGTGACGGGTCACATATGTGACACGCATATATGCGGGTCTCATATTGTGCAAATCTTCGTTGGTTTTTTTCCACTATTTCGTAACAGTTTTTTTTACTACAGTTAGCCCTAAGCTGTGGTAACGAAGTTTTCTTAAGATTAGCAGCGTATTGTTGTTGTTGATCTTTTGACCGTCACACTTGTGTGATTCAAAAAAGATATATCAAGAAGAGCATATGGTTACCAAGAGTCATTGGAGATCGATTAATGAATGTTTATAATGAATGCCTTTCTTTACAGTGTAAATAATGATCCTCAGTTGCTATTTGAGATCTAATTAATATTATACATAATTATATCAAATACCCTTCGTCGCAAATTAATAATGAATACTACTTTTCGATAGCAAAAAGGAACAAGATGTGATTTTGATACGAGGAAGAACACCTAGGGTAGATCCAGGACTTTTTCTAGGGGTGGTCTATGCCAAAATGATGGCTTAAATGTGTTAAATATGTAATGTTACACTAAAGTTATATGGTCAAAATTCAATTTTCGGCCAATTCCAGGTTCAAGAAATACATGCCATCAGCTTATTTGCATCCAGTGGCGAGAGACAAATTATTCCTTTTGTCAATGACGGAAGACAAGAAATCGCTAATGAATATCCTTATTTGCTTTTCCATCGATGTTTTCAATGCCTCTAAATTAAACTTTAAAGTTTTCAAGTAAACGTCGTCAATAACCGGGCGTCAACCCGGATACTGAGGGATGCCCTCGCCAATTTCCAGGCGTCTTCCGTGGTAACGGAAATTGAAGAGGGATAACCTCGTCAATTTCCGTTGCTACGGATGACGCCCGAAGTTGCACGAAGTCTTTAGTAGTTATGATAGATGGAATACGTACACCTCATCGTTGCTCGTCTTTTTTTTATCATGGTTAAGTAATAACCCATTATCAGACGGCAAAATTTTGAACTGTTCCAATTTGAAAGGTATTGCAGACGACAATTTCAAATTGGTGAAATTTTAAAGAATCTTTTCGTTTTGGGTTAGAAAACATTGTGGAAAATGAAGGAATTGCTTGCCACAATGTTTTCGTACACCTGTTTTGTGAAGGAGTCAAAAGGCATCACTATGCAGTATTGGGTTTTAAAGTCACTATATAAGGCATTTCGTCGTTGTAAATGCAAAACCTCGCATCTCGTTAAAGGGACATTTCATTCCGATTTCAATTTTTTGAAGTACACTCACCCGAACTTCTAAACGGCCACTTTTATTTTTTGAATAAATAAATCATATCAATTCACTTGGATTGTGTGTTTGCTTTTTGTACTTAATGAAGTCTTATTCTATCTTTTCGAACAAAGAACAGTACTGTCACGTCAAAAAAGAAGCATGTGACGTCATTTTGAAAGAAACGTTAAAATTGCACGTGTGTATTTTGAATTACGTGATAAATATCGATTCTGTTTTGATAATTGATCCATATGGATAGCCCAGTCAGAAAAACATTTAACATGACAAGAATTATTACCAAAACGCGAGAAATGACCTTCGGAATGTTTGATGTTAGGGCTGCAGTCAGAAAGGTCAATTTGATAATTTCCTTTTCTAACAAAATCTTAATGCAATGCTTCGATATCTTTTGTTTCTTGAGTTAGCATATCGTTTTTATTTTTTGTCGATGGATCGACTCTGATATTTGCAGCTTTTTCACAAATAAGCAAATTTACGATGAGTGCATGCGTACCGGAAGTGTTCATAAATCACGACGACTGCCACACTTAAGGAATACTACTCGTCTAAAAAATGGACAGCTTTATTAAGCAATTTTTAGAAATAATTTCATGTATGTAAAAATAACGATAGACGAAATTTGGGTAATCCTAGCAACACAATCCACTAAAAACGGCTATGAGGCGCTTTAATAAAAGCGATCCTAGGCCACATCGTCAACGAAATGTCAAAGCCTTAGCACTGTGAAACATATTTTGAAGCCTAAACTGTACTAAACATCCCCTCTTTAATCCTAAAATGGATTTGACACAATATACGTTTCGTGATTAATCAAGAGTCACGTCTTGGACTTGTTTAACAGGCGGATTCGAGCACTGCCAAAGTAAATGATTTAGAAGACCTGACTCGGCAAACCTGGTATTTCCGCACTGCACCATACCCTAAAGTATCTTCATGAATGCTTATTATCCACGAGAATAGGATTCTTAGCCATGATAAATGCACACAGAGATCACATGGAATATCAAGTTGTGACATGCGACTTTTCATTTATGGGGTAGTACACTTCTAAACGTCACCATTTCATTAATTTCGAACTCAGCTTTGTGAAACTTTGTCATATTTTTAGAAAATGAATGTTTTTTACGAAGAACCAAAACAACATGAGTTTTCATCAGAGATGGTGATTTATAGGTGAAAGAATGAGGTGGCCGTTTAGAAGTTCGGGTGAGTGTATGTCTTGATGCCAAGATTGGGTATTCTAATGAGTATAAATACTATTAGTTTTTTTTAAGTTGTTGCCAGTAAGCGAGATTTAAGTTGTTGCCAGTAAGCGAGATACACGCATTTAAAGTTGACACATAATCGATAAATTGCATATAAATCCGAACTGTTGTCCACAACAATTTGTTCAATTTTAACACAAAAATATATATTTCTCGTAAACGGTGCGATATTTTGGCTTGAAATTTTCAGAATTTTCATAAGAAAATATGCTCTTTTGATAGAAATAAAAGTAATATTTATGACAAAAAATTCTGAAATGTCACTTTAAGGCAAAATTTTAAAGGGGAGGGAAAAATGTAATAACTTTTCCCAAACCGAAATGTTTTACTTGAAATTTTGACATATAGTTCACAAATAATGTGTCATTAATACTGACCAGTAAAAATATCTCAAAACTTGCAGGAATTGTCTAAACTGGGCACACAAGTTTGTACTTTGAAAATCACAGTAATCGACATACGAGGTTTTGCATTTACACCGACGATTTGTCTCTTACCACTAGATTTGAATCAACTGGAGGCTCGAAATGGATATTATCATAGTACTGTTGAGAGAAATGCCAGACTTACATAGTTAGGTGCCTCATGCTCCGGAATATGAACAAAATACAGTTAGCCCTTTCTCAACAAGACCTTGTTTTTGCTTCCAAAGTAGGACAGGATTGGGAAAACTCTGGTGCATAAGAAGATGCTTATAATCAGCATTTTTCATTTTGGCTCAATATTTCCATGCTATATTTTACAATAATCCAATTTTTATTAACATCCATTTTGTGGCTTGTAGCAGCTTGTAAATTAGACTATCCTACATTTTTGACGTTTGGGAAATGGTTTGAAATGACGTTAACGTTTACCCCTATTCAACCAAAATAAAAAAAATATTGTTGGTTTTTTCGCCAAATCCTCAAAGCAGAAACATCCACGGAGCGGGTTTTAGGGAAAAGGTTAACCCTTTCCCAAACAACAAAATTTTAGGGTGATCCACTTCAAAAACTGCCATAAATGACAAGAGTGATGCTAATAAAGATAGGAAATGTGTAAAATATGACACAGAAAATATTGAGACAAAAGGAGAAACTGCTGGTTATCAGCAGTTTCTTCTTTTGTTTCAATGTTTTCCCAAGCCTTTTTTATTAGGGACGTCAAAACCAGGTCTTGTTGGGGAAAGGGCTAAATGTCAGGGAAGGCAAAGACTATAATTACATGATATTCGATAAGGGAGAACTTCGATTGCAATTAATTTAGTATTTCTATAGAAAATTCTTATTTCTATTTACACTTCTACTTAAAAAGATTTGTTATAAGTCATTGTAAAATGAACCTTAGGTAACTTTCAAAACTAGACGCTGTTTTGACGACCTGATATCGGGACAATTATTTTTCAAACATTATGGCAAATAGAAAACTTTTCTCTCCTTTTCATCAATGATGTTATTGTAATGCTTATCAATTTATTTTCGTCGTTGCTGTAGAACTACCGAGTTTTGTCATATACATATCAGAAAGACAATTTGGAAAAAAACGCAGGTAGGGAGAAATGATGGATGTCAAGAATCCCGCCCCCCCCCCCCCATCCGTCATTAGCCACCAAACACTTTGTGCAACTTCTGAGCCGCGTTCTTTAGAGCGAGATTTCTTGACATATCTTGAGATTTCTTAAGATGTTTTAGGATAAAGCGCTCTTTGATTTTTCAGACGATCATTGCGAGCCGCCATTGCTCTATACTTATTTCAGAACCCCTCGGTTAATTCTGTAGAATCTATATGGGAGAGAATTGACCGAGTTGTTCCGAATGCTCCATGATTCATAAACTGCGGGGTTCCGAATGCTCCATACTTTATACAAATGACGTCATGATGACGTCATTTGTATGAAGTATGGAACATTCGGGACACCTCGCTTGTAATCTCGGTCTCAAAGACGCTGTATCAAAAACATCTTAAGAACTCTAAAAAAAATCTCGCTCTAAAGAACGCGGCTCGGATGTCATCAATATCCGTTACCACGGATGACGCCGGATGACGCCCGAAGTTGAGCGAAGTGTTTTTAAGATAAATAATGATGGATTGACTACGTTAATTTCTTCCATGTCACAGCGTACACTTCTAACATCGGTCACTTATAGGCCTGTCCCGCCTAACCGAACATTCGTAGCGAATTCGTACCGAATGGCAAATGCGAAATTCGCACTGTTCGTTGTCATTTTATTCGGTGAACTTTGGTTTTCAACGATTGTGTACCGACAATACACCGAACACGTAATGAACTTGTAGCGAATGTGTCGAACAGCCGACGATGTTTCTCCGAAATATATCACAATTCGTTCCCAAGCATCAACGAACCCCTACCGTTTGAGTAACGAATATAACGTCATATTCGGAATGGCATCGTCAGGATCGGTGTGTTTCGTTAGCGGTTCGTTTACCTTTTCGGCCAGATCGGTAAATAAACGCACCTTCATTGGAGTGCAAACGCTATTACTATTTACACTTACATCGCATGTACCATCTTTAGTTGTTCCAGCGTCAAATCACAGAAAAATGGCGTGTGGGAATGTGGAACCTTTTCCCACTCGATGAAGCCTTTCCACGCACTACAAGGTAAATCCTTCGGAAACCATTGTGGAAAATGAAGAAATTGCTTGTGACAAACATTTTTTTCATGTCCCCCCTCCGCAACATCTTTGAATTTGGACAACCCTAATATTTTGCTTTGTGAGGCGTTAAAAGGCCGTCATTTAGTGGGAGTTTGCCCGAAAAAAAAATAAAACACAAAGTTCGTCTTTGATCTGTAAAAATCGCACTTTAACCAGATAATGACAAATATTACAGATTTGAAATCCTTAAAAAAGAGTGTATAGATCTAATTAGCTAAAATAGAAATAAAAATACGAGAAACACATTATAATTTGAAAATAAAACGAAGTATTCCTATATTTATCGATAATTAAAGAATCCATTAAAATTACATTACTCTTTTCGAATATCCAAGTATGTGATTTCAAATCCAATATAAAACTGATTGAAGAAATTGTCAAATGGCCACAAAGATATCGTTTACACATACTCTCTCACCTTTAACATTGTCAATCCTTGATGGGCGATACTAACCCATTACCAAACGGCAAGGTTTTAGATTTTGAAAACTGCTGCAATCGAAAATATTATTGTCTCTTAAGGTAACATTTGTGAACAATATACTAGAGTAGCAAAGAAATTATTGAGGCAAAATGAGAAAATGCTTATTATCAGCATTTCTTCTTTCGCCTCAATGTTTTATTAAGCCAATTCTATTTGGGACACATCAAATCAAACCCTTATTTGTGAACTGGGTTAAAGTCCAATTTCATTCAAGGCACCAAGGCACCATTCGAACCATCACTAGTAAATATTACAGTAGCTTGAATTTCGATATTGTGTCGCTTACATAAATACATCTTGTAAACATTTGTCAAAATATGGTGATCGGACTATACAAATCCCGAGAATTCACCCGGATGTAGAATTTGTCGTCTGGTACAGCGTTGAGAAACTCACGTGAATCAGCAGATGCTAAATATACGGTATAGATTAGACTAGCCCTAGTCGTTTCTGTTTGCTGTATTTTACTCTCTTTCACGCCGCTCAAACGTTTATAGTACACATGTACTAAACGATTCATGATAGCGAATCATGACCTCTGCTCGGAGGGTAGCTGTATTTGAGCAGGGGTTTTCATTCTCCTAAAAGCTTGCCCCTATAATCCAAGTTCAGTTTTCATTGCTGAACAGAAACCTAGTATTCTAGACTAGGATGTCATTTAAAAAGGGTCTGCTCGTTTATACTATAACCTTATAATACTAGGGTCTGGGCCAGACTAGGTATAGATGAATTATGACCTTCGAAAGTCTAACCCTTTCTCAGATAAAGAAAGTGTTATAGCTCGCGATAATTGACCTGGCAGAGCATCATATTCGATTAGCATGGGCTGCTCGGCCAGGTCATTTATCGTGATGTATACTGAAAATAAAATAAAGAAAAGATATGCAAATGGTTTAAATCGTACAAAGAAAATAAGAAGTACCTTTTATTTCAAAATGTTACGGGAGAAAACCTACCACGAGCTCGAGCTCGTATAATGAATAACATGAAGATAGATCTAAATCTTCGAGGGGGAGGGACAGAAATTGCTTGCCCTCGGCATTTTCTTCTTATATCTCAAGGGTTGATGAATTGTACGATCATAATTATACGCATTGAGTTGTTTTATTTGTTGTTAAAAGGTTGTGAAAATGATTTATATAAATGTGTGTTAGCAACTAATTTGATATGGTATCTGGAAAAAGGTTATTGTTGCATTTTTTAACCACTATGGGTCCAGATCAGTTTGTACCTAAGTAAATTCTGATCATAATCCATGCTTCTTTCCAACAGTTGCTACAAAATATTGAAACAGCTGTTAGAGATCAGCATGGATCTTGATCAGACTGTGCGCATGCACAAGCTGATCTAGATCCATGTTGGTCTCAAATTTCATCAGAACCCTTTTATCAAAATCCCATCCTATCTAAAATGTATGAATTATGACCTTTGGACACTTAATTTAGCGATAAAGACAACTTTTATTTGCTCAATTTTGTGCTACTCATAGATAAAAACAAGTTATATTTACTTACTTCAATGGTCTACTGCTGTAATTCATTTGCGATTTAAGTACTGTTTTCAATCGTTCGGATATTTCTTTAGCTTTTTTATAGCAAAATATTTTAGCTTTGAAACATATGTGTTAACACCAAAGTTAACTAGATTTTTTCCGCAGAGACAGTTAAACAGATAGGTAAACGGCAAACCAATATTCGACATTGAAATAAGCCTTTTGGTAATGAAACCATTTTCATAATTTGTATACAAGATACTATAGAAAATATTGAGACAAAGAGAGAAAAAAAATGCTGGTTATCAGCATGTTCTTCTTTTAATTTCATGTTTTCAAAATCCTTCCCATAACGTCCGAACGCAAAAACAGGTTTTGTTTGGCAAAGGTTCGATTCCAGCTGTGACCGAGGTCTTTACTGTAACTGTTTTTTCTCGCTTCGTGAGCAAATCATACAAATGAAGAAAGGGAGAACAATAGACAGGGATGATTATTATGATTAGATGAAGCTTTTCCCAAACTATTTTTCTTTCTTGTTCTTGTAGAATTTCTTGCTTAAAGGGCAACAGAAGGAATAAAAGAAATAACATCTTGCGACCGGAGAGGTGACATCTTTTTCTCAGCAATTTTTAGTATTGCTTTATTTATTCATATTTCTTCTTAGGAAAAGATGTGTGACTTATTTGTAGAACTCGTACTTTTCCAAAATTGATCTCAACTCGATCAGAAAGCGAAATGATAACACTACGGCCAAATTGATCCTCTTCAGGTCAGAGGATTCTACAAAGGAGTCATACATCAGAGGAAAGAGCTCAGTTAGTTTGAGTTATTGCATACTTTCTTACTTGAAGCGGTTCCTTTAATTTTGCCGTAGTTCTTATCCATCCCACGATGCACAATCTCCACCGTTTCATGGGTCCAGACCGCGGTGCTCTGATTAGAAGCAATGATACTTTATCTGACAACTGATCAGGATATTAAAGAATGTACCAGAGCAACATGGATCATGTACGCATAAGCATATGACGTACTAAATGGGTCAAAAGTCTATAGAGAGCGTGCACGCATAAAATATACGCATCGACGCATATATTTTCAACTGTTCGCGTAAATTTTATGCGTCAACGCATAAAATTTACGCGAGCAGTTGAAAAAATATGCGTCGATGCGTGAATTTTACGCGAGCAAGAGTAAAAATGTGAAATCGAGGCTGGCCAATGGGAGAGGCGGTTAGAAACCTTTCCCTTTATACCATGAAATTGATGGATGAAACGAAGGATCTGATTGGTCAATAGATAAAAATTGAAAAACAGTTGAAAATTTAAGCATCGACGCATAAATTTTCAAGTGCTCGCGTAGATTTTATGCGTCGACTCGTATATTTTATGCGCGCACGCTCTAAATAGACTTTTGACCCATTTGGTACGCCATATAAGCAGTCTGACCAAGATTGATGGATGAATGCTGTAAAGACCATTTTTCATTCTTCTGTATACTTCACCTAGGATAGAGGGTTGCAATCAAAGTAATCGATTTTCAATAATTTCATGCAAAAATATTTTCATTTTGAGTACGTCATTCTTAAATTGAATAATTACAAAAATCGAACGTTTTGTATTCTATTTAATTCTTTGTCCAAATATGCCACGACGCGTCACAAAAACAGGTTAACCCTTTCCCAAAGGACACATTTTTAGGGTGATCCAATTTGAAAGCTGCTGCAGACGACAAAATGGATGATAAAAAAGAAATGATTTGTGTAAAATATGGCACAGAAAATATTGAGACAAAAGGAGAAACTGCTGGTTATCAGCATTTTCTTCTTTTGTTTCAATGTTTTCCCAAGCCTATTCTCTTAACAACAAGAGGACCATGATGGTCCTATATCGCTCACCTGAACCAAGATGATATGAGCCACAGTTTTGTTCAGTTTTGTGACTTTAACACTGAAAACAAACTTATGGTCAACAACATTGTGTCCAAATTTTGTCTCGTTTTGTCGCTATTTGTCGTTGTTAGAGTAAAAACAGTCGAAAACAGCAAATTTGTCAATTTGAAGGGCTCAGCAAACTCAGCAAATTCTACTATGATTAAGCTGAAATTCAAACTGGTGCAAGATCTTATGTTCAGCAACATTGTGTCCAAATTTCGTCTTGATTGGACAACAATTGTAGATGCTAAAGTGTAAACAAGGTCCGAAACAATCGAAAACATCAATTTTGTCAAATTCAAGGGTGTATAACTCATGACTTTATGATCCGATCAATCTGAAAATCAAACTCATACATGATCATATAGTCCATAACATTGTGACCAAGTTTTGTCTTGATTGGTCAATAATTGTAGATGCTATAGTGTAAACAAAGTAAAAAACAGTCGAAAATGGCAATTTTGTCAAATTCAAGGGCGTATAACTCTTAATTTTATGATCCGATCAATCAATCTGAAAATCAAACTTATACAAGATCTTATGGTCCCTAACATTGCCTCAAAGTTTTGTCTAGATTGGTCAATAATTGTAGATGCTAGAGTGTAAACAAAGTCAAAAACAGTCGAAAACGGCAATTTTGTCCAATTCAAGGGCGTATAACTCTTAATTTTATGATCCGATCAATCTGAAAATCACATTAATACAAGATCTTATAGTCCCTAATATTGTCTCAAAGTTTTGTCTAGATTGGTCAATAATTGTAGATGCTAGAGTGTAAACAAAGTCAAAAACAGTCGAAAACGGCAATTTTGTCAAATTCAAGGGCGTATAACTCTTAATTTTATGATCCGATCAATCTGAAAATCACATTAATACAAGATCTTATAGTCCCTAATATTGTCTCAAAGTTTTGTCTTGATTGGTCAATATTTGTAGATGCTAGAGTGTAAACAAATTTGAAAACAGTCGAAAATGGCAATTTTTGTTAATTTCAAGGGCATATAACTCAAGACCTTCTGATCCGATCAGACTGAAAATCGAACCCATCCGAGATCTTATGGTCATCAACATTGTGTCAAAGTTTTGTCTTGATTGGTCAATATTTGTAGATGCTAGAGTGTAAACAAAGTCGAAAATGGTCGAAAATGGCAATTTTGTCAATTTCAAGGGCACATAACTCAAGACCTTCTAGTACGATCAGACTGCAAATTGAACTCATTCGAGATGTTATAGTCAACAACATTGTGTCAAAGTTTTGTCTTGATTGATCAATAATTGTAGGCACTAGAGTGTAAACAATGTCAAAACTAGCTATTTTTCGCATTCAAGGGCAGATAACTCCAGACTTTCTGGTTCGATCTGACCCATAATCAAACTCATCCGAGATCTTATGGTCATACATGTTTTTACCAGATTTGGTCAAGATTGGCTTATATTTGTAGATGCTAGAGTGTAAACACGAAATTGTGGACGGACAGACAGACGGACGGACAGACAGACAGACGGACGACGGACAAAAAGTGACCACAATAGCTCACCTTGAGCACTTCGTGCTCAGGTGAGCTAAAAACCTCGTAACTGCAGCTTAAAACAAGAGCGACGATTTTTCCTTGTCAGAGGCACAAGGATTCACTCAACGCTGCTAAATGACTATTTAAAGAAAACGCGGCTTCTTATTTTCAGATACTTGCGTTTGATTTTTGGTCGTTTTATAAGTCTCATTTTGGCGTGAATACTCCGATGATTCCAATTTAACCTTCTCATAAACATAAAAAAGTGGACTGTTCCTATCCAGAAAGCTGATGCAGACGGCAAAATGAATGTTACCAAAAAAAAAAAAAAAAAAAAAAAAAAAAAAAAAAAAAATAAAAGAATATGTGACTAATATGGCACAGAAAAATTTGAGGCAAAAGGAGAAAATGCTGTGCTGATCACAGCCTGTTTTAATGATCACGTCAAGGCCGGGTCTTCTTTGGGAAAGGGTTAAGTTGAAAGGGTTAAACACATACATTTAAAGTGGCTTTTAACTCATTTGCTAAAAGGAGAAAATCTCTTTTCTGATTTTTGGGTAAACAATTTATTAAACTCATCATGATCAAACAAATTTTATTGATGTATTGGTTTTGAAAACGTTAATTTGTATGTATTTTATTTCAATTTCAAATTAAAAGAAAGGCCCCCCCCCACCCCCCACCCCCACCCCCCTTCGTAACCCATTAACAGACGGCAACATTTTTGGTTGTTCCTATTTCAAAGGTGTTGCAAACGACAATTTCAAGTGAATAAAATTTTACATTCTTTGGTCTTTCTGAGAAGAAAACATTGTGGGAAATGAAAAAATGCTTGGGTTAACAAATCTACCCTCGAAAAGTCACATTTTCTTTAACACAAAACTGTTTCAAAAATAAAATTGTTTACGCTAGATGTTTTAGGAATAGAAGGTTTTCCTTCGTAGAAAAACCTCTGAAATGTTCGCTTTTTCTCTTTCTGTTTTTACCAACAATTCTCTGAAATAGCAATGAAGTTCGTGCTAAAAATAGACGGGTGCATGTACCGTTACTTATTGATAAACCATCGATGTTGCCATAGAATCTCGTAACTATGGCTTGAATCGAGCCGTAGTTACGATATTTTGTAACAACCTACGAAATACTAATGTTTGTCCGAAATCACGTCACTGTCAACTCGATTTAATCGTTCCCTATTAAATGCGTTCAAGTGTGTTCAGCATTATTCTTTTATTCTGGACCACAATCGCGACCCTCAAGACTGTTTGCAACCTTTTGCCGTTTGGAACGAGTTTGCAACATGGTCTCGAGCGTAATACAGTGACCGCCATATTGAGCGTGAAAGTAGACGCGCGTAAATGACGTCATCAAAAGAAATCAATCTTTTAGCTAACGTTATCACGCTATGGGAGCCTGACCAGGGGCACCTATTTTTTCGAGCAAAAATGGCAGACATAACAAACCTGCAAGAAATAGATGCTGCAAACAAAGGAAGATTTGTCACATTTATACTCAATTTTGCACGTTCATACTCATTAATATTTGACTACATATATTGTTTTACCACTTTTGATTCTTAAATGAACTTATTAATCTTAAGATTATCTAAAATTGTGCCGACAATCTTCACGATGTGATGTGCTCATCATTTTAAGCGAGAAATGCTTTAATGAATCAATCAAAAATCACACTTTACTGTTTCTGTTGGTTTTATTTTCGTGTGTGGAAATGCTTCCTTATAAATATTTCCTCTTTTGCCCCAATGTTTGTTCAAGCCTTTTTTGTTAGGAACGTCAAAACCAGGTAATATAGTTTTTGGAACTCGCTCATGCGAATTAAGCTATCTCTAGTCAAAGGCACTGACTATATGATGAAATAAATGAACAAATAAACTAAATAGATAATATAGAACCTACTCATCAAAGCGTATTATTCACGAAATCGACTTATTGATTAGAAAATGAAACATGTCTTTGAAATAGTATTCAATGTATATGACCGCGGTTATCGCAAAAATGGCATCGGGTTGCTTTTTCAAATTTGATATCCCGGTTTCGATCCTAGGGCGCGGCATATACCCTCTGTGACATCTGGTACTTGTTTCATCAAAACATTGAAGACGTATTTCTGACTTACTGACGTCTTACGAAACAACAATCAAATAACCTAGGACTTGATGGAAGGGGCGATACCTGACTCCTTTCCTAAGCGTGAAGACTGTAAGACATTGGTACTTAAGACATAAATACGCCTTAAATCTTTTGATGAAACTGGACACAGTCTCCTGCCAAATGGGCAGACAATCTTAAACCTAAGTGGTATGAGTAGCTAGATTTTCGAAAACATCAAAAGTAGTTGTGCTAGAAATACAGGAATCTATTGGTAAGGCGTTTTAGCTTTATTTTTCATTAATGTATCATTAATGTAATATAGTGCCGAAAGAGGCATTTCACCCATTCTCATCGAACATTTTGTAGATACCAGGCCGCGGCAATAGCACAGTCAGGTACTCCAGTCGCCGCGATATTACCGTGTAGTTTAATCACGGTGGGTAACCCACGTGACTTTTGGGAAGCGTTAACACCGAAAACATCGTCCGCTTCAAGGTATGTTTTGTTTAATTTCTCAGCTTAAACTCTATTAATTTTGACGAGAAGTGCACGGAACGCGTAATTTAGAGGGTTATTCCCGTTTGTAACACACTCTGCTCCGAATCCTTTGGTTTCTTCAAACATTCAAGCGAAAGTTTTCTTCGGTGCATGTGAACGCTTCCCACTTTCGTTTTGCACTTACACATATTTTGGTTCGAATGTTTGAAGAAACCACTGGATTTGGAGCAGAGTGAGTTAGAGCCCAGAATAGCCCTCTCAAAGGCGCGTTCCGTGCGCTGCATCTCGTCAAAATCCGTAGCCTATAAGCTGGGAAATTAAACAAAACATCAATATCTATCAATAGATGTCGCCACCTGTCGATTACCATCTATCTCTGGTGGGCATTCTGGGTTAACTACTTTCAAGATGTCAGCGCCCATAAAATGCATACACGTGGTACTTCCTCATGACTTCCTGTCACGCGGCATATTTGCTTCATATGCTTGCATAGAGTAAAATGAATAATCTAATTTGAATTAATTATTTTATTAGATGAAATTGAGACGAAAATCAAACTTTATTTTGTTGCAAATGTATTTGTAGTTGCAATTTTCTGCTTGCTACTTTTTGGCGACAGGATTTTGGAGTTATGCGCACCGCGTAGTGATTTTTATCCAAAAATGGATAAAGTGATGCGTCAAATGAGTCAGTCCAAAAATAAAAAAAAAAAAAAATAGACTGGAAATATTGTAGACTGGCTGCTTAGTCAATGAACAAAACATACCTTGAAGCGGACGATTTTTTTGGGTGTGAATGCTTCCTAAAAGTCACGTGGGTTACCCACCGTGTTAATTAAGCATTAAATCCCACTCATTCCATCAATATGTCTAAACCAATAACAATACAAATATGAGATTTCGTTCGCAGTCAACCGTGTATTGCACGAGCCGTAAAAGTTTCCATTCATGTGTATTTTTGGACATGGGTTGATGGAAGACTGTTGTAAATACGTATAAAATACTATGTATATATAATTGTCTTGTATAGTTTGTTTCCACGGTCGGTGTAATTTTACGTAATCCAAAATTTTCCATTCATGAATTCTTTATTTTGATGTGAAAATAAGAAGCATTCTTGGATGCTCGATTGTTTTAACACGACCAAAAGTTACAAAAAGGTATGTAGGGCCTACAGCATCATTAAATCTTTGAGTCCTTATATGTATTTCTCTCATCCTTATATGTATTTCTCTCATCCTTATATGTATTTCTCTTAGCCTATGTATTATATGTATTTCCGTGTAATACCCTCTGTATGTCTGTCTCTCCTTTATCTCGCCCTCTCTTCTCTGTCTACCTAGGATTTAAATTCTTTATTGCCATAATGTCATTTTGACGTTTGATAAAAATATATATATATATTGTGCAACTCGTCAATGTCACTGGTGGTGAACTCGGCCTAAGCGAGGGACGTTTTTCACTACCACAGGGTACAGATATTTTGCGTTTAAATGTCAGTTTAAAGATCTATCTGATTGGATAGTTTTTTCTAATAACAATGAATTTGTTCTAAAAATAGACCGGGTATACCGATGTGTATTGACAAACCGTCTGTGTTGTTATAAAATCTCGTTACTACGGCTTTATCAAAGCCGTAGTTACGATATTTTATTTATTTATTCATTTATTTTTTTTTTTTTTTTTTTTTTTTTTTCAACGAATCTTTTTTTTTTTTTTTTTTTTTAATCTTTATTTTTCAGATAATTACATCGTTTATAACAAAGTTTTACATGATACATTTAGTAGTATACAAACTAAACAAAAGGGAGTAGCCTTACATACATTTTTTTTTTTTTTTTTTTTTTTTTTTTTTTTTTTTTTTTTTTTACAGTTGACTATATACTCTATCTTTATAATTAATCATCAAAGTGTCATTGGTCGCTAAAACCATATACTAGCATTTTGGGAGTCATAGAGATAACAAAGATAAAAGTCGAAACTCAAAAGTTTTGTTTTCATTTTCTCCATGCTTTCTTTTGATTGGGTGTTTTTAGAGAAGTTTCTTGTATTCGAAAACTGCAATATATCGTCAACTGTAAATTCGTAGATTATATTAATATTAAGTACATGTATAATCATTAAACAGATCATGTATTTGTAATAATTTGAAAAATAAAGTTTTACATGATATGAAGGAACAGAAAGAGAAAATCTTAATTCCACCGACAAAGGTGGTAAAAGATACCCTTTAAAGAAAGTGAAAATAAACACAAATATCCAAAGCATGCTATAGTTTTGTATATTGTATTTGGCTTATTATTGATCTTGTACCAATCTTTCAACAATTGCCCAATTTTCTTTTTTATTTTGATTTATCTTTGTTTGCGTGATGATTTCAAGGGTTAGTTTAAGATGTCTTATGAAGCCGTTTCGAGTGGGTACTATTTTTTTTAATTTGTTATTGTAAATATAACGTTTAAATTCTAAACATAAAATATCTAATTGAGGTTTGTCATCAAAACCAAGCAACACATCTGTACTTCTTAGTTGATCAAAATGGTTCATTTCATTTAGTTTTTGATCTATAAATTGAATGATTGGTTTGATTCTGTTACATTCGAAAAATAAATGTAAAAGGTTTTCTTCATTTGTGTGACAAAAAGTGCATGTTTTATCGTCGGTGATATTCATTTTTTGTAAAAGCGAATTTGTTGGAAATATCCTATGAACGATTCGGGTCTGTAGCCATTGAATAAATGAATCATCAGTTAATTTGAAAACATTTGAGTAAACCTTTTTCCAGTCTTTATTTAGATTGTTGAATTCTAATAACCACTTATTTTGGCTTGTTGGAATATTTTCATTATAAATCAATGTTGTGTAAGTGTGCTTATTTACATTTGGTTTAGTAATAATTGGAAATATATAGCTATTCATAGAAGGATTATGACATTGATTCAAAGATGAAAAATCAATAGGTATATGTAGCTTTTGTAAAAATGATTTAATCGCATTTCGGATGCTATAATACTCAAGAAAGTTTAATTTACCATGAACTAAATTCCCGAAGTAATCAAATGATTTAAAATCTCCATTTTCCGTAAATACATCTTTAATCAGGAATATTCCTCTTTGAAATAGGATTTTGTTGAAAATATATTTCGAATCGGTCTTGATTCCTTCATTGTAAAAAATAGGCGAATGTAATATGTGATTTCCATTTTGGAATCTAAATTTTTCAATATATGATATGTACGATCGTAGAACATCAATCCAGAATGCATTTTTTATTTTATTTACCAAAGTATCACAGTAGAACTTTCCGCATTTCATTACTTTATTAATATCAATACAGATATTTGCTAGATCATAATAAGATGATTCTGGATTTAAGACTAAGTTTTTTAACCATTTTAATTTCATACATTTAATAAAGCTTACGATATCTGGTATTTTCAGACCTCCATCCTCATAATCTTTGATAATGATTGATGCTTTGATTTTTGGTCTATCATCCCAAATGAATTCTGTGAATAAGTCGTTTAATTTCTTTAAAAAATCCGATGATGGGGTTGGCAAGCTTATAAAAAGGTGATTTAATAAGGGTATTAAAAGTGTTTTAATGACTACGATTCGGCCTATTGGAGTAAGTTTTCGCCTTTTCCAAAATGACACACATTTATTTATGCTAATCCATTTAGTATCAAAATTTAAAGCAACCATTTTATTAAGATCAACGTCAAAGAGTATTCCTAATAATTTAAATTGTGTGTCTCCCCAGGATAGTTTCCACCTTGTTTTGATAGATCGTGTACTGTACTTCAAAGATCCAATCCATATAAGTTTAGTTTTGTCAAAATTAACGTTTAACCCAGATACTTTGGAAAATTCGTCAAGGATTTTTAAAACGGCATGTAAAGATTTGTCAGATCCATCTAATAAAAGAGTTGTGTCATCTGCGAATTGAGAAATAAGATATTGTTTACCTTTTATTTTAATGCCAGATATGTCCTTGCAGTTTTTAACTTTTAAATTTAATATTTGCGCACAGAGGATAAAAATATATGATGATATAGGGTCACCTTGTCTGCAGCCTCTTTTTACTCGGAAGTAGTCAGATATAAAACCATTTAGTTGTACAGAAACCTCTGTATCGTACAGAAAAAGTCTAATCCATTGTTTTACCATTTCCCCAAAATTAAAAAAAGACAAGGTTTCCTCGATAAATTTGAAAGATAATGAGTCAAAAGCTTTCTCAAAATCTATTAGCATTAACAATCCAGGTATCTTATTTTCGTCACAATGCTGCATTATATCGTATATTAACCTAGTGTTTTCTCCAATATGTCTGCCTTTAATAAAACCTGTCTGATCTTTTGATTTTGTTTGACTTTTATTTCCACCAAATTGGTGAGTAATATTACAAATATAGAAAACTAAAGTACAACATACAATACAAACATACAAATGAGAAAAAGCTGAAAAAAAAGAATCAATATTCAAATATGGGAAAAAACGAAAGCAAAAAAAAAAAAAAAAATACTCTTTAATTAATTAATTTATCCAGTGTTAATTTCAATCTGTTCGCAATGGAACCTGATGCAAGTTTGTATAAAACATTTAAGAGGGTAATAGGCCTCCAGTTTTTTTAAATATTGTTTAGCCTTATTTTCCTTGGGAATGCATGTTATATTTCCGAGCTTTATATTTTTTGAAAAGGACCCTGATATGAAGGCGAAATTAATAGAACGAACAACAAAATGGCCAATCTTTATCCAAAATACTTTAAAGAAATTTGAGGTAAATCCATCACACCCGGGACTTTTGTCGTTTTTCATGTTTCTCAATGTATCAGTAACCTCTTTGTAAGTCAATAAACCCTCCAATTGATGTGACTCGTTATCAGTTAATTTATTGTAATCTATGTTTTGAAATTCGGACTTTAAATCGAAATCATCAATACAAGGGCGTTCGTCATAGAGTTTTTCGTAAAAATTCTTAGTTTCTTTTAATATCTGTTCCTGTGAGTAAATTTTTGAACCATCATCTTTTTCAATGAAGGGTATATTTTTATTCACACAGTGCTGTTTTTCAAGATTACAGAAAAAAGATGTAACTTTTTCCCCTTCATCAATCCATTTCGATCTAGATCTAATAAAAGCCCCTTTAAGTTTACTTTGTCGAATTTCATGTAGTTCTGTTTGTAAATTTGAGAGTAACTCCTTATTTGATTCATTTAACGTATTTTCAATTTCGCCAATTTTTGTCATTAGATAATTTTCTCGTTCATTTGTTTCTTTTTTCTTGTATGATGCATAAGAAATGGTTTTGCCTCTAATTTCCATCAATAGTGTTTCCAAAAATAATTGGTCATTTATGGTAAATTGTATGTCGCTTTTGTCCATATTCAAAATATTATTGTGGTCATAAACTGGAAGACTATAGTGTAGTATTGTTTTGTCTATTTTTTCATTAATACTATTAACATAGTTGAGATCAGTTAAAAGAGAATTGTTGAATTTCCAGTAGCCTTTACCGTATTTTGTTTCTGAAAGTTTGAAATTTAAAACAATAAAAGAGTGGTCTGATCTATAACTAATATCTATATCACAATTTTGTACATACTCTATTAAATTATTTGTAACTAGAAAAAAATCTAACCTGCCTTGTTGAACAGGTGTAAGTCTTTTCCATGTGTATTTTCTACTGTCTCCGTGGATCTCTCTAAAAGGGTCCTTGAGATTTCTATGTGATATTATAGATAGTAACAGTTTTCTTGAATTAATATTGTGGTTTGTATTTTTATAATTTTTGTAATCTAATTCCGGGTTTATAACTAAATTGAAGTCGCCACATATAACAAAGTCATCATTGTTACTCATTACGTCAATCGAGTCAAAAATGGTATTAAAAAATTGTGGGTCATCTACATTTGGAGCATATATGTTTACGAGTAGAAAATTCAAATCGGAAACCGATACATCTAAAATTATGAATCGGCCATCGTTGTCCTTAATTGTATTATTTACCTTTACACCAGACTCTTTTCTGATTAAAATCCCTACCCCCCGTGCATTTGCCCTCCCATGACTAAAATAGCATTCCCCGTTCCACTCTGAATATACAACTTTTTCCAAGCTATGTGTTAAATGCGTTTCCTGGAGACAAATTATATCTGCTTTCTTTTGATTAAACAGTGAAAACAAATCAAGGCGTTTTTTAATACTGTTAAGTCCGCGGCAATTGTATGACAATATTTCTAAATTATTCATTATTACATACAGATCGGTGATTCATGTTTCTAGACGAGTCAATTATAAAATAGATTGGTACAAGGTCATTTAAAACTGGAGAAAAGTATGTTTCATCTGAATAAATTGGACTATAGCATACTTTAGGAGAACTAACAATAATAAACATAATTAAACAAACAAACGAGTGGTGTTTTGCCAAAATTTTCGCGTACATACAAAAGTTGCTCTGCATAAAATTGAAACAAAAAATGTGTGCTACTAAATCGCAATTGTTTGGTTTAGGAGATTTGAATGAAATATACTGGGCCTCTACCACGTTATGTGGCTTGACCTTCAGTGTGGTATTACTATATAAATTGTTTGTAGTTCAGGAAAACAAACGAAATATCCATGCATATAACACAAAGTGTACCAAATACATGTAAAATCATAAGAACAAAAAAACAGCAGTCCATTTGTGGAAAAATAGCGAGTAGCGACAATCAGCATTCTCTCCCATTCTCCCCTAAACAATATGAATTTGTTTGTGTTGATGTAGAATTATGATGGTTAAAGGAGAAAATGAATATAAGACAGCTTAGTGTATTTTAGCTATACACATGTTACATGTATACATGGAATCCAATAGTGTAAAAGGAGAAAGTTGGTTCCCAGCCTTTCTCTCCCCACCAAACTGACTCTCAGTTGTTGTTGTTGATTTCTTAATATAATATTAATTACCGAGATACTACTTTAACATGCAATCATGGGCAAATATAATCTATATAACAAAATATACATGTACATATTAATCCTCTTTAAAACAAGACCTGGGTTTGTCATCTTTTGATACATTAGGCTTGGGAAAAGCACTTGAAACAAAAGAAGAATCTGCTGATAATCAGCAGTTTCTCATTTTGTCTCAATATTTTCTTAGCTTTATCCTGCACGATTCTTATCTTTAATAACATTAATTTTGTCATTTGTTTCAGTTTTTGAAGTGGTTCGCTCTAAAATTTTGATACTACCTAAACATGCAATCATGGACAAACATAATCTTTATAACAAAATATACGTGTACATATTTATCCTCTCCCAAACAAGACATGGGTTTGTCGTCTTTAATACAATTGGCATGGGAAAAGCATTGAAACAAAAGAAGAATCTGCTGATAATCAGCAGTTTCTCCTTTTGTCTCAATATTTTCTCTGTTATATTTAACACAAATTGTATCTTTAAGGACAGATCCTCCATTTATTTCCCACGGTAAGATTTTTTTCATTTTTTCTGTACTGATATTTAAATATATGAGAAGTAAAAACATGACTTAAAAACTATAGGTCACCAAGCGAATTAAAAAGTTATTGAATTTCAAGGGAGACTACTCTTGTCTAAAATTGCAAAAATGAGGTGTCACTTAAATACCCACGAAAAAGGTGTTCGAAATGACTAGGATTACATAAACAAGTCTTTATTTTGTTCAATATGTTTTATTCTGTCTAAATGAGTATCAATTAGGGAAAATTTAGTGATGATTTTTAAATTTTTAGTAAAACATTCTTTCAAAAGTAGCTGAAATTTCTCTTTTTTCGCAACGTTTCTGATGATAAAAAATATTCCAGCGGTAAGAATTTTTTCTTTTTTGGTATAGACATAGTGCTTGGTCATACCTACAAAATCAAAAAAAGAAAGATATATCAAACCAAGCGTTTTTCTTAGCTATAAGTAAAATTTGGTTTACTTTTTACAGCTCTGTCCGAAATTGTTTCACTACTTTTATCCATTTTCTTCCTTATTGCCAGCTTTAGATAATAAAACGTGTCATCTTTTGTGTCCATCTGAAGCGGACTATCTCATAAAGACACCACTTTGCTTTTGTTGCTCCGTTTCCTATCGCTAACGCCACATTTTGAACGCGTAACAGAAAGCGAAATGTACCATCCGAGTACTATTACACTTTAATTGACCAAACAGAGAAAATTGAAATAACCGAAAAGGGTCTTGTCATTTATCAACCACACATTAACTAAATGTAAGAAATACATTTGCTGAAAAGGCCAATTACTGAAACAGCTTTATTTCGTTATTTAGGATATGCGCAGTAAGTTGCGCAGTAACAACTGGAGGATCTGTCCTTAATAGCATTCATTTTGTCCTTTGTGTCAATTTTTTGAAATGGATCGCTCTAAAATTTAGTCGTTGGGGAGTTAAAATACGACAAAATTGTAATGGCAAAGAATTGTTTGCTTAAAAAGATTGGGTTTACTTTTATGTTTTGATAAACCGTCGGCGTTGTTACAAAATCTAGCAACCACGGCTTGAGTCAAGCCGTAGTTACGAGATTTCTCAACAACACCTACGAAAATAGTATTGCCTGTCCAAAATTACGTCACGGTCAGTTGGATATAATTGTTCTCTATTCGTCCATGACTCGGATAGGTTTAGATTCTACCCTCGTATATTGCGTTTTTATTCACCTGAAAGGGTGTGGCTAAGCCAAAAGGTTATTCGACGAGTTTACTTCTCGATACCTTGGTTAACATAAGGGAAAAAACGTGCGGCACGAGCATGAAAACATTTCGAAATTGAAAGACTGTGCGTTTGTAAAACGTGTTATTAAAAAACCTCGTAAATACAGCTTGATTCAAGCTGCAGTTACAATAATTTGCAATAACACCGACGATTTACCGCTAATTGAAAACGCTGTTTCTCCTCAATTTTCAATGTAATAACCGTTTACTAGGCTCCGCCCTTTCTCCCGAAAAAATCAGAAAAACGAAAACGAGGCAAACAATATGGACGCACTTTTTTTAAACTGACAAAAACTGAATAAAATTTCGAGAATAAGTGCTGATAAGGTGATCAAATAGTGATATAAAATACATGGACATACTTATATTTAACGGATTTACACATATAGAGAGTCAAAGAAGGTGAAAAACATCGAAAAAAGGTAAAATGACAGGCAACAAAAAAAACAAAGCAGCAGACAAAGGAACAACAATGGCGGGAAGTGGGGTGACAAAGGCTCCGGCTAATGCGCAGAGTGCAAAAGAAAACAATAGAAGAAAATCAACAGATACCAAAGATAAACAATCAACATCAATCCCGATAGCTTCTGACGCGCAAGTACAACAAAATACCCCGCAAATGTCTCAAAACTTTGTACAAATGTCCCAACCCCCACCCATCTTGAACAATGTAGAACACAGTGTTTACCGCCAGTATCCCGTGCATAACCCGTTATACCAAAACACAATAACCGGTTCTAATGTTATGCCCCAGCCAGGAATTCAAGATAACGGGATGTACGTAATGCTACAACAAATACAGCATGAACTCAGACAAACCCAAATAACAAACAATAATGTGCTTTCGCGGCTCACAGAAATTGAGGGCAACGTATCTAAACTCACCAAAATAGAATCTATTATTGAACACGTACAAATAGACATACATAACCTGAAGGCTGAAAACAAACAAATTTCATCCAAAGTAAACGAATTCGAAACATCGTGCCAAGGGATGAGTGCTATGTTCGATGCATACGTCGAATCTAAAGAAAAAACAGATGCGGAAATATCAGAACTCAAATCTATTAATAGAAATCTAGAAGAAAACATGAGAACAATGAATACAGGCTATGAAAAATTACAAGAAGAGATGCTTGAGCTCAAAGCAAGATCAATGCAGGAGAATCTATTATTTTTCGGGATAGAAGAAGATAGAGACGAAAATACAGAAGAAGTTCTGCGAGATTTCCTGAAAGATCGCGTCCTATATAAATCACCAGAATCTGTCGACAACATAACATTTGATAGAGTACATAGGATAGGGGCCAAAAATAGAAATCAGGAACACCCAAAGCCCAGACCCATAGTGGCAAAGTTCGAAAGATATAGTGATAGAGAGTATGTGAGAAAAGAAGCATTCGATTTAAACAAAGAGAGAAATGGGTTTGCTGTGCGGGAGCAATTCCCATACGAAATAGAGCAGAAACGAAAAGTGCTTTACCCGATTATGCGGCAATACAAAGCTAACAAAGATAACAAAGTTGCCCTGATCCGTGATAAGTTATTCATCAATGGTCAGCAATACATACCTGACAAAGTGAATACCAACAACCCGGGATTACAAGATCGTGAATTTCGACACCCAAATAGACGACCACGATCAAATTGGTATAATACCCAAAATGAGCCAATTCAACCAGTGCCTTTATCAAACAGGTATGAAGGACTCCGTGAACAAGAAAACTTTATGAAAACACCAAATAGGCCATCACAAGGGTGCAAAAATAAAGCTAGATCCCCCTTAGAAGAGGAAACAGCGAAAAAATACAAATCGAGCGAGCCCGAAAAGACAAGCGATCAAAGTTTTTCTAGTGTGCTAGTACAGGCGCACTCAGTGTTAAACTCGGCAGACGATCCAATCAACGTGACCAGCACGTGCACAAACGACGCGGGGGGTCTGGTCAACAGTTAGGAATGTGCGGGCGGATCAAATCGTCTAGACAATTCACGTGATAGTCTGAATTCCCAATCATGCCGCGGCATGAATAAACAGTATAATCCTGTGACCGGTACACCAGAAAATAAGTTCCATACTTTTAATTTCCTTTCTTTAAACGTCTGTGGTTTACTTAGTAAGCAAAATACCCCAGAATTTCTAGAAACAATTAAACAATATGACATTATTGGACTACAAGAAACAAAAATCGACGATACTGACTATTTCCATATTGAGGGCTATTCCTATTATAGTAACAATAGGTCACCATTATCTAATAGAAAATCTGGTGGAATAGGACTGTTAGTAAAAAATAATGTCGATGATTATATAAATGTGTTAGAATCGAAAAGTAAACATGTACTTTGGTTTAGAATTTCAAATCAGCTGACACAGAATGGTGATATTCTCGGTGGGGTTATATATTTACCCCCTGAAAATTCGCCATACTCTGTCAATGATCCATACTTGTTTATCAAAGAAGAAATGGAGTCATTTGGCGATACATTTTCACATTACTTGTTATTTGGAGATTTTAACTCACGTACAAAAGACAAAGATGATTATATTGCCATTGACGAATGTATACTTCGATCATTAAACTCGGACGAGTTGATCGAAGAATATAATTCCGAAATGAAAGCTTTTGAAAATACAAATATTAATATACAGAGAAAAAACAGCGACCAGTCTATGAATAATTATGGTTACAAATTAATCGAATTTACCCAAGAAAATGATTTGTTTATCCTAAATGGAAGGACTAAGGGCGATTTAACGGGATGTGTTACATCCAAAAATGTTAGTACTGTAGATTATTTTATATGTAGTTCAAGTCTATTTCGTCATATTGAATGTCTTAATGTGCACGACTTTTGTCCTCTTTTATCGGATATTCACTGCCCAATATCATTACGTACATGTTTTCACTCAGATTTTAAATGCACGTGTTCTAAGTACGAAACTGCAGATATAAAATCTTGGGACAGCCTTAAAAGTGACAGTTTTGAACAAAATATTAACCAAATATTTCTGAACAAAATTGCAAGTGACATATCCGATATTCGAGAACAAAGCCTTAACTATGAAAAAGACATAAATTTGGTAGTTGATCAAATCGGCGACTTGTTCATGGATGCTGCTAAAAATAGCTTTGGTAATTTGAAACCACAATCAAATAATCATAATTGCGTCGTTCATAATTCCAAAGCCAATTCTAAATTACCCACTTGGTTTAAAAGCGATTGCACGAAAGCAAGAAAACAATTTCACAGAGCAAAATTTAATTATAAATTACGCAAAACAGAGATAAATAAATCAAATTTAAAACAATGTAGTAAACATTATAAATCTACGCTGTCAAAGTATTCAAATTTAGAACGTCAAAAAATAACAAATAGAATATGTAATACCAAAACATCAAATCCTCGTAAATTTTGGAAGATTTTAAATTCAGTCGAAAATAAAAAAGATATAAAATGTAACCTAACCGACTTTCATGATTATTTCAGAGATGTTAACTCATCGACCCAGACCGAAGCGCATGGCCCTGATATCGACGTCACTGACGAAAACGAAAACTCTGATAACATACTTAATAGCGAAATTACCATTGAAGAAATCGAAAAAGCAGTAAAAAACTTAAAGAATAATAAATCGTGCGGAATTGATAAAATTGTAAACGAGCATATAAAGTATAGCATATCGTCCATGAAGCATGTTTATCACAACCTGTTTAACCTTATTTTAGATACCGGTATTTTCCCCCGGTCATGGTCCTCCGGTATTATACAACCTGTTTATAAAAATAAAGGTGATCCATCCTTGCCTTCAAACTATAGACCCATAACACTGTTAAGCTGTCTCGGAAAATTATTCACCAGTATACTTAACGCGCGTTTCAACAAATTCACCGAAATAAATCATATAATAAACGATTACCAGGCAGGTTTCCGGAAAGGATTTTCAACGACAGACAATATGTTTATGTTACACACTTTAATTCAGCTAGCATTCAAATCTAAAAGAAAATTATTTTGTGCATTTATCGATTTAAAACAAGCCTTTGACTCTGTGTGGAGAGATGGTGTATGGCAAAAACTCTTATCTGTAAACATTAACGGTAAATGCTTACGTCTTATTAAAAATATGTATTCTGACATCAAATCGTGTGTTCGTGTTAACGGCACATGTTCGAATCTATTTTCTTGCATGAATGGGTTGAGACAGGGTGAGAATCTCTCACCGATTTTATTTTCTCTGTACCTCAATGATTTACACGACTATTTTAATAATTCGGGAATACTTAATGGTACGGAAATACCCTCTGATGATGACCTTAACATGTTTATAAAAATCTTTGTGCTTCTATACGCAGATGACACAGTGCTGATTGGAGATTCTGAACCCGATCTTCAAAACGCTCTAGATTTATACCAAACTTATTGTGAAACTTGGAAACTCACTGTCAATACCGATAAATCAAAAGTCGTTGTTTTTTCCAAAGGGAGGCAATCCAATTATAATTTTACATATAACCAATTACCTATAGAAACGTTAAATGAATATAAGTACTTAGGAATAACATTTAGCCGCTCCGGTTCATTTCATAAGTCAAAATGTGAAATTGCAAAACAAGCAACACGCGCTATGTATAGTTTACTGCGCAAAGTCAAAAAGTTATCTTTGCCTCTAAATATTCAAATAGACTTATTTGAAAAAACAGTCAAACCTATCTTGTTATATGGATGCGAACTGTGGGCCTTTGAAAATATCGATGTATTAGAAAAAGTTCAGTTGAAATTTCTAAAACATATACTTAAAATGAAAAAGTCAACCCCAACTTGTCAAGTTTACGGAGAAACCGGAGTTTTCCCGTTATCAGTAGATATAGAATCTAGATGCATCTCTTTCTGGGCAAAAATCATATCAGGTGCACACAACTCACTCCTTAAAAATACTTACATGTATATGTTTAGAAGATTCTGTACTACCGAGGTAACTCAAAATATTAACCTTTTTAAATGGATAAACAATATAAAAGTTATTCTAATAAAATGCGGTTTGGTAAACATATGGGACAATCAAATATTTCCAAACGAAAAATGGTTAAAACTTACGGTAAAACAAAAGCTTAAAGATCTCTTTATTAATTACTGGTTTAGTAACCTAGAAAATAGCGATAGTTGTCATACCTATAAATTGATAAAAAAGAAATTCGGACAAGAAGAATATCTAACTGAAGCTCCCCCTGCACTTTTGAAATACTTGATTAAATTTCGAACCAACAATCATAGGCTACCGATTGAAGTAGGAAGATGGTCAAATATTGAAATAAGAGAACGAATTTGTAATCTATGTAATAATTCTATTGGCGATGAATACCATTACACTTTTGAATGTAACTTTTTCAAAAAATCGAGAAAAACTTTTTTACCAATAAAATACACAGAAAAACATAATGTATGTAAATTTGAATCCCTATTTAATACGAAGAACAAATTAGAACTGATCAACCTATGTAAATTTATAAAAAATGTTATAGAACACTTCTGAGAATTTTGTATAAGTATGTTATAACAATATTTGCCTTTTTCGTAACCCTTTCCGTACTGATAAAACTTTAGACAAGTCCATGTTGAAACACCGGAAAGCCCAAGTAAACGGATGACATTGAAAATGAATGTTGAGTGCTTTTCACTACAGAAATTACCGGGAGAAAGGAAGAAAATGCTGGCAGCAGCAATTTCTCCCCTTCTATCGATGATTCACAAAATTTGAACGTCAAAACAAGAAAATCTTTACGGCAAGGGTTAACCACTATTTGTCAATTTATTTATTAATTTACTTATTCATTTGTAAAACATTGATTTGTTGATGAAAGTATGCCTCGTTGACATTTTGTTTCATGTTACATGCACCTCTTGTTTTCCATATGGAACAGAGCGAAATAAAAGAATTGTATTGTATTGTATTGTTACAAAATCTAGCAACCACGGCTTGAGTCAAGCCGTAGTTACGAGATTTCTCAACAACACCTACGAAAATAGTATTGCCTGTCCAAAATTACGTCACGGTCAGTTGGATATAATTGTTCTCTATTCGTCCATGACTCGGATAGGTTTAGATTCTACCCTCGTATATTGCGTTTTTATTCACCTGAAAGGGTGTGGCTAAGCCAAAAGGTTATTCGACGAGTTTACTTCTCGATACCTTGGTTAACATAAGGGAAAAAACGTGCGGCACGAGCATGAAAACATTTCGAAATTGAAAGACTGTGCGTTTGTAAAACGTGTTATTAAAAAACCTCGTAAATACAGCTTGATTCAAGCTGCAGTTACAATAATTTGCAATAACACCGACGATTTACCGCTAATTGAAAACGCTGTTTCTCCTCAATTTTCAATGTAATAACCGTTTACTAGGCTCCGCCCTTTCTCCCGAAAAAATCAGAATATAATAAGTGATTCGTGCGACAAAGGTCAATTGGCTAGACAAACATCGTTCCGGGTCATGGATAAATAACTAAACATTTCATTGTATCGTCGACAAACATTCAAAAGCACCGTAGCTACAGTTTGTTTAAGCTGCAACTACGACTCCTTTGAACGCAATCAAAGATATACATGTTACTATTAGATGTGTATAGCCTTTTACGATAGAAAAATCTAAAACTGATCTATAATAAAAAAAAAATTAGACTGATCATAGTCTGCACATTCACTCTGCAGATATATATGAACTGATAAAAAACATACAACAGTCATATTACCTAATTAAATTTTTGACTGGTCTGGACTGAAAGCACTTATAGGCTACTGAATGGTGAATTAGTAGAGAATACATAGTGGAATACGACAAAACATTGATGGGAAAGGATAAGATACTGCATTGCAATATTTCAGCCTTACCGAAATGATGTGAAAAAGTAACAAAAGACTTACATATTGTTTTGCGCTTTCCCAAACTGGATTTTGGCTTTGATGTTTAAATTGAAAGTAGGCTAAAAATATTGCTGCAAAAGAAGAAGAGTTGATATTCTCCTCTCCGACAGCTTCAATATTTTCTGTGTCTTATTGTGTACAAATCATATCTTGTTAACATAGATTCTATTACTTTTGTTATACAATTTACAGGGCGTGCATATAGACTTTTTACAGGCAATTAGACATTGAAGCTTGATATGGGTATTCTACGTAATTAAATATATGAGGGAAAAGGAGAAAAAGCTGGGCTCAGCAATTTGTCCTTCTCCCTTAATATATTCACATGAATGTTCTATTACTTTTGTTATACAATTTACAGGGCGTGCATATAGACTTTTTACAGGCAATTAGACATTGAAGCTTGATATGGGTATTCTACGTAATTAAATATATGAGGGAAAAGGAGAAAAAGCTGGGCTCAGCAATTTGTCCTTCTCCCTAAATATATTCACATGAATGTTCTATTACTTTTGTTATACAATTTACAGGGCGTGCATATAGACTTTTTACAGGCAATTAGACATTGAAGCTTGATATGGGTATTCTACGTAATTAAATATATGAGGGAAAAGGAGAAAAAGCTGGGCTCAGCAATTTGTCCTTCTCCCTTAATATATTCACATGAATGTTCTATTACTTTTGTTATACAATTTACAGGGCGTGCATATAGACTTTTTACAGGCAATTAGACATTGAAGCTTGATATGGGTATTCTACGTAATTAAATATATGAGGGAAAAGGAGAAAAAGCTGGGCTCAGCAATTTGTCCTTCTCCCTAAATATATTCCCATGAATGTTCTATTACTTTTGTTATACACTTTACAGGGCGTGCATATAGACTTTTTACAGGCAATTAGGCATTGAAGCTTGATATGGGTATTCTACGTAATTAAATATATGAGGGAAAAGGAGAAAAAGCTGGGCTCAGCAATTTGTCCTTCTCCCTAAATATATTCACATGAATGTTCTATTACTTTTGTTATACAATTTACAGGGCGTGCATATAGACTTTTTACAGGCAATTAGACATTGAAGCTTGATATGGGTATTCTACGTAATTAAATATATGAGGGAAAAGGAGAAAAAGCTGGGCTCAGCAATTTGTCCTTCTCCCTTAATATATTCACATGAATGTTCTATTACTTTTGTTATACAATTTACAGGGCGTGCATATAGACTTTTTACAGGCAATTAGACATTGAAGCTTGATATGGGTATTCTACGTAATTAAATATATGAGGGAAAAGGAGAAAAAGCTGGGCTCAGCAATTTGTCCTTCTCCCTAAATATATTCCCATGAATGTTCTATTACTTTTGTTATACACTTTACAGGGCGTGCATATAGACTTTTTACAGGCAATTAGGCATTGAAGCTTGATATGGGTATTCTACGTAATTAAATATATGAGGGAAAAGGAGAAAAAGCTGGGCTCAGCAATTTGTCCTTCTCCCTAAATATATTCACATGAATGTTCTATTACTTTTGTTATACAATTTACAGGGCGTGCATATAGACTTTTTACAGGCAATTAGACATTGAAGCTTGATATGGGTATTCTACGTAATTAAATATATGAGGGAAAAGGAGACAAAGCTGGGCTCAGCAATTTGTCCTTCTCCCTAAATATATTCACATGAATGTTCTATTACTTTTGTTATACAATTTACAGGGCGTGCATATAGACTTTTTACAGGCAATTAGACATTGAAGCTTGATATGGGTATTCTACGTAATTAAATATATGAGGGAAAAGGAGAAAAAGCTGGGCTCAGCAATTTGTCCTTCTCCCTAAATATATTCACATGAATGTTCTATTACTTTTGTTATACAATTTACATGGCGTGCATATAGACTTTTTACAGGCAATTAGACATTGAAGCTTGATATGGGTATTCTACGTAATTAAATATATGAGGGAAAAGGAGAAAAAGCTGGGCTCAGCAATTTGTCCTTCTCCCTAAATATATTCGCATGAATATTCTATTACTTTTGTTTTACAATTTACAGGGCGTGCATATCGACATTTTACAGGCAATTAGATCAACTTTAAAGAAAGGCCCAAAATTATTGATGCTCAACTTGTGTATTTTTCGTAATAGAATATATTAGGGAAACATATAGGGGGAAAAGGAGAAAAGGAGTAAATAGTTTCTTGAGTTAAGTGTTACAAAGGTTATAACTACCTATGGGTGCGTCATAGTGATATAAATACTAGGGAAAAGGAGAAAAAAGACTGAGTGTCAGCCATTTCTCCCCTTCTCTCAAAATTCCATTAACTATGTACTACTCTTTAAGAGACTTGTCTTGCAAATACATCACAAATGATAAAGGTGGCAAAAAATGTAAATATTTGGATTTGGGTGTATTGGAGTAGTTAACTATTTGAGAGGAAAGGAGAAATTGCTGGTTGTCAACAATCTCTCCCTTTCTCACAATATTTGTTTGGCTTTCATGTATGGTGTTTAATTATTAGGCGAAAATGGTATCTATCTTTGTCTACAATGTGAGTGTATTATAATAGTTTAGAAATATACAAAAATCTTTACAGACGACCGTCTAAATGGGAAATTCCTTACGTGAGTTAACAACAATCCATAGTTCCGATATGAAACAGGTTAACCTCGGCAGCACTGTAGAGTTTGTCAAAATTTCAAATTCAGTTTATTGATTTGTAGCGACAACTAACGCGATGTCATCGAAAATGTCAAATTTTATTCGCTTGTCTGAGTGGGTTTTACCAAAGACTGATCCATTGAAGAACCACGCACTTTGTATCAGGTCATGGTTATTAAGTCTATTTATCAGCCCAGTATTCATCCTCGTTACGTCATCGACCAGCCGGTGGCCAGCCGATTTCATTTCTTTTCTTTTCCTCATGATTACAGTTTTTGCGCTGTTATTCATTAGCTTCACTATAACCGGACGTATGTTTCCATTTTTTGATGGCAGTCTGTGAATGGCCATTATTTCCCTTCTCCTCAATTCTACGCCATGGTTTCCGAGAATGTTGGTAACTTTCCCAATAAGGCCCTCTTCTGTCTCATCGTTTTCCTCGGGAATGTTCATTACTTTGACGTTATTTTTCCTTGAATACTGCTCATTGTGATTTCCTAATCGGATTGCTTCGTTGACTTTGTTTTTGTTTTCTTCGATTAATTGGTGTGTTATGTCTGATTTGTTCGAGATGTTACTCTCGGCTTTGTCCACTGCTGCTTTTAACTGTTCATTTTCATATCTCAGTGATATTATATCCTCATTCAGCTTCTGGATTTTTTCATTCATTTCCTTTTGTAGTTGGCTTAATATCCTCTTTTCCATTTCTTGCGTGATTTCAGTTATTGTTTTGGTTATAAAGTCTTTTATATCATCTTTTTTCATAACACTTTTTAATTCTCCACGCATACTCTTAATGTTCTCATTCATTTTGTCCAATCTCTCATGTATGGCTGAACTCTCATCTGCTTCCAATATCGATTCTCCCTCGGATACACATTGACTGTCGTTTGGGGTTGGGTTGAGCTTTTTTGTTTGTTTTTGTTTCGTGGCTTGTTTTGTGGTTGATTTCACCGTTTCATCCTTTGACTTCGTTTGACCTCGTCCCGACATTCTTGTGTGTGTAATAAGCTGGTAACGGTTAATTGCTGGTTACTATTTATAGTGCTGGTAGGGCGGTTTACCTTCTTATGATCACTGCTCACACAATTGTCAATGTGTATGGTTATTTATAGTAACAATTATGAACAACAATGGAAATATGAAAAAGTCTTACAAATCACTAGATCCTAAAAATTCCATAAATTCCAGTCAAACATCACTTAGTCCATCGATTATCCTTCAAATACATATAATTTTTTTCAACATCACTATTATATTTACGCGGTTTTGGCGAAAAAATCCTAGAGCGAAATTTTCATGACCGGTCGATCTTATCTTATTACGATATTTTATAACAACACCGACGGAATACTATATGATCGCGAAAAAAACATTCCACGCTTTGGTCGAGTTCACCGCCAGTGAATGTAGGTTATACAAGTGAATACATGAGAATTGTTACTAGAAACAAAAGTCACATATCGACATTATCAAAACGAGGCTCGCTAAATATGCGGAGAAAACAGTGACGACGCACGTGCATTCAATGTACAGCGATAAAGAGCACGCGCATTCAATATGCAGCGATAAAGCGAATTTTTAAGTGAAGTGGAACAAAAACTATGCAATTGAATGTTTTCGTCAATAGCCGGTAAGATGGTTATTTTATTGGATTTACAGTCAATCGTTCCGCGTTTCATTGTTGATTCCGTATGCACGTCATGCTTTGGGTTCGAGAGTATCGTTACTAAAACGTTTTGGGTTCGAGAGTATTGTTACTAAAAATAACAAATACTAAACGTTTGAGCGGCGTTTTAAGACTCCAAGGACGACTTCCGGAGGCTGTTGTGTGCGGGGAGGGGGGGGGAGGGTCTTAGATGAAATAACCTAATTACTGCAAAAAAATAGGATCGGTAGACTAACGGTATTTGTGCACTACATCTTTCCATAGTGAGATCTATCCACCTATGAAGTTTCATTATTCTACCTAACACACTTTCTGAGTTATGCTCAGGACAAAACTTAAGAATACAAAGCAATAAATGACAATAACGCTAAGAATATGAACGACAGAGTTGTGGTTCTTTTTCGGTGCATCTTTCCATACCTGTGAGATCTGTCCACATATAAAGTTTCATTTCTCTACCTTGCATACTCTTTGAGTAATGCTACGGACAATACTTGAGTTCGAAAATCAACAAAGGGCAATAACTCAAAAATATAATCGGAAGAGTGACTGTTTTGTGCACTGCACCTCTCCATAATGAGATCTATCAACCTTTTTGGTGTGTTGATTCTACCTTTAAGGTAGAAGACCCATAATGAGCACCAAAGAGCCAGAGGCAAAATTTTAAAAATGCCAGTATGTCCTAAACTGTGTTACATTTCCATTCCAAATATAAACATAAGCATTTTGTACGGTTTAAAATTTTGAATTCATGCATACTTATGAAAACATTTGACAAAAATGTTCAAAATTACCTCCCTTGCATATGAATAAAGAGTAAAATGATATTTGTAAATTAATTTCTTCTTGAAGCATAATCTTGAAATCCGACAGGGTGAATCAACTTATGTGAAGTGTATTTACAAGTGTGTGTAATTTGATACATGTCGTATGGCTAGAAAGTGGTGTTTTTCATTATGGGTCTTCTACCTTAATACCTTTCAACTTATGCTCCGGACAAGGTTTAGTCTACAGGCAGACAGACCAACAAACCGATCGACCGACCGTGCTACCGACCGACGGACACTTGCAAAACAATATACCCCCATTTTCTTCGAAAGGGGCATTATTACTGCGCTCAAATTGAACCGTTGAGTAACGCAATCCGGCTGACGACTTGAATTTGACGTGTTCCAACCAAGAATTCCAATCACTGTATCATCATAAGGATTGGTGGTAAGAGAAACAAATGTGGAATTAAATATCTAAACTGATTAACACCAACGATTTCTATCTTCTACAAATGTATAAAACGCTCCGAACACGCGTACAGAAATTAACTCAAATCACCCGTAAATGAAATTAATTTAATCTGAATACTCGTCCAGTAAGACTCAAAAAAATCGGTACTGTAATGCACGTGTTCGGGGGAATTTTTGGTCTCCGTACAGTGAATAAAAACATCAATATTCCAATTATAACATTTGCGATCATTCTTAGGCTTTTGGATTTTCAAAGAATAATGTAGTCTGTGTAATTTTGATAATATAACGTGTACCTTAAATATCTGTTTTATTTCTTTTAATCATTTAAAAGGTGGACAAATATATGCATAATTCACGAGCAACGCCTCTTTATCACGTTTGCTTATCGTTTACATTATGTATACCAGTCCGATGAGCTAATGACAAAGACAATAACAAAGTTGAATCATAAACCGACCTATTTATGCTTCGAAGTTGGTGTTATAGGACAAAAAACACAACTTACGTCCAAATAACTGCTGGGACCGTCAGAATCCACTTCCTTGTCCGCCATTTTGTTTGTTCGAAAAAATAGGTGCCCCTGGTCAGGCTCCCATAGCGTGGTTATAATTCAAGTGAAATATACTGTCAATAATCGGTAAATCACATCAATTATTTTATCTGGTAAAATTTTGTCACATTTATGAGGATACAATCGACTTTTGAACACTGTTTGTTTCAAATATTTTTCTGGCGTAGATTTAAATAGTTGTTTGGTCTGCTTCCGTTGTTATAGACCAGACTACCGTTGTTATGCTTGTGGAGTGATATGGGCAGGATCTGCTCATGCCGGTGTAACGTAGTAAAGTGACCCCCATAGAATACTGACCCCCCTGTCATTTTACTATATAGAATACTGACCCCTTTCTATAAAATACTGACCCCCTTGTAAAATAACGACCCCCCTAATTTTATCTATAAAATACTGACCCCCACTTAGTTTATTGCTAATTTAACATACACTTCATGTATACATATCACATTCGTGTTTATTATGCTCATCGAAAAAAGTTTCGGGGAGCATTTAGTCGCCATGCTATCCTTCCGTTCGTTCGTCCGTCCGTCCGTCCGTCCGTCCGTCCGTCCTTCCGTCCGTCTGTCTGTCCGTCCGTTTATATACAGTCAGATGTCAGCAACCTTTAGGCCAAATTCAATGAAACTTCACATGTGTGATCCCTGAATACTTTTTGAGTCTGTGCTCTCGAGGTATTGTGATCGGTCGTTGTCCGTCGTCCGTCCGTCTGTCCGTCTGTCCGGTCGTCCGTCCACAATTTCTTTCTAAAACTAGTGGACCAATTTTCTTGAAACTTGGCAGGCATTATCCCTGGGTGAAGGGCTTTCAAAGCTGTTAAAAGAATTTGATTCCATTGAAAACTCTGGCTGCCGCGGCATGACAAAAGGGGAAAATTGCCAAATCTTCTAAAAATCTTCTTGTGTCTAACCAGTTGGCCAATATTTTTGAAACTTCACATGAATGATCATTTGGTAAAGGGCTTTCAAAGTTGTTGAAAGAAATTGATTCCATCACAAACTCTGGCTGCCGCGGCATGAGAAAAGGGGAAAATAGCCATTTTTAAAAAAAAAAATCTTCTTCTGCCTATAACCAGTTGACCAATATTCTTGAAACTTCAAAGGGTAAAAAGCTTTTAGAGTTGTCAAAAGAATTTAATTCCATCAAAGACTCTGGCTGCCGCGGCATGAGAAAATGGGAAAATAGCCAAATCTTCTAAAAATCTTCTTCTGCCTAACCAGTGGGCCAATGTTCTTGAGACTTCACATGAATGATCCTTGGGTAAAGGGCTTTCAAAGTTGTTAAAAGAGTTTGATTCCATCAAAGCTTCTGGCCGCCGCGGCATGAGAAAATGGGAAATTAGCCAAATCTTTTAAAAATCTTCTTATGCCAAACAGTTGGCCAATGTTCTTAAGACTTCACATGAATGATCCTTAGGTGAAGGGCTTTCAAAGTTATTAAAAGAATTTGATACCTTCAAAGTCTCTTGCTGCGGCGGCATGAGAAAAAGTGCAAAAGAGCAAAGTCTTTTAAAAATCTTCTTCTGCCTAACCTGTTGGCCAATGTTCTTGAAACTTCACATGAATGATCCTTTGGTAAATGGCTTTCAAAGTTCTTAAAAGAATTTGATTCCATCAAAGACTCTGACTGCCGCGGCATGAAAAATGGGAAAATAGCCAATTTTTTTTAAAAATCTTCTTCTGCCAAACCAGTTGGCCAATATTCTTGAAACTTCACATGAATGATCCTTGGGTCAAGAAGGGCTTTCAAAGTTGTTAGAATAAGTTGATTAATATTTAAACTATTAGTGCAGTAGCATCAGAAAAAGGGCAAAAGAGCAAAAACTTTTAAAAGGCTGCATTTTTGTTACATTCATTTTAAAAACACAGGAAATAGGGCTTTATTGAAACATTTCTTATTTTGCTGGTCAATCAAGGCAAGAAATCTCAGGTGAGCGACCTAAGGTCATCATGGCCCTCTTGTTTTTTGTTTTTTTGTTTTTTTGTTTTGTTTTTGTTTTAATTGAGCCTGCGTCACAGAAAAAGGGGCCTTGATGTAGAAATTAGTGTTTCTCTTATTTCTCTTCATCCAATGAAGATAATTTAATGAAATTTTGTTCTTCAGTGATGAATGAGATGTTCTGTAGCTTATATAATTAATAATTCATGTACAAAAATCCTGTCATGTGAAAAGGGGACTTAATGTATAATAACATTGCGTCTAGATCTTTAAGTCTGCCCGAAGCAAAATCTCCACAACTCTTGCACCAGATTGGACGAAACTTCAATATGAACTTCGTGAAATTCTGTCAAGTACCTTTTCTCTCTGTTTCTCAATTTGATGCTGTTTTATAGGAAAAGGGGCCTAATTGTAGAAGTTTTTCTCATATTTCTTTTAATCTAGATAGAATTTAATGAAATTCTATGTTCGATTAATAATTTTTTCATAACTTACATCTTTATTTTCCAATTGCGACAGCTGCTTGACGCCTTTTTAGTCTGACTTATTTCTCTAAATTAAGTTTTATGGACTTCTCATTATGTCCCCTTTAGCGTGACGGGTTACTTATACCTTCCCATGACAAACACATGGTTCTACACTGAAATGTGACATCATAAATCGCTTCGCCAATCGTTGAAGCGTTTATTTTATTGGTCAGAAAAGGGATCACAGAAGATGACCCCCCTGCTGGTGCCTGTCAGATTTACTGTCAAGTCAACATAGGATTTTAATCAGATTGAGAAGCCTAGATAGCTATCTCGCTATTTAAAGTGATTAAATGTTAACATAATCACTCTAATATGCAACCGCCAGGTAGGAAAGTGCGTATGGCAGACACACATACATAACTCTGGTAGGCTTCGAACTTACAACGCTGAGGGACAAGTGATTTTTGGCCAGAAACCTTTTAAAACCATTTACCCTTTCCACACAAATATACATCGGTAGTAGTTCGATCCATGAAAATACTGTACACCTACTGTGCATTCGATTAAGAACCAATACAGCTGCTCCAAAACCGGATAGCTTAGTTGGTAACGCCGGGGTCTGTCAATCAAGGGGGTCGTGAGTTCGAACCTGGCTCGGCATGTAGCCATTCTGACATTTGACAAAAAAACATTTGTCTCTCACCAATTGGTGTTAATCATCTAATTGAGCGAGCAGCAGGGAGGTTTGTTTGTATGTTTTGGTAGTACGGGTGCGAGAAATATCAGGAATCCATAGTAGGTGCTCCAGCCGCCGCAATATGACCATAACAGTTGAAAACAGCGTGGAGTTAAAATCAAATCAATTCAGATGCGGTGGAAGCGTCTAACCAGCCAGTTTGAATCGGGTTCGCCCAATAATGAATGAAAAGTTGCGGTCAAAATACTCTGTATGTACGGACAGACGCATGCACGGACGAGTGCCATTGCACCTCTGATGCATATCGATGAAGATAATTATGTTGTACGTCTACCATAGTTGGGTTTATATAAGAATAAGACTTTTTGTGTGTATGTGGAGAGGGGGGGTCGGTATTTTATGGGGGGGTCACAATTCTACGTGAGGGGTCACTTTTCTACGTGTGGGTAGGTCATAATACTATGACCCCCCGGTCATAATATTATGACCGTGCGGTCAGTATTCTATATAGAATAGTGACCGGGGGTCAGTTTTCTATGGGGGTCACTTTACTACGTTACACCGGCAACTATAATACGTTCCAGCCGATCTTGAGTAACGATAAGATCCGAGAATATTCGAATGTCTGGACCAGTCTAAGAATTTCTGTCGTCTAGAAAAGGTTTAATTCTGTCACAAACGACAAAATTTTAGGGTGGCCCTATTTAAAAGATACTGCAGGCGACAAAATTGTTGTTGTTAAAGATAGGTTGCATACATAATATAGCACTGAACATATCTAGGTAAAAGGAGAAAATGTTGAGCATCAGCATTTTCTATTTTTGCCTTAATGTTTTCCCAAATTTTATTTACAACTAGACACTTCAAAGTCCAGGCTTGATCGGGAAAGGTTTGATTATTTTCCAATTGTCGTTATTTCTGATTGCTCCAATTTGAAAGGACGCGTATGACAAAATATTTGACGTTTAAAGGAGAAATTGTTATCTTTTCTCCCAATCTTTTCACAATCAGTCTTTCATTTGGGAAAATGGTTTGTAATAATCATTTGAGCAACAGCCAAGAAAGGGGTTCTGATTATTTCATTTATAACCCAAACCTATGTAATGTGTGCCCACAACAAAGGGTTTGATCGACACTGAGTGTTAGCTTGCATTTTGACAAACAAATACCCTCTCTTATCTCCGTCTGTATTTCTTTTTGATGGTTTCCTTTCAAGATTATCAAAAGGAATTGTGCACGACAGAATTAAGGATTACAACCCATCATCAAGCGAGTACTGGTGGATTTCCAGGAAGCTCAATCGAGAGGGATTGAAATAAGTTGAAGAAACTTTGCTTCTCAATCGATGTAAAATATATGCGTTCAAAAGGAACGTTTGAAGACAGAGGAAATAGTTCGTACATCTTCGGGATATTCCTCGTTCATTTACGTAGCCACGGATGACCCCCCCCCCCCAAACTGACGATGGAATCTCTCGTTAATTTCCGTTCTTACGGATGACGCCCGATGATGCGCGAAGTGTTTGGTATCTAGTGATTGGTTGTAATCCTTAATGTAATGAATGTCAAAGCATCGTAAACATTGAGGGGAAAAATTGTAATCGACTTTTGTTTTCTAAAACGTTTTCTTTTGAAGATGTCAAACACAGATAGTGAAAGCGTTTAAGTTTCTATAACCGCAATAGACAAAATTATGTTTGACTTTCATGTTTACCCAAACTTGAAATGGCGACCTAAAGCACTTCTGCCCAAATAAATCTGTAGAAAACAAATCAAGAACCCTTAATGAAAACGATTTGTTTTCACGATCCTTGATCAAACAACCACATGTTTTAAAGAAAGTAAACGATTCAATTTGGAGGGTTGTGAAGGCACCGATTTCGAAAGTACACGAGTGTTTTCCGTCATTGATTCGAGAAAACCTGCTCGGTTTTCCGTCGTTGAATCCGAGAAAACCCGGGATTTTCCGTCATTGATTCCGAGAAAACCCGAGGTTTTACGTCGTTGATTCCGAGAAAACCCGAGGTTTTCGTCGTTAATTCCGACAAAACCCGATTTTTTACGCCGTTGAACCAATACCCACTGAATGCACTTCCTACGAGTCTATTGTGATTATTTCATTCACTATTTGATTGTACTCAAATTTCAGTTTGCCTGTACCTAAACTGGACTAGACCCTTATATACTAGAACAAAAAAGATACGCAACCCCCAATTTTTCATAATATTTTCGACAAAAATATGTTTTAAATGGCTATTGAATCCATTTTTGACATACCTGCATCCATACGCATAAATATAGCGTCGTTTTCTTTAGATGTCGTAATTCATCACGTGATACATGGAAAATTGCTAAAAACTGATTATCCCCTGTTTTGTAAATGACTACTATCAATACAAATTTTCTTTAAACACAAGCTAAAACCTAGACAAAGAGGAGGTAAAACAGCCGTTCTCCAGAAATTGAAGCCATTTTGATTTGAGAAAAAATGATTTTTCGACCATTTGCAATTCAAATCGTTTTGCGTTATTTCTAAAGCAGAATACCTCAGGCGCTATTTCTGAAAATTTAACCCACGCCATTTTTACCAAACGATTTTTATGATCCATCAAAGTAAGTATAAAAAAAGGCTTGTTACGGAGCATAGATTATGTACTGACGGTTAGTTTTTTAAAACGTTAGAGCACAATCAATGATCGAAAATAAAGCTGATATGGTCCATTTTGAAGTATACAAAAGTACTTTTCAGTGACATTGACCTTTAATAACGTGTATCATTAAAATGGAAAACCTTTATAGTCTACAGTTCTTTTGATTGTTTATACGGGGGCTTGTGAAGTTTTTTGTTACTTAATAATGGTTTGAAATAGTACATTAAATGTTTTAACTAATTATTGTCGTATTAAAGAGCTTGAGAAAAAACACAAGTATGTCCGGTGGAGCATTCCGTATAAAACGTAGACACACATTCAAAAAGACCACCCTTCGTTACGGAGCATATGCATTGTTTCTTGATTTGGAAAAGAGTTCTGATACCTCCAAATTATTCGCGTAATGATATCTCAATTGTAATAAATATTCTATTTAATGCAAATGAAAAGTTTCAAAACATTTTAGGAAAAATGACAAAAAGAATTCTATGAAATTACCCCAAAACCTGGGTAAATTCATAATTTGAAATATCCAATTAAAAACATCAGAATCGAGAGAAGATCCATTCTGAAAGCACCAGTAAGGATACCTGCATACGTATATTAAATTCACAATACTTCTTTATAGAAATTAACACATTAATAAAGCTTTCTTGTAAGATATATTAGTTACGGAGCATAATTATGTTATGGAAAATGATTATTGTTGTGTGGAATATATGGCATAGTTTTACAAATCGCCAACAAAATTGTGAATGGTTATTACTTAAAGATTTCAAGTACAATGTATTTGTAAATCGTTTGGTTGTATGATTTTTGGGGCTATATAATTGTTCATCAATTCTATTTAAGCTTTTCTATTGCAGTCTTTTAACTGGCATATACCGTATTTATACGGTATTTAATAAATCTTGAAAACGTCTTCGGGATTTTCCCATTTCCGCCCCTTTTAAATTCTGCAAATTTCCTACATTTTGTAACATCGACTTTTGTCGTTTGCACACCCCATAAACTCTAACCTGTCTGAAATTTCGTTCTTGGGAGAAAGTTGATAAAAATGTCAGGGTTCGCGTTGAATCGTTGCAGACATTCTCTCCCCACAGTTTGTATTGCGAAGACACTATTGATGACATGTGTAAGCTAAAGATGACATTAACGAAAAATACTGTCATAAAAAATTGTTATGCCTTTATTTACTTAAGATCTCCTAGACAGTTTGCTTGTTAGATTTTAAAGGATATGTCTTCAAAAAAAGAGTGTGCAGATAATCATAATAGGTGTGTGCCTTTGTGTTGGTACCTTAATAGTTACTGTTACGTTGCATCTATGATTAGTTAAAACTGTGTTGTTGTCTTCTTTTCACGAAACTCCCCCTGTCTAATCGCAATAAGCTTTCGTGGTTCTGCTGGGTGAAGGATGATGCGTCCTTTTAAATACCTGTTTCTTGTAAGCCATATCAGTGAGTACCTTTCTCGTACAGCTATGCTGTAAATGAGACATTGTTACTTGGTTAAAATGGTGTTAATTTGCACAGACTTGTTACTTTCACCATTTGTTTTAATTCCGACTGAACTTCTCTCCAGTGTATTATGACCTTTGGATCGTTAAACACTGTATCCAGTTTTATAACACAAGCTTTATATCAGATGTTAAATGCAAAAAAGAGAAACATAATAAAGCTTTTTAATGGTCTTTAAAATGGTTTCAGTAAAAAATCTTTTTGTTTCTTGGTTCTTGTTTTCTTGTTTCTTGACTTTTATAGATCATTCCAGAGAAAGCAATAGACATACCTGTTCCATTGATGCTCTACAATATCTCATGTTCAGCATATTACCCCTTGTCATACGTTGAAAAAGAAATATCCACATTCATGGTATGGAATCATGTGACACAACAATTTAAAAAGGTTGTAGTTTTGTACTCATTATATATTTAACTTTTCATTTTATGAACTTTTTTCTATAGTTTTCCCTATTTTTTCCATTTTCGGATAAAAAGTCAGTTGGTATATACGTCTTTTTTCATCAATCAGCTCACTGTAAATTAATTTTAGTAGTCATTACCACTACATTTCTTTTTTCTACGTTTATCTGCATTATTAAGGGCAAATAAACATTTTTTTGTTTTGGTATCACATTGGGAACTATTTGAATAGGTAACATCAATAATTATATCTATGCCGATAGTTTGGTGTGCAATACTTATGTAGAATAAGAAAATTGTTTTGAATTTGGTAGCGTTGGATAGCCATAAAAGAAACATTCAAAATCATGTTCATAACGCTAAGTTCCATAACAGAGAAATCTATGAAATAATGCTATTTTCATTTAAAATACGAAAGTCAATCGACTACAATGGTATTAGCCTGGGTAGAGTGTCTAGACAGCGTACAGAAAAAAATTTCAAGATTACAGTTCATGGTTTTAAGAATTACAAAGTCACTATGCTGAAATCAACCGATGTAGCCATATGTTTCACGGTATCCTCAGCTGGAAATCCTCATAATATGTAAGTGCAAATTGATCCCGTTGTCATATACAGAGACATTCCATGTTAAAACTAAATGTTTCTTATAAATTTGTGGGATGCTGTTGACGCAAATTCAGATTATAAATACGTTATGGAAACTAACAGTTACGGAAGCATGGTGACCAACGAACAAAAACAGTGACCACATTCTGAATATAACTGATATTCATAATGTTATAGTTTTGCAAATGTCCCCTATTATTTCTTCATCGCCTACTATATTCATTTTCACCAAGAGCATTCTGGTTCTGTAGATATGAGCGTTATGGAAGCATAGCGTTTGAAATGCGACATTTCAATTTTCGTTTTTATGTGTCTGTACAGTATAAATCAACAACACATTTGTTAAAAAATATGTTTTCCTGATAAGTTTAATACCTTGCGCATTTGATAAGGCATTCATTGTATGTTCTTAATACTTTTCTTTAGCAATTTAAGAACAAAGAAAGGTCGTTACGGGAAAATAGGCTCTTGTGGCGACACATGCATTTGGATGTAAAAAGTAGTGAAAATATGAAGAAGATGCATAATTAGCTTTAAAACTTCAAGTCCCTTTATATTCCACACATACTGATAGCATTTTCTCAGTATGTAAGCTTTGTTTGAAGAAAAGAATGAGAAAGATATACAGAAAATTGGGTTTGCGACATGGGAATTTTAAGACCCCCATGTTAATAAATGACACATAATTTTCTTAGTTATGAGGTTTTCGCATCCGAGTGTGCATATATCATCTCGAAAATGGTTAGGTAATAATCATATAATGATCTCAATGAACTGCAAAACACCGAGTTTTATCTTTCAGCGCATATGAGCTGGCGACAGCTTTTTTTCAAAATGGATTCAATTTCTGGAGAATGGCTGAAAAGCGTTCAATCACTTCTCACTACCCTATGCATAGCACGGCTACGCCAAAACTAGCGCCTGGCTGCAGTACGGATGTTGTTAGGTGGAAAAAGTCAAAACGTTGTTGTAAGACATTGATGGGGCAACAAATCGACACATGTTCGACTGTATATGATGTTTGCTCTCAATGGGACCACAACCGATCGAGCACGAAGCGGACGTGCAAGAGATATGACGTCAAGACAGGACCTTATCATCAGGTCAACCCCACCTACGGGATAGGTTTAAGGTACCCAAACCCTCAAAAGCACCGAAGAGCCAGATGCGAAATTTTAAAAGTGCAATTAATTTCTAATCTGTGTTACATTTCTATTCCAAATACAAACATATGCATTTTGTACGGATTAGAATTTTGAATTGATGCATACTTCTGTAAATATTTGACAAAAATGTTCAAAATTACCTCCCTTGCATATGAATATAGAGTAAAACAATATTTGTAAATTATTTTCTTCTTGAAGCATAATCTTGAAATCCGGCACTGTGGATAAACTTATGTGAACTGTATTTACAAGTGTGTGTAATTTGATACATTTCGCATGACTAGATAATGGTGATTTTTTTCAGGGTCTGTAAACCTTAAGACTGCAACAGAGACCGTTAATAAGTCGCATGGACTTCACAACATTCGAATATCGGACCAAAACGAACGAAACAGATTGAGTTTTTCGACCTACATACATTTTTTTTTGTCAAATTGTGTTGACGCCCGGTATAAACTGGGTGTTTTCTTATTGATGGAATTTACTAGAAACAAGATTTTGTAAACTTGATAAGGTGAAATGTTATTGCTTTAAATGTATCACATTTTGTTTAAATCTGATTTGACGTCTTTGCGTGAGAAGGAATTTAAAAGAAATTTGTGTTTCTTTTTTGTTTTAGTATATTAAGGTTTACGAACTGAGAATGAAAACACCACTTTCTAGCCATACAAAATGCATCAAATTACACACACTTGTAAATACTCTTCACATACATGTAAGTCGATTCATCGTGCCGGATTTCAAGATTATGCTTCAAGAAAAAAATAATTTACAAATATTATTTTACTCTATATTCATATGCAAGGGAGGTAATTTTGACCATTTTTGTCAAATATTTCCATAAGTATGCTTTAATTCAAAATTCTAAACCATACAAAATTCTAAACCATACAAAATGCTAATGTTTGTATTTGGAATGGAAAAGAAATTATGCAAGACCTCGTAGATCCAGCTTTAATACAGCTGGAGCTACAACGTTTTGCTTTAACACCGACGAAATATCCATTATCAGCATTTTCTTGTTTTGTCCCAATATTGTCCATTTAGCCATTTCTGTCAGAGGCTTCAAAAGCACCATCAATTGGAAAAGGGCTAACCCATTACCACACAATGACCCTTTTTGACACCCCACAAAAATGGCCATGCAATTTCTACATTGTACACATTTTTTTCCACCCAAAGAGACCTAAAAATAAAAAAATCCATTCACTTGAAATTGTCGTCTGAAGGATCTTTCAATTTGGACCGCCCTAAAATTTTGTCGTTTGGTAATGGGCTAAACTTGGTTTCTATTCAACAAATAGTCACCATAGATGTAGCCTACTTTCAAGCCCTGTATTTACGAGTTTCTGTGTCTCAAAAAATCAAGGGAGGCAAATATTCAGAAATAATGTACAAAAAATTTTCCTTGGTCTTAAAGTGACATTTCACATTTGTTTTTCATAAATTTAACTTTTATTTTATCTGAAAAAGCAAATTTTCTTATGGAAATTATGAAAATTTCAAGCGGAAATACTGAACCGTTTCCGAGAAATATATATTTTTTGCTAAAATTAAACAAATTGTTGTTGACAACAGTTCAGATTTATATGCAATTTGTCAATTCTATCTCAATTTTAAATGCGTGTTTTTTCGCTTATAAATAACAACTTCAAAAAACTGATAGCAGAACTACCCATTAGAATAACTACTCTTTGCATCAAGACATACTTTAAATAAATGAAATTGGAATATTATGTCCCTTTAAACATACAGATAAGATGTTAAGATCAACACAAACCAACATTTTTTATGTACATGTATCTTTTCTTTACATTTCTTAATACAAAATGTCGTTATTTTAAACAGACTGGCATTCATTGTGCAAATATCTTTTACACGTCACTTTCAAAATAAGATTTCTATAAGATGTAGAGAGCATCTATAGATAAGAAAAGATCATAATGGTCCGTTTACTAGATCTCCCCTCAAACACACATAAAGTCCATTTATTTTGATTTATTTTTTTAAAAAATGAAAATTTAATGTAAAGATGTCTTTGAAAAATGAGAGAAAAGCATAAAAAGATGCTGAAATTCCTCTGTTTCTCTCAATGCTTTCTACACCTTTTCAACCTTTTGATATTTGTTATTGTGTCGCCTTCAGCAAAGTTCAATTTATAAGTACGCCAAAACGTTGTCTCCTGGAAAGGGTTAACCCCTTCCCAAACAGCAAAATTTTGGTTGCCTATATAAGGGAAGTAACTCATGTCGCCCTTAAACCGTTGAATGTCATAGCGAGCATTATTTTTCGCATTTGTTGGACCAATTCCCAAATGCTTTTAAATCGAAAGCGCCAAATCCCAAATGATTTTGAAATTGTAAGACCTAATCGATTTTAATTTTACAATCAGTGTCACATGAACAATACGTGAATGGAATGTAATCTTATTGATCCGACCTCTGGTACAATTGACCTCGGATCTGTGTAAAGGGTCTTTATGGCATTTGAGACAACTGTATTTTTAGATCAGCTTGTGCCCAAATTTATTCCCACACGTTGACGCTTTTGACACTCCTCGAGAAATATGATTGATGAAAAATTGTGGACAATGAAGAAATTGCTTGTGACAAGCTATTTCTTCATTATCCACAATATTTTCTGAACCAAAATGTAAAGATTTATAAAAAATCAACTTTAAAAAGTCGTCGACAACACCTTTCAAACAGCAACAGTCCAATACTATGCCGTCTCGTAATGGGTTAATTAATGCATTCATATAATAACCAATGTTGTACTTTGAAGGTGTCCACTAGAAATGAGAAGCGATCAGAGATTAGCATAGATCTTGTTTAGGCTGTGCGTATGTTAGCCTCATGTGTTATAAAGTCCACTTTTCCAGATCTCGGCTATGTACAATCACTCTTACAACTCTTTTAATGAATTATGGCCCCCTCGGGACCATATAACGCAAAAAGAGTTTAAAACTTTCCACTATGATTTTTTTTTCATTTTATAGGGGTATCACGCCGTTTTCAACTTCTACGGTCATATCGCGGCGGCTGGAGCACCTAACCGTGGGTTCCTATTATTTCTCGCACCAGGACAACCACAATATCCAAAACCGAGCCCCCAGCTGCTCTCTCACATAGATGATTCACACCCATTGGTGGGAGACAAAGGACTTTTGTCAAATGTCAGAATGGATATTGGCCGAGCCGGGGTTCGAACTCGAGACCCCTGGATTGACGGACTACGACGTTACCGACTGAGCTATCCGGGCTCGGCCTTTCCACTATGATAAAATTCCGGACTGACCCAGTTCTAGAGCTGCTCCAGATGACAAATTTCATCTTAAGGTAGTCCATCCCTGATGAGATTCGTGCGACGTCGGAATTATTCGGGCGATATCGAAAACATTCGGCGGTGGAACTTTCCACCCCCGAATGTTTACGACCGCGCCCGAATAGGTTCGTAGACGACGCTGCTCGAAACAGGCCCATAGGAAGCAATTTCATATTGGGGTGGCTAAAGCCCCAATGTCTGAATTTTAGGGGGGGGGGGGCTAAATTGGATTTGACCTAAATTTTCAGTGTAAAATAAAGAAAATTCAGCATTTTTGGCCACCTTTAGGGGGCTTATTTGGGGGGGGGGTCTAAGTCCCCTAGCCCCCCGCCCCTGTTCATACGGGCCTGCGAAAAAAAGCTCATGTTTTATGAATCCCAAAATGGCTTTATTGCTGGTATTTTACCTTAACAAAGAAGTTATCTGTGCACATTATACAGCAAAGAAATAAAAGATGCAAAACATAAAAATACTGGTTAGTAATTTCATCTTTTGACTTAATTTTTTCCAAACATTTTCCTTTATTGTCATCAAAAGTAGTTATTTGTTTGGGAGAGGGTAGATAGAATCTAATCGAAAACATCGATACATTCAATGTCGTGTCGTTATGTGTTCAACAGATTTTTTTTCTTTTTCGCTAATTCTCAATTACAAATCTACTCTCACCAGTGGCACTTTTTGACATCACCAATTACTTGAACATGCTTTGTATCGAAACCCTATGTTGCAGGTAGTACTCATTTGAATCGTCTCATCGAGACAGAGATGTCCAAAACTAAAACTAAATAGGATGTGTTTTCTTAACCCATTCCCACACAGTGACTCCCTTAGACTCCCCACAAGAAAATGGCTTTGGAAAACATTGTGGAAAATTAAGAAATTGCTTGTGACAATGTTTTCTACCCAAAAAGTCATACAATTTCCAAGTGTCATCACATTGAAAATGTCGTCTGCAACTTCTTTGAATTTGGACAAGTATAGAATTTCGCCGTTTGGTAATGGGTTAACTGAAATGGGGGTCTCTAACTAAGAATAAATATTAGGGCAAAATAGAGATTGTCAGATGAACAGATTTGTTAACAGACAACGAAACATGTGAAAGAGTTGCAGTAGAGAAGATCCTTTCCAAAACAAGACCTGGCTGGTCTTGGCGTCCCTTAAAATGAAGGCTTCGGAAAACATTGAGACAAAAGAAGAAACTGCTGATGATCAGCAGTTTCTTCTTTTGCTTCAATATTTTCTGTGCTATATTGTATACAAGTCATATGCTCATGATTTCACATTTGTATTGTCTGTAGATGCTTTCAAATAGGAATAGTCCAAATTATTGCCGTTTGGAAAAGGTCGTAGGTGAATTATTCTTAACAAAATGCAAAGGTTATACCGCCCAAATTGGTCATAAAAAGGGATCATCGTGAAACATGGAAATTTATCAACACCGACGAGACTTTAATTCAGGTTAAAGAGTTCGAGAAGGGGAAGTACAAAAGAATCTCCCCTGGAAAAAAATGACTAGAATATTCAACCTCAAAATAATTCCATGAAAAATAATCGTTATTTCTTTTAAAGTCCATTTTCTTTTGCATTTATAAGGAATTCAATAAACCCTTTCACAAAACAACAATTTCTAGGTTTTGTCATGTAGAAAGGTGTTGCAGAACATAAAAATTGATTTCAAATTAGAAAGTGTGTAATAATAAATTTAAAAAAATGAGGGAAAAGAGGGAAATTTATTATCACCAACAACGACTTCTTTCCTTTGAATGTTTTCCGATATTATTACCAACAATAAAATCAAAATCAGGCCTTGTTATGGAAATGTATAACTCTTTCCCAAAAGGCAAACGATAGGGTGGTCCACTTCATTAAACCGCTACATCCCTCGAAGTTCTGGTTGATTAACATACGATTTATGTATCTTATAGCAGAGAAAATATTGAGGCAAAAGGAGACAATGCTGGTGTTTTCCGTTAGGGACGTCAAAATCGGGTCTTGTTCCGGAAAGGTTTAAGCATCTCTATCCAAGGCTAAGATCAGACTGTGCATAATCATATAGTCTATATAGTCAGGCATATAGTCTGATCCCTGTCTATGGGGCGTTATAAAAGCTAAAATAAATAGGGATCGGCAAGATTAAAACCCTTTCCCAAACAAAACTTGTTATCGACAGTTTTTTTAAGACCATTAATTTTGGAAAATTCTGTAGCCAAAGTAGGAAATGCTGATCATCAGCATTTTCTCTTTTTACCTCATTTTCCCCTGTACTACTAGTATATTGTACATAATACATATCTTTATCAACACCCATTTTGTCGTCTGCAGCAACATTCAAATTAGAAAAGTCTGATTTTTTATCGGTTGGGAAAAGGTAACACGGTTAATAGGCTTACAGAATTAGCGTTCATCTACAATAATATTTACCAATATTTTGTTGTTATAATTCTAACGCACAATGCTAAGGATGAGCTTAAACTCGGAATAAGGTCGCAATTAAACTTTTTATGAATGTTAAATTAAAATGTTAAATTGAATAAATAGTCATTGTTCGGACAAAGGCTAAATGGTCAGTCACGAGTAAGTTAAATTTTGAACATTTTTCTATGTAACTTTTTTTCATCTTTTCATTCATTATTTAAAGAATATACAGAGAAAAATCAGTGCACACTTTATTTATCGACACTGGTTGACGATATTTTTTAATAGTGAAAGACTTTTCTCGTTTTTGTTTTTGAAAATTATGGCTTGAAATAGCCCACTAAGTTGTGCTGGTAATCAGCATTTTCTTGTTTTGCATGAATGTTTTTCCCAAACGTTTCTTGTTTAGTAATGGGTTAACCCATTACTGCACATTGACGCATTTAGATTCCTTCAAAAGAAAATGCTTGGGAAAACATCGTAGTAAATGAAGAAATTGCTTGTGACAAACAATTTCTTCATTTTCCACAATGTTTTCTAACCCAAAAAGGAAAGATTTTTGAAATTTCATCAACTTGAAATTGTCGTCTGCAATGCCTTTCAATTTGGACCAGTCTAAAATTTTGCCGTCTGGTTAAGGGTTAAAGAGTACATGGCGAGGAATCAGTTGACACAATATTTTCGATATATATTTTTAATAAATCTGTTAATAAATGACATGGTGCTTCGCAGAGCAGCGCATATACGCCCGAGTTGGGCTTGTCAGTAAAATTGGCCATTTTTTCAATTCAAGGGCAGATAATTCAAGAACTAAAAGAGTTATCTGAATTCCGTAAGCGGTGTGCACAACTAGACACAATGGAGAATCATTGTGGCAAGTTTGATCAAATTCGGATCAAAACTGTAAGAGGAGATGCGCACACAAGAAATTGTTAACGGACGGACAGACTGGCGGACGGACAGACAGACAGACGGACGAACGGGGCCATAGCATAATACGACCCTTCGGTCGTATACAAAAAGCTTGAATCAGAGAAGGTGGAATAACTTCGAGAATTTGTCGAATACAAAGGATCTTTTAAACAACATCTGATAAAAACGTTATTGACGATCAACCAAAATTGTGATCTACCAAATACAGAAAACCCTGTGGCTTTCCCATCTTCCCTGCTGAAAACTTTTTCAATTCGGTCATTTATCATACAAAAAAAAATATTGGAAATGTGTCACGTGAGTCCCCGCCGTTGAGTATAGTGGATCAATATTAATCAGGAACAAATTATTTTTTGATAGGATAGAAAAAAATGGAGGAAAACAGTTTTCTTTCCTTTTCTTTTATAGTTTAGCAGTGGCTCGTCAAAAGGTTCTCTCTTTGGAAATGAGTTTAAAGCGACCCTTTTTCCAATAAATTTTACTTTTTTTATCTGTAAGAACATATTTTCTTACGAACATACTGAAAATTCAAAGCCAAAAAATTGCGCCTGCGCCATGTACGAGAAATATATATTTTTGTATCAAAATTAATCAAAATGATGTGAAAAGTAGTTCAGATTTATATGAAATTTTTAATTTCTGTCTCAACTTTCAGGGCATATTATTTGCTTATAAGAAACAATTCAAAGAACTGATAGCATTTAAACCAATCTTAGCATCAAGAACTAATACTTAAAAAAAGAAGTTTTGGAATGTAAAAATATGACCCTTTAACTGAAAGAACTTTACATTGATCAGTTAAAGTGTGAACTCGAACTCAAATTAGGTTCAAAACGTTTAATATATCAGTTTAATAATAAGGACGAGCGGTGCAACTACATTACCATTTCCATAACTAGACCTGCATTTGACGCACCCAGTCAATAAAAGGCCTGGGAAACATTGAGGCAAATGAGAAAAAAGAAACACTGATAACTATTATTTTTCCTATTCTCCTCAATAGTGCATGTGCTATATTATATTGTAAATACCTAATTTGTATCGTTATCAACATTAATTTCGTCGTCTGTAGCACTTAATAAAATAGAACCATCCATTTTCATTGCTATTAACCCTTTCCCAAACAGCCAAAATTTGGACTTTTCCTATATGAAAGCTGCTGAAAACGATAAAATAGATGTTGTTCAAGATGATTTATGTATAATATAGCACAGAAAATATTGAGGCAAAAGGAGAAACTGCTGGTTTTCAGCAGTTTCTTCTTTTGTCTCAATGTTTTCCCAAGCCGTTTCAATCAGGGACGTCAAAACAAGGTCTTGTTTTGGGAAAGGGTTTAACTGAAAGAATTAGTTAAGATACAATCAGCACAACGTGCATTCTCAGTCTTCAATTAAGGGGGAATGCTCCAGTTTTTCGGAACACTCGGTCATTACTGTAGTAAATTAAATGTTTCGTACCAGTATGTTTCGCTACCATATGTTCAATACTATAACACATCATTACAATTTACCATTTTCGACTACAAAAGTGTATTTATTATGCGAAACTGATTTCCTCAAGATGGAAATAGATTATTTAGAGCACGACAGTCGTAAGTGTGTATGCAGTTACCACTGTTTTGCGTCATTTTATTCATGTGTAGCTGATAGAAATTGCTGTAATTCACTAATAAGTGCGCTGACCTATACATTTTCTAATTTGATTATTACCGGGACATATTGCTTAATACAGTGATAGAGCTTTATCAAATTCTATTATGCAGACTTTTAAATATTTCCAAAAATATGCAAATTTTGACATAAAATACTCCAGATTCGTTGATCTAACCGAACACGTGAGTATGCTGTTTTATACATTTACGCTTTTATAATAGCACACATTTTGGGTTTCTGTTCTTATTAAATGTAAGACGTTACTTTAAATCCGTTTTCGGGACCAAACGATGAGTATACAGCATTTTATTAGCATTTAAGTGACCTTGGACAGGTGCAAGAAATTGTGCATTTTTTCGATGTAGGGGTATGTGATACGAATGCCTATAAAATTCAAACAAGATAGCTGACCATCCATTTTTATTTTATTTTTCAATTAGCAATAACATGTAATTTCAACATACAAAATATAAATAAATTCTATTATTGGAATTTTTTTTTTAGGAAACTGGAGCATTTCCCCTTAAACTGTTTGCAAAAAAATCCATGAGTTGACGCTTCTTTTAGAAGAAAACTTAAGATAACATCGAAAAAAGGGAAAATACCAACAACCATACTACTACATTCTTCTGTCCTTACAGTTATCATCATGGTCTTCCTTCCTCTCCATATTTTTTACTATTTTTTCTCTATTTAAGTCATTCAATCATGTTTTGAATCGGAAGATTTATACTTTGTAAGAAATAGTAAAATTTTGTACTTCGTCGCTTTTCTGCAAAACCCTCGTAACTGCATCTTGTTTTAGACTGCAGTTACGAAGTTTGAGAAGAAAAGTGACGATTTGATGTACAAGTTTGGCTTGAAATGAGTTTCATTATGAAATGAAAGTTGCTAAGTGAATTGCTATTTCTAATTGTTATTCATTTTATTTCGATTTCAGAAATAAAAAAAACAACAACCGAGTTGTTTCAGTGATAATTTCGAAAGATGGAGCTCACATTTAAGCTACACGGTTCTAACAGACGGAAATCACTAGCAGTCACCAGCGATCTGCATGTACTACACACTCAACAACAAAGACACGGTGATCATTACAAGGGGTGGGGCTTCAGACGATTCTCAGATTCAGAATTTATAGAGATTGTGCTTGGTCTATTTTCTTCAAAATCCCCGTAACTGCAGCTTGTGTAAAGCTGCAGTTACGGGGTTTTTGAAGAAAAGTGACGATTTGATGTAGAAGTTAGACTAAAAAAGAATTTCATGACGAAGTGAAAGTTGCTAAATGAATACTTCTTCTAATTCTTATTTATTTCTTTTCGATTTCAGATATAAAAAAACAACCGAGCTGTTTTGAACAGTGACAATTTCGAAAGATGGAGCTCACATTTAAGCTACACGGTTCTAACAGACGGAAATCACTAGCTGTCACCAGCGATCTACACGTACTACACACTCAACAACAAAGACACGGTGATCATTACAAGGGGTGGGGCTCCAGACGATTTTCAGATTCGGAATTTATAGAGATTGTGCTTGGTCTATTTTCTTCAAAATCCCCGTAACTGCAGCTTGTGTAAAGCTGCAGTTACGGGGTTTTTGAAGAAAAGTGACGATTTGATGTAGAAGTTAGACTAAAAAAGAATTTCATGACGAAGTGAAAGTTGCTAAATGAATACTTCTTCTAATTCTTATTTATTTCTTTTCGATTTCAGATATAAAAAAACAACCGAGCTGTTTTGAACAGTGACAATTTCGAAAGATGGAGCTAAATTTTAAGCTACACGGTTCTAACAGACGGAAATCACTAGCAGTCACCAGCGATCTGCATGTACTACACAATCAACAGCAAAGACACGGTGATCATTACAAAGGGTGGGGCTCGAGACGATTTTCAGATTCAGAATTTATAGAGAATGTTCATCTTTTCAACCAAAATGCCCTCAATGATCGTTCTCCTACATTAACCAAGTCTCTCCCTAAGCTTGTTAAAGAATCAGAAGGTAATTATCATCATACTGCGAATGATTCAGAGAAGAAGAGTGTACACGTCGGTGAAAATAACAAACATGAACAGAAATTAAGTGTCAGAAAAATTCACGTCAAAATGCCTTACTTGGGGGATGCAATTAATGAGCCGAACAACAAAAGTCCTAAACTCGCTAAAGACGACATAAAATCTCCACTGCTCAGTGATGTGGATTTTCTAGCAAGAATTGATGAGTCAGAAAATGAAGCGTCAGACGACAAGACAGACGAGGCCCCCGGGTATGTTATATCAACATTCCCGCCAGTCGGTATGGACGAGATAGACAAACACAAACAGATGAACAAGGAAGCAGAAGAAAACAGCAAGAGTCGACCTCACGTGTACGAGGAATATCTACGCAAATTGTACGTTCAGAAGAAGCTGTTGGAGAAACGAAAACGAGAGGAAGAACAACGAATGTTGAGAAGAAGGAACAGACGACTACAAATGCTGAAGCTGAAATTAAAGGAAGCAAAAGAAGAGGCGGAAAACGAAGTCGACACACGGCCTGAGTCTTCCAAAAAGGAAACTGTAAAACGTAAAAAGATCATACAGAGTTTTAGATACTCCCGCGCTATTGAGGAGTACTACAAAACCCAACTTGGAGCGGACATTATATTTCTAGACGAGGATAACCTGGATAACCTGGGAGGTGACGAGATTGTTAATGGTTGGCTTGTAAAGTCGGTCGGACCACAAGTTCTGAATCTACGTGCACGAACTTTACCGAGCTGTAACCCGATCTTACTCCGATTACGACAACAAGAGGCGAATCAACGCGCTTTTCAAAGATCTCGGATGTATAAAAAGTACTCTAATCTCTCCAGTAATAGTTCACAAAAATTGTCACGATCCCACGATTCATTGACGAGCCTTGTTCGTGAACCAATCGGATTGGGTATCAGTGATCTAGGGGATATTTCACCAAGAAATCTAGCAAAGGTATTCAATGGTCACGTGATGTCCGATATACCAGAATTGAAACAAAAAAGTAAAAAAGCGAATAGTGAAGAAAAGGTGAAAAAAGGAAAGAAGTCTCAGACAAAATCAACCAAGAATAAAAGAAGTGTTTTGTAAATCATACGCAAAATAAAGTTCTACAGACACACGAAATCATATTGAGCTTTGACCAGGAAAATAAGCCTTTATTATAACTACAGATATGTTGGCGTAAAAGGCATTCTAATTCTTTATTATTTCAATTCCAAATCCTATGTTGTGTGTACTCATTTGAATCGGCTCTATGAGATGATTCCAATGTATATCCACATCATGGGATTTCATAAACAATAACATTATGACACAGGCCCGTGGGAACAGGGGAGGGGGGGCTAGGGGGCTAAGCCTCCCCAAAATTTGCCAAAAATGCCGATAATTCCTTATTTCACACTGAAAATTTTGGGAAAATTCAATTAAGCCCCCCAATATTCAGACATTGAGGCTTTAGCCCACCCAATATGAAATTGCTTCCTACGTGCCAGTGATATATTGCAATTTGAGATGCCTCCACTCCCGCTTATCTGTTGTAGGCCCTACTGCTTTATAGCATTAGAGAGAACCCATTTGATAAGCTCCAGATCAGCTTGCGCATTGGTGAAGCCCAATCATGATCCATGTTGCTCCCCTGCAATCATAACGGGTATGTTATGAAGATGTTATTAGAGAACATCGCGGTTCCAAAGAAAACTCTGCATATGCACAGACTGATCTTGGTGTTACCTGCTTTTCAACAAACGCCTCGTAACTGCAGCTTAAAACAATCCTCAGTTACGATGTTTTCGTTGAAAAGAGACGAAGTTAACTATAATTATAAGAGCCAGTTTTTCCAGACCCCGGCTCATATAAACTACATGTATGTAATGATCCTGAACTAATCAATACTGGTACTGTACTAACGGATAATGTTGTCGGAAACTGTTATTTCTTGTAAATGTCGTCACTGAATAAAAGGGCTGTGCGAAGAAAAGAAAGAAAAGATGAGAGAAAATACGTATGGTAGTCCACCGCTAATGAGATTCAGACGACATCGGAATTATTCTGCCGACGTCGTAAACGACGTCGTCCGAATGAGCGTTAACGCCGCACGAAAAATTCCGACTTCGCGTGAATCTCATTAGGGTGGACTTTAAATGAGACATTTCCTCGTTTCGTCTCCATATTTTCTATATACTACTACATGTACATTCTTTACACAGAGAGGGGTGGATTTGGTAACGCACTGGACTTGTAATATGGAGTCGTAGGTTAGATCCCCCGCCACTCAACTCTTTCATGTGAGACTTCAAACCAAAATCACCTCTCCTTATGACCGTGAGCTGTTGAAAGGAACGTATCTAACATCATTTAACCAACTATGTTTTCAAAGAGCGATACTTTTTTGTAATCTGCTTGTCCTTTTCAATTTGGACTAGTCCAAAATCTTCTTGCTGGTAAAAGGTGACTTCATTAAGCAGTGTGCTGTTTTTCTCGTTTAGTCCAATACTGAAATGTTACCTATATCGCCAATATAAAACTAAATCTTAAGTTCTCGGAATCTAAGTCGACCACCACCAAGGTTTTGTCTCATTCTGTACTCACAAATGTGATTTCGTTTGGTATTCAAGGGAGGTTACCCAATTATTTGGAACGAAATTTATTTCAAAATTATTTCTCCTGACCGTTGTTAATCAGCACTCATGCCAAAGAATATGAGCAGTTCTATCAAGTAAATAGTCACGAAATTTCGGACAAACAGTAGTATTTAGTAGGTGTTGTTATAAATGCGTATAACTACGACTTGAATCAAGCCGCAGTTACGAGATTTTACAACAACACTGACGGTTTATCAATACATAACGATAAGCCCAGACTATTTTAGCACGATATTCATTGCCATTGATTCCTTTACACGAAACCCTGACCAAACGGATCGAACTTCTATGACGTTTTGGACTAAAGTGGATGTCGTGGCCGTAGGACACGTAATGAAAACGGAAGGTAAAACATTTTCCAACAGCCCCCATCTTCGCAAGCCAAGGGTTACTACCTCCACTTTGTTCCTTACGAACCCTTGGCCGCTCGCTTCTATTGAAATCGAAAGTACCACCATGCCACCTTTCGGCGATAAAGAGTCGCGGCCCTTTGCAGTTGCTATTTCTGGCCAATCAAAAGCCTCGTACTAAAACGTGTTAGGCGATGCATCAAATACGGATATCGATTTTCACGTCAGCCGTGACGTTTTCGTTTTGACAAAGACGGCTTGTTTAGTGTGTTTTGATTGGATAATGGGAAAGTTATCGCGTCCAATGAAATCGCACGGTGGTACTTTCGATTTCCATAGAGGCGAGCGGCCAAGGGTTCGTAAGGAACAAAGTGGAGGTAGTAACCCTTGGCTTGCGAAGATGAACAGCCCCCGGCAAATTGTGGCAATCACGACTAGTTATGTTTGTCGATTCTTTTCCCTTATATTGTCTTCCGGTCACCTCGTTTTGTCTACGTTTTGTCTACGTGCATGCCGTGATTGCCGGGATTAAAGTGTAAACGGAGCTAGGGTACGAACGATGATCTGAATGTGGAGAGACCAGTCGTGGGGGACTGTCGCCGTTTTGGGGTGTATCATTTCGACTATGGTCCTGTCAATATTGTTTTGTGGCACATGTTTACAAAATTTAAATATATAAACAACACATTATGGAACTCAAAGCTACTGAAAATGTACATGTATTGATTTGAATCTTACAGGTGTCTCACGCCTGCAAGCATCAAACCGACACATGCAAAATTGTTTTGAAATTTCCACGGTTTTTTTACATTGTTTACGTAAGTAATATTTGTAAACGTGTGCCATAATATGATGACTGCACTATAGCAGTAAGGATTTTCTACAGGGAAGTTGTCAAAGATAGGGCCTAATGTCAATGTCAACTAGGTTATCGACCAGAAGGTCTTTCACACAAACCTTAACCCTTCCCCACGTAACGATACACTAGCATGCCCCAAACGAGGATAGCAACGAAAAACTTCTTCGAAAATGAAGAAATTGCACGTGACAACACGTCTATCTTTTTACAGGGAAATTATGAGATGTCACAGATAACTAGGTTATCACCCAGCACGTCTTTCCCACAAGCTTTAACCCATTCCCAAACGACAAAATTTTAGAGTGATCCACTTCAAAAACTGCCAAAAATGACAAAATAGATGGTATTAAAGATAGGATTTGTGTAAGATATGGCACAGAAAATATTGAGGCAAAAGGAGAAACTGCTGGTTATCAGCAGTTTCTTCTTTTGTCTCAATATTTTCCCAAGCACATTCTCCAAGGGACGACAAAAGCAGGTCTTTCGCACAAGCCTTAAGTCTTTCCCAAACAAGACTTGGTAATAATGTTCCTTGTAGGAATTATTTGGGAAACACTGAAAGAAAAGGGAGAAAAACGCTGATGATCAGTAATTTCTACCTAACCTTTAAAAGCTTTAAAATATGATTTACAATGTAACCATTTTCTAAATAAGGCTGCTTTTGACGTCCCGGATATGATAAGCTTGGGAACACATTGAGACAAAACAAAAAAAATGCCGAAGATCAGGGTTTTCTCCTGTTGTCTTAATATTTTCTGTACTGTATCTTACACGAATCCGTATTTCAAAAATCGTAGCAGCTTTGACTTTGGAACAAAATGTTTGTTCTTTGGACGAGGGTTGAATTTATAAGTAACATTTTCTTTCGTCTCTATTTTCTCGTCTGTATATAGCGGCTTTCAAATCGGTATAATCTAAGTTTTAGCTGTTATGGAAAGGGTTAACACTATTAAACTAAAACTTGTTGTTTATAATTGCTTTTGTTTAGTTTTATAAAAAAAAAAAGAAGCAATGTACGTAAATATGGCGTTAATCGAACAAACCAGGGAAATGTACATTTTCTCCTCTTGCCTCAATATTTTCTTTCTTTTAATAGATCTACACATACATCTGAATTTTATCATTATGAAAATTCACTTCACCGTCCTGATCAGTCTAAATGTTTGTCATTTGAGAAAGCGTTGAGGGTCTGAAGAGTTTGTCATTCAGAGCTTGGGATAAGTGTGGGTAAAGACATTCTAATTTTGTTTATTTACTTCCAAACCCTATGTTGTGGGTACTCATTTGAATTGTCTCGATGAGACGATTCTAATGAGTACCAACAACATAAGGTTTGATGAACAATAAAATAAATATTGCAATTTGAAAAGCCAACACACCCTTTTATCCCATTCCCACACAATGACTTTTTTGACTCTCCAAAAGATAATTAATTTGGAAAACATTGTGGAAAATGTAGAAATTGCTTGTGACATGCAATTTCTTCATGTTGCACAAACTTTTCTACACAAAAAGACCAAAAACTTCAGAATTCCATTCACTTGAAATTGTCGTATACAACATCAAATGGCTTAGATATGTAGCCCTGTCATTGCTCATGATTACGCAGAAAGCCTTGACACTGGGTCTCTGATAAAGCCTTTATCATTTGTTTACATAAACTGTCGGGGGCTTTTGATAAAACGCAAATATCCTTTTCAACAACCGCTCTTTTTTGCTGTTGTTGTTTTATTCCCTTTTAATCTTTACGAAACAAATTATTAGGGCCAGTCCGCGCGTGTATTATGTGCATGGTGACATGACATTATATAGTGCCGTTGGCAATCACATAAAACGTCATTTACGATATTTTGCAGTAACTCTCACTGGTGCTGAACTAAAACAATTTTCGCTACATCAAGGTATAGATATTTTGCGTGAATTTATAGATTTTTTTCTTATGACAATGAACTTGTTCAAAAAACAGACCGGATTTACCGTTTTGTATTGACAAAACTGTCGGTGTTGTTACAAAATCTCGTAACTACGGCTTCGATAAAGCCGTAGTTACGATATTTTGTAACAACACCGACGGAATACATTGATCGCGAAAAAACGTCCCTCGCTTTGGCCGAGTTCCCCACCAGTGACTCTGTTAATTTGAGAAAGGTTTTGAAGCTAGAATACGGGAAAACGCCTGGGAGTTGATGACTTCGAGTGATCTTTAAGGTTTACGAACTGAGAATGAAAACACCATTTTCTAGACATACGAACGGCATCAAATTACACACACTTGTAAATACACTTCACATAAGTTGATTCACCAGGCTGGATTTCAAGATTATGCTTTAAGGAGAATATAATTTGCAAATATTATTTTACTCTATATTCATATGCAAGGGAGGTAATTTTGAACAATTTTGTCAAATATTTCCATAAGTATGCACAAATTCAAAATTCTAAACCATACAAAATGCTTATGTTTGTAATTTGAATGGAAATGTAACACAGTTTAGGCATAACTGGTACTTTTCAAATTTCGCCTCTGGCTCTGCATTTCATTCTCAGTTCGTAAACCTTAATACAGCACCTGATAAAAATATTGACGACAATTTGGTCGTCAATAACCAGGTTTCTCGAAAAAACTTAAGCGTATTCTCATGAGAACATGGTGTTGTTTTAAAGATCTACAAAATAAAGAAAACCCCTGGCTTTTTCGTTCTTCTCTGCTTCAAACCCTTTTTCAGATCGGTCGAATTGAAGAAAAATACCTAATACTCTCTGCAATTGTTGTGTCACGCGATTCCATGCCCTACGCAAAGGTGATGAAAATATTCTGGGATCAACAGGTTAATACATTTTGTTGATATAATAGCTCACGATAATGACGTGGCAGAGCAGCTAAAGATGCTCTGCCACGTCATTTATCGTGAGCTATAATTGTCGGTAAAATATCGCCTTTCCAAAACGGCAACATTTTAGGGTATAAAAGCTGCTGCAGGCAAATTTTGTTTATGTCAATTGATATAATTTATGAGCAACATGTTTAAGATAATATTGAAGCAAAAAGAGAAATATTGCATAATCCTTTATCACTTTATGGACTTCCCAAAAGGCCCCTTTTAACACGACGGGTCACTTTTAGGTGAATGTGGTTTTTACTCGCCATATTCAACGTCACCAAATCATTATTTTCATTCTTGTTATAGTTTTTTCTTTCTTTACATGCCATAAATTTATTCTCTATTGTTATCCAATATGTTTGAAAGGAAGAGAATCAGCAGTAAAAAGCTGTACATAACGTATAATATGCACATAAAAGGCAGTTTATGTTTTGGCGAACAAAACCTGGCAAAACCTGGTCTGACCACATATGGGTATCTTTAACTTTCATCAGCCGGAAAATCAATGTTGATAACTAACGGCTGGCAATTTTTATTGAAAAAGAAATCCTTGTGGAAAAAGAATAAAGCGGCCAATATAGGATTTTCTTCTTTTCCTTAAAAATGTACATGCAATAAATTGCGCTGTTTCTGTTTCGATTTTATTCGTGAAAATATCTTAGACCTGCGTCGGCCTGCTATTTGGACTGGTCTATTTTTGTCGTTTGAAAAAGGGTTAAGCTAACAGTGTCATTAATTTTATGTCACAGAGCAAAAGATAAGAGGCGGGTAAGGGCATTCTAAATTTGTTATTTCAAATCCAAACCCTATGTTGTGGGTACTCATTGGAATCGTCTCGATGAGACGATTCTAATGAGTGCCCACAACATAGGGTTTGATAGACAACAAATCAAATATTACGCTTGAAAGGTCAATAGAGCCGGTCATCTGTTGCTGTGATGTCAGAATTCAAAATGAATGCAATTATTTACAATACACCATCCTTGCAACAGATGGGTAGTAACTAGTTAGTAATAAAACGTCGTCAAAAATCCACTGAAGAACAAAATTTTAGGGTAGTCCAATCTGAAAGATGCTGCAGAAGACCAAATTGTTTTTGGTAAAGATGATGTTGAGCATAACGCAAAATAATGGGACATGTTTAATTTGAATAGACGAAGGTCCGATGTGTCCACTTATTGAACATTTTATTCGTCCTTCAATTGGTCCCACCCCTATCATGGAAAATAAATATCGAAGCTTTTAAACTAAAATCTCGTAACTTAAGCTTGTTTTAAGCTGCAGTTACGAGGTTTTTGTTAAAAAGCGACGATATACAGGTGCATGCAATTTTGTTACATTTGACAATATTGTGAAAATTGCATCAAAATTAAACGTAATTTTGCTCAGCATTTTATTTTTCCTTTTTTAAGCAATATTAGTTTGCTGAACAAGCTCCTACTTTTAACGTGAAGTGTTTTAGGAAAAGGAGAAAAACGCACATAATGATAGTTTTCATTCATTTTTCTGCCTTGTTGTTGTGTCGTAGATATTTTCTTCGAATTATAAATTTTGGTATCTCCACATTTGCAGTTTATTTTTTTAGGACCGACAAGATTTTCCCATCCATGTATGAAGTAATATAAATATAATTATACTCTTCCCAAACAAGACCTGGTTTTGACGTCTACAAGAAAGATGACTTGGGAAAACATGGAGATAAAAGAAGAAAATGCTGCTTCTTCTCATTTTGTCTAAATATTTTCTATGTTGTATTGTACACAAATCATATCTTTACTATCATCAATTTTGGCGTCTGCAGTGGCTTTTAAATTGGAACAGCCCAGTTTTAACTCGTTTAAGAAGAGTTAGGCAAAACGATGTACAGATAACGAGAATGCCGAGCCCGGATAGCTCAGTCGGTTACGTCGGAGTCTGTCAATCCAGGGGTCTCGAGTTCGAACCCCGGCTCGCCCAGTATCCATTCTGACATTTGACAAAAGTCATTTGTCTCTCACCAATGGGTGTGAATCATCTATGTGAGAGAGCAGCAGGAGGCTCTGTTTGGATATTGTTGTCGTACTGGTGCGAGAAATACCAGGAACCCACGGTTAGGTGCTCCAGCCGCCGCGATATGACCATAGAAGTTGAAAACGGTGTAAAACCCCAATAAAATCAAATCAAAAAGATAACGAGAATCGAATCTCTTTGTGTCTGGACCTGAGAAAAGGACATTTGCCACATTTGAGACGAGCATAGAGACAAATCAGAATCGAGAGAGAATAAAACAAGCTTTAAGCTTGTTCAAGATGTAAGCAAGACATTTTCTGAATGTATGTCTGATCAGTTCCGAACTTGTCTGCAATAGTTTCTATAGGTAAAGATGCATGCTATGTATTAGATAGAGGCTGTATAGCAGATTCTACGCGATATAAACGTTCAAAAGGCGCAGCCTTTGAACGTTTATGTCGCGTAGAATTTACTATACAGACCCTATCTGACTTGGAGTTCGTCAACCAATGAAATCAAACGCTTCTACGTTCATTCTTCAAACCACGCCTCCGACCGGAGCTATTATCAAGCGGATCTTACTGGAATTACATCATTTTCCCAAAAATTACACCATTCCCCCCCCCCCCCCCCAAAAAAAAAAAATTACATCATTTTTCACAACTGCACAGGAAACGGGGGCGTGGCTATGTATATCCGTGACACAAATTGACCGGCAGTGCATTTACGTGAAATATAGCGCCGAAATTTTCAAATATACTGCAATTTCATTGGTCCAAAAACTAGGACGAACATTTAAGAGAAAACAGCATGAATCTAGATCAGACTGCGCGTACATACGCAGGCTGATCTATATACAAGTCGGTCTCAAATGCCGTAACGACCCCTTTTCAAGATCCAAGCACAGTTGCATTGTGCACAGGGAATATTACAGAAAATACGGCCTTTATGGCGTATATATTTCGAAAAAGAGATCGGGTATCAAAACAACAGATGTCAATGGGATAAACTTACTGTTAAAATATGTAAAACAGAACATGTTCTAGTACTGGATTTCTGATAATATTGTTAGAACAAGTCATGCAGATCGTAATTGTGAAAAGAATGACAAAAGAAGGAAAAAACTTAAATCTCCAACCAAAATTTATGTGCATTAGTTCTGTCAAAAAAAACTAGTCAAAACTAGGTTTTCTGTCGGTAGAAGGGGTAGTAAAACAGCTCATCTTATGTCCAATTGCCAAAGGTTTGAATTTCATTATTTACCAAAACAACAACAATTTTAACTGGTCGAAATCAATAGGTATTGTTTAACCGAAGTGACCGTGCGCTGTGAATATTTATAAACAAACGTAATCGTCTGCAATATTGATAATAATGAGCGCAAGGTTACTTCGGTTCAACAATATATTGCTGACAAAAATAAGGAGAAAATCATAGAAAATATTTAGCGCGAAATGGAGAAAAAGCTGGGGCCCGTATTACTAACGATTGTACGTTTGTCTTTTGCATAATTACTTGTAACAACAGCCCTGATTGGCTCAGTCGGATTTCTCGTGCAATCAGATGTCTTGTAACACAGTTTACATAAAAACTTGATCGTAAGATGTTTAGTAATACGGTCCTCATCATTTTTTTTCTTTTCTCTAAATGTTTCTAAAGGTTTATCTAATACCAATATGGGAAGTCAATATCGTCGCTTGTCAACGAAACCTCGTGACTACAGATTGTTTTAAGCTGCAGTTATGAGGTTTTCGTTTAAAAGCGACGATATTGTCTATCATGTTAGTAGTATAGTCAATGCATTTGAGTACCATATGGATGAGCGATGAGCCAAAAAATGGGCGTGGTTAATCATTGACCATGACGCAGTGGGCGTGGCTAATCATTGAGCATGACGTTAGTAGGCGTGGTTGACCATTGACCCGTTACATCAGAGTTCAGCCACGCCCAAGCCACGCCCATTTCAGGGGAAATTCCCAGTGACGTCGTACCGGACGTGACATCACGGTGAACAACGCCGGAACCACGTCCATTCGCGGGGTTTTCCAGTCTATTTTTAGTTCTATCAAGAATACCATAGGCTGGCTGACCACTAACGTCAATTCAGGGGACTCAGAGTCGAATCAACGTCATAGGTCGGAGCAACGTCATAGGTCGGAACAACGTTACGGATCGAAGGGGAGCCACGCCCATTTTTCGGGTTTTTCCTAGGGTTTATTTTCAAGCCACACCCATAATTCCCACACGGTCTATTTTTAGTTCTATCTAGAACGCCATAGGCCGTTTCACCGCTGACGTCGTATCACGAAAGGGATTACTGCTATCAGCATTTTCTTTTGTTTCAATGTTTTCTTTCTTGTTTCAATGTTTTCTTTCTTGTTTCAATGGGTTTTTTTGTTTGTCTCAATGTATTCTTTTGTTTCAATGTTTTCTTCTTTGTTTCAATGTTTATTGTTTTCTCAATGTTTATTGTTTTCTCTCATTGTTTTCTCACACGTCACGATCAGACTAGATCTCGTTCGGGAAAGGATTATCTAGGTCGGACTAACGACAAATTTTAATCCCCCCAACACCGTCGATGCGCAGTTTTAATCCTTTTTAATCTCCTAAAATGTTATCTTGATCGAGTAATTGATCGAATTAGTCAGTCTCCGCAAAGGAACATCCGTTCATTTAAGTAACAATAGTAATCGTTTGTTCTATACCACATACCCCTACTTCGAAAAACTGCACAATTTCACGCACCTGTCCAAGGTCACTAAATCGTCTATAAAAAGCTGTATATTCATCGTTTAGTCCCGAAATTTAAATTTAAAGTAACGTCTTTCATTTACTTAGAACGGAAAACCCAAAATATGTGCTTTTATAAACGCGTATATGTAGAAAACATCATGCTCACGTGTTCGATTAGATCAACGAAGCTGGAGCGTTTTATGTCAAAATTTACATACATGATTAAGAATGATTCCCTCCGCAGTTCCGGAATTGTACGACGTTCTACCTTGCTACCTACAACCGAATCACGTTAGGGACCAATGGAAATCATTCACACAGAGACGCACGTACACACACACACAGGCACGCGCGCGCGCAGTTCATTTAAACAATAACAAAACTGAATTCAAATAATAGCGCTTTATTCAAAATAAACGCGGACAAATGTATACTAGAATATATATTTTGTATATCATTACGTCACGAAACAAAATTAGTTCAATTTTGTTTACGTTATATTTTTGTTAAGAAAATTCTATATACAAGGCGTAAAAAGTGCAAAGTATGGTGTTCAAAATGACAAATTGTGACGCATGAAATGACAAAGTGTGACGCATAAAATGACAAAAATCGATGTAAAAAATAACAAAGTCTGTTTTGTTTAGAAATAAAGCCTGTTTTGTTCAATAACGGAGTTGGTTTCGAAACAAAACAAAGTTTGATCGAATTTTCCTACTGTATTTCTATATAGAATGACAAAGTCTAATCGGTTTGCGGACAAAGTCGGTTTTGTTCAAAATTGAAAACGATTATATTCACTGTCAAAGTCTGCGTGAAAAATATACAAAGTAAATGTACAATATCATCAAAGTCTGCGTGGAAAATATACAAAGTGTACGTAAAATATTGACAAAGTGTACGTAAAATATTGACAAAGTGTACGTAAAATATTGACAAAGTGTACGTAAAATATTGACAAAGTGTACGTAAAATATTGACAAAGTGTACGTAAAATATTGACAAAGTGTACGTAAAATATTGACAAAGTGTATGTAAAATATTGACAAAGTGTACGTAAAATAATGGCGGTCTAGAAACTTCACAACGTCCGTATCATTTAAAAAGTTGGACATACGTTTTTATACGTTCACGCACTTTCTTCCATCCAATCCACCATCATATCTACTAGCTCTTCATCCGACAAAATTTTTTCTTCGGTTTTATACGGACACAAAGTGATATCTAATGGTACAGTGTGTATACCGTCATCGAGCACTCGGCGCTTGCAATAGAAATAAGAAAATCCGCAGCGCGTCTGATCATAGCTGTATATGCGATTTCCTCGCACCCTGAACCCCTTGTTACTCCCGGAGGCTGGTATACCGGTCTTTAACACTCGTTTAAAGATGTTCAAAGGATTTTTGAGAAAACGTTTAGAAACGCCTTTACAGCTAAATTTACATTCTTTAGTCATCACCGGGCGTGCTTTACGTCGTTTTTGACCTTTGGCTTTTCTCAGAAGTCTAGTAGAGGCCATAATCGAACTCGTGGCTTTAGAGGCGACGTCGCGGCTTACAATATAGGTCTTGGAACACAAACCTAACATTTGATTTCCCGAGAATTCGACCTTAAACGTCCCAATTTTTCTCGCATCGTAACGAGAGTGTTTGTCGCAACATTCTCTGGGCAACCAGCGATCTTCGCCGGTATTGTACTTATCATCGCACAATCCCGTTATCCCGCGTTGATACTCAGTTCGCAATTCGGGTTTGACAACCTCTGCCAAACTCGGCGCAGCTATACCGAAGTAGGCCGAGTCCGTATCGGTCTCAGCAAATTCGAAGTCATTACGATCCACGTAATAGTCTAGGAAATCGTAATAGAAACCTAGCATCCTTAATTTGGCGTATTGCAGAATAAAATAGCCTAACTGTATAGGCATATCCATGTTGATCATCGCCTTTGCCGACTCAATTTCGTAGAGTCCGTCTTCCGCATCGAGGCACGACATGGACCTAAATCTAGGATCATTCACCTTGAAGCACGCCCGATTTTCGTCAGCCGCGTACGTAACGTTTCGATGTTTGGTTTTATCCATGATCATCGAACCGTACCTGCAATGGAACGGATAAATTTATAATATTCGAATAAATTAATAAAACACCATCTTCGTCGATAAGTAAATAATAAGGATATTAATAAATAAATGAATAGGAGAACTTACTAACTGCGATAACGTAGCCAAAAAACTTGATATTGGGTGTTGATTCGTCTAATTAGAAATTATTAGGCTAGAAAGTATCAACAAAAAAATTGTCATCAAATTTTTTCTCCAGTGGAAAATTCAAGTCTCAGTAGAATAAAATGGGTGGGTACTCCACTTCAAAATTAGATTGAACTATATTTGAAATTAATTTCGACATAAAATTACGCTGGATTGATAGAAAAATGGTTAACCTGTTGCCAGGTAACATTCTTACTGCATTCCATAGCTTTATTTTGAAGTTTGACTATGCTAAACTCGCTGGAATGAATCAATCCAGCACCTGCTCCATTGCAACGAATAGGAAGGAATTGTAACCGAAACCCAGATCAAAATTCAGAAAGGTTTCGGTTACATAATTACAACTAGAGAACTTACGCGCTATTCCCGATCAACTTCATCGTATCTCCGATAATAGCCATTTCTTTGCAAGCGTCACCGGCTCGTCTCGCATCACTGACTTCGTCGGCGAAGGACTTGAAACAAGCCATCTTCCTATATTCGACGACTTGATATATTTTAGTGACTTCTAGCCCGTGATCTAAGTACCATTTCAAAAGCGGGGTGGCGATTAAGATCTTTCGAGCTCTTAGACCGCTTACCAGCAGGCGTCTAGGTCTGTCGGAGAGGCCCTGTGACCAGGTATAGGCCTGCATGTGCTCGCCCATGTCGTCGAATGTGACATCGTTATTGCAAAATAAGGGGCACATCTCCGAAAAATACTCTTTAGGGGGGAGAGCTCTTTTGAATTCTAGTCCCCATTGATCAGGGACTTCGATGTCGATTTCGAGCATACCAAACAAACCCCCGAATCGGACCGCATTCAATATCTGTTTCTCCGTTACTTTTCCACGATGTTTTTGCGAGAAGAGGGGGCGGGACTCGTAAATGATATCGTAGATTTTCTTGTGGGTTTGGCAATATTTCTTAAACTCGCATTCCCACATTTCTACGACCGTGTAACCGGCTTTTCGCAAATAGTCGGTGATTTCACCCGTTTTTCGTAATCTCGCCTCTCTACCGTCCCTCCAAGCCTTGTCGGTAATTTTTTCGGTTACTATACAATCGTGTCCGTGGTGATAACAGCCCTGGAACGTAATAATAACGTTATAGAGTGACGAATCATCGTTTCGAACAAGACCGTAATGGTTGACCTATATATTTACGTATGTAGATAAATACTAATGAAGTACTGAAAAAGTAGGTCAAACAACAACGAAATATCTTAGTTCCATACGGAAAAAAGTGAATAGATGCGAGAAAATCGCATTTTAACAGTATTAAGAAGTTCTTTTTCGAACGATACTATATAGAAAAATTCTTTTTTTAATGAATTAGGCCCGAGTAAAACATTTAATTTCGATGAAACGTCTATTTTTTATGGCATTGACTAGCGCGTGATTGTTAACCTAATCGCTTACAGTAAATTGTGACGTCATAAACGACGCGTTTTAATTGATCTAAATAACGTCGGTAATGTCGACGTTTACTTGACCTACTACGGGTCAATTAGGTCAACAGCCACGAATATTTAAACAACTCGTGTTGCACTCTGTTCCATTTAATATTTTAAATAATTACCTGAAATTGATAAACCGTGTTCGTGGCGCTTTCGAAACCATCCACGGGATGTCGGCCGATCTTGACTTCCTTCCCATTATTGCGAGCGTGAAGTATATGTTTACCTTCGTATTTAATGAGGTAATTCAGCCAGTTAAAGGCTTGCATATACTTATCTCGGAATTCGGGACGAAACTCGTTTTCCGCGTAGCGTCGAGCGAAAACTCCTTCTGGCATGTCTTGACTTATAGCCCACAAGTACAAAGCATTGGCGTCGTAACCCACAATTTTCTGACAGAGAGTTCGTCCCCTCAAAAGAGTTTCGCCGGCTTTAAGGTACCTACGTACGATAAGAAAATAACAACAATAATGAAAATAAATTCGTTATTAACAAACAAACACGTGCACAAATAAAATAATGTTAAATTCCATTCGATTAAACCTCACGATAAATGGCAGAGCAGCCCATGCTAATCGAATGGAATGATCTGCCAGTTCAATTCTCATCCGCTATACTAGATAATAATGATAATATTATTAACGATGATAATAATAATAATAATAATAATAATAATAATAATAATAATAATAATAATAATAATAATAATAATAATAATAATAATACTCACCTCGTAAATATAATGCTTGGTCCACCTACTATATTTGCTTTGATCGTGTCATGGAGATCGCTATTTTTTTATCTATGGTTGAAAATTCGGCCCCTTGCTCTTTCGCCGACTTGAACAGCATGATTCTACTTAATCCCGGGACACTCATCGCGATTTTAAATATATCTATTCCCTTGTCGAAGTAGAATTTCTGCATTCTTTCTACCGCCGTTACGAATGGTTTTGTATCCCCCTGGTTATACCAAATGAGGAAATCTTTGAATGTGGTCATTTTCTTGTCGCGCCATATTTGTTGACAGAAACTGTAATTTTCCTCAGAAATATTCGTCCCTTTCAGCGAACTATAGAAAGCTTCTTTAGGGGGCAATTCTGTTTCTTGTAATTTACCAAAATCATCGAACCATTCGTAAGGGAAAAAGCCTAGAACGATAAATCGATAATAATAATTAAGAGATTTTACAGGCCCGTAGGAACAGGGGGGGGGCTAGACCCCTACGGACCTGTTATATAACATTTTTGCACATTTCTTTTATATTTTGAACCACGGTCTTATATATACGTGAAAGAAATTGAATCGAATTTAATTAAACGCGATTCGTATATTTATATATAGTTTATTTACCTTTGCTTTCATCGACCTTGTAGGCTTTCAAGAAGCCGCTGTAACTTATTCCCGGAGCAAGAAAGAAGGATTGATCTAAGAATTTGAACTGATCCGTCGAAATACAGGCGTAAGCATTGGCCTTTTTCACCACGAAACTGTTCTCAGCGCTGGGCAGATTAAGATGCTTGGCGAGCTTTCTTTTAACGAGATTTAAGTCGTATTTGGCGCTGCAATATAATAATAATAAGATAATAATAATAATAATAATAATAATAATAATAATAATAATAATAATAATAATAATAATAAAAATAAATGATAATAAATGATAACGAATAAATAAGAATAATATCGGGAAAAAAAGTTAATAAATGATTACTATTACTCTTATTTTCAAATAAAGCGGTTTAATCTTTCCCAAAAGTCCTAGTTGAATGATTTACCTGTTAAATCCCAAGACTGGTAAGACTGCCATGTACCCTTTCAACTTGCCGCAGAGATTCTCTAGTTTTTCCTTTTCCAGACGGTCTTCCCTCTTTTCTTCATTCAGGCTATTCATTTTTTCTTTAATGGGCTCCAAATATTTTGCCCATTTTGCCTCGGCTTCGGCGAAGCTTTTTTCTTGTATAAGCGCGAGCCCCGCTATCATTTGTTGAAGCAATTCGTCCAAATTGTCGTGGACGAAACATCGCGGTTCTGTGTAACCCTCGACATTCGAACAAATGCTCACGCTGATCGGGATGTGCTCGTGAGTCCAATTCAATTTGGCCGTACCCTCATCTCGTACTTTTCGTAGCAGGCTTTCGAAGTCGAATACAGCGAAGTAGGGAAAAATCCTATCAGATTCCGGAACGTGAATCCCTATCTCGTCCAGCTGTTGGAATACAGTTTTCGGCTCTTTATAGAAAGCACCGGGGTACCTGTATTTGGTGAAAACCTCGCGAAAATCTTAGAAAAATCCAAATTAGCCCCCCCCCCCTCAATATTCAGGACAAGGGCTTTAACCCTCCCCCCCTATGAAATTGCTTCCTACGGACCTGTTATATAACATTTTTGCACATTTCTTTTATATTTTGAACCACGGTCTTATATATACGTGAAAGAAATTGAATCGAATTTAATTAAACGCGATTCGTATATTTATATATAGTTTATTTACCTTTGCTTTCATCGACCTTGTAGGCTTTCAAGAAGCCGCTGTAACTTATTCCCGGAGCAAGAAAGAAGGATTGATCTAAGAATTTGAACTGATCCGTCGAAATACAGGCGTAAGCATTGGCCCTTTTCACCACGAAACTGTTCTCAGCGCTGGGCAGATTAAGATGCTTGGCGAGCTTTCTTTTAACGAGATTTAAGTCGTATTTGGCGCTGCAATATAATAATAATAAGATAATAATAATAATAATAATAATAATAATAATAATAATAATAATAATAATAATAATAATAATAATAATAATAATAATAATAATAATAATAATAATAAATGATAATAAATGATAACGAATAAATAAGAATAATATCGGGAAAAAAAGTTAATAAATGATTACTATTACTCTTATTTTCAAATAAAGCGGTTTAATCTTTCCCAAAAGTCCTAGTTGAATGATTTACCTGTTAAATCCCAAGACTGGTAAGACTGCCATGTACCCTTTCAACTTGCCGCAGAGATTCTCTAGTTTTTCCTTTTCCAGACGGTCTTCCCTCTTTTCTTCATTCAGGCTATTCATTTTTTCTTTAATGGGCTCCAAATATTTTGCCCATTTTGCCTCGGCTTCGGCGAAGCTTTTTTCTTGTATAAGCGCGAGCCCCGCTATCATTTGTTGAAGCAATTCGTCCAAATTGTCGTGGACGAAACATCGCGGTTCTGTGTAACCCTCGACATTCGAACAAATGCTCACGCTGATCGGGATGTGCTCGTGAGTCCAATTCAATTTGGCCGTACCCTCATCTCGTACTTTTCGTAGCAGGCTTTCGAAGTCGAATACAGCGAAGTAGGGAAAAATCCTATCAGATTCCGGAACGTGAATCCCTATCTCGTCCAGCTGTTGGAATACAGTTTTCGGCTCTTTATAGAAAGCACCGGGGTACCTGTATTTGGTTCTGTTGTCACACTTTGTGACGTGCCCTTTAAAGGTGGAGTTCCTTTCAAAGACGCGGTCACATAGGGGGCATTTGTACTGTTTGGCGTAGTTCGCGAAATCCTTGATGTACGAAAGATGATTCTTGAAATGATTCAAATACATCGTTTCCTCGTATCTGGCGGCTGTTTTGAAAATTTGGATAGCTATTCCATCTTCCGCCAGTTCGTACACATTGAGGTTTATGCCGAAACATTGTTCGAAATAAACAAGTTGATTCAACTGAAGACCTTCGTAACCCTTAGCTGTAACGTGTCTTATATCTTTTTGCAGCGTTTTGAATTGATATTCCCGCCATTCGTTATATAATTGAATGGGGTCTTGGTTTCTGTGAACGGCCAAGCATCGAAAGGCGCAGAGATTGTCGTTGAACTCGCGATTATGCCTATCTTTTTCCAGACCGATGATGGCTTTGTGACATTTAATGTGGTCCGGTAACGGTTCCTTGACGCCCCCCAAAACGAAATGTGTGTTAAAGACTTGAAAACGAACGTTCGTAATCAATGCCAAACGCCATTTTGAGGTAGGCCTGATTTTCGACATCTCGTGAACGAGGTCTAAATCGTTTAATTTGTCTGCCACGCGCCTGAGATCGGATCTTCTGCCTATGAATACGGGTTCGTCGAATACCGCTAAATTGGTAAAGGGACGAAAATATCTATATTCCCCGCTTTGCACGTGCTTTAAAATCATACCGAAAGTCAAATTCACAAATGTCCCGCCTAATCCTTACCTTTTTTCCTTTTTGTGTTCGCTGAATTTTATGCGCCCTTGACATCACTGAAAGTTTCCGATGATCTCAGTTCTATGACGGGAAATATCTATTGTTAATCCTAAATTTTGTAACAAAAGACCATCGTCAATCCTAAATTTTTACGAACTCTTAATTAAGGGTTAAAAGGGACATCTTGTTTATGGTGTATGTTTAGATAGTTTTATCAATAACGAGTTAAATTTCCATTGTCCGTTTACTTCTATTGTTAGCGGAATAATGGATTTTACGTCCCAGGTATTGTCTGAACTCTTAATTAAGGGTTAAAAGGGATATCTTGTTTATTGTGTATGTTTAGATAGTTTTATCAATAACGAGTTAATTTTCCATTGTCCGTGAACTTCTATTGTTAGCGGAATAATGGGTATTACGTCCCAGGTATTGTCTGAACTCTTAATTAAGGGTTAAAAGGGATATCTTGTTTATTGTGTATGTTTAGATAGTTTTATCAATAACGAATTAACTTTCCATTGTCCGTGAACTTCTATTGTTAGCGGAATAATAGGTATTACGTCCCAGGCATTGTCTGAACTCTTAATTAAGGGTTAAAAGGGACATCTTGTTTACGGTGTATGTTTAGATAGTTTTATCAATAACGAGTTAACTTTCCATTGTCTGTGAACTTCTATTGTTAGCGGAATAATGGGTATTACGCCCCAGGTTCCTCATTGCCTGTGAACCTCTATTGTTAGCGGAATAATAGGTATTTCGCCCCAGGCATTGTCTGAACTCTTAATTAAGGGTTAATCACCTTATCACCTGGACAGAACACTCTTAGTCACAGCCCGTTAACGCAATACAGTACTTTTTATAGGCGATGACTTACGATCATTACAGCTCATCGTTAATTTACCCTTTCCCAAACGACAAAATTTAGGGTGATCCACTTCAAAAACTGTCACAAAAGACAAAATGGATGTTATAAAAGATGGAATTTATGTAAAATATGGTACAGAAAATATTGAGACAAAAGGAGAAACTGCTGGTTATCTGCAGTTTGTTCTTTCGTTTCAATGTTTCCCCAAACATTTTCTTTTCGTTTCAATGTTTCCCCAAACATTTCCTTATAGGGATGTCAAAACCGGGTCTTGTTTGGGAAAGGTTAAGGACCATAATGATCATCGCGAAACTGATTTCCTCAAGATGGAAATGGATTATTTAGAGCAAGACAGTCGTAAGTGTACATGCAGTTACCACTGTTTTGCGTCATTTTATCCGTGTGTAGCTGATAAAAATTGCTGTAATTCACTAATATGTGCGTTGACCTATACATTTTTTTGAATTATTATCAGGACATGTCGCTTAATAAGGGAGTTTTATCAAATTCTATTAAGTAGAACTTGAAATATTTCCCAAAAATGTAAAGACATAAAACGCTCCAGCTTCGTTGATCTAATCGAACACGTGAGCATGATGTTTTCTACATATACACGTTTATAAAAGCACATATTTTGGGTTTTCCGTTCTTATTAAATGAAAGACGTTACTTTAAATTTAAATTTCGGGACTAAACGATGAATATACAGCTTTTTATAGACGATTTAGTGACCTTGGACAGGTGCGTGAAATTGTGATATTTTTCGATGTAGGGGTATGTGGTATAGAACAGACGATTAAACAGATCCTAAGATTTGCTTAGTTGCGCAACATTCAATTACTCGGACACAAAAGGGTTATTATCCGAGTACCGTAAGATTATCCGATATTTCTATTGTTACTTAAATGAACGGATGTTCCTTTGCGGAGACTGACTAATTCGATCAATTACTCGATCAAGATATCATTTTAGGAGATTAAAAGGGATTAAAACTGCGCATCGACGGTGTTGGGGGGGATTAAAATTTGTCGTTAGTCCGACCTAGATAATCCTTTCCCGAACGAGATCTAGTCTGATCGTGACATGTGAGAAAACATTGAGAGAAAACAATAAAACATTGAAACGAGGAAGAAAACATTGAGACAAAAGAAAACATTGAGACAAACAAGAATACCATTGGGAGAAGAAAGAAAACATTGAAACAAAAGAGAAAACATTGAGACAAAAGAAAATGCTGATAGCAGTAATCCCTTTCGTGATACTACGTCAGCGGTGAAACGGCCTATGGCGTTCTAGATAGAACTAAAAATAGACCGTGGGGAAAACCATTTTCGGGGGGGGGGGATTATGGGTGTGTCTTGAAAATAATCCCTAGGAAAAACCCGAAAAATGGGCGTGGCTCCCCTTCGATCCGTAACGTTGTTCCGACCTATAACGTTGCTCCGACTTATGACGTTGCTTCGGCTCTGAGTCCCCTGAATTGACGTCAGTGGTCAGCCAGCCTATGGTATTCTTGATAGAACTAAAAATAGACTGGAAAACCCGAAAATGGGCGTGGCTTGGGCGTGGCTGACCGTGATGTCACGTCCGGTATGAGGTCACTGGGAATTTCCCCGGAAATGGGCGTGGCTTGGGCGTGGCTGACCTCTGATGTAACGGGTCAATGGTCAACCACGCCTACTAACGTCATGGTCAATGATTAGCCACGCCCACTGCGTCATGGTCAATGATTAACCACGCCCATTTTTGGCTCATCGCTCATCCATATGGTACTCAAATGCATTGACATTTTCCGAAATTGAAAAATGAAAGTGGTGCTTTTAATGAGGGGCTGTAAACCTTAACGGAACACAAATGATACTCGATATGTTAATAAACCGAGTTATTTGTGGCAAGCTTATTCAGATTCAAATATAATGCCGATTGCACGAATGCTATTTTTTTCCGCTTATAGGTATACATGTATGAAGATACGTTTGTGACGTCATCAAAACAACACAAAATAGAGTACCATATGTATGAGCGAGGAGCCAAAAATGGGCGTGGCTAAGCTTCGACCATGACGTCAGTGGGCGTGGCTGATCATTGACCATGACGTCAGTGGGCGTGGTTGAAATGAGCGCTTTATTCAACCGACTAGTATGCGAAGTAACCCACTGTGGATATACAACCTACACTTTTTTTTTTGTTATCCGGCAGACTTTGTCATTTTTCTGGACCAATTTTGTCAATTTGGTTTATCTACTGTGTATATTTTTTACGCAGACTTTGACGTTGAACAAAACAGACTTTGTCCGCAAACCAATTAGACTTTGTCATTCTATATAGAAATATAGTTGGAAAATTCAATCAGACTTTGTTTTGTTATGAAACCAACTCCGTTATTGAACAAAACAGACTTTGTCATTTTTTCTGTCCAACTTTGTCATTTTGGACGTCAGACTTTGTCATTTTTTACGTCGAGTTTTGTTATTTTCGCCAAAATAATTATTTGAACATAACACAAAAGACGAAAATGCTATTGTTGTAAAATAATACGGACCTTCAAATTTCCCATACTTTTTTTAAAACATAGAGACAAAAGATGAAATTGTCTTAATTTCAAGGGATGTGGCCTTAGTATTTGTCAACGGAGCTATACGCATCCGATTAGTGCGCGAAGTAACCCACTGTGGATATACAACCTACACTTTTTTTTTATTATCCGGCAGACTTTGTCATTTTTCTGGACCAATTTTGTCAATTTGGTTTATCTACTGTGTATATTTTTTACACAGACTTTGACGTTGAACAAAACAGACTTTGTCCGCAAACCAAGTAGACTTTGTCATTCTATATAGAAATACAGTAGGAAAATTCAATCAGACTTTGTTTTGTTATGAAACCAACTCCGTTATTGAACAAAACAGACTTTGTCATTTTTTCTGTCCAACTTTGTCATTTTGGACGTCAGACTTTGTCATTTTTTACGTCGAGTTTTGTTATTTTCGCGTCGAGTTTTGTTATTTTCGCCAAAATAATTATTTGAACATAACACAAAAGAAGAAAATGCTATTGTTGTAAAATAATACGGACCTTCAAATTTCCCATACTTTTTTTAAAACATAGAGACAAAAGATGAAATTGTCTTAATTTCAAGGGATGTGGCCTTAGTATTTGTCAACGGAGCTATACGCATCCGATTAGTGCGCGAAGTAACCCACTGTGGATATACAACCTACACTTTTTTTTGTTATCCGGCAGACTTTGTCATTTTTCTGGACCGGTTTTGCTAATTTTGTTTATCTACTTTGTACATTTTTTACGCAGACTTTGACGTTGAATAAAACAGACTTTGTCTACAAACCGAGTAGACTTTGTCATTCTATATAGAAATACAGTAGGAAAATTCAATCAGACTTTGTATTGTTATGAAACCAACTCCGTTATTGAACAAACCAGACTTTGTCATTTTTTCTGTCCAACTTTGTCATTATGGACGTCAGACTTTGTCATTGTTTACGTCGAGTTTTGTTATTATCGTAATAAGGATTCTTTCAATATATCAAAATCAATTAAATTTAAGCGGTCAAGGGTTTTCGGTATACATGTAACATTATATTAACGTTTAATGTGGAAGGTACTTCGCCTATAAGATACTTTGTTCGCCACACAATGAATTATACAAGCGCATCTTTGAAGCGGATAACTCAATTTTTAAGATTCTGGAACTGTACTGGTTGTAATTTTATCGAATTTTAGCTACATAATATGTATATTTTATAGCGTTTGATATCAAATATCAATTATATATATATATATATATATATATATATATATATATATATACTTAAACTCACCAACTTATTGGGACTCTACTCTAAAACCAACTTATTGGGCCCAACCAGAAATAGCCGTATTATGAACATGTACGTGGGTTCAATTTTCTTCTTACTGTCTTGGTAGAACACGTATACGAATATATATGTGAAAATCAAAGGAGAAGAGGGTTAACCATGGTACACCAACTTGTTGGGTCAGGCCCAATAAATACTTGGGGCTTTGACCCAATAATGTTGTATAAAATATCGACCCAATAATATAATATATACATGACCCAATAATGTTGTATAAATGATTGACCCAATAGTAGAATATACATGACCCAATAATGTTGTATAAAATATTGGCCCAATATTAGAATATACATGACCAATAAAAGTATATACATAATCCATTAATCGTAGTTAAATGATGACTCACCCTGGGCTAATATTTGCTAAATATTGCCATTATAATTGAGTTTACAAAGATAACAATATTTTGAATTTGAATTTCAGCCAATCCCTGTATTAAAGATTTGATTACTATATCTGTTTTCTTCATTTCGATAATTAATTAAAAGATTCTCTTCAAAATAAGGATACTTTAACATTTAGATGTATTTAAGAAAGACTGGTTTAATCTTTGTTATAAAAGGCATTTTCCCACCTTCTCTCTTTCAAACCGAATTCAAATAGGCCAAGTATTTACAGAAATATTGAGGAATTTCTGAAATTCATACGGCAAATTTGTCAGTAAGAACCCACATTTATGTTGTTGTACTCTTTTAATCTCAGGCCAAATATGAAATATATGTCGTTCAGGTTACAAGTGGAAAAAAGAGCCGTCATAGACGGATTATGCTCCCCGAATAAGTGTTTGTCACAAAATAAAAACTATCATAAAATAAGCCCCCTTTTCTCATGACAGATTGTTTGTACACACATTATTTATAGAATATAATATGGTCTAGAACATCATATTCATCACATAAGTACAAAATTTCATTAAATTCTGCACATTAGATGAAAGAGAAATTAGAAAAAAACTGATTTTTACACTCATTCCCCCTTTTCCATGACACAGCCTCAAATTAAGAAACAGAGAAAAGGGTCCCTAAGGGTTATCCCAGGGAGTTCACATGTGAAGTTTCATTGAATTTGGTTCAAGGGTTGCTGATATCTGGTTGTGGACGGACGGACGCACGGAAGGACGGACGGACAGGCAGCGTGTCTACTATATTCTCAAACGAAATTCATAAATAACTTATTTCACCAATATACTTGTAAGTTTGGACCACAGACTAAAAAAAAGATAGAACGTTCGTTCTTATTTTAAAGACATATCTACTGAGCCTCCCCCCATCCCCGCCCGCCAAATAGGCTGGTTTAAACTTAATACGATAAAAAAAGTACTAACATGCAGAAACTATCGTCGGTCACGCTCAACACGGCGTCACTACAGCTTACAGCCCCTCTAACAACCGGTCGTACGTGCTCCTGCGTGCGGTCTGCGTGCGGTCTGCGTCTAAAACGTACGTTTAGTCGTGCGATGCACGCACGTGCAACGTACGATTTTGGTGGACGCAACCACGACACAGACTGCACGCAGCAAAGAAAATTGACCGCACAATATTTTGAGGCGCTCTTACAACCTGTCGTGCGTCTTTATAAATCGTGCGATTTTGCAGAGTTTTAAAACGTGCGATTTAAAAAGACGCACGACGGGTTGTAAGAGAGGCTTATGTTGTGTTGTGAAGTAAATAGTAAATTATTTCGAATGGATAATTCTGAGTTGATTGTCTCTTTAGGAGGCATATATATGTTCTGCGCAAAGTAGGAATTAGTACAATTCTAGAATTGTCCTGCGCAAAGTAGGAATTCTTACTTTGTCCGCCGATTCCGGAATTGTACCGGACAATTCTAGAATTGCGCAGAGCCTATAAATCGTATATTTGCATTCCTACTTTGTTCTGTGCGCAAAGTAAGAATATTTTGGACACAGTGAGAATGCTAAGTTTGGTGCAAAGTGAGAATAAAAAGATGGTAATTTTCGAATAATTTGCAATATAATGTACAATTTATATCGTAGTTTGCTTACTTGCGTTGATTTCTTTCCCTTCCTTGTAATCGTGTTTTTGTGTTTTTCCCCTTTTTTAAAAAAAATAGTTTCACATGTATTTCTAACCATCATTGTATTGCAAAACGTGTCTATTCCTTTTAACAACTGTATAAGAATTTACGAAGATGTGACTATTAGTAAAGAAAATATTGATGCAAAAGGATAAAATGCTGGTCATTGGCATTTTCCTGTCTTGTCTCCAAGTTTTGTCAGGAACTTTGTCATTTCGGGAAAGGGTTAAAGTATTATGACAATCTTTGGATTAACTATTGTAACAATACTATCAAACGTCTCAGTCTGTATTCGAGTAATTTGTCTCAGCTTTTCTTATTCACACCTTATAGATTTGAAACTACAACACGGAAATGTACCCTTAATATACGTTCATCAGCCGTTGTACATTTAATTAACAGTGTAACAAGGGCGGATATAGGGGTGGGGTCAGGGGGTCATGACCCCCCCCCCCCCGGAATTGGCCGAAACTTAAATTTTGACATATAACTTTACATATTTAACACATTTTAAGCCATCATTTGGGCTTTGACCCCCCCCCCCCCCCCCCCTGGGAAAAAAAGCTGGATCACCCTTGCAGTGTAGCACTTTTTTTTATAATAAAATAACATACTATTTGAATTCAAATAATTAACAATTCAATTATACGCATACATTAATCTTCATGTTTATAGTAGGCTAGGTGTTACGGCATTCTTACTTTGTACCCACTATTCTTACATTGCGCAGACAGTTAAAAATCGATAATCGATTCTTACTTTGTCCCGATTCTTACTTTGCGCACGGCCAATTCCGGAATTGTCCGCGCAATTTAGGAATTCTTACTTCGCCCGACAAAGTAAGAATTCCTACTTTGCGCAGGACAATTCTGGAATTGTACTAATTCTCACTTTGCGCAGAACATATACATGTAGATTTTAACCCTTTCTGTACAAATAGAAAAAAGATGACATCGTTTTATTTCATCCCATCCAAACTGATTTAGCACAATTATGTAAACATACCTTGATATTTTTTTACAGATATCATCCGAAACTTTGGAAAATAGGCGAAATGTGTTTTGAGGAAAAAGAAGATAATACTGATTATTATACAGTAAACCTTCTATTTATGTATAGTCTGTAAATATTGACCTGAGCCCGACGAATATCCAATGAGTAATTGTCACTGGTGGTGAACTCGGCCAAAGCGTTGGACGTTTTTTCGCGATCATAGTATTCCGTCGGTGTTGTTATAGAATATCGTAACTACGGCTTCGGTAATCCCGGTCTATTTTTAGAACAAATTCATTGTCATTAGAAAAACTATCCAATCAGATCTTTAAACTCGCATTTAAACGCAAAATATCTGTACCTTGTTGTAGCGAAAAACGTCCCTCGCTTTGGACGAGTTCACCACCAGTGATTGTGACACGGAAGAATCCATACATGCCACAATAATACACTGTCAAGCTGAGTCGATAGTTTCCATAAGAATTGTGACTTTGTATTCTGCACATGCTTCTCGTGCCAATCTATATCTGAGAGAGATTATTCCGCATCACAATTACTCATTGCATATTCAACAGGTTCGGGACAATATTTACGGACTATCAAACACATTGACAGGAAACAAGCGCATTTTTCGGGCTTATTTAAGACGTAGTATGTAACTAGTGAATACATGAAGCTGCTGATATAAGCACAGCAATATGTTTTTAGATAATATATGTTTTATATATCATTCTAAAAAAATTGAAAAACAAAAGACAATACATTGTGCTTGTTACTTTGTAAGAAAACACTTTTTCCTGCCATCTTGAATTCTTAGAGACGCAATTTTACCTGGTCTTTCGTTGCAAAATTTGACTTTCACAATCTTAATTAAAATCAGGGTATTTATTTAAAGAGAATAAAGGACATGTTAACAATATGACACAAAACTGTAAAGACTCATTTATATTGGTATACATGTTCTATCAAGACAGTAGTAAGAAAGTTGAACCCATGTACATGTCCATAATACGGCTGTTTATGGTTGGGCCCAATAAATGGGTTTCAGAGTAGAGACCCAATAAGTTGGTGAGATTAAGTGTGATACATGTGTATCATGTATATACTGGTATATATTTTGGAAACCTACTTGCATGCCATCAGGACTTAAGGCACATAACTCTATGGACTTATGTGCAACTTCCATATATATCTGTGATATTTTCTTATATAACGGCACTTCCTATCTATTTTGCACATGCTTTTATGACCATAATATCAGCCTCTAAACAACGATCCGTTACTCTGACATTTGTTAAAAGTAATTTTACCCTCTTCGGGTTTTTTTTACTATTCAGCACTTGATAGTAGCGCTTGACTGTCCTGAGAATCTCTTGTTTTGATTATTAGGAAAAATGTTAGTGTTGCTTTAAAGTGTCCCTGAGTGTAGTTAAGCTGCATTGAATGAATGTACATAAATATAAATATTGACGGTTGTACAGACTACCTAAAGATAACAAGACATTGTAGTTTGTGTCTGACACAAAAAAAATAGTAACAACAAAATTAATTAGGAAAAAATCCCAATTTTTAGCTTCTGGCCAACGGGTGACGACCAGTGAGCTACTGCTATGGCGGTGTGTCCATTTTGCGTCTGTCGACAAAATTCTATCCGGAATTTCTGAGAAAGTCTAAAGGTAGCCTACAAAGTGCACAGTTTCTTTTGTGTTTAAGTGAAACTCTGTGTCTGGAACACGTAAACATTGGTATTTTAACACAGTTGTATGTGACAAGGTCCGGTTAAATACAACATCACGACCGGAAAAACATCAAAAGTACAACATATTTTTGGATGCTGATTTGTATGTAACCAGATACAACTCTGCGTCCACATCGCTCCACTGTTTTTCACTGTCAACTTTTACTTTTTACAGTCATGTTAGGTCATTGAACATACTATCAGGTAAAAGAAATCAAGAGCTGTAGTACGGATTGGCCAATCTGAGTAATTATTTCTGTCCGAAATTCGAATGCAGTTAATTTAGTACTACCAAACTTAGTATTTAATTAAAGTAACACTTGGAAAACATTGATAAAACTGGACCTTGATTGGTAAAATTAGCTAAAATTATTTTCCTTTTGATCTCTAATAATGCAGTGCACCATTCAATGACGCAAATTCTGACGGCCAGATCTTTTTCTCAAACCTTAAATATCTAGCATGAGCCCCCTTTAAGCCATGATGAAAAAGTGCTCAGGAAGTGGAACAACAGTTCAGTACAACACCCCGTCATATGCACGACAAAACAACATATAGTAACGGGAAAAGTAATTGTGCGGTATTTATTTACTTTATTTATTTGAATTTGTTATTTTTTAGTTTAGATTGGAGACATTTACATGAAATATCTCTTGTATGGGTCCGACTTAGTGTCTTTAATTACACACACACGGACGTTCGACGTTAACGCGTTATTTGATACGTTTATGTAACTAGACAGCCCTGGCGGTCTGGAAGCGCTCCACAGGCCTGACTGTTTGTCTTGTTGAATGCAATTCCAAAGGTTTAGGCTGCGCAAACAAGCAAATGCATGACCAAGCTGAAAATTACAAGCAAATAGGATGTACGGTCAGTAAGATTCTGTGAAAGTTCTGTATTGATTAGTAAATACTAATGGTTGTCATAGAGAAAATAAAGCCGAAAATGGCAGTTTTGTCAATTTCTAGGGCACATAACTCATGTTATAAATTCAGATCAGGCTAAAAATTATACCAAGGCAAGATCTAATAATCTCCAATATTCTGCCCTAGTTTTGTCTTGATCAATATTTGTAGTGGCTAGAGTGAAAACAAAGTCAAAATAGAGCCAAAAATTGCAATTTTGTCAATTTCAAGGGCACATAACTCATGATATAAAATTAAGATCAAGCTGAAAATTTAACCAAGGCAAGATCTTATGATAACCAACATTCTATACAAGTTTTGGCCTGATTGATCAATATTTGTAGTTGCTAGAGTGAAAACAATGTCACAATAGAGCCGAAAATGGCAATTTTGTCAATTTCAAGGGCACATAACTCATGGTGTAAAATTCAGACCAAGCTGAAAATTATACCAAGGCAAGATCTTATAGTCAACTACATTCTGTCCTAAGTTTGTCTTGATTGGTCAATATTTGTAGTTGCTAGAGTGAAAACAAAGTCAAAATAGAGCCGAAAATTGCATTTTTGTCAATTTCAAGGACACATAACTCATGATGTAAATTTCAAACCAAGCTGAAAATTACACACAGGCAGGATATTATGATTACATAATTATATTCTGTCAAAGTTTTGTCTTGATTGATCAATATTTATAGATTTTAGAGTACAAATAAAGTCAAAATCAGCTATTTTTGACATTCAAGGGCAGATAAGTCAGGTTATTCTGATTCAATCCAAATTCTTTGAAGGAATCTGAGAGAGAGAGAGTCACCCAATGATCATTCCTGTGAAGTTTGTTTGAAATCCATCCATTTTTAAAGAAAAAGTTTACGGACTGACGCACGGACGCACGACGGACACAACGCCATGACAATAGCCCGCTGGCCTGCACGTTTATATGCATATTCCAGAGTGTAATGCTCATGAAAGGGTCCGTCTGACGTTTTTGTGAGAGAAACGTAGTATCGGAATTTTGAGGCAATTTCAAAAACTTGGCAGCATCAGTGATTTGCAAAACTCGATACGACCACACGTTACGTCATTACGAATGGTCAACCTTAATAACCACATGCGAAATCGAATGTAAAAGGAAAGGGGGTGCACAAAAGAGGGACTATAATACAGAAATGCTCCCATTTTTAGTTTTTTACTAAATAAAAATTGGTACGATAAAGGGTCATGAATATACAAATGTACCTTTTTATTGGGTCCTAAATAATATATATATATATATGTGTACCGGTATAGGCTACTACTATTGGGTCATCAAATACTATTATTGGGTCATATATATACTATTATTGGGTCATATATATAATATGTATGCAACACACACAGGTTCTGTGTACTTTTCGTGCAACATGAAAGAAATCAGGAAACCACAAAATAGAGCGATCAAAGGACTTAGAGCAAAACAATTGTTACTACAGTTTGTAAAATTTTACTAAAGGAAAAACCTTCATAATTTTCTTGATGTAATGTATGTTCTTTTTTGACTTTTCTATAAATGTCTATTCAAACACAATCTATTCATTATTTTTCATATTGTGGTCAGACGGACGGACGGACAGACAATCAGACGTGCGGACAGTTAGCGATTACAATAGCTCACCCTTAAGCACTTTGTGCTCACGTGAGCTAAAAAGAAGACAGTGATTAGCAGTGATGCGATATGGACGCAGAGTGGTATTCAACCGAACCTTAATGCCGGGTCACATGCAATTGTGTTAAAAAAATATACTGAACCTCAGAAATAACACACCACTTACATTTTCACCATATCTTTCTTTATTGTGTTACTTTTTCAAACTGTACAACCACTACCCAAACTGATATCAGTTTATTCGTTTCTGATAAAAAAAATTGCTTGGCTACATAAAGGCAATCAAGCGTGACGAGAGCGCAAACGTGACTACTCTCTACAGTAAAAGTCACAAAACCAGAACTACGTATGACCCTTTTACAGAATAATACAGTCTGTGCTTCGTCAGCGCATGGAACTGACCACAATTTGGATTCTGGTCACTGGCATGACACTCCACTTTTCCTTAATCGCTTCGCACTTTAACAAGCATACATTTTGAGCTGCAGTTGGAACCATTGGCGCACCCCTTTCCGGGCAGCACAGTACTGTCCCATTTTGTTGGAAACGTTCTCTAAGCCAGCCAAGTCTTGTGATGAAATCCCATAATGTGTGCAATAGATCGTGACGTCATCACTGCATGCAGCATTCCAATAGCAAGGTTGAAAGTCTTGACATTGTTTAAAGCATCAAAAACTTCCGACCGATTACACATATGGGTGTTTTCTTTCTTTCATAGACTGCATGTACCATATGCACCGATATGCTGGTTTGTGCACGATGTAAATACTGCGGCACGTGCAGAAAACCTGTTTACCAAGTTTGGACGGCTAGCGTCACGGATGCATGGATTTTGTGCTTAAGAGTGTTTTGTGTGCATGGCTAGTGTCCGGCGGATACCAAATAATACTGTGCCAACAAAATGAAAGATTTTGTTGAAAAAATATAAAACGAGAAAAAGTGGTGCGTAATTTCTGAGGTCCAGTATATGCTGTACGGCAGACCAATTTTGACGAGTTCTGAACACAGAATTGTGTATGTGATAAGGCTTTTACAGCATTTGCGAATTGTGTTTGACTGCTGTTCAACTGCCTAAGTACTGCCAAATCACAGCTTATTCCCTTCCGGAAAAAGACTGATTTTACGTCTAAAATGGCAAAGGCTTAGGAAAATATTGAGACAGTGGAAGAAAATGCTGAATATCAGCTTTTTATGCCATTGCCCTGACACTTCCTCCGCTATATCATACTCAATTTCAATCTTCATCTACATCCTTTTGTCATCTGCAGCAGCTTTTAAATTGGACCGTCATAAAATATTGTTGTTTGGGAAAGGCTTATGCACTGTCACATCACGGCCTATATCGTCAAGACAGTGAAAAAAGCGGACAGTGTGTAGCAGTGAAGCGATGTGAACGCGGAGTTGATTTTGACCGTTCCTTAAGGCTTGGTCACATGCAAGAAATGCGCAGTACGACAGACTGTTTTTGACGTGTTCCGGCCGTGATGTGGGTGCGGATTTGTGCACATATGATCATGCCTTTACATTAGTCTTCGTGGAAAAATTGGCTAAGGCTAAAAGAGTTTTAACGTCCCACTTAATTTCTAAGGTCATATGAAGACGGGACCATGCTTTAAAGTCTAATCCGAAAGACTGGAAAGGCGTGGGATTCGAACCCGCGACCATTGTGTAACAAGTCCGGTGCGTTACAAATGCACCAAATCCGCTCCCGTGGAAAAGTTGGACTCGGTCAAATACAACTCTTCGTTCATATCGCGTCCACATCACGTCTCAAATCTTTTAGACGTTGTTGATGTTGGACGTGGTAACAATTTTAGTCATGCCCTGTAGGGATTATTGCACTCAAATGCTGTTCCACTGCCAAAGTTATGCCATATCACGGCTTAAGCCTTGCCGAACAAGACCTTGATTTAACGCCCACGAAATTGCTGATTATCAGTATTTTCTGCCTTTGGCCATCATTTTCTCTGCTATATCAAACTAAAATTCAATCTTTGTCTACATAAATTTTATTTTTCTTCAGTAGCAGCTTTCTAACAGTCGCGTAAATGCCTTATTGGATGAGACGTACGTCAGATGCATTGTGTAAGAATTAGAGTTCGAATGGATGGTAAATGCCATCCCAGAAAGGGCATCAACCCAACCTGGATTCGCAACCCAAATTGATGGTCTGCGACGTTACCAATCTGAATGAATCCAGATAACATAATTTCATAATGTTACATCTGAAGATCGCGCATTAGGGGTCATCTTCTGTGACCTGGGAATTTCCATTTTTTCTATTTTTACACCAAACAATCAAAATGCTCGTTGCAAATGCAGGTCTGTTGTCCCTGACGACAACAACACCAAAGTGGCTGCGGTCGATAGACACGCGCTTGACACCGAGCAAAGAGCAAAGTCCGTTAGTTTTGAGAGCAAAGATATGGCATTTATTAATGAAGTGGATATGTTTCGGTATATTTTTGGCACATGTACTAATATAAGAAGAAGGTTTTGTGTGATCATTGTGCTAACCCGAAGTAGAGCGGTGTGTAATTTTGAATATAAATAAACTATATATTGACAATTGGTATTCGATTGTATCAGTAGTCAGATTAGCTCAGTTGGTAGAGCTGCCGACTTGAAAACCGTCAGTTAGAGGTTCAAACCTCGCGCCGATTTCATCTTTTTGTCCCCCTATTTTTTTTTATCATTTTTATTACATTTTACCATACCAAATTATTCTAGAAATCGCAAAAACGAAATAAAAATACAATTACCAATTATGTTTTTATATCCGTGATTTCTAGAAACTTTAAGTTTGAAAAATATAAAATACATAGTAAGAAAAAATTATGAAGCCAAGGTGGGAGTCGATCCCTGCTCATCATGTTCACGGGTCGGAGTCTCTACCGACTGAGCTAATTGGGAATCTGTTCAACATTGATTCAAGTTGCCAATATATAGTTTATCGTGAATGGGGAATCAAAACCTCGTAACTACAGCTTGAAAAAGCTGGAGTTACGAGGTTTTGACTACCCACCGACGTTATACGTTTATAAGTTAACATCGCTTTGTTTCGGGTTGGCGTGATGATCGTGTTGAACTGTTGCTGGCAAGCAGAAGACTATCTGCTTCATAAATGCAATGTATTTGCTCTCAAAATTAACGGACTTTGGTCTTTGTCTTCGTGAAATCACCACACAGGAGGCGTCCCTGGCTACTAGTTATCGTTAGAAACGGAAGTGTAGTGTGCACGGTAGTTCGCATGCCCGTGAGCATGCGAAAAATCTTTCAACTTTTCCAAAGTAAAATCTGATTGGTCCAAAGAAAGGTCACAGAAGATGACCCTCAACGGGTCGTCGTTAGATCCTACTGAAAAATAGGATCTATATTTCAATTAGATTGCGACGTTACCGACATAACTTTTTTTTTTTGTAATTCTATGGTTTCGATTAACACTGGTGGTGAACTAGCGACGTCTTTCGCTACAACAAGGTATAGATATTTTGCGTTTAAATGCGAGTTCATAGATTTTTTTACTAATGACAATGAACTTGTTCTAGAAACAGACCGGGTTTACCGTTTTGTATTGCCAAAATGTCGGTGTTGTTATAAAATCTCGTAACAACGGCTTCGGTAAAGCCGTAGTTACGTGATTTAATAACAACACCGACGGAATACATTGTTCGCGAAAAAACGTCCATCGCTTTCGCCGAGTTCTCCACCAGTGATTAACATGGACTAGTCTTATAAGTCAGTAATTCGGGAGAGTTAATAGTGAGTAGTCTCTCAGTTTTAAAAACTGTCTGGAAAATGTGTAAAAGCACAAGACGTGTTAATATGTTTGAATCTTTATTTTCTTTTTATTCATTTTCAAATTCAAATTGCTCGAAAAACAAAAGTGTATGTAACTAAATATCTATCGGTTTGGACCAACCTTTTGACAAGAGGGCCATGATGGCCCTATATAGCTCCACTGGCTTTTAGACTACGAATTCCTTCAAGGAATACAATAGAGGTCTATCCAAAGAAGATTCCTGCTTCACGACAATGAAATCCAATAAGTGGTTATGGAAGAGTAATGTTTTTAAAATTTTCTTAAAATTACACCATTTCATAAAGCAAAATATAGCCCAGCCCACAGTGGCCATGTTTTTCATTCGGCGACTTCTTTTTTCAAAGAATCCTGTGGAGAAACTGTACATTGAACATTCAGGCTAAATTACAATGAATTCCAATAAGGCGTCTTGGAGAAGAAGATTTTTAAAGATTTTTCGAAAATTCAATTTAATCAATTTATTTAAAATTTCAATTCTAAACAGAAATTATTTTTGAAGGAATTTGGAAGAGATTTGTACAATGAAGATTCCTGTGAAGTTTAGTTAAAATTGGTCCAATAGTTTTGGAGAAGAATTTAAAGATTTTTTGAACATTTAATCAATTTACTCTAATTAAAATTCAAGTTCTACACGGAATTTAATTTTTAAAAGCATTTGGAAAATGTTCATGCAAAGAATATTCCCGTGTGAAGTTTGGATGAAATTGGTACAGTAGTTTTGGAAAAGACGTTTTAAATAAAAGTTGATGCATGCACAGATTCACGCACATACGCACGTACGGGTGGACGGACAGACACAGAGCCATGACATAAGCCCCGCTGGCTTCTGGCCAGTGGAGCTAAAAATTACTTTGAAAAATTACAAGGAAAAAAGCACATGGTATGGCAGCAGCATTATGTTTATTTCCACCTATTTTTTCTAAAAATTTATCCGACACAGCTTTAATTGTAACGAAATATTCACTGGTTGGCATTCATTATTTCCAAAGCATCATTTTTAATGATAGATTGATGATTAACCAAAATTGGTTGGTAACTTTTTCTCAAGTGTTTTTAAGATCTACCACATGCAGCAAATCCTTGAATCCACTAGCTAGATTTATGGACTTGATGACAACCTTTTGCTTGACAGAAACAATTAAGCCGACATTACAGGTTGACTAATTCATAACTAAATACTTGTGTACATTATTGAAAAACTAACTTTCAAATACCGATAAATGGCATGGAAAATGCTGTAGACGACAATATTGGTGTTGAAACCAACAAATCTTTTACAAAATAGCAGAAAAAATATTGAGAAAAAATAAGAAAATGTTGGTTATCAGCATTTTACTTCTTTTGTCTCAATGTTTCTCTGAGCCTTTCCTACTACAGACGTCAAAAGCAGTTCTTGATTGGGGAAAGGTCAAGTTCAACTTTGGTACATGTAGCCATGGTGTAATTTACACATTACCAGACAGTGAAACTTCCAGCTAAATTCTAAGGTGTGGCAGACGGCAATTTTAAAGTGACATAAATTTTAAACTGATACGCCTTTATATGAAAAATCATTATAGGAAATGAAGATACTGCTCGTCAAAAGCAATTTCTTCATTTTCTACGATATTTTCTAAAGGCTTTGTCTTGTTGGGCATCAAAAGGCATCCCTGTGTAGTTATGGGTTTTTCCCAGGTTTAACATTAAAACACTACAATACAACAAGCTTTCAAGGCCAATATTCTAGATAATAAATCGACAAATGTAAAACTACACTGTTTATGTACAGGGTGAACCACACCAGTTTTAGTCTTAACCCATTACCAAACGACAAAATTTGGACCTGTCCGAATTCAAAGATGTTGCAGACGATAATTTCAAGTGAATAAAATTCGACATTTTTCTGGTCATATTGGGTAGAAAACATTTGTGGGAAATGAAGAAATTGCTTGTCCAACACCGTTATCTTGTGAGGAGTCAAAAGGAGTCACTGTGTGGTAATGGGTTAATCAGCATGGCTGAAAATCACATGACACAACAACTGCTGAAAATCTTCAATAATCATACATGTATCAACTCTTTCCCAAACAGCAAAAATTAAGGGTTGTCCAATTTGAAAGCTGTTTACCAAGTTTGGACGGCTAGCGTCACGGATGCATGGATTTTGTGCTTAAAAACAGAATTATATGTGATAAAGCCCAGACAATATCGAAACAAAAGGAGAAAAAGGCGAAAAAGGCTGATAATCGACATTTTCTTCTTTGGTCCCAATCCTTCTCAAGCCTTTTACAATATATTCGTCAAAACCAAGTCTTGTTTGGGAAAGGGTAATACAAAACTGATTCAAAGCAGAGGCATAAAAATGGACTTTGTTGGTTGCGATGGCTCTTTTAAACAATCCATGATAAAACAGAGGACAATGATGGTCCTTAATCGCTCACCTGAACTAAGATGTCACAAGGTGAGAAATGATTGCACCTTTTCCTGTGATATCAAAAAGAACATTCCTATTTTAAATAGGCTCCATCCTTGTGACAAGACAAACAATCTGACTAAGTTTCACGAATATTGAAAAAAAGTTATGGTCTCTAAAGCGCTAACAAGGATTTTGTCTTTAAGGCCCCTTTTCCAATACTATCCCATGGAACATTTCTATTTTCCTCAGATTTCATGGTTGTGACAAACATTCTGATCTCAAGTTTCATGAACATTAGAACAAAATTGTGGCCTCCAGAGTGCTAACAAGAATTTTGTCATTAAGGCACCTTTTCCCATGATATCCAACGGAACATTCCCATTTTCAACAAGTATCTGGTGTTGTATGCAACACATAAAGTCCCCTACCGGCTTCACATTGACTCAATATGGTAATCAATAATAGACAGGACAGACGGAGGGCAAACCTTTAGTCCCCTCCGGTGTGAACACCGGTAGGGGACTAAAAAGAGTTCATTCTTGTGACTAGACATACATTCTAATCAAGTTTCAGGAACATTGGGCCAAAACTGTAGCATGTAGAGTGCTAACAAGGATTTTGTCTTTTATGCCCCTTTTTACTAATAGTATCAATGAGAATGTTCCCATTTTCAATAGGGTTCATCCTTATGACCAGACAAATATTTTGATAAGGTTTCATGAACATTGGGCCATTATTGTGCCATCTAGAGTGCAAACAATGTAATTGTTGACGCACACAACAGACATTCAATGATCACAAACGCTCACCTTTGAGCACGCTGTGCTCAGGTGAGCTAAAACAAGTTATTGACGACCAGATAAAATTTTGTTTAATTATCAATAACTCTTTTATCAGATGTCCCTCCGACACAATTGTACAGTTTGAATGTTCCTTAAAAACGCTTCAGCAGTTTTCCCCAGGGCACCATTTTACTACATTTTCCTGAAAATAGAACATAAAAATATTTGCTGGATTCTGTAATGCATTACAAGTCAGCAAATTTTGGGACTGTTCCATTTGCAAAGATCTTGCAGACGACAATTTTAAGTTGATATGAAATTTTAAAGAACACTATAATCAATTTAAAGTATGATAAATTTGAAACAAGGTTGTATAAATTCAAAATCTCATCCAAAGGTCTTTAGTTTGACAGTGGATGGCTGATTATCACAAAATCAATCATTAGATTAGGATTAATCAACTAGAAAGCCCTGAGGGATTGAATCACTCCACAGGCCTGAATTTCTTATTAAAGCAAATCTAAGTTTTGACCAAGTCCAATCTAAGTTTTTCAAAACTCATGGATCTTTGAGCAAAAACAAAGAACAATAGTGCCAAGATGGCCTTAGATTGCTCACCTGAAAGAAGTTTGAGACATACTACATGCAGAATAAAGTAGAGATTATCAAGATAAACATTTTGAACAAATTTCACAATGATTGAGCAAATACAAGATTTGACCCAGTGACCTAGTTTTAGATGTAGCATGAACCACTTTTCACATGACCAAGATGTGATAAAGTTAAACATTCATGATTCATGTGAAATTTGGTTGAAATCTATTCTGTAGTTTTTGAGAAGATTTTGAAAGAAAAGGTTGACAACTTGAAGGATGGACGCAAGACGGACACAGCGCCATGACAATAGCCCGCTGGCAGTCACCCGCTGGCCTGACGGCCAGTGGGGCTAAAAATGAGCAGATGACATGTTTTTGGTTTATCTAAATAATACAGAGACTACATGTACAGTCTTTCAGGCTAGGCCCTTTTTCTATCAGCATCATTACCTCATATTCATAGATATTCATAGTCTGCTCACAATCCCAGTCTTCCCCTGCAAGTTCAGTCTCCCTCTCTGCCTTATAGAACTCCAAAACCTGGTCATTCTCAGGATATTTCATCATTGGGCCCACCGTACCACTCGCCATCTCGAAGGTCGTATGAACTCATCAATGTAGATGTTTCTCATTCAAGTATTCACTTCCTCATCATTATCTCTACCATTGTTTTCAGTCTGAAATCAATGTCACAAAGTTATGCATTCTTAACCTATTAGTACATTACTGCTCATTGACTGTGAATCTTTTTGACTACCTACAAGATAATGGAATCGGAAAACATAATTGAACAAGAGGCCCAAGATGGCCTGTATCCATCCAGTGGCTTCAATTAGAGAATTACATCATGAATTGGGCCTCTAGAATTCATACAAGGTTTTTCCAAGATTTGACCCCGTTACCTGGTTATTGACCCCAGTAGACCAAATTTTAAACTCATCCCAGATTTCCTTTTGACGATCATTCTGACCAAATTTCAGATTGATCAGGAAAAAAAGTGGCATCTAAAGAGCATACCAGATTTTCTGAGATTTGACCTTGTGACCACGTTTTTTACCACAGTGGATCCAAATTTGAACTTGTACCAGATTTGATCAAGACTCTCATTCAGACCAAATTTCAGATTGATCAGGCAAAATGTGAAAAATGTGACCTCTAGAGTGCATACAAGGTTTTTCTAAGAGTTGAATTTGGATTTTTTTAAGGAATTTGAAAGAGAGTCATGCAAGGAAGATTCATGTAAAGGTTGGTTGAACTTGAAATTGATCTAGTACTTTTAGAGAAGATTCTTAAAGATTTTTCAAAAATTTGAATTAATTGATTTTATTTAAATTCAATTTCTAAACGGATTTTATCTTTTTTAAAGAATTAAGAAGAGATTCATGCAAGGAAGAATCCTGTAAAAGTTGGTTGAAATTTGTCAAGTAGTTTTGGAGAAGAAGAATTTGAAGAAAAAGTTTACATACGGACGGACAGATGGATGGACGACAAACACAGGGTCATGACATAAGCCCCGCTGGCCTTTGGCCAGTGGAGCTAAAAATGGGTGCGAATGCATCTTTAAGCTTACAGTGAAAGTTGATTATGGTCCCTTATGTACTTCCACAAGCATATGCTATAACAAGATTTTTTTGTGAAACACCAGTCCCTGAAATGGCTAATGTTGTCATGTTAAGTTTCCCACAGGCAGATGGACATACGGCCTGCCAGACAACGGTAAAACGATATGCCCACAATCTTTCGATATAATATTATGATTCAGCATGACAAAAGATCGAAATAGTTACAACGAAATGGTAAATGAACTTACAAATACACAAAACATCTTCTGTGTCAACGTGACTCAAAATTCTGAGACCTTCCAATGTCAAGTTGGGGTGTCTTGGATTTGGCTCAAGTTTTGTGTCACATTTATTGGTACGAGTGGAATTCAATTTTTGTGAGCAAGTTGTCCAATACCCGTGGTGTATCCATCATCCACATAATCCTTGCACATGATTTCTGAAATGGCAGAAAATGTAATTAAAGCATTACCAGACTGCAAAAGTTTAACCCATTCCCAAATAAGACCTGGTTTTGACGTCCCTAAATGAACAAGAGCTTCGCAGAGCAGTGCATAAAAAATTAAGATGAAAATCAACAAAGGACAATAACTCCATAACAAGAGTGCCTGAAAGGCACTGATATCGCTCACCTGAGTTCTTCATGTATTTGATTTGTGTACAATATAGGTTTTGTTGTAAACAAATATATATGTCAGTATTATGTCATATTAAATTATTGTAAACTAGTTTATCACTGAAAGTGATCATACCCCCAAACAGCACTGTTTTTGTGCATTTTGAGAAGTACATTTCATTTGAACTGTGATCTGATCAATTGGGAAAAAGAGCAAACAAAAAAATCAACAGACCAAACAACACATGTAAATGTTGCAAAAAATACCAATTTTCAACAAAAGGACATAACTCATTTAAAAATCAACAAGCCCCACCCTGCCATGCCCACATTTTTTCAATTGATCAAAAATTCTCAACCATATATTGAAGACAGTCACTCAAGGTACATTCCTGTAAGGTTTGGTTCAACTTAGCCCTATAATTACCTTTTTAAAGAATTTTCTCATGAATTTGTTAAGTCCAATAAGCCCTGCCCCGCCAAGACCACATTTTTTGACGAATAAAAAATTCTCGAACAGATATTGTAACGAGTCACCCAATGATCATTTCTGCCAAGTTTGGTAACGAATTGCCTGATGGTTAAGGAGAAGAAGATTTTGGAAGAACAATTTCTTGAAGTCTGGTAAGCCCCACCCTGTAAGCCGATGTTTTTCACCCAATCAAAAATTCATGAACATGTGTTGAATACAGTCTCTCAAGGGACATTCCTGCTACGTTTGGTTCAAATTGACCGAATAATTGATTTTTAAAGATTTTTCACATGATTTCTCCTAGTCCGATAAGCCCCGCCCTGCCACGCCCACAATTTTTGACAAATCAAAAATTCACGAACAAGTTTTGAAAAGGGTCACCAAAGGAACATTCCTTTCAAGTTTGGTAATAATTAGCCCAGTGGTTAAGGAGGAGAAGATTTTTGAATAATTATCTTTCGATTTCTTGAAGTCTGATAAGCCCCGCCCTGCCACGCCCACAATTTTTGACGAATCAAAAATTCATGAGCATGTGTTGAAAACAGTCACTCAAGGGACATTTCTGCCAAGCTTGGTTCAAATTGGCCTGATAATTGATTTTTAAAGATTTTTCACACAATTTCTCTAAGTCCGATAAGCCTTGCCCTGCCACGCCCACAATTTTTGACAAATCAAAAATTCACGAACAAGTTTTGAAAAGGGTCACCCAAGGAACATTCCTTTCAAGTTTGGTAATAATTAGCCCAATGGTTGAGGAGAAGAAGATTTTTGAATAATTATCTTACGATTTCTCGAAGTCTGATAAGCCCCGCCCTGCCACGCCCACAATTTTCACCCAATCAAAAATTCATGAGCATATGTTGAATACAGTCACTCAAGGGACATTTCTGCCAAGCTTGATTAAAATTGGCCAGATAATTGATTTTTAAAGATTTTTCACATGATTTCTCTAAGTCCGATAAGCCCCGCCCTGCCACGCCCACAATTTTTGACGAATCAAAAATTCACGAACAAGTTTTGAAAAGGGTCACCCAAGGAACATTCCTTTCAAGTTTGGTAATAATTAGCCCAGTGGTTAAGGAGGAGAAGATTTTTGAATAACTATCTTTCGATTTCTCGAAGTCTGATAAGCCCCGCCCTGCCACGCCCACAATTTTTGACGAATCAAAAATTCATGAACAAGTTTTGAAAAGGGTCACCCAAGGAACATTTCTGCCAAGTTTGGAAAGAATTGGCCCAGTGGTTGAGGAGGAGAAGATTTTTGAAGAATTTCCTAATGATTTCTTTAAGTCTGATAAGCCCCGCCCTGCCACGCCCACAATTTTTGACGAATCAAAAATTCACGAACAAGTTTTGAAAAGGGTCACCCAAGGATCATTTCTGCCAAGTTTGGAAAGAATTGGCCCAGTGGTTGAGGAGGAGAAGATTTTTGAAGAATTTCCTAATGATTTCTTTAAGTCTGATAAGCCCCGCCCTGCCACGCCCACAATTTTTGACAAATCAAAAATTCACGAACAAGTTTTGAAAAGGGTCACCCAAGGATCATTTCTGCCAAGTTTGGAAAGAATTGGCCCAGTGGTTGAGGAGGAGAAGATGTTTAAAGCAATTGTTGACGACGAACGACGCACGACGCACGACACACGCCGGACACAGGGTGATCACAAAAGCTCACCTTGAGCATGTTGCTCAGGTGAGCTAAAAATGGTTTCCTCTTTTGTGCACTGCACTTCTCTATATTGGAAGTATATCCACCTATGACGTTTGGTAAAAGTTGGATCTTTGGCCCAATAATGATATATATATACAAAATGTGGACCCAATAGTAGTATATATATGACCCAATATTATTATATACAAAACGGTGGCATTATGATGATGTAAACATACCCATGCTCTGGACAAAAGCAAGATGAAAATTAACAAAAGGCCATTTGAATAACTCCATAAATATGGTTACCATTGCACTTTTCCATATAGTGAAGTCTATCCAAAACTTAAAAGTTAGATCTTTGGCCCATTAATGATATATACAAAATGATGACCCAATAGTAATATATCGTATAGATGACCCAATATTATTATATAAAATGATGACTAAATCAGGTTTAAAGACATGCATAATTCACGCATCAAATTTGAAAAGCTGATAGAGAAACTTGGTGCTAGCACTAAAATTCCTTTCTTTTTGGCACTAGATAATGCAATGTACCACACAACAATATAAACTGTGATTTTCCCCATGTTGTTCTGATCCCTGAAAAACCTAGCATATGCCCCTTTAAACATTATTTGTCAGGAATGGGGTTGATTAAAATGGGATATTTTGTCTGAAGGGAGGCATCTATGAGGACAGGAATAATTACTTGTGAAAGAATGACATATTTATGAAAATCGGTTTCTAGCGGCTTTTTTTGTGAAAGGGTATAGAAGGTTGTAAAACAAAATCAAATTGCAATAAGGGTTAGGAAACATTGCCTCGATAAAGGATAAGAAGATTTTGTCTAGGAATACCACTTTGTGACTGAGGTTTTCTGGCCCTGTGATTCTGTGCAAACAGTGTTATCATTGACTTCAACAAGATTTTTGTTAGAAGAATATAATAGAGAATGATACATTACAATGTCAACATTCATACCAAATAACAATGAAATCCAAGAAGTAATTTTGGAAGAAAAAATTTTTTAATGATTTTTTTTAAAAATTTCACTTTGTTTCCTATAGCGAAAAATAAGCCCCATCCACAACTGCCATCTTTCTTATCCAATCAATTTTGTTTTTCATGCAATATGATGAAGGTCTATCTAAAGAACATTCATGCTTAATCACAACAAAATCTAATGAATGATTTCAGAGAAGATTTTTCTTACAAGAGCTGTCCGAAGACAGCGCGCTCGACTTTCTAAGTGCTTAGTATAAAGGGGGCATAACTCCAAATATAGTGGAGCCAGGGTCATGGGCCCTGGTAGTAAGGTAGAGGGTGTGATGGTGAATAAGTATTCCAAGTTTGGGTTGAATCCCTTTGCTAGTATGGAAGTTATTGATGTTTAAAAAAACTTTAACCTTTGTTGCAACGCCAACGCCGACGCCCGGGTGACAGTATAAGCTCTCATTTTCTTCGAAAAGTCGAGCTAAAAATTACACCATGTTTTGTATAGCGAACAAAATGTGTTTGTGAAACACCAATGCCATTTTTCTAAAATGTTAAGTTTTTGTGTAAAGGGTTATTAAGGGTTAACAGATGAACTTGAGGAAGGTCAATTTGCATTGAACAGATAGATATCATGGAAAGGAAGTTGCATACTAAATTTGAGTTTTGTATGTCAAATACTTTCAGAGAAAAGGCAACTGTTAAGTTTTTGAACAGACGGATGGACAGACATGAGTAAAATATGCCCCCAATCATTCTATACGGGGGCATAAAAATAAACCCCGCCTGCAGCAGCCATGTTTTTCATCAGCTCCATTTTTTTTTACGAAATCAAATAGAGAACTTCACATCGAACATTAAAACTAAATTACAACAAAATCCAATGACCCGTTATGAAAAAGAAGATTTTTAAAGATTCGTCTAAAATCTAATTAAATCAATTTAATCAAAATTTAGGTTCTGCACTGAGATTTCTTCTTGAACAAATTTGGAAGAGGTTTATGCAAAGACAATTCCTGTGAAGTTTGGTTGAAATTGGTCCGGAAGTTTTGGAGTAGTCAAGATTTATCAAAAATTCAATCTAATTAAACAAGGGCCGTCATAGACGGATTATGCTCCCCGAATAAGTGTTTGGCACAAAATAAAAAGTATCATAAAATAAGCCCCCTTTTGCCATGACAGATTTTTTGTACACACATTTTTTATAGATTAAGGTCTAGAACATCTCATTTATCACATAAGTACAAAATTTCATTAAATTCTGCCCATTAGATGAAGAGAGATTAGAGAAAAACTAATTTTTACATTTAGGCTCCTTTTTCTACGACGCAGCCTCTAAATTAAGTAACGGATAAAGATCCTTAGGGATTATCCAAGGGAGTTCACATGTGAACTTTCATTGAATTTGGTCCAAGGGTTGTTGAGATCTGACTGTGGATGGACTGACACACAGACGGATGGACAGCGTGGCGACTATATGCTCCCCAACAATTTGTTCGTGGAGCATGATAAATCAAAATTTAAGTAGTGCACAAATTTTTTTTTTTTTTGGACATACATGTATTTGAAAGAAGTTTATGCAAGGAAAATGCCTTTGATATTTGGTTGAAATTGATCCAGTAGCTTTTGGAGCAGAAGATTTTTAAATATTCTTCTAATAAAATCTAATTTAATTCAATTAATTAAAATTTAAATTCTACACAGATTTTATTTTTTATTTTTTAAGGAATTTTGAAGAGGTTCATGCAAGGAAGATTCCTGTGAAGTTTGGTTGAAATTGGTCCAGTAGTTTTGGAGTAGAAGATTCTTCTAAAATCTAATTAAATGAATTTTGTTAAAATTTAAGTTCTGCATGGATTTTATTTTCTTAAATTAAAGTGACATTTCAGAATTTTTTCTCATAACTTTCACTTTCATTTTTATCATAAAGAGCATATTTTCTTATGAAAATTCTGAAAATTTCAAGCCAAAATATTGCGCCGTTTACGAGAAATATATATTTTTGTGTTAAAATTGAACAAATTGTTGTCCACAACAGTTCAGATGTATATAGAATTTGTCGTTTCTGTCTCAACTTTGAAGGCGTGTTTATCGCCTATCATAAACAACTTCAAAAAACTGATACCATTTATACCCATTAGAATAATCAATCTTGGCATCAAGACATACTTTAAAAAAATCAAAATGAGGATGAAATGTCCCTTTAAAGCAAATTGGAAGAGGTTCATACAAGGAGAATTCCTGCGAAATTTGCTTAAATGGATGAAGTACTGTAGTTTTGGAGAAGTTTAATGAAAAAGTTGACACAGAGGGACAGACACACGACGGATACAGGGCCATGACATAAGTCCATTGGCCTACAGCCAGTGGAGATAATAAACTAAGAATACCAAAAAAATACTCTCACCTTCTCTATGATTGATCAGATCAGCAAAGATGACTCTCCAGTCTTATACAGGACTTGTACAAAGTGAGTTTTTTCAATAGCATCGGTTAAAGCACTGCCTGTGTTACAAAAAAACAGTCATTAGACAACTACACACTTTGACTTCTGCAATGACTAAGGATTTTGCTATAGACTAAAAAGTATTACATGACCCTATTCCAATACCAGTATATAAAATTGCCCAATATTTGTTTCCAATTGAGATGACAAAGGTATGTACATGACCCAATACTGGTATATAAAATGATCCAATATTTGTTTAGAATGTTATCATGATTCACGCCATAATGAAATCCAGGCCCCGGTTTTTCGAAAAAAATTAAGTATGTTCTCATGCTCAAGTCTGAGCACCGTACTCAAATCGCAAGAAATCCATGTGAACTTCAGTTGAATACCCTTATACGTTGGAGAGTATTCTTTTGAAGTTAAGTATGTTCTCATGAGTATGTACTTAAGTTTTTTCGAGAAACGGGGGCCTGGTCTTAATCGCAATACAGAGTTTCCATTTACGACGTAAAAGTATCTGTATACGCATGAAAATCATCTCAGACGCAACATTTTTATACTCGTCGCGTCCATGGGACGCAAAATAAAATGAGAGGCAAAAACAATGTATTTTCATAAATCTTATGAAGAAACGTCAGATAACTAGCAAAAAAACAATCCAAAATGTGAACAAAGTACGACAGATTTGAAGCAAAGTCACCGGTTTTCCAAAGTTACTATAAATAGACTTCGCCAACGTCTAACCAAAAAGTTGAGATTGTTGGGATTCCCGCTTTTTCGTCTGGTACACGAATTGTCTAAAATATTGTTTGTGGGCAATTTGATAGCCGGAAACCAACTGTTACTTTCATTTTGTAAATAATAATGGCTTCTCTAGCCAAGAAAAAGAAACACCCGCGGTCTTTTCAAGACCAGGGGCTTGCCGATCCGGCGTTCAAAGACTAGCTGATAAAAGCTGCTGCAGATCACAAAATTTGTGATAACTTAGGTATAAAACTTGAGAATATCTCAGAAAACATTGAGGCAAATTGAAAAAAATGCTTATTATTAGCAGTTTCTTCTTTTGCTTCAATGTTTCCCCAAGCCACTTTAACTGGGAATTTATCAAAGCTAGGTCTTGTTTGGGAAAGGGTTATTAAGCCCGTTCAAGTACAACAATTAATTTGAAGATGATTTGTGGAAGTTAAAATTGGACTCAACTGAAAGTGGTTGGGACTCAACTTTTTCTACTGCACTGGGTCCCAGGAACTCAATATTTTTTTATGTAAATGGAAACACTGCAATATTAACTGGCTCTTGTATAAGTTCATCAGGTTGCCAACAATCATTCTGTTTGTAGAAATATTTTCTATGATTTACATGATTGGCTTTGAATTGTATATATATCTAATTAAGAAGAACTCACCATTCTCCAAGATATGTTGCTGTCAGTCCCAGTCACACCATAGTAACAAGCCACCTCCTCTTCAGGTTTAATGTCACGCGCATCTAAACAAGTGACCACACTGGTATTTCAAAATGCAGTTTGTCCATTTACTTTCAACACTATCATTGATGATCTTCTCCGCTTTCTTTGTTGTAGTAGATCTAGCATCAATACTGAAATTGGAAGGAAGATGAACGAGAGGGCCAAGATGGCCCTGTATCGCTCCACTGGCTTTTAGACATTTAGACTAAGACTACGAACTTCTTTAAGGAATACAGGGGTCTTGTTTGCCAAAATTTGGGGCTGTTATTGGGCCCCATTCCCAATGGCAAAAAGTATCTTTTTTTCCCAATTCTCTGGAGAAAATTCCCAATGAGGACCCAGAATATCCCATGTTAAGACCTCATCTTCATTTACAAACATTTTGAAGAGAGTTTTAGAGTAGATTCTTAAACAAGAGTATGTACAAATGCATTTTACATCGCAGTCTAATTTGCAGCTGAAACTGAGTTACAGTATGAATACAAACTTGTTTTAGTTTTTCCCAATCTAGGTAAAAACGTCGCTATTTTTCCCAATTTCACTGGCCCCTGGCCCGAAACAAAAATTGGTAGCAAGACCCCTGGGAATACAATACAGGGCTATCCAAAGAAGATTCATGCTACACCAGAATGAAATCCAATAAGTGATTAAGGAGCAGACATGTTTGTAAAATTTTCTTAAAATTATACTATGTTTCATGTAGCGAAAAATAAGCCTAGCCCACAGCGGTCAAGCTTTTCATCCGATCATGAAGGAATTTGGAAGAGATTCATGCAAGGAAGATTCCTGTGAAGTTTGGTTGAAATTGGTCCTGTAGTTTTGGAGAAGATTGTTTAACAATTTTTCGAAAATTAAATTTCATTAAATTTATTAAAATTTAAGTTTTATATGGAAATTATTTTTTTAAAGGAATTTAGAGGAGATTCATACAAGGAAGATTCATGTGAAGTTTGGTTAAAATTGGTCCAGTAGTTTTGGAAAAGAAGAATTTTCGAAAAATTAATTTAATTTAATTAATCAAAATTTTAAGTTCTACACAGAATTTATTTTTTTGAAGGAATTAAGAAGAGATTCATGCAAGGAACATTTCAGTAAAGTTTGGTTGAATTTGGTCCAGTATCTTTGGAGGAGAAGATTTTTTAAAGATTTTTCGCAAATTTAATTTAATTAAATTAATTAAAATTTAAGTTATACAGAGAATTTATCTTTTTGAAGGAATTAAGAAGAGATTCATACAAGGAAGATTCTGTGAAGTTTGGTTGAAATTGGTCCAGTAGTTTTGGAGAAGAAGAATTTTTAAAGATTTTTCAAAAATTTAAATTAATTAAATTAATTAAAAATTCAAGTTCTGCGCCGATTTTATTCTTTTGAAGGAATTTGGTAGAGATTTATGCAACGAAGATTTCTGTGAAGTTTGGTAAAAATTGGTCCAGTGGTTTTGGAGAAGAAGAATTTTTTAAAGATTTTTCGAAAATATAATTCAAATAAATTAATTAAAATTTAAGTTATACACAGAATTTATCTTTTTGAAGGAATTAAGAAGAGATTCATACAAGGAAGATTCTGTGAAGTTTGGTTGAAATTGGTCCAGCAGTTTTGGAGAAGAAGAATTTTTAAAGATTTTTCAAAAATTTAAATTAATTAAATTAATTAAAAATTCAAGTTCTGCGCCGATTTTATTCTTTTGAAGGAATTTGGTAGAGATTTATGCAACAAAGATTTCTGTGAAGTTTGGTAAAAATTGGTCCAGTGGTTTTGGAGAAGAAGAATTTTTTAAAGATTTTTCGAAAATTTAATTCAAATAAATTAATTAAAATTTAAGTTATACACAGAATTTATCTTTTTGAAGGAATCAAGAAGAGATTCATACAAGGAAGATTTCTGTGAAGTTTGGTTGAAATTGGTCCAGTAGTTTTGGAGAAGAAGAATTTTTAAAGATTTTTCGAAAATTTAAATCAATTAAAATTATTAAAATTCAAGTTCTGCACGGATTTTATTCTTCTGAACGAAATTGTTAGAGATTCATGCAAGGAAGATTTCTGTGAAGTTTGGTTAACATTGGTCCCGTAGTTTTGGAAAAGAAGATTTTTTAAAGATTTTTTGAAAATTTATTTAAATTAAATTAATTAAAATTCAAGTTCTGCACAGATTTTATTCTTTTGAAGGAATTGGGTAGAGATCCATGCAAGGATGATTCATGTGAAGTTTGGTTGAAATTGGTTCAGTAGTTTTGGAGAAGAAGATGTTTGAAAATTGTTTACGCACGGATGGACGCACGCACGACGGACACAGGGCCATGACATAAGCCCCTCTGACCTTTGGCCAGTGGAGCTAATAAACCATATGATACAAGTAACAAAGGTGTAGAAATATTTTGATAAAGCAGTAAGTTTAAACCAAACTTTGAAACCCTAAGTACGTCTAATACAAAAATTTACATAAGGATGGTTGGTTTATCAGGGTTTACGCCGTTTTCAATTACTTTAAGGTCATATCCATGACATCCACAGGAGTCTTGTTTGCGAAATTTGGGGCCGTTATTGGGCCCCATTCACAATGGCAAAAAGTATCTTTTTTTCCCAATTCTCTGGAGAAAATTCACAATGAGGACCCAGAATGCCCCATTTTAAGACCTCATCTTCATTTACAAATATTTTGAAGACAGTTTTAGAGTAGATTCTTAAACAAGAGTAGACCTATGTACAAAATACAAATGCATTTTTCATCACTACAGTTTAATTTGCAGCAGAAGTGACAGTATGAATAAAAACTTGTCTAAGTTTTTCCCAATTTAGGTATAAACGTCGCTATTTTCCCAAATTTCACTGGCCCCTGGCCCCAAACAAAAATTGGTAGCAAGACCCCTGATCCATGACATTGATTTTTTTTTCAAAATATTTGGGGAAAAGAAGCTCTTGCTGTACACTGGATTTGTCTTGTTTTGTATTAACCTTTTCTATGCTTTAGAAGAGTTTTCCCCCTATTTCCACATATTCATTTGGGCCAGGCAATCAAAATTTCTGTCTTTGATGAAAGGTTATTTAAAAAAACTTCTTAAAAAACTCAATCTGAAAGAAAACAGTTTTATTAAATTTGTACGCTTTTTACCATTCTCGATCAAAGACCTAACACTAGTAGATTTCCCAATATAATCATGGTGGTTAATCACATGACTCAGAATTTCAGAAAGTCCCAAACTAATCAATTTTTTTGTTAAAGTGACATTTCAGATTTTTTTGTCATAAATTTTACTTTTATTTTTATCTGAAAGAGCATATTTCCTTATGAAAATTCTGAAAATTTCAAGCCAAAATATTGCGCCGTTTACGAGAAATTTATATTTTTGAGTTAAAATTGAACAAATTGTTGTGGACAACAGTTCGGATTTATTATGCAATTTATCGATTATGTCTCAACTTTAAATGCGTGTTTCTCGCTTATTGGCAACAACTTCAAAAAACTAATAGTATTTATACCCATTAGAATAACCAATCTTGGCATCAAGACATACTTTAAAAAATTGAAACTGGAATGAAATGTCCCTTTAAATACTTTATTAATTTGAATTTGGTTTCAAGCAGAGAAGGTGGGTAAATGCCAGGAATAAGCCGGACGTTAAAGATTTTTGAAAAATTAAATTAAAAGTTATTGATCAACCACAATTTTGTTCAATAACTTTTTTATCATCTGATTTTTCAAAAATCCACCATGTCCATCTAATGTGTGATGTCTGTCCACCTTCTCTGCTTCAAACTGAATTAAAATAGGTGCCTGGTCCCATATTAGTAACAAAAATTAAATCATTGAAGATTTTCAGAAATTTTTGTTTCACATGCAACATGATTTGCATTGCAATTTTCAAAATATTCCACTCGGTGGCATTTGACAGATCTACGGAATAGCCGACTGTCGTCCCGCTATCGCTCGGCTGGTGACGTAATCGGTATTCCACAATTGTTCCCGGTTTTGATTGGCTGATTAAAGCCATATGAAATACAGTTACTTTGGTGCTATTTTTACAGAAAGTACCTCCTTTAATGGCGCACCCATGTAAACATACCGCGTCATACGGAAAAGCTATGTGTCAATTTTGTGATAAAAAAATGAGATTTTATTTATTATTATTTTGGATTATATTTGATAAAAAAATAATTTTAGGTGATTCTAAGGTCCCATATTTATAAATTTCAAATGTAGGGGGGAGGGGGGGGGGCTATAGCCCACCAACCAATCACTGCATCTTTAACCTGTATTGGCAACAAGCAGGAGTCTTGCTACCAATTTTTGTTTGGGGCCAGGTTTTGTGTTCATACATTTGGTCAAGTTTGTACTCATACTGTCACTCAGCAAATTAGACTGTAGTAAGTGATGTAAAATGCATTTGTACATACTCTAGAATCTACTCTAAAACTGTCTTCAAGTTCAAAATATTTGTAAATCAAGATGGGGCATTCTGCAGGGCTAGCGCTGGGTCAAACAAGAGCCGTCAGAGACGGACAATGCTCCCCGAATAAGGCATTGTCACAATAAATATATGCCATGCAGACCTAATATAAAGCTAACAAATGTTAAGCCCCCTTTTTCCATGACATATTTTGTATACGCAAATCTTAAATAGTTTATTGTCAAGGGCATCTGATTTGCTACTCAAATATGAAATTTCATCAAATTCTGACCATTAGACTAGGAGAAATTAGAGAAAAACTGTATTTAACCTTAAGTCCCCTTTTCCCATGACGAGGCCTCAAATCAACCGGGAAAAGTACATCGGCATCTTGTCATAGGGAGTTCACATGCTAAGTTTCATTTGATTTGGCCCAAGGGTTATGGAGAAATCGCGTCGGACGGACGGACGGACGGACGGAATGACGGACGGATGGACGGACGGACGGACGGACGAAGCGGCGACTATATGCTCTCCCTTCGGGGAGCATAAAAAAGTTTGAGCCACCCTTTGAGCCACTTTGAAAATTTCTGAGCCATTTTTGTACCACTGGAGCAAATGACTGTTCCCCCCCCATTTCCATCGCCAAAGAATACCTCCACCCCGCCACTGACGAACACAACACCGCCCCGCCCACCCCTGTTGTCGTCTGCAATAATCTAATACCGTAATTCATCTGTCTGCTAGAGGCTACATGTACGCAAAAGTGCATTTTGTCTGCTTTGTCGTCTGTGTTGTATTAAATTCCACTCGCTAATTTAAATAACACTCATTTTTAAAAGTATGGTAGAATTAGGTTTCATAATTCTGAATGTTGATCGCAGATGTCGGTAATAACTATATGTCAAACAATCTCGAAAGTAAAAAAAAACATGGAAACATAGTAAACCTCCGTTACTCATATGTGATGATTTCCGAGTCTGAGATCAAAGGAAATACCGCTAACAGTTACACAGTGAGTCCTCGTTTGATGACATAATCAAGGCTTTCCCTTCCCATCTCTTTTTTATCACATGCTTCATTAGCTGCGATATCATAGCAAAAAACTTGATAATTTGTTTTGGATTTTACCTATGTGTCCGCCATATTGCTTCATATTTTCAAAACTATTTTTTGTACCTGTCTTATCATAAGTAAATTATCCATATTCCTGAAGGACAATTCCAGTCTCAATATAATCACGTGATTTCCCCCATCCAAATATGGATACGTTACTACAGTTTGTTTACAAAAATCGCGCGTCAGCAAGCGCGGGAAAAGGGATGATGCGACGAAAACAAAATGCTATCTACGAAGTAAATAAACCGACGTTATGTGATTTTAACACTGACGGGTAGTCTCTTTCTAAATGTTACCGCATGAATACATAAAGGTCATACATGTGTGCAGATAATTGTAACATGTGTGCTTACTCGACCGTTTAGGGGAAGCCAATTACAGATTTTTCAAAATTGTCGCCAATGGCTCAAGTGGCGATCGCCAGCGGGAGCCCTGCAATCTGGGTGACCGTCCTCATTGGGAATTTTCACCAGAGAATTGGCAAAAAAAAATACTTTTTGCCATTGGGAATAGGGCCCAATAACGGCCCCAAATTTTTGCAAATGAGACCCCTGACAAGATGAAGTTAACAATTTTTCTGTCAATTGAGTACAGTTTTAAGCTGAAATCATTTTCAAATAAAAGTAATTTTTTTTTTAAGCGGACTACCCACCCATCTTATGACAGTGGCGGATCAAGGGGGTTCTTCCGGGGGGTTCGAACCTCTGTAGCCTGATTATTTCATTTTCATGCAGAATTCCAGTCAAAATTGTGCAACACTAGAAAAACACCCCCCCCCCCCCCTATTTGCATTATAATCCGAACCCCCCTCCCCCTCATAGAAATCCTGGATCCACCACTGTATGATACAGCCTTGAAATTTCCGTCGGGAAAAAACATTATAAAAATTATTGGTGATACTTTTTAAGCTAATTTGTGACATGGAATATGTTTTTCTATCTGCTTGAAGCCTTCTGATAAAATATGTTGGTAGATCTCTATTTATACAGATAATATTTATGCAAGAACTTGTTTTCCTTGCTCCAAAGAGATCAAGAGGTCGGACTCGCAGCCACAAACCAACAGGTCTACCGGTCATCAAGTTTGTGGCTACGATATCGCTGCTTCGCGGCTATATCAAATTGGTAGAAATAGACGAAAATAGCATTGTAAATGTTTGAAAATGAGTTGACAAACTCATCAATTGTAATGGAGTTCGTTAACGTTAACGAATTCAAACATTTCCCGAACTGACATTTCTCGGTCCTGTGCGATGATGAATTAGGTACTTTGTTACTCCACCTGACTAAGTCGCACAAAGGCTTTTCCGATAGAATTCCCTCATCCAAATGTTTGTTTTCACACATTTCGCCAAACAAAATAATTAAATAATATAAGTAAAAGCGTTTAAATACTAACCTTTTTGCCAGGAAAGCCGTCTTCGAAAATGCAAATGGCGACAAAATAGACTGGTTACCGTCTCTGACGATTTAAAAGTACAGGTGAGCGGGGTACCAGTTCGATGGCACTGAGCATGCGCAAAGAGTGGCGGGAATATACAAATATACACGAAAGACGGTGTTTCGATATTTCGGCTATATCTGGCGACCCAATAATAAAAAATAGGACCCAATAGTTATGTATGAGAACATAGGATGTAAACCCGTTTTGAGCCTTACTAATGTATATAAAAAGAAAGAAATTGTTGGGTCGCGATTTTATTGGGTCTGGGCCCAATATTTAGGTAGGACCCAATAAATACCCCCAAAGACCCAACACTTCGAGTGTCAGATTTACACATGTCCCAATAAGTTGGTAGGTATAAAACTATATATATATATATATATATATATATATATATATATATATATATATATATATATATATATATATATATATATATATATATATATATATATATATATATATATATATATATATATATATATATATATATATATATATATATATATATATATATATATATATATATATATATATATATATATATATATATATATATATATATATATGACAAAACTGTAATTGACATATATCATGATGTGAGTGATGTATGATAAGTAAATGTTCCTGACTTTTCAATAATGTGTTATTTCCCCACTCCTATGATATAAATTTTCTCTTGATTATATTCCCCTGATTCACAAAAAGTCAATTTTCAAAAAGAAAATGCGGATAGTTAACATACAATTTTATTGTATGTCAATGAGAGAAATAGGATTTGATAGCTTTCTACCATTTAATTTGTTTTGGAAACTTGTCTCATTTTGAAAATACTGATAGAGTAGATATTTTCTAGATATTTTTTCGTTGACTTCAATGCAAACTGTAAAGCAATTATCTCCTATTGGATTCACACAATTTAAAACAAAAATGCCCTGGTCACAATATACGCCGCCCCAGAGACTAAGTTTTAAGGGGGCGTAACTCAGGCAAAAATCAATGAACCATAAAAACCTCCCTTCAAGCGCATCTAGCAATTGAGGTGATAACATTGACCAAGTTTAAAAACAATTCCAGCCAGAAACTAAGGATGAGTTGAGCTCACAAGAAAAGTGGATGTACGTATGTACGTACGGACGGATGAACGGACGGACGGAGATGACGCCAATATACGACCGTCTTCGGCGATGTATAAAAAGTAAGATGGTAAAATATTTCTATTAACCCATGTCTACAACATATCCAACTTTCATAGAGACCTATATGCTCGAAGTGTTTGTTCCAATTAGAGTCCAAGGACCTTAAGTAGAAGGCTTTATGAATATTACTCATTAGGAGTTGTATAAAGTTGACTCGATACAATAAGTTTATTTCGACACTATCCTTATCGATCTGCATGATTTTTTCTTAAAGATGTAATTAAATTCCCGTTATTCTTCCTGTTATCCCGAATTTTGACAAAAAACATTAATTAGACACATCGGTTGTGAGAAAGAAGGAAAACGTATTTCTTTAATATATTCGTGCTATTGGCATTATATTTGAATCTAAATGAACTTGCCAACAAATAACTCGGTTTGATAACATATCGAGTATCATTTGTGTTCCGTTAAGGTTTACAGCCCCTTCATTAAAAGCACCACTTTCTAGCCGTACGAAATGCATAGAATTACACGCATTTGTTAATAAACTTCGCATAAGTTGATTCACCGTGCCGGATTTCAAGATTATGCTTCAAGAAGAAATTTATTGAAAAATTTATTTTTCTCTATATTTATATGCAAGGGAGGTAATTTTGAACATTTTTTTTTTCAAATATTTCCATAAGTATGCATTGATTTTAAATTCTAAACCGTACAAAATGCTTATGTTTGTATTTGGAGTGGAAATGTAACACAGTTTAGGAATTACCGGCACTTTCAAATCAAGTTTCGCCTCTGGCTCTTTGGTGCTAATGAGGGGTTGGATACCTTAATATATCACTATGTATTTGATTCGAATTGACAAACAATTCCAAAGCCCTAATGTACCAGTGGATCATTATCGAATTAATTTAGGATCTTGATAAAAGCATTGAACAGCTTCGGTGTAACTGAATAAATGTTGGAATATTATCTGAATGATACTTTCGATTGATTAATCTGAAGCTAATAGAGTCGAATAAATTTGAAAAAATATTCTACTTATCTCGCTGTGATTTCGGGTTGAAACGACTGTAAAAATGTACTAGCTTCATTACTTTACCGTATTTATTTAAAGGCCCAATGTCATTCCCAGGTCTGTTAAAAATGAACTACAAAGGTGGTTTATAGCATTATGATAATTCGTTTATAGACTTCGGGTCAAACAAAGTAAGATTTATACTGAACATTACATATATAGATAATCATGCATTTTAACCCTTTCACAAGCACGACACGTTTATTCACGTTACATGTAGGGCAGGTTTTGAAAAACAATGAGACAAAAGGAGAAATTGTTGATCATCAGCATTTTCTCCTTTTACCTTAATGTTTTCTGTACCATATTATTCACAAATTTTACGTGATGTACATACTGTTACTATATATATATATATATGTATGAAATGTATTGATCAAAGAAACTGTTTTGCTATGAGAATGTCAACCACTCAATCTCATAAGGCTTGGTCACATGCGATTCCGCGTCCACTTCGCGTCCAAATTATTACTACACGTCTCCGCTTGTTTTAGACGGCCTCTGGGCTTTATGCGGACGCGGAATGGTGTATATGACCAGGCCTTTGGTAGGTTTTATGATAATCATTACATAGACATAGTCTTTATGTCAACTTTCATCACTTCAGTCCTTTGATTTTTTACACTTCTTTTGTTTTATGTCTCTTGTTTTATGCTTCTCATGTAGTTTGAAAAGAAAAGAAAAGAACATAAAATGAATCCGTTTTAGTCTTATTCATCCTTGAAATCAAAAGAGCATGATGTATGTTATTTACAACAATATTCCGATATACTGATGTAAGTAGCATATGTATGCCTTTTCGTCATCGAATCTTGATTCCAAATAATATTCCCTTGCACAGAGCGAGCAGGTCAGCATATGAATAGTATGTGAAAACATTGAGAGAAAAAGAGAAGTTGCTAATAATGTTTTGACTGATTATGACGCCTCCGTAATTTAATGTTCGTGAAAACATAGAGAGAAAAGGAGAAAATGCTGATATTGTATTGACTGATTTTGACGTCTTCCTTAACATTGGGGAAAGCATTGAGAGAAAAGAAGAAATTGACTAATAAAGTATTGACTAATTTTGACGTCCTCATCAAGAAAACGTTTGGGAAACATTGAGAGAAAAGGAGAAAATGCTGATATTGTATTGACTGATTTTGACGTCTTCCTTAACATTGGGGAAAGCATTGAGAGAAAAGAAGAAATTGACTAATTAAGTATTGACTAATTTTGACGTCCTCGTCAAGAATACGTTTGGGAAACATTGAGAGAAAAGGAGAAAATGCTGATATTGTATTCATTTCAATTAGGGGCTGTTATAAACTTTTCCTTGATATGAATCCGGAATGCAAATTTTACTGGTATCAAGTTTTCTCGATCACTTTCATAATTCTGAAAGTCATTGAGTCATTATGATGGTGTTGTGTCCGTCGCGCGCCGTTCGTGAGTAAACGTGTTACGTTTATAATCTTCTCTCTTAACAATAAGCCAATTTTGACGAGCTTGATTAATTTCAACGTGCTCGGTAGTGAAGAAAATGTCAAATATTTCGTATTATATCACGATTTAGGAGAAACAATGTATCTGTTACAACAAGGACATAGACGTATTCGTTTATCTTTCAAAAACGAATAACAGTATCATTGTAAATATATGTATACAAAAGATGAAAACTAATAATAGTTTTGGACATTTTTATTCAAAAATACAACGTAATATTCAGCACATACAATGAAATTTCCTTTTATAACGTAAACAATTCCAATTCAATAAGGGTCGGGTATACCGTCGCCTCGACGTCTAAGGAAGATTTGATTCCGGTGATAATAACCTTTCCATTATGATAACAGGAAAAGTGAACGTTATCTTTTCTCAACGTAACTACCGGAAAAGTTTCGGGTTCGTACGTTAATTTAAACGTTCGACATAGTTCGGGGATATTCAAGGGCGTCGACAAGGTGTGAAATGCTGACGACGTAATCATTTTCACCGACGTTAATTTAACGGGATAACCTAGTTTCTGTAGAACCTTCGACGGCCATCTTGGAATGAACGCGACATTCCGTTGGAATTGAGTTTTCCGTTTCTAAATACCAGACAATTTCCTCCGATACGACGATGTTGCCATATAAGACCGTTAAACGTTTTAGGATCGTATCTCACGTTAACCAACTGAGAGCATAACTCTCTTAAATCGATGTCGCAGTTCAGCGAGGCAGTGTATACGGTATTGGTTATATACATGGTGTGTACTCGTTCACGTAGAAATATAAAATGAAGACGAAATGACATATACGTATCTTTTTATTAAAAACGTTATTACGTGATAACAACAACAACGACGACTTTACAAACAACAACAACAACAACAACGAACAAACGTTACACAAACTCTAACGAACAAACGTTACACAAACTCTAACGAACAAACGTTACACAAATTCTAACGAACAAACGTTACACAAACTCTATAACGAACAAACGTTACACAAACTATAACGGCGCGTTTAAACATATAGCTCAATACACTAATTAGTCATACGTTTTTCTTCGTATTGGGCGAGCACTCCTCGCATTGGTCCCTAACGTGATTCGGTTGTAGGTAGCAAGGTAGAACGTCGTACAATTCCGGAACTGCGGAGGGAATCATTCTTAATCCGTTTTTCAATTCGTCGTATTGTTGGAAAGTCAATGATATCCCCTTTCGGGTGGCGCAGACCTCTGAAGCCCCTTCTGGTAACCAAAATTTTCGTATATCCACGCAGGGAAACCCGGGGTTAACGCTTACGAACCAATTTCCCCCTAGATGCTTGCGAAATGTCTCTGACAGCTGATCTCGATTCCATTCATCCACGTGAAATCCGATTTCATTCAGGAGGGAGTACAGTTCGTTACACCTGGATAACGTCAGCGTTATTCCTTTTAAAGTGGGAACGGGCTGGCCGTCTTTGAAAATTAATTCCCTGATGTGAATGTATGTATTTCCTTCGAATTTACTATCGAATAGGTAACAGTCCTTCCCTAGGTGTTGAGAGTATCTCGAATTCAGTCTGTTCGTCATGATGATCTAAACGCGAATGAGCCTGCGATTCAAATTCCCTATTTATAACGGTTAATTTCAACCAATCAAAAGTCATTTCTATTTATAGTTTGAATTCTAGCGCATGCGTCTTAATGTTTTCCAGTAGGTCCTCGCCTCATCGATTGACTCATCAATGGGATGCGCCAGTTGTTTCACAGTCAGCCATTGGCGGAGATTGCCAATCAATTTGGACAAAATGTTTTTAAGATATCTTAAATTTGCGCTATTTTCAATCGGAATTTGTTTATTCCGAGTAACCCGATCTTAAGTCGATAAATTGGTCGTTTTCGGTTTAAATCTAGTAGACACGCATATGTACCGATCGAGACAACATTTGGTCATAGTACTGTTGATATAAAGATCCTGTATAGTTCAGAGTTATATCCCGGACACGCATATATATATCCTTAACTGATTCAGTTGAATGCCTTCGGATTGAACAAAATTGTTGTTCTTCGTTTTCACTCTCGCATCAACACGCGTTGATTAATACTCTGCGTATAAACGCTCAAGATCCTAAGATCGATGATATTTTCGGCCTTATTGGATCCGTACACGTTGAGTTAGGCGCCTTGAAAATTAATAAAACGCACTTTTGACTTTGTTTTCGCGAAATCGTCCGCAAATATATAAAGACCCTATATTAACAAAATGAATGTGGTTGATTCTATATTTTCCGCATATTCTAAATGTCCCGCCTAATCCTTACCTTTTTTTCCTTTTTGTGTTCGCTGAATTTTATGCGACCTTGACATCACTGAAAATTTCCGATGATCTCAGTTCTACGACAGGAAATGACCATTGTTAATCCTAAATTTTGTAACAAAAGACCATCGTCAATCCTAAATTTTTACGAACTCTTAATTAAGGGTTAAAAGGGATATCTTGTTTATTGTGTATGTTTAGATAGTTTTATCAATAACGAGTTAATTTTCCATTGTCCGTGAACTTCTATTGTTAGCGGAATAATGGGTATTACGCCCAGGCATTGTCTGAACTCTTAATTAAGGGTTAAAAGGGATATCTTGTTTATTGTGTATGTTTAGATAGTTTTATCAATAACGAATTAACTTTCCATTGTCTGCGAACTTCTATTGTTAGCGGAATAATAGGTATTACGTCCCAGGCATTGTCTGAACTCTTAATTAAGGGTTAAAAGGGACATCTTGTTTACGGTGTATGTTTAGATAGTTGTATCAATAACGAGTTAACTTTCCATTGTCCGTGAACTTCTATTGTTAGCGGAATAATAGGTATTAAGCACCAGGTTCATTTTAATCACCTGGACAGGACACTCTTAGTCACGACCCGTTAACGCCATACAGTACTTTTTATAGGCGATGACTTCGATCATTACAGCTCATCGTTAATTAAGGTCTATAATGATCATCTCGTTTATGGTTTGCGTTTAGATAGTTCAGCGTCGGGATGTACTTTTTTTTATATGCGAGGTAAGATCGGTTTTAAAACCCTATTTGAGTTATTTCGCAATTTCGATCTTTTACTCGATATGAAGGCAGTAATTTATTTTAAAGCCTGCGAAAAAGATAAACGATTAATATTCGACCTCGTTTTCGAGGCAGTTTAGACAATAAGGACTATATCATCGATTAAGGGAGATTGCTCCAGTCTTAACGGAATACTCGGTCATTACTGTAGTAAACTAAATGTTTCGTACCAATACGTTTCGCTATCATATTTTCGATAATATAACGCGTTATTTCAATTTACAATTTTCGACGGAAAAAGTGTATTCATTATGCGAAACTGATTTCCTCAAGATGGAAATGGATTATTTAGAGCAAGACAGTCGTAAGTGTACATGCAGTTACCACTGTTTTGCGACATTTTATCCGTGTGTAGCTGATAAAAATTGCTGCAATTCACTAATAAGTGCGTTGACCTATACTTTTTTTGAATTATTATCAGGTCATGTCGCTTAATAAAATAAGGGAGTTTTATCAAATTCTATTAAGTAGAACTTGAAATATTTCCCAAAAAATGTAAATTTTGACATAAAACGCTCCAGCTTCGTTGATCTAATCGAACACGTGAGCATGATGTTTTCTACATATACGCGTTTATAAAAGCACATATTTTGGGTTTTCCGTTCTTATTAAATGAAAGACGTTACTTTAAATTTAAATTTCGGGACTAAACGATGAATATACAGCTTTTTATAGGCGATTTAGTGACCTTGGACAGGTGCGTGAAATTGTGATATTTTTCGATATAGGGGTATGTGGTATAGAACAAACGATTAAATCGATCCTAAGATTTGCTTAGTTGCGCAACATTTAATGACTCGGACACAAAAGGGTTATTATCCGAGTACCGTAAGATTATCCGATATTTCTATTGTTACTTAAATGAACGGATGTTCCTTTGCGGAGACTGACTAATTCGATCAATTACTCGATCAAAATATCATTTTAGGAGATTAAAAGGGATTAAAACTGCGCATCGACGGTGTTGGGGGGATTAAAATTTGTCGTTAGTCCGACCTAGATAATCCTTTCCCGAACGAGATCTAGTCTGATTGTGACGTGTGAGAAAACATCGAGAGAAAAACAATAAACATTGAAACGAGAAAGAAAAACATTGAGACAAAAGAAAACATTGAGACAAACAAAAAAACCCATTGAAACAAGAAAGAAAACATTGAGAGAAAACAATAAAGAAAAAACATTGAAACAAGAAAGAAAACATTGAGACAAAAGAAAATGCTGATAGCAGTAATCCCTTCGTGATACGACGTCAGCGGTGAAACGGCCAATGGCGTTCTAGTTAGAACTAAAAATAGACCGTGGGGAAAACCATTTTCGGGGGGGGGATTATGGGTGTGTCTTGAAAATAATCTCTAGGAAAAACCCGAAAATGGGCGTGACTAAGCTTCGATCCGTAACGTTGCTCCGACCTATAACGTTGCTCCGACCTATAACGTTGCTCCGACTTATGACGTTGGTTCGGCTCTGAGTCCCCTGAATTGACGTCAGTGGTCAGCCAGCCTATGATATTCTTGATAGAACTAAAAATAGACTGGAAAACCCCGCGAATGGACGTGGTTCGGGCGTGGTTCACCGTGATGTCACGTCCGGTACGACGTCACTGGGAATTTCCCCGGAAATGGGCGTGGCTTGGGCGTGGCTGACCTCTGATGTAACGGGTCAATGGTCAACCACGCCTACTAACGTCATGGTCAATGATTAGCCACGCCCACTGCGTCATGGTCAATGATTAGCCACGCCCATTTTTGGCTCATCGCTCATCCATATGGTACTCAAATGCATTGACTATACTACTCATGTTGCATTTTACGAGTCTCAATTTTTTGGACTGGACTGTACCACCGATAAGGCTTACGTGTTGTTTTACGGCAAATAAATAGCCCTCATTTACAGATATTTTAGATAGATGGTTTTTGGATAAGAACGAAACAAACGGGTGAGGTTTTTTTTCTCGCTTTACTGTTTATCCCGTTACCAAACAACAAAATTTTAAGCTTGTCCAAATTCAAAGAAATTGCAGACGAAAATTTAAAATGAATGAAATTGTTATTTTTGTGTCTTTTTGGTGGAAAGCTTAATGGGAAATGAAGAAATCACCAGTAATTTCTTCATTTTCCACATTTATTCACTTTTTTTGAGGGATGCCAAAAAGTGTCATTGTATGAGAATTGTTTATATTATCTTTATCATGTATATAAAATCAGTGTGATCATTTATATAAAATTAGTGTGATTATTAATTGATATCATTACTATATATCATTATCATGGTTTTACGTTCCCAAACAAAAAAGAAACTTTTTTGAAAGACATTGAAAGAAAATAAAAACGCTTGTATTATGCAGAACTTCTCCTTTTCTACTAACTTTGTAATACTTTGCAAGAACCTTTTCATTGATTTACTGGGGGTAGGGGGGGGGGGGGGGGTGCGGGGGTAACTGGACTTTAAATGACTTCATGCATTCGTTTTTTTTTCTTAAACTGTACATTAGCTAACCAAAAGATATAAGCAGTAAAAAGTCACTGACTTATCACAGACGACAAAATCTGGGTTTTCCTTCAACAAATATTATTTATTTTGGTACATTAATTGACCCACTTTCTGACTGTCACCTATGGAATGTAGATTCCTTTTTGTTTACACTGCTAACGAATTAATGCCAAAAACATATAGTTGTTCAGGTTGCCCGACCGTCTCTAGCAAGTCAGGGCCGACCCTATAAAAAGTACAAGAAACAACAAAAAATGACTAAACAATGACTACAAAACCCAAATTAAAAAGGTGCGACCTAGCAACAAACCCTATTTTCTCTACAGAATGATAACCTGAACAATGCATATTGTTATTTCGCAAAACGCACAACTTAAGAACAAGGAGATTATAAGCGCATCATGGGATAGATAACAACTACGGCCAATGTAACCTCGAATCTGATAAGATATTTTGCAATAACTTTCCGATTTCTGCGTCAATTTTCAAACGGTTTGTTACATGTACCCCGCATTATTCAGCTCTTTCCTCGGATGTATCTCTATAGGGTGTCTCACACCAACAATATTTGAACCAACACTTGCAAAATTGTAAATAAAATTAACGACGTTTTCCCCTTGTTTACAAAGACGAAACTTGTGAACATATGCCAAATATCTTTGTTGGACTATAGGCCTATTCAAATGTAAAAGGTATTTGAGGTTCAAACGTTTTATTATGCCGCTGTTCTAAAAGTTGTTCTGTCTTGGTATAAAACATTTTTGGAAATGAAAAATTGCTTGTTACTGGCAATTTCTTCATTTCCACGATGTTTTCCAAAGCCATAAGTGAGTCAAAAAGGGACTTCATTGTTTTGGAACGGGTTAAAGATGCCCAACTATCGACTATAGTAAGAAAACTGATAAAGCATGCCTCTGTTTTGCCTCAAATTTCATAATTAAACAATAATATATTTATTAATCTGATCAGATAAAAGGCTGTTGCAGACGACAAACAGAGATAAATGATCAAAATCGAATATGACAGCTCCAACAGTAAAATATTTCTTGAAACGGATAAACTATCAGCATTTTTTCATCATTATCATGATCATAGTCATCACCATCATCACCATCATCACCACCACCATCATCATCATCATCATCATCATCATCATCATCATCATCATCATCATCATCATCATCATCATCATCATCATCATCATCATCATCATCATCATCATCATCATCATCATCATCATCATCATCATCATCATCATCATCATCATCATCATTATCGTCTTCGTCGTCATCATCATAAGCATCATGAGTGTCAGGATGTAATTGTGATAGTAATTAACCCTTTCCCAAGCAATACCTGATTTTGACGTCCCTGATAGAAACGGCTTGGAAAAAGCATTGAAACAAAAGAAGAAACTGCTGATAACCAGCAGTTTCTCCTTTTGTCTCAATATTTTCTGTGCCATATTTTACACAAACTATGTCTTTATTATCATCATCTTTGTCGTCTGCAGCAGCTTTCAAATTGGATCATCCTAAAATTTTGTTGTTTGTGAAAGGGTTAAACTCCCTACATCCATATCTAACCCCACAAATCCACCATGCACCCCCTCCCTCAAAAAATAGACCATTCCAGTTCAAAAAAGAGACGAAATAATTTATAAAAAAAGTACATGTGTTACATTATAATGTGCAAGGAAAATATTGAGACAAATGGAGAAAATGCTGATTATCAGCATTTTCCTCTTTTACCTCAATGTTTCCGTAATGTTTTTCCGTCAGGTGCGTCAAAAGTAGCCATTGTTTGGAAATAAATGTAGGCTTATCACATTTCTATTCATCATTTCTTGAGAAAAAAGTTGGAGCATTCCATAGCTTTTTTGTTATCTTTTAATTTTAAAAGTGTTGCAATTTGCATAAAAATAATAGTAGCGTGAACGAAATATTTTTTGTCATAAGGAAATTCATAATTATGTCAAATACATGACGTGAATGTTCAGAAAAATAGAATTATTAGTACGCCTCATGGCATCATTTAAAAGTGCAACTTGAAGCTCCGTTAATCCTTTCCCAAACGGCAAAAGTTTAAGCTCTTCAAATTTCAAAGCTTTTCAGGACTGCGAAATAGATATTGAGGAACATACGATTCGAGTACAAACTATTGAGGCAAAAGGAAAAAATGGTGTTTTTTTCGATCTGTTCTTCTTTTGCCTAATAGTTTTCCCAAGCCTTATCTATAAGGAACGTTAAGGCCAGGTCTTGTTTAGGCAACTTGGCCAGAAGAACAAAAATTGCAAAAATGTCCCAGGTGTGTTGTGTGTGACCTGCATCTTTTAGAGAGATAGAGATCTGATAAAAATGTTATTGACCAGAAAACAAAATTTTAGTTGTTTTAAATAACTTTTTTATCAGGCACTGTTTTAAATATTCACCACACCCAGAGAAATCTCTGGTGTGTTTTTTTTCTCTCTCTCTCTTTAGAAAGTTTAACAAACGTACACAGAGATTTTTTAAAAAGTCGCTGCTTTTTTTCGAAAACCTCGTAACTGCAGTTAAAAACACGCCCCAGTTACGAGTTTTTCTATGAAAAGTGACGATGTTTTCCAAGCTCCTTCTATTTAGGACGTCAAATCACGGGCTTGTTCGGAAAACAACGTTGCTTTAGACCACACAAGAAATGTTGTCGTCTGGTTATGGGTTAAAATAAAGTACATACATTGTAATTTATGAATACTTATGAATAATGCATAATTAGTCCTTTCCAAAACAAGCCCTGGTTTGGACGATCCTACATGGAATCTGGTTTTAACCCTTTCCTAAACGACAAGATTTCCGGGTGGTCCAATTTGAAAGCAGCTTCAGACTACAAAATGTATCATACTAAAGATAGAATTTGTGAATGATGCAGCCGGAAAACATTTAGGCAAAGGAAGAAAATGCTGATGAGCAGCATTTTCTCCTTTCACATTGAATGTTTCCAAAGCCTTTTATATTTGGGAAAACAAAACCCTGTCTTGTTTGGTAAATGATTAAGAAAACGTCGAGATATAGAAGAAAACACTGATAACCAAACTTTTCTCTTTTTCCCTTAATGTGGTATAAATCGCGGATTTCCCAATTTCCCTAGTAGCTTTCATCCTGTATTGTGCGCAAGTTTTTAAGGTAGAATACCCGTAATGACACCATTTTGAGATTCATAAAACATCGGCTTTTTTCGAGCGTTGTCGTTACGTATCCGAACACATTCGGGCGCGGTCGTAAATATTCGGCGGTGTAAATATAAGTTTGGGAAAGGTTTGATATTTTGTTTGTTCAAATCAATGTCTTTTTCGTGTATGTTCATAATTGTTATTGTATATCACTCTCTAGTGACCAAATTGCTTTTTGTTATATGCATATCTGTATGGCTATGTACTTTTTGTACTTTTGTAGTAATAAAATTAAGGTTCTGTTCTGTAAAGTTCCACTTCCGAATGTTTTCGACGTCGCCCAAAAAATTCCGACATCGCGCGAATCTCATTAGGGGTATTCTACCTTAATAAGGACTACCTTAGAATGTTTACGTTGCAGAATGGATTATGTGATATGGGGTACGGACAAAACCCCACCAGGACAAAACCCCACCAGGACAAAACCCCCTCGGACAAAACCCCCTCGGACAAAACCCCACCACTAAAATTGGCAAGGCGGACAAAACCCCACCAGTCTTATATTTTATTCATTCAACAATAAATTATTATTGAAACAATTAAATTTGCATTTGATAAAGTATTGTAATAGTTGTGCTTTGATAATTTATTTTCTATTTTTCTCATTTTTGATGTTTGATGAATAAAAATTACAGGAAAGAAATAACACTCATAATACTATAATAATGTAGGACTTATCTTATTTTTTCCATTGTATATATTATCATTGATTTATTTTTATAATATTCTTAGATTTAAGATTTTTTGATGAAGCCTAAAAATTTGTTTTTGGAACAAAATAGTATTTATTGCTAAATCATAAATTGATAATGAATAAAGAAGTTATCCCTGAAAATCATGAATATGAAATGATTTTTTTCCTCAAAAAAGTTTCAATTGAATAATGCCTTTGATAAATATTAACAAGCATGATTCATGGGAATAATTTTATTTGAAATTAGAAGTGTTACTTTCTTCTGAGGTGTCAAGTCTTCTGATATACCTTGATTGTCCTGATTTTGATAGGTGATAATTGATTTCGTAGATAAGGGAACGATATATAATGCATGCCAAATGGCTTATTTAGGTGACAAAAATGTGATGTCAAGATAATATTTGGCTTCATTTCATTCCCAGAAACCTCTCCTTTTCCCACAATTGTTTCCATTTTTAAAGCAAAATTGTCTTATTTGGATATTTCAATAAACACATAATGGGAAATAAGTGTAAAAAAAATGCTTTTAAAATACAATAAATACACAATTTTTTTGAAGTTTCAAATAAATAATTAAATTATAAAGTAATAAATTGTTAAACATAATCAAATTTCTTATATTTAAAAATATTTTCCTTATCAAATATTTTTTTCTGTCATAAATTTGTTATACTATATTTTATATATTGGTGGGGTTTTGTCCTGGTGGGGTTTTGTCCTGATGGGGTTTTGTCCTGGTGGGGTTTTGTCCGAGGGGGTTTTGTCCTGGTGGGGTTTTGTCCTGGTGGGGTTTTGTCCTACACTCATGTGATATATCGTTGGTGCTATTGCAAAATATTGTAACTACAGCTTTACTCTAGTTGTAGTTACGAGGTTTTGCAATAACACCGACGATACACAGTTTGTCTTGTTTGATTTATTGGGGTTTAACGTTTTTCAATTGCCTTTGCCATATCGCGGCGGCTGGATCAACTAACCGTGCATTCCTGGTATTTCTCTCACCAGTAACACCACAATATCCAAACCGAGCCTCCAGCCGCACTCTTAAAAGATATATGATTTACACCCATTGGTGAGAGATAAATGACTTTTGTCAAATATCAGGATGGATACTGTCCGAGCCGGGGTTCGAACTACCGACCCTGGTTCTCTTGTACCGTTTCTTCTTTGATAGTATTATATTTGCCGGCATCGTATTTTGTCAACCACGAAACTTCAAAGGTCGCTGAGTGGTCCAAAATCTTATCAGACAAAATTGAAAATGAAATATCTTCTGTAACCCATTCCCACATGGAGACGCCAATCAACAACCCCAGAAGATAAACACTGTGGAAGACATTGTGGGAATTGAAGAAATTGCTTGTGACAAGCAATAGTTTTAATTTTCTGTACTATTTTCTTCCCAGGAAAGACAATCATCAAAAAGAAAAGATTAAATTCATGTAACTATTTACCTAGGACAACTCGGACAACGCCCATTTTAACGTTCCTGTACGAAAAGGATTTTCTTTTAAATAATAATTAGAGAAAAGGAAAAGAAAAAAACTGCTGATTACCAACATTTTCATCTGTTCTGTCAATGTTTTCTTTATACCATGGTGAATCATATTCTCAAACGTATCGAATCAAATTATTCGTCTCCAACTTCGTTAAAGAGGAACCCGTCTTGCAATTTGATATTTGGCCAAGGGTTAAGACACATTATCAAATTTATTAGAGCTGACCATTGATTTGTAGATTGAAAGTGTAAATATACTAAACAGATCAAGGCCGATCTTATTAAAATACAAAATTTACGAGCAATTTGAACTTGATGCCCATTTTTGTTAAAGCATTTTGTCGCAAGCAAAGTGACTTACTAATCGCATGTATAGCTCTCGGTAAATGACCTGGCAGAGCATCTCTTTCGATCAGCATGGGCTTCTCCACGGTGGGGATTGTGCATGATGGGATGGATAACGAATATGGAGTATACGGACAAAGGGGGTGTTCCATTTGTGCCCACGCACCGATTTTCTTGTAACTTTACACATAGAATACCTCTGACCTATGAACTACAAAAATGTATTTCTTTTACTCAAAGCGTGCATATTGGCCTATACGCGGCACCTTAAAATGTTCCTGATTTTCATTGGTACCCGTCTTACAATAACTCAATTTTGGCTATCTAGCTTTGGTATTCATCCACATTTTTTAATCAAAATAGCAAGAAGAGTCCTCGTAGAAACTTTTGATACCAATACTGTTGGTACCAACATGCACAAATAATTTTTCAGAAATTTATTTTGTCAGAAATTGTCAAAAAATAGCCCAGAAAATTTCGAAACCTTAATTTCAATCAAAATTTTTGGTATGTTCCCGTCTTTGTCAACATATGAAATTGATAAGAAAGTTGGCCATATATGTCTCCAGTTCGTATGCAAAATTTGGTGAAAATTTGAAACCGGTAAAGTTGTCAAATAATGAAAATTGTAATCAATGGCACCATAAAATGTTCCCAGTTTTCAATGGTACCCCTCTGGCAAAAGCCTAATGTTGCCTACCTAGTTTTGATATTAGTCCCCAATTTTAAATCAAAATAGCAAGAAGAGATATTGAAGAAAATTTTGAGACCAAAATTGTTGATATCAACATGCTCAAGTAATTTCTCAGAAATATAATTAGTCAGAAATTATCAGAAAAAAATCGAGAAATTTTCAAAACCTAAAGTTGAATCAATTATTTTTGTATGTTCCCGTCTTTGTCAACATATGAAACTTATATGAAAGTTGACAATACATGTCTTCAGTTCGTATGCAAAATTTGGTGAAAATTTGAAACCGGTAAAATTGTCAAAATATGAAAACTGTGATCAATGCCACCTTAAAATGTTCCCAGTTTTCAATGGTATCCCTCCAGCAAAAGCCAATTGTTGCCCACCTATTTTGGATATAAGTCCCTAATTTAAATCAGAATAGCAAGAAGATTTCTTGTAGAACATTTCGATAACAATATTATTGATGCAAACATGCACATATAATTTCTCAGAAAGTTTTAGTTAGGAATTGTCTGAAAAATATCTAAAAAATTTCGAAACCTAAAATTCAATTGATGTTTTTTGTATGTTCCCGTCTTTGTCAGCCTATAAAATTGATATGAAAGTTATCCTAATATGTCCCTTATTCGTTAGCAAAATTTATTGAAAACTTGAATTCGGCAAAGTTGTCAAATAATGAAAATTGTGTACAACGGCATCTTAAAATGTTCCTGGTTTTCAATGGTACCCATTAAGCAAACGCTCAATTTTGCCTACCTTGTTTTGATATAAGTTCCCAATTTTAAATCAAAATAGCAAGAAAAGTCATTGTACAACTTGCTGGTGCCAATATTGTTGATACCAACATGCCCTAATGATTTCTCAAAAAATTATTTAAACAGAAATTGTCAGAAAAATAGCCAAGATTATTTCGAAACCTAAAATTTAATCAATTAGAAATAAACCCATTACCTTCATTTGACTTTGATACCGTCATTTTGGTGGCTTTGGTCATCTCTCTGGAATTATTTATGAAACACATAATTTCCAGTCGTGATTTCACTGCTTCACATGTCAAAACAAGTATTTTTGTTATCATTTGGTTATCTTAAGTGAGCCAAAATTCAAATATATATGGGTTCTAGTAACATGACAGAATAGTTCACTTTAAAGCATTTGGCATAGCTTACTCCAGTTATAATTTTATAATACGTTTTGATCAATACATTTCGTAATACTTAAACATATTAATGCCTTTCTTTAAATTTATATCTTATATCATATAATACATTCTAAATCGTTAACTAGGTTATTAACTTAAAGAACCCTTTGAGACTGTGCGTGTCCCTCTGGACAAAGGAAATAGATGCATTTAGCCAGTATCCTTTACTATTTGGGATATATGGCATGTGGACCATCTATAATAGAAATATCCAAAGGCTGATGACGTATGGTTTCGCGTCCATTTTTTATCACGTACACATAACGTCCAAAAATATGCTGTAGGACATGCCATTTGATGCTGTGCTCGAGTCGTGATGTGCAAGACAAATTTTGTATGTGACAAAGCCTTATACTAAAGAGTTCATTTTCTATCTATCGTTAAGTCTCATGAAAACTGTTATAGCCCATGAAATAATTATTTGAATTCCCAGTGCTGCAAGTGATCGCTTGCTTTTTAAGCCTGGTAACCACAGTTTGATAATCTTTACGACATCAATTAACTGTTATTTTTTACTGTCGTTCTTTTCGATTACTTTTGACATACCCTTAAAACTGAAATAAATCACGATAGAGACGCATGCTACATTGTGGAACATACAAACGGGTAAAATAAATTCAAGAAATAGCATGTGGATAGGTCAATCTGTAGGGGCAGTTAGTTTCTGTCAAGAAAAAATTCAAATCATGTTTATTTAGTCATTGGATTCTTAATCAAGTATTTATATACATGTACTTTTACTTACCCTTATTGAAGGGCACAATTAATGAACAATAAAGACTGTTTCTGTTTCCTTATTATTATCTTTAGCATTGTGGTAAAGAATTGTTGCATGTATATTAAAGTAGTCTATGTGCTGATAAGCCACAAAGGTAAGTTAAAAAAGGTGACATAATAGGTAAAATATGTAACATTATTGCATTACTTTTATTTTTCATCTCCACATTTCATAATGCATTCCACTGTTTTAGGCTGTTTTCCCCTCCATTATATTGTGGGTGGGTGGGGTAAGACAAATTGCCATTAATTCACAAAAAGCCTAATTTAGTGTGAAAACGCTAAAATTCATGTTATACATAAGTTGTTGATGTCAAATCAGGACACATCAAAGCAAAATGGACTATTTGCGTAATGCAAATAGAAGGTATAAAGTAAAATCTTAGATTTTACAATCTTAGAAATTGTGACGGCTTATACTAAAATTAAAAAAATGACACTGTTACCGGTTTTATTTTTACCTAATATTTTACTATAAGCACAAGCATATATGGGGGCAATTTTAATATAAATTTCATATGTTGACAAAAACTGAAACTGGGTGAAATTTAGAATCAAATTTGGTCAAAATGGTTAAAAACTAAGAATTTTGTTGATGACGTCATACAAAAAGTAATAGCAAATAGTTTTTTTGTAGATTAATGTATACTATTTTGGTAAATACTTGAAAAGAAATTAATAAACATTATTTTCAGCGCAAATTTAGCTCGAATACAACAATCCTGAACGTATATGCCTTCTTTTAGTTAGGATACCCCCATTTTTAAGCAAAAATCTTAAAATTCTTAGAAAAATATTTTCCGGAACAGATTTTTGGAAAATATTTCGGGATAAATGCTGTAATACAGAACACTAACTTCATGCCAAATTTCATTAAAATCCGAGCGTGGGCACAACCCTATGGGAATTTATGATAGGGTGGAACACCCCCTTTTGCCTCGCTTCAGGTAAGAAATTGTGCAATAATTTTCTTATTTCTGCTCCAATTTTCAAGCGATTTGTTGCATGTACCCCGCATTACTGAGCTCTTTCCTCGGATATATGACTTGTTTGTAGAATCTGTAGACTAGATTGAAAGTGTAAATATACTAAACAGATCAAGGCCGATCTTATTAAAATACAAAATTTACGAGCAATTTGAACTTGATGCCCATTTTTGTTAAAGCATTTTGTCGCAAGCAAAGTGACTTACTAATCGCATGTATAGCTCTCGGTAAATGACCTGGCAGAGCATCTCTTTCGATCAGCATGGGCTTCTCCACGGTGGGGATTGTGCATGATGGGATGGATAACGAATATGGAGTATACGGACAAATTTTGCCTCGCTTCAGGTAAGAAATTGTGCAATAATTTTCTTATTTCTGCTCCAATTTTCAAGCGATTTGTTGCATGTACCCCGCATTAATGAGCTCTTTCCTCGGATATATGACTTGTTTGTAGAATCTGTAGACTAGATTGAAAGTGTAAATATACTAAACAGATCAAGGCCGATCTTATTAAAATACAAAATTTACGAGCAATTTGAACTTGATGCCCATTTTTGTTAAAGCATTTTGTCGCAAGCAAAGTGACTTACTAATCGCATGTATAGCTCTCGGTAAATGACCTGGCAGAGCATCTCTTTCGATCAGCATGGGCTTCTCCACGGTGGGGATTGTGCATGATGGGATGGATAACGAATATGGAGTATACGGACAAATTTTGCCTCGCTTCAGGTAAGAAATTGTGCAATAATTTTCTTATTTCTGCTCCAATTTTCAAGCGATTTGTTGCATGTACCCCGCATTAATGAGCTCTTTCCTCGGATATATGACTTGTTTGTAGAATCTGTAGACTAGATTGAAAGTGTAAATATACTAAACAGATCAAGGCCGATCTTATTAAAATACAAAATTTACGAGCAATTTGAACTTGATGCCCATTTTTGTTAAAGCATTTTGTCGCAAGCAAAGTGACTTACTAATCGCATGTATAGCTCTCGGTAAATGACCTGGCAGAGCATCTCTTTCGATCAGCATGGGCTTCTCCACGGTGGGGATTGTGCATGATGGGATGGATAACGAATATGGAGTATACGGACAAATTTTGCCTCGCTTCAGGTAAGAAATTGTGCAATAATTTTCTTATTTCTGCTCCAATTTTCAAGCGATTTGTTGCATGTACCCCGCATTACTGAGCTCTTTCCTCGGATATATGACTTGTTTGTAGAATCTTTGTACTTTGTCCAATAATTGATCCCAACCGACCAGAAAAACGACAAAAAATTCAGGCTCTTTTTCTACTTGGTTGGGATCGGTTTTTGAGAAAAGTACAGTGATGTTCCAGATAAATAATACATCTGAGAAAAGGGCTCAGTAAGACGGAGTACATGGAACAAACCGCATGAAAATTGACGCAGAAATAAGAAAGTTATAGCACAAATTCTTACCTGAAGCGTGGTTAATTTGGCCGTAGTCGTTACCATTTCGCTTTCTGGTCGGTTGGGACAATATTTCGGAAAAAGTATCATGAGTTATCTAATATGTCATACATCCGATGAAAGAGCGGGGTACATGCAGCAAACCGCTTGAAAATTGATACAAAAATAACAGAGTTATTGCAAAATGTCTTACCTGAAGCGAGGCGAGTTGGCATCAAATTTTGTGCAAAAAATAGACTGAGTTTACCGTTATGTTTTGATAAACCGTCGGTGTTGTTATAACATCTCGTAACTACGGTTTGATTCAAGCTGTAGTTACGAGATTTTATAACAACACAAACGAAATACTATTTATTTGTCCGAAATTACGTCACGGTTTACTTGATAAAATCGTTCCCTATTGTCGGTAGTCGTTATCCATCCTATCATGCACAATCCCCACCGTGTTCTCTGCTATGTCATTTATCGTAAGCTATACCAGACAGAATTGAAAGTGGTAAAGGCTGGTATTTTCTGTTTCATGGTCAATCATCTCTTTTAATTTTAACCATTTTGTTAAATCATTTCCACAACAAGACAGAAATTGACGTCCCTATTAGAAAAAGATTATGAAAACATTGAGACAAAAAAGAAAATGCTGAAACCAGCATTTTCTCCTTTTGCCTCAATATTTTCTATGCTCTTTTGTACATAAATCCTATCTTTATCAAACCATATATTATGTGGTCCAAAACAGCTTTCAAATGAAAAAAAAATCAAATTTTGCCGTTTGGGAAAGGATTATAAATCCAAACTAAGGAAAAAGTATTTTTTTAAAAGATAGTATTCATTTTTATGTCTCCATGCACCTCTTTCAAATGGGAACAAGAAAATTGTGTTTTGGGTGGTTTATTATTCTGTCCTTACTTTATTGTTTAGGAAAGGGTTGATTGTACATGCATAATGCAGAGCTACAGATAAGAGGCTGTGGTTGCTTTTCAAAATGCAATACTTATTACTTACTTATCACTTATAATTGTCCATCAAACCCTAAGTTGTGGGTACTCATTGCATTTGAGTACCCCGCAACATAGGATTTGAAGTTGAAATAACAAAATGAGAATGCCTTTATCCCCTCTTATCTGTTGTTTTGATAATGTATGTCGAAGTATAAGTATTGTTACGTGTATGAATGAAAAAAAAATCATTGGCCGATCTGGACGACGTCAAAATAATGATATATGTGCCGTTATAGCCGTTAGAACGTTAATAACGTTATGTGGGACAAACTAGCCGTCAGCGCTGACAACGTTAAACCAACGTCGCCTAACGTCACCAGATGTCAACGCTCTGACAATTAATTTTGTACTGTTGATATTCATTAGTGTGGAGTATGTAAGATATTGTGTGTTCGTGAATTTTTAAAAATATACAAGGCTTTTATACTAGCCATACAACACATGTATGAAAATAGGTGAGTGTTTTGTAGTTTTGTGTGAACTTATTACCAAATGGCAAAATTTGGAATGGTCTAAACGTAAACATGTAGTCAACAATTTACAATGAATTTTGCATTTATTGGTCATTCTTGTTAGAAAACATTGTGGGAAATGAAGAAATTGCTTGTCACAAGCAATTTCTTCATTTTCCAACATGTTTTCCAAAGCAAATATGTTGTTGGGAACCAATTTTGCACTTTTTACTTAGTACCACAATAAACTAGAACTTTGATGTTGTCGTTATCATGTTTTCCGGGGACTAGAGTCTATTGCCTTGTCCGACTGCTTTTGCTTTCATTTTTACCGAAGCGTTTGAGCTATTTCTCCAAAATGAGACAAACATTTTCAATTTGTAGGCTATACATTTCAGATTGTATAACCCTTGCACTAACAACAAAATTTAAGGATGCTTCAAATGCAAACGAGTTACAGACGTTAGGATTAGGATTAATCGTACCAAGAACAATGGTAAAATATGCATGAACATATTGAGAGAAAAAAGAAGGTTATCACTCAAAAAGGTTGGGAAATTATTAAGGAAATTAGAGTTTTCCTTAATATTTTCCAAACCTTTCTTTTATCGTGGACGTCAAAGTCGGGTTTTGTTTGAGAAAGGGTAAGCTGTTTGAAACGGATTTTCACCAACCGCTCTTATTTTGTACAATACCGTTTGAAATGCAAATGTCGTGTATGTGAACTTAGACCATCAATGCACTAAAGAATTAAAATTCCAACTACAATCATTGGCCGTCACCTAGCGCTAAATCGTCGCTTTTTCAACCGTAAACGTCGTAAGTGCAGCTGAAAACAATCTGCAGTTACGATGTTTTTGTTGGAAAGTAGCGATATGCTACCATGCCTTTGTGACATAACTATCATTTCACCGCTTTAACCCAGAAAGAGTGACGAATTTGTCCATTTAATCGGCAAATTCTCCTTTCCCTCAATAGTTTCCAAACTAACATCTTGTAGTGACGTCAGTGAAGCCAAATGTTCCTTCGTAAGGTAGTCCACTCCTTATGAGATTCACACGACGACGGAATTTTTCATTATTAACGAACGTACGATTATTTTTTCCGTAAGTACTTATAACAACAAGCTTGATTGGCCCAATCTGATTTCTCGTGCAATCAGATGTCTTCTTACACAGTTTACACAAAAACGTGATCGTTGATAATACGGGCCCAAGATCTGTACGGACATGCTACGAGCTATGAACAATCGGCTCTTTCCACCGCCGAATTTTTACGGCGTCGCGTTAATTTCATTATGGATGACTAAATTGTACACAAATCCTATCTTTATGAATATACGTTTTGTCCTCTGCAACTCCTTTGAAATTTGAGCAGTGGATAGATTTGACCCGTTCCAAAACAAGACCTGGTTTTGACGTCGCTAAGAGAATGGGTTCGAGATAACATTGAGACAAAAGAAGAAAATACTGACAACCAGAATTTTCTCCCTTTGTCTCAATATTTTCTGTGTTATATTTTACACAAACTATTTCCATTTTAACACCAATTTCATCATCTTAATCAGCTTTCTAATTGGATCACCCCAAAATTATGTTGTTTGTAATAGGTTTAACCCATCACCACACAGTGACTCTTTTTGACTCCCCTAAAGCAAAGGGCTTGGGAAAACATTGTGCAAAATGAAGAAATTGCTTATGACAAGCAATTTCTTCATTTCCCACAATAGCTTCTAGCCATAAAGACCAAAGAAATGTTAAGCTTCACTCACTTGATATTGTTGAATTGGATCAGTCTAAATTTTGTCGTTTGGGAAAGGTTTTAGCTGACACGTCACACTATAGGTTGACAGTTTTGAAGGGGAATGTCCTCTTGGGAATTAATTAAAATATTTAACCCTTTCACAAGCAACCTCTGGGTTTTACTTTCCAGTAAAGAAAAGATTGAGGAAATAGAAGGAAAAGCTGATTACCAGCATTTGCTTTTTTCCTTTTTCCTGAAGGGTTTTACTTTCAAACTGTTGGATCAATCAAAGGTCCGTGTTTTCATTTACATATATCACGTCCTCAGAAGCCGCTAAAGCCTACAGTTTCGACCATATTTAGATTTAAATATATGTATATAAAAATAATAATATATTTTAATATATACATATTTGAAATTAATTTGATAAACATCTCTTAAATTTTAAATCTTGTCATTGATGGTGTTATTTGACATGTCTCTTTGACAATTATAACCAAATCTTAACCCTTTCCCCAAACGGACAAAATTTAGACGGTTCCAATTTCAAAGTTGATTCAGGGTACAAAATTATATTACTTATGTAACTTTTACTTAATAATTTAAAGATATAACACAGAAAATATTGAGACAAAAGGAGAAAATGCAAACGTAGGCTGACCTGGATCTGATCAAATGCTCTACTTCACATTATAAACGACATTACAAAGTACCATTCATACTCTCAGATTCATTGTGATAACAATGACACCCCTCCATAAGTTCTTATCAAAGCTTCAGAAGATTCGTAAAAAGTGATTCACACATTCGTGAAAAGTGGTGCGAATCCCTTTTCACAAATATTCTTCTTCTGTTATAAGATATCGTAACTACGGCTTGACTCAAGGCGTAGTTACGAGATTTTGAAACAGCACAGACGGTTTATCAATACATAACGTTAAACAAAGTCCATTTTAGCACAAAATGCAATTGCTATTTCAAAATGGAACAAAGTGAATATGTTGGTACCGAAATGAATCGGATAGTATTGAGGATACTTTGGTAGATTTTTTAAACATTTGGAGTAAAGAATTTAAATATTAGAATAAGGAAATGCATGTTTGCTTACAAAAATGATGGAAATATATCATAACAAAGTCACGAGATTACCATTTATGTGTATATGGGAATTATTTTCATTCTTTCCCCCTTTTTACATGGTCTTTTTTTAACTATACCTATTGCATACCCCATTGTACGTAAGAAGGTTAAGATAACATATTAGAATAGTAATCTGACATTAACAAAAAGGACTTGATTTTCAGGTCCATAATAAAGAAGGGTTGGGAAAAGATTGAGGCAAAAGAAGAAAATACTGGTATTCAGCATTTTCTTCTTTTGCCTCAATATTTTCAATACTTTATCATATACAAATCTTTCTGAATCAAAATGCGCTGTGTCTTCTCCAGTAAATATTAAACTGGAATGGTTCACTTAATCGCCGTGTGGGGAAGGGTTAAAATGGGTGAGAACAGTGTAACGTTTTCACCCACAATTTTTCAAGCAGGGCGTTTGTAGCGAGTTAATTCGTTGATTAACGAGTTTTTGTAATAGTTTGTAAACTTCTGTCATTTGAAGGCTTATCACTGCATGTTACGCTTTTCCAGAAAACGTAAGTTAGACTATGCCATTTTCAATGCTACAGGACGACTGATTAGATGTAACTCTAGCTCATAACCAGACGACAAAATTTTGAAAGGAGTTGCAGACGACACTGTTAATTTGATGAAATTTTAAAAAGCTTTCCACTTAGGGTTAGTTTTTTACTAGCAATCTTTTCCAATGTTTTTTTCTGTATTTTTCTTGGTGTGTGTCGCTGTGTGGGATTGGGTTAAACTCTCAATTATTCTGCTATATGGGGGGGGGGGGGGGGGAACGTTGTCAAAAGAAAAAAGAAATTGTTGGTTTACATGAGAATGCTTGGTGGAAAATGCTTTTCCGAGAATACTTGGTGGAAAATGCGGTTTCAATAGGTTGCTTAGTAAAGTGTTGAACCTTTTCAAAGAAGTGTCTTGATGCGATGTCCCTATAAGAAGAAGTGCTCAGTGCGGAAAGCATTGAGTGAGAAAAATGAAAATGATGATAATCAGAATTTTATCCCTTTTACATCATTATTTTCTATGCCATGACATACAAAATTTCTAGATACTCTACCAACAATTGTGTCGTCTTTAACATCTTTAGTTTTGCTATTTGGAAAGGGTTAAGGACATTTATAAAGCATGTAAACACGTGCGCCCAGCATTCTTAATTTTTTGCATCCGTTAAAAATGTTGTGGAATTCTAAATGAAAGCAGGGGATATATAATTAAGTTTTTTTGCACAATGAAGTAGGTCGTTTTGTTTATATCTTAATTCTCATTTTCTCTTTTTTATTCTTTCTCTGCGTCTTTTCCTCACATTAAAGATGTTTTTATTCTTTTCCTCTGATGTTGTCTAGTTCTCACTAAGAATCGTCAGAAGGACAGATCGGATGCATTTCTCATGGTTCGATCGTCGAAACTTTTAATTTATTTTGTTTGAGCTTTAAAAACTTTACCAAACAAGAACTGGTTATGACGTCGCCAAAAGAAAAAGCTTGGAAAACCAGCATTTTCTCCTTTTATCTATCTCCATGGGCCTACTTGATATATTGTTTTGTACACAAATCTTATCTTACTAACATCGATATGTCGTCTGCGTCAGTTTCCAAAGTAGAAATTTAAATTGTGTCGTTTGGAAAAGGGGTACACCTAAGTCATGTGTCCAGATGAGCAGGATTCAAATAATCAATCAATCGATCGATCAATAGATTTCCAGTGTTCCGAATGCAAACTTTCAATGCATCGAAACCGAATTTTGCCATTCATTGACAAACATGTTATTTGACAAATAGTATGCTATTTACTTCAGTATATGAAATGGCAGTTGACTTTTAGGTGAAGCATAATGCAAGGAATAAAAGTAAAGCTGAAAAAATGTGTATAAATCGAACCTGGATTTTTTTTTTATCAGCCAAGGTCATAAGACTGGGTCAGAGATTTATAAGTTATGCGTATAACCCTTTCCCAGACGACAAAATTGTAGACTGGCTCAATTTGAAAGCTGCCACAGACGACAAACTGAATGACACAAAACATGGAAAATTTTGATGTAACGTAATGATATTGAAGACATTCAGGGAAAATAAAAAAGGGACTGGAAGTCAGTATTTTCTTCAAATATCTAAAGATCTCCTTTATTTATAGTGTACTACGTGGCATACAAAACAGATCGGTGTTTCGGAAAGGGTCAAGAGTCTAAAAACAATGTTAGTGGGACACTAAAATCCATCTAACTGTCGCTAATAAAACTACCACACAGTGGCTTATAATAAATGACTTTGTCTTCGCGAAATGACCGTTGTTTAAAAAACACGCATATAACCTAATTGTGACTATTACCGTAATAGATGGCATGGTTACGAGTTAATGTTATAAATATATTGTCACTTTTCAATCAAAACCTCGTAACTGTAGCTTAAAACAAGCCGCAGTTACGAGGGTTTTTTTGTTAAAAAACAGCAAATTATGGCATACAAGGTCGACACCCTACCTTATCACAGTACGGAAACGACAGAGACAGAGCCACTGGCTACGCATAGAAAATCTTCTGGGGAACAGAACGGCCACGTCTCTGAGGACCACTCTGTTGTTCAATATTTTTCCTTTTACAGTCGACACTCGTTATGTTGACATCGGATAAGTCGAATTACCGCTTAAGTCGAAGAGAATGTTTGGTCCCATCCTTTTCAACGGATTTTAAAAAAAGTTTAAACAAAATTACATGTATTTTGAAATAAATATGCCATTGAAATTTAGTAGGAAAAGGATAGAAATTGCTCGTCTCGAGCAATTTCTTTCCTTTTTCTACTATATTTCAATTATGAATGCTTTTGATGAACAATAGAACGATCAAATGCCATTTAATTCGAAACAAAATGAAATCGGATAAGTCGAACTCCGGATATGTCGAGGTATTTTGATGGCCCCCCTCTGACTTCGACACAACGAGTGTTGACTGTATTTGGTTTAGTCATAACGTGACCCGATTTGTTTTATTCGTGTAAACTTACACCACACAAGTGAATATATTCACGGTGGGGATTGTGCATGCTGGGATGGGTAAATCTACGGACAAATTTGTCTCGCTTCAGGTAAGACATTTTGCAATAACTTCCTTATATCTGCGTCAATTCAAAATCGGTTTGTTGCATGTACCCCGCCTTACTGAGCTCTTTCCTCCGATGTTTGCTTTACACGAAACCTTTTTGTACTTTTTGCGAAAAGTGATCCCAACCGACCAGAAAAACGACAAAAAATCTGATCGTTTTTCAGGTCAGTTGGGATCAATTTTTGGGAAAAAACATGGGGAGTTTTCAAATAAGTAATACACCTGAGGAAAGCGCGCAGTAAGGCGGGGGTACATGCAACAAACCGCTTGAAAATTGACACAGAAATAAGAAAATTATTGCACAATTTCCTACCTGAAGCGTGGCTTATTTTGCCGTAGTCGTTATCATTTCGTTTTCTGGTCAGTTGGGATCAATTTTTGGAAAAATTAAAAGGATATCACAAATAATCCATGTATCCGAGGAAAGAAATTTTCAAGGCGAGGTACATGCAACAGACCTTTTGTAAATCGACAAAGAAATAAAGGAGTTATTGCAAAATATTTGATAAGATTCGAGATTATTTTTGTCCGTATTCGTTATCCATCCCAGCATGCACAATCTCCATTTTGAAGGCTAAATAGACAGACTATAGCCTCCCAAACATCTCATGTCGTCGCTTTTCATCGAAATTCTCGTAACTGCAGCTTGTTGTAAGCTGCAGTTGCGAGGGTTTTGTTGAAAAGCAGCGAAATTGTGCTAATCGAGATAAAAGAAACCCTCCCATGTCACAAAACCAACGAAATAATGAGCAAAATCAAAATTTGTGCCGTTTTACACAACGATTAGAACTGTCATTGTGGGCTCGCTCATGGTTGGTAAACTCACGACAATAATGATCACGTGAATACCCTGTCGACTTGGAAGCCTTTCTACCTAAATAAATGTCATTTTTTGAAAATGGCATATCTAGTAAGTCTCTTTTGATCAGAATTGTTTTTCATATAATGTTAGTTTTGCTGTCACCCCGGATAATCCCTTTTCACTGGCGTAGGAAGAGGGCGGGCAAGGGGGACCAGGTCCCCAATGATTTAATTAGAGGGGGCCAGCCAGCATATCCTATGCCCCCCCCCCCCAATAATACATCCACACTTTTCTTTAAGAAAGGTCCAGGTATAAAATGCTCTATCTGAAAGTGCCCAGATCCATGGAAAAAAGCTTTTTAAAATTCAAAATGTTCTAGATCTATGGCATGCCAGACCTCCTAGCAACGCTACGCTCGATCGGGCTCCATTCACTTAACACTTGCGAATATCGAACATAAAATAGTAGAAAGTTTATTAACATATACAACTAACTCTCATAAAGCACGTTTTATGCGACAAGGACATGTTTCATGACTTGAATGTTGTCTTAGACCATATATCCACTATATAGCACACTATGTACGTGATTTTCCGAAATTATCTTATAAATCTATATAAAAATCATAAAGTCTGCTTTCTTTTCATCTTTTTTCTCTAAAATGATAAAACAAAATATATTTGTAAAACAAAATATGTAATTACCCATCGTTCTTTGAGACTCGAACCCACGTTTGCTATAAGGAAATGGACGAAGCGCCGGTTCTATCCACTGCGCTATCGAGTATGTCTATATAATTCAACTTAAAATATAACATTTTAATCGTATATAACAAGTCTTTCTTACCTGTAGGCCGAGTTCATTCTATTTATAGCTTTGTAAACATCACATTATCGTTGGAATGCTATATCTTTAATAACTTGAGATAATATGTGCACGGATATATGTATATCTTGATACATATTATACAAGCTTGCAATTTCTTTATCTTTCTTTTCAAACCACTTCCTTATACACGTCCGGACGGACAGACAGGTAAATCATTAGTCTTTTTTTTTTCACGGAAATGGATAGCCTACGTGCTCTCGTTTAAAAACGTTTTCGTCGTATATTTAATTTTGCATTAACGTGTCTTCATGGTTTCAAAAGCTATTCTTTCTGGAATATTAGAGTACTCGTTTCACGAAATATTTCTTTCTTTCACTTTTTGACTAATTACATTATTTACATGTTCACATAAATAAATTTTATAGAGAGACAACGTTAGTTACGATCAACTAGGTGCACAGAGCTTATATAACTCTTAATATTTCTTTTCGCTTTATGAGTTGTAAGTTCCATCATTTAATGTTTTGGTGCTTGTATTGTGTTTTATATTGTGGTACAATTAACCCTTTTTGAAAAAAGGGAATAATCATATTGCAATACAAGACACCTTTCACAAATTTACTATAGAATACGGAAACTACTCAGGCATGTTGTCTCACCATTATTGACTATCAAATACACTACTTTCATAGTGACTTATAGGCCCATTGGGCCGGGTGTTATTTATCATCAATTTGTTAATTGTCTTTGTAATATATACACATGTCACTTTAATAAACAATTTACTTACTTACTTACTTACTTACTTACTTACTTACAATAGTCCCAGCCGAAATTGACAGTGACGTAGGCTTATGTTTACTACTTGACAACCAATCAACTCTGTTCGTATTTGTAACGGTGCAAATCAGACGAATTGATTGGTTTTGCAGCAGTAAACATCAGCCTACGTCACTGTCAATTTCGGCTGGGACTATTGTACTTACTTACTTACTTATAGAAAAACAAGATCTGCTAAATTGGTTAACCCTTTCCAAAACGACATTTTTTTGGCGGTCCTATATTCAAAAGCTGCTGCAGATGACAATATTTATGTTGTTTAAGATAGAATTTGTGCAGAATATAGTTCAGAAAGTATTGAGACAAAAGGAGAAACTGCTGGTTATCAGCAGTTTCTTCTTTTGTTTCAATGCTTTCCCAAGCCAATTCTATTAGGGACGTCAAAACCAGGTCTTGTTTGGGAAAGGGTTAAACCAATCCTCTTGACCAATCACGATATATGGCACATGCAAAACGTACAAACGCACGCAAACTCCAAATTACTTTTATTTTCCGTCTACAATTTTAATAGGGAACGATTTTATATAGTCAGCCGTGACGTAATTTCGGACAAACAATAATATTTCGTATTTGCTGTTATATAATCCCGTAACTACGGCTTAATTTAAGTCGTAGTTACGAGATTTTATAACAACACTGACGGGTTATTAAAGCATAACGGTAAACCTAATCTATTTTTAGCACAAAATTAATTGCCATTCGCCCTTATCACGGGCTGTAACCATGTTTATTTAGATAACAAGGGCCCCTCGATTTTTTGTCTAAGATGAGAACATTCGTGGAAAGTGACGTAATCACTTTTTCACGAATGTTCTAGGCTTAGACAAGGAGGGGGTGTTTGCCTCAAAGTAAATCATTAAGTATCGCCTAACGTGTAATTTAGTAGACCTTTCAACTTGGGGAATACAATAGTTGACAATGGAAAACAAAAATATTTCAAAAGAAAGCCACGTGATTACCGCTGCGATATTGATGGCGCTGAATTTTGTGCTAAAAATAGACTGGGTTTTACAGTAGTATGTTGATAAACCGTCGGTGTTGTTACAAAATCAAGCCGTAGTTACGAGATTTTATAACAACACCTACGAAATACTATTGTTTGTCCGAAATTACGTCACTTTCAACAGGATAAAATCGTTCCCTATTGTCATCGTGATATGATATCGTCACAGAGCATTGTGTATTTCATGTCAATGTCAGCACTGTATTGAAAGATAATCGTAGAGAGAAAAAACAAAATTAAAGCCGTTCATTATTTAGGGCTACAGATAAGAGGGGATGGTGGCTTTTCAAAAAGCAGTATTTCAATTTCATTTATCGTTCACGAAACCCTAAGATTCAAATGAGTAGGCCTACCAACAACATAGGCTTTGGATTTGAAATAACAAATTTATAATGCATTCCCCACCCCCTCACCGTATCTATTGCTATAATGTTACAATTGTTAACAATTATATATTTTGTCTCATACCTAATCATGTCAACTGTAGAATGATTGTAAGTTAAGGATAAGATATAAATAAAGACTAAGAAATGTACTATACTACCGATAATCAGTTCATTTGTACTTTTTCTGTGATGTTTTATTAATTCCATGTACTTCCTAAGAGAATTGAAACAAGTCAAGCTGAAATTCGTCTGCGACAAATATGTAATTCATTTCAATGTCATGACTCACTGACAATTCTGTCGAATCATACCTTGGATGTAAGCCGTGGATCTACTCTCAGACTAAGAATAGAATAGCATAGAACAACAACACAAAACATTCGTCTGTAACAAATATCAACAGTGAAGCGACAATCACACTGAAATACACTTTTTTGTCGTTCCAGTGTCCTCTCTTTTTAGATTGATTACAACCTGCAAGTCCCGCAAGTTGCCATTGTTGTTCATTTGGATGATCTCGAAAACTACTTTATGAAGCTTACTTGTAACTACTTCCAGGCTACGAAAACGCATTTTTTAACATTTCTTCCGAGTCGATGATTCGATCTTCGATAGAATTGTCCGAGATGTTCCAAATGCGGCATGACTGTCAATTACAAATAAAATGCAAAAACGTTTGTAGAAGAAATATAATATTTTAGGAATAAGCATTTTCGTATTTCCTACTATGTTTTTCGACTTCTATTTACTGTAAAAACAGACACACGCAGCAAGATTAGATATGAACTAAAATGCCTACCAGGGTTGTATTAATCAACCTGTCTAATTTCTGGTAGACCGTATACCTAAATATAATAACACAACAACCAATTTGATTGGCCGAGGCATACGTCTCTTCCAATCACATGGACCGTACAGTAATTAAGATTAAGACAATCTTTTAGAAATGTTGGTCATTATTAAAGTTTCCCGGATTTTAGTTCATCATGCAAAAAGTATACTCCCCGTCATAAGAAAGTAGCCACTTGTCTACTGAAAATGGTCGGCAATTTTAGGATTATTCATGAACGTATCGAAATAAATACAAAACATTGCAACAATGCAAGTAAAAATGCTTTCGCGAAAGTACCGAAAACAGTCGAATTATCCTATTAGCTATGGTATCTTGTTGGTAGTTCCAGGAAATCCGTTACTGATACGAAACACACTATTGAAATTCAGGGTCATATATAGGGCTGGAAAAGGGGAAAAATTGATTAAGGATATGTGTTTAACAGTTTATGATACTGCTTTTATTCAAAATGCTTAGTGACTAATTAATGATTTTCATTACACCCAAGAGACTTGCAAAATGGCGGTTTCCGGTTTTAGCCCAACCAACCCCCAATTTCCCCTCAAATGCCCCATTTATTGAATTTCTGTTTCTGTTTGGTCTTTAGCAAGTTCCTTATTCAGAAAACGTTTCCCTTCACTTTTCTCACCAACCACTTCCGGTTATAATCAAACTTTCAATATTGAGATATGCTATTCTGGTAGTGCTAAATTTTCATAAACATCTACCAATTCAACGGAATGATTCTCTGTAAAATTGAAATGGGACTTTTGTTTGTGTTTCAACAGTGTCAACTTATGCAGAAAATGACAGCTGTAAGTAAACAAAACTTAACTTTGTATCCTAAAATATTGTTTTGAATCCATATCACAACTAAACATCTTAACGGACATGTTGAAAGCATTTAACCATTGATGTGTGGAAAGGAAGCATTGGGAATGCGTATCAATGTGTAAAAACAAAAAGACATAAAGAATTGGAAGAAATATGCCTTTTTGCAAAGTGGCTACTTTCTTATGACGGTGAGTATACATATTAGATGGGATATTTGCTTTTCATAGTGCATTGTCATCGAGTGCATTACTCAAACCCTATGTTGCGGGTAGTCATTAGAATCGTCTCATAGAGGCGATTCTATTGAGTCCCCACAACATAGGGTTTCAAATCACATAAATAAAGTTAGAATGATTTTACCCTCTCATCTGCAGCTCTATTTATGTGTGTTTCATGTCATTTTCAGAACTGTATGTAAAGATAAGGTGGGAAGATGACAGATTGTGACCATCCTAGGTGAGTCGGGGATCTTTTCTGTGTAAAACTAGGAATTTTGCGATAAAACGGTAAACTTTGTCTATCTTAATTCTTTTATTTTGCTATTTTTCAACAAAAAGAAAAAACAAAAAACTCGTAGCTGAAGCTTTAAACGGATTACAGTTACGATATTTTTTTTATTGAAAAGCGATGAGTTACACTTCCCAAGTTTATACATGGCTCTGTTCTCCTTCTCCATACACAAAATTGTTTTTTAAAACATTGAAATAAAGGAGAAAATGTTCACAATATTTCTTCCTGGCATGACTTGAAACTTTGTTGTGTTGTTGTACTTGGACTATACATAAAGTAAATCCTAGCTTGAATGGACCCCAGTCCGTATCTTGGCACTATCACTCGTTCAACTTACGGTCTTCGATACAATGTCATAGTCAGTTAGTCTTCAGATTTCTTTTTTCTTTCTTTCTTCGAAAATCTCGTAACTGTAGCTTAGATCAATCTGTGGTTACGAGGTTTTTCTTGAAAAGCATCGATATCTGCACTTGCAATGGTTATGCACTGATCTCATATGCTGCGCTGATTTCCTTCGATTTGTCAATTTATATGTGGCAAAAATGCATAGTTCTACACCATGCAAGATTGATCAAGGATATGTCTTCTGAGATCATATGTTCATTTTTCCTTCCTAGCATGTACTAGTATCTGATTTGTTTAAAATATAATCTGATATTATAAGAAAATCGGCAGAAAAATATGATTATCATTTAGAAATATATTGATCGCATGTCATGAAAATTAAGTAAAAGTTTGATTATGAAATAAGTGTATAATTTCAAATGCAGATGGCATATTAAGAAGAGATACAACCCAAAGCTCACGGCCATCAAATTAATGGATTCCATTATAATATCATTTTTTATAGCAATATATTCCTCTTAATGTTATTTTATCTATTTCGTAATCGAACATTATTCCAATTTGTTACAGGTTGTTGAAATGGAGTCGACTCAACCGCAAGAATATTTCTAATTAAACTAATACTAGTACTCAAGGATCTCATCAGGGAATCTTTGAACAGTAAATAGCTTGAAGAGAGGCTCTTGATGAAGGCGGGAGAATTTGAGTGACAGGAACTAGTTCTGTGCGGGAATTTTCTAAATTGAAACGTGCTTGGAACATGGCAAACAAAATGTGTCCCGAAGTTTTGTGATAATACAAAATGTTTAATTAGTGAATGAGGTGAAATTCTACAAACGATGTTATGTTACAGTTGTTGTTACAAAGCATGGGGAAGTTAAAGTGTTTATAAAGTGAAGGATTCTGGTCAAGGCCATGTATATAACCAGAGTTCTCAAGAGAAAGTTCGCGTTTCGTTATTTATTTGTGTTATTGTTAATTTCATTGGTGTTAGTTTCGTTCCATCTATCACTATGGTCGGATCAGACTGCAAACTTACTAAAGCAGGGTCCAGCATTGCTTCAACATCAACTAGGCTGGGGATTTACTCAATCCAGGAATGTATCACATAAAAACAACAACCAAATCTCGCGGCAGAACTTTCGTGTCGCTACCACGTGGTCTGAATATCAGAGAAATCCGAATGTGATAACTGGAAATAAACTTATAGATGACTATGGGGAAAATGACGAAACGAAAGGTGGTGAAAATGGGCGGGGCATAACGTTTTCAGGCGCCGAGAAAGAGAAGTCACAAAAGTTGATAGCCAAATATCATTTGAATGTTCTTGCAAGTGATCTAGTGCCTTTAAATAGAAAGGTCCCAGATGCAAGGTTCCACGGGTAAGCCTAAATAAATTTAAATATTTCACAGAAAACAAACTTTGAGACTGGTCTAAATTCAAAGCTTTTCATGCAATAGAATTAACCAGATTTTTTTCTTACAATTGTGACGTCAAAACCAGAGGTTTTTAAATTTTTTTTAATATCGTTTACAATAAGTAGCAAAAGAAGTTGCTTTAACGAAATAGGCTAATATACAACCTGTTACCTGACAGAAATATACAAATTCATACAAAAAGGATTGGAGCATTGTTGACAAAAAAGACATGCTATTTTTTTTTTTTTTTTTTTTTTTTTTTTTTTTAAATTTCTCATAATTATAGTCGTATTTCCCTCCCAAAATATTTTCACTCGCAAACAAACCATAGTCACGGTGGGGATTGTGCATTGTGGGGACGGATGACCGAATTAGCCCCGCTTCGGCTAAGAAATTTTTCAACAACGACAAAATGACATAGACATAGACATATCTTTATTTTTTGGAATTAAACATAGTTTCTCTTCCATACATATAATATACAAATGTTAGTCAAGATCTTAACAAATATATACATTGGAAAGAAAATATTGAAATGCAGAGAGTATAGTGCTAAACATACAGAGCATTTTTTCTCATGACTAATGCACATCTGATATAATTATATAAATTGTTAAGAATAAATTGGTCAGTTTTAGACAACATATCACATAGTCTTACCATTCTAGATCTTTTAGAGTACCTTTCGGGAATATATCTTTTTCGGAAAAAACATATTTTTTGCAAATGAAGAAAAAATGAAGGCTCTGTTCGTTTTACTGGTCCGAAAGGTGGAGTACACGCAATATTAGTTAACCCATTTGAAAATGGACACAGAAGTAAGTTATTGATAAATGTCTTACCTGAAACGAGGCTAATTTGACCATAATTGTTATCCATCTCATAATATGAGAAAACATATCATGATTAGAAGTCTTTGAGAGCAATGAAATGTCCTAACAAACATTTTTTATACCAGCACATACAACTTTTCAGAAAATAAAAACATGTGAAATCGTTTATTTTCTTGACTGTCAAAAGTAAACGATGAATGCCGAATCGTGCATTGCGTACGAAAATTGGAAGTTTTAGCAGATTGCATGACTATTAGGTTCTTGTATTTCGATTTAGCACAATGCCAAAAAGCTCGTTAAAGTATGGATGATTACTATGTATTTACCAACTTTTAACGTTTGGTGTCAAATTCAACATTTACAATTTTGATGCACTTGTCATAATAGTCTGGTAATTAGCACGAATTTCTGAGCTAGAATTTGTCTAGCAACATTTGAACCCTTTCCATGACTTTGCAGGCTGGTCTTTTGTCAATGTTATATCTGATTAAATAGCATAAAAAGGATATGCTTGTACTTTTGTTGGCTAAATAAATTCATGCCATATTGTGTATCAAATCAAATTGATGAATGCAACAAAATTACAAATCGTGTTTTCTCCTAAATCCCGTTACTATGTATACAATTTGTTTTAACCCATTACCATACTACAATGACTATTTGTGACTCCCCTCAGAATAATGACCATGGAAAACATCGTGGAAAATGAAGAAATTGCTTGTGACAAGCAATTTCTTCATTTCCCACAATGTTTTCTATCCAAAAAGACCTAAAAATTCAAAATTCCATTCACTTGAAATTGTCGTCTGCAGGATCTTTCAATTTGGGCTGCCCTAAAACCTCATCGTTTGGTAATGGGTAAAGATATAGTAACGAGGGTTTGGAAGAAAATCAGCGATATGTAAGAGTATATTTATCATGATTTATCAATTTCATTTTTTTTTTCATTTATTAATTAATTTATTAATTGTTTTACTTATTTGTTTTTTCAAAACAAAAGGCTGTTTTTTTCATCTGTTTTTGCAGGTGCGCACTTCGGCCATTCAAAAAGACGTTGTTAACCGCCAGCATAATCGTGCCATTCCACGACGAATGGCCTACGATTCTACTGCGAACCATCTACAGCATAGTTAATCGTAGTCCTAGAGAGTGGTTACATGAAATTATACTGGTTGATGATGGCAGTACGATGCGTAAGTGTCGGAGATACAAATCGTAGTATTTCATGTATCTTTCATCAAATTCTACTTTGTGGGTACTCATTGAAATAGTCTCATCGAGACGAATCAAATGAGTACCCACACTATATGGTTTAGATTTGAAATAACAAATTTAGAATGCATTCACCCCCTGTTATCCATAGCTCTAGAGCGAGTGAGTATAGTCCAATATGTAATAAAGAATATAATTAGAGTGACGTAAAAATGCATTCTGAATTTGTTATTTCAAAAGCAAACCCACTGTTTAGGGTATACATCGGAATGGTCTCGATCGAGGAGACGATTCCAAAGGGTACACAAAACATGGGGTTTGATCAACAATATAACCACATTTTGTATTTTGAAAAGGATATTAACCGAAGCCCTAGAGGATGCATACATGATATCATACTTGAAGATGTCAGGAGTGCAATGAATATGGTTTAGTCCAACATGAAATAATGAATGATCAAAGATAAATTTTCTTTTTATATGTACGAAACAACTGACCATTCTTTGGAACTTGTACAGTTGTATGTTCACTAGTGGAAATACCTGTCTTTTCGCAAAAGTTACAGGCAATATTCATAGATTTCAAAGTACAAACTATAGACCTAATGTATGCGGAAAATGAGTAACAAGGCACACGCCTTACGAAGTGTCTGTAAGCTTTTGTACGCGTTTATTCCATAGTGATTGGCAATTGTACAGCTTGTTTGAGCTTACGAAATTTATAACATTCCCACAAACAAGAGTGATCTAAAAATTGTTCGCATGTATGGGTGGGAGGGTGGCATTTTCTAAGGGGTGTCAGAACGAGCTTTGTTCATAAAACGGTCATACAACATTATTCTTATTTCCCCCTTTTTTCCTGAAGCTGCATGATGTGTTTGCTATGTAATGATGGGCAGAAAACCTTACCAACGTCCTCGTTCCTCGTAACTAACGAATGTAAATATCGTCGCTTATTAACAAAATCTTGTAACTGCAGCTTGTTTGAAGGTGCAGTTACGAAGGGTTGTTGTTTTTTAAAAGCAGCGAAATGATGCTATTTACGTTTCAGAGGAGCTAAAATCTCATCTAGACGGTTATATAGACACCCATTTTCCACGTGGTCTCATCAAAATAGTCCGTGTACCAGAGAGAAAGGGCCTGATACAGGCCCGGCTACAGGGGTTTAGAAACGCCACCGGTGATGTCATAATATTCTTCGACAGTCATATGGAAGTCAACATTGATTGGTAAGAGTGTCCTGTTTTGTTTTGATTTTCAGTAAACATTTAGATCCTTAATGTGTTAGAAGTTGGGTTTTTTTCTACACATGATGTGTCTTTGAACATTACTCTTGGCTATTATTATGATATAGATCTCATAATCTGATGGCAAATCGTCTCAGAGAACTCAGTATTCATCAAAATACTAATTTAAAGACCTTTTTATTAAAGAAAAAAAAAACAAATTCATGATATTAAGTATAAGACAATCTCGGTTCTGGTAAGAAATGTCGTTGCAGTAAAGCCTCTAGTGATGGTGATTTGTACTCATAATTCATTTATATATAACCTTTTGCAAAATTTTATGAATTAGTTTTGTGAATGAAAGGAATAAGTCTCACCCCACATTTTATAAAAAAGAAACCAACATTTGCCCAAGACTTTTATATATGCCATGCTTTATCCAGGCTGCCGCCATTACTGGAAGTTGTTGCACGTGACCGGAAGAGTGTGGCGATGGGTACACTCGATTACATCCAGCAGGATACTCTAGAATACAAGTTTTACAACGATTATATGACCAGATACGGGTTTGATTGGAGACTTGTGTTCTTTGAGACTTTCTTCCGTAACGACCAGCTTGGAGAGACCAAGGAGGACATTCGACCGTGAGTATACAGACGCATTTCAACAAAAACCTACAGCCGGGCCCTGTTGACTCGCATTCAATGCTACATCTATACTGGCTCGATATGTACACGGAAAAATGTGAGGCCAAAGGAGAAAATCCTATTCTCATCATTTCTTCTTTTGCCGCAATGTTTTCACAAATATTTTGGACGTCAAAATCAGGTCTTGATTGGAAGAGAGTGTTTTGTAATTGTCAGACGGACAGTTATGTTTGCAAGTCAACGCTGGAGTCATGGATCCTAACTAAATCTAATAGAGTATCATAGGAAAAGCTGTTTCTTGCAGTCTAGTTCGAATAATTCTAAACATTTCCAACTTTACAGAGACTCTTTTTATCTGAAAGAGAGTTGAATGGATCATAACTAGATCTAACATATTGTCATAAATTACACTGTTTCGTCGAGTCTAGCTCAAATGTATTCAAAACATTTGCAAACTTTAGAGGTTCATTTTTGTCCAATCAACAGTGGAACAGTAATGGTCGGTGCAGCTTTTGCCATAGATAGAAAATTCTTCGAAGATATAGGAACCTATGATGAAAAGATGAAAGTGTGGGGTGGTGAAAACTTAGAACTAGCATGGAGAGTGAGTACCGTCAACCATTGCAGAGCTACAGATGAGAGGGGTGGTGGCCTTTCAAAGTGAACTAGTTCGCTAAATGTTTATCAAACCCTTTATTGTTGGTACTCATTTGAAACGTCTCGTTGAGACGATTAAAATTAGTACCCACAACACAAGGTTTTGGATCGTGATAAAAAGAAAGAATGGTTTCATGCCCTCTTATCTGTTAATCTTCCTAAAGAATGAAATATTCTTCAGTTATTGTATCTTTTGCTATACTTTCTACATGCTTCTACACTGAAATGTTATTTCCTCGTTGGGAGACAACATTTTGAAAGCGCTTATTTAATTGGCCTGAAGAAAATGTCATAGAAGATGAGCCTTTAATGATATTTGTTATGTGTTACTGTAAGTTAACGCCGGCTTTTAGTCCGTTGAAATTTTTAGTACAATAATTATGTGAAACATGTGAACTCTGAGTAATATGTTTTCTTTTTTCCACAACAGATACAATTATGTGGCGGTAAACTGGTACACGTGCCGTGCTCGCATATAGGTCACGTGGCCCGTGCTCAGCCTTACAGTTTTCCCGGTGGTCGTGAAGCAATAGAACAGTTTAACTATAAACGTGCAATAGAGGTCTGGATGGAGCCTAAACATAAAGAATTAGTCTATAATTATTTTCCGAAAATGAAGGTATGTATGTACGAAATCAACGAAAGTGACATTTCACATTTATTTTATTTTTTTAAAGTATGTCTTGATGCAAAGATTGTTTATTCTAATGCGTAGAAATGCTATCAGTTTTTTGAAGTTGTTGTTTATAAGCGAAAAATACGCCTTTTAAGATGAGACAGAAATGACAAATTCTGTATAAATCTGAACTGTTGTCCACAACAATTTGTTTAATTTTAACACAAAAATATATATTTCTCGTAAACGGTTCAATATTTTGGCTTGAAATTTTCAGAATTTTCATAAGAAAACATGCTCTTTCAGATAGAATCAACGTTAATTTTATGTACAAATAATTGTGAAATGCCACTTTAAGGAATGAATGGATTTTTTTTCATGCAGGCATGAAAAATAAAATCTAATTACACTGAATGAATCCGCGAAGCGGTTTATACAAAAGTCTGTATGAATCCGCGAAGCGGTTCATATATACTGACGTCCAAAAGAAACGCCTCAGTCCTAATAGATTCCGTTTATTCAGTAAATCTGATTTGAAATTACAAATACTTATTTCCATCTGTAAATTGGATTATCTGTTGTTGAAAAATGATGACAAAGAAATTATCAAAATGTTAAAGTTTAGAAAAAACGGCACATTTTAACAGAGCGGTATCAGAATTTCCATTTGAAAATCAGTAGCGCGTGGTTCAAACTTTACGAACGGCGACAAAAGATACCGTAAAACGTCTTATAAGGTGAACACAGTTAGTGAATACTTAACCCGACGTCGATTTCAACGGCTCAAATCTGAAACGCATATGACGTTAACGTAAGACAGCTTCTTGTATAACAGGCGTTACATGAGGTCTATCTGGCTTTGGCCGATTGGCAAATGTTTCTGTAACTCTTACTCGTCGACCAAGATGCCTAATCGTGCAATGCAAGACGTCAGAACGTCAGGCGGCTTGTTCTTGTTTTTTCAGTATTCGAAAATGGCTAATCTACGAGCTCTATTTACCAAGCAGTGTGTCTATTTCAAACGTTACTTGCAACAACAACAGTTGCCAGAAAAACACTTATTTGGCTACCACATTTACCAACTATTCAACAGAACGTCGATCTCAACGTCACAAACCTGAAACGTACATGACGTCAAGGTGGAGAATTATCTTGCTTTACAGGCGTTACGTGAGGTCTAGTTAAGCGTGGACGGACAATAAACGTTCGCAGAATTCTAACGCGTCGATCAAGTCACCAAATCGAGAAACACAATATGTTTAACTGTCCTGCGACTTGTTTGTGCATTCGTGGCATTCAAAAATGGCTAAATTACGAGCCTCTTTTTCAGAATTTAGTCTCGGAATCCTTCAATTCGGATGTTTCATAAGAAAATCTTTGAATTCATGGTTGCCTATCCACTAACACATGTTACTGTGTAAAATGCGACAAAATTCATCGTGTGATGAACATACACGTAGCGCACATAGAAAACGTGACCAGTCACCGGATATGGACATGTTCATGAATAGAAACGCATATTTTTTCATTTGCCGTAATTGTCGGTCAAAATGATAATATACAGTATACATTTCACTAACATTGTAATAGGAATGAGGAAAATAACGACAAATTTCATTGGAGCGTTTCTTTTGGACGTCAGTTTAAAATTGTGATTAGATTTTTATTCTTCATACCTGCATGAAAAAAAATATAAAATTGCATTCTTTTCTTATAATTTGATATTCTGCGATTTAAAAAAAAAACAATAAAAACACAACTTTTCATAATTAATTTTCAATAAAAATGACAGGTTAATACAATACAATACAATACAATACAAAGAGTTTATTGCATCAAACAAATACATGTTTATAGCAAATTACAAAGAATACATATATTCGCGACAAGCGAAAGACATGAGTTTACAGAAGAACAACACAAGAATGAATTATCTATTGGCATTCATACTAAGACACAACTGTAGAGCAAAAGTTACAGAGAAAACATCTGATAAAGAAAAACAAATTCACATCGAACTTTATGTTTCATTTCTGTGTTTAAAGGCGAAATGTAAAAATTTTGATACATTAATTACTATTTGTCGTTTTTTATTTCTAAGTAGGTTTCTGAATTTTTGTAAATCTGGCCAGGTGAAGTAATAAGGTTTTATATATTTTTTCCTAATGTCAGAGTAGTATGGACATATTAATAAAAAGTGATATTCGTTTTCGATCATGTTGAAGGGGCATTTAGAGCAGATTCTAGAGTTACGCGGGATATTTTGATGACGTCCTTTTTCAATGTTTAGTTCATGAGCCGATAGTCTGAATTTTGTGTAAGCTATTCTTAATTTTTTGTCGTCTATAAAATCAAGATAATCTTCAAATTCTAAGTCATTTTTAATTGTTTTGTATGTAGTGAGACGTGTTGAATTATTGATACTTTCAAACCAATTTTGCTGGTATATGTCTAAGATTCTTTGTTTAATTATGTTAAAGTCTACATTTCTGTTCATTTGGTTTTCCCAGATATTTGTAAGTCCACATGTGTCAAGTATTGTTTTGATTTGATATGCCCAATTCTGACTATTGTATGTAATGTCGTTTTCGAGGTCGGTTTTAAGCATGCTATATGTTTTATATAAAAGAGACGATTCTGGTTTATTTAACATTTTTATCCAATATTTAATCATTAGTATTTTTCTATGTATAAACATCGGGATCCTTCCTAATTCCCCGTACAAGCATTCTAAATTTGTAGAGCCTCTAACACATAGGATTTTGCGACAAAATTTACTATGGATAGATTCAACTTCATTTGCTGTGTGATGACCCCATACCTCAGCCGCATAGTTTAGGACTGGTGATACTAGACTGTCGAATAGTTTTATTTTTTGTGAAGTCGGAAGATTGATTTGGTTCATTACAATGAAGAGATTATGAAGTGAGCATGATGCTCGTTGGCTTATTTTAGTTTGCGTATTATTCCAATTGCCGTTTTTGTATAAATGTACCCCTAGATATTTAAATGATGTAACTACTTCCAATTTTTTGTTGTATAAAAAGAAGTCATAATTAGTGTGTCTACCTTTTTCAAATATAACTATTTTTGTTTTATCAACATTAAGGCGCAAATTCCAATCACTACAGTATTTTTCTATGTCGTTTAACATTGATTGCAAAGATAATGGATTTCTGGCAAAGACAACTGCATCGTCTGCAAATAAGAGCAGAAACAATTTCAAATCATTTATTGTTATAAGTCCATCTATATTAGAATTGATGCTGGACATAATGTCATTCAGGAAGAATAGGCAAAGTATGCTACTGGCAGGATCGCCTTGTTTTACCCCTATATGTGAATGTATGTAGTCTGATTCCTCGGTGCCATAGCGGACAGTAGATTTTACAACATTATACATAGATTTGAATGCGTTAACTAATTTTGTACTTACATTTTCAGAAACCAATTTTTGCCATAAATACCGTCTTTCTATGGTGTCAAACATTTTTTGCCAATCAAGGAATGCGGCATATAGCTTTTGTTTATTTGACAATGTTTTTGAGATTATTGCGTGAAGTATAAATATGCAGTCTACCGTAGATTTATTTTTTTGGAAACCAAACTGGTTATCTATGAGCTTTTCATGTTTTTCTGACCATTTGGTTAACCTGTTGATTAATAGTTTAGAATATATTTTTGAAATGATATTATTTAATGTTATACCTCTGAAGTTTTGGGCTTTGTGTTCACCACCTTTAAATATTGGAATAATTATACCATCTTTTAATAATGCGGCGTAATACAATATTTGACAGGAAAAGTAGTTCCGGCATTTTTTTTTTTTTTTTTTTTTTCGTAGAGGTATGAAAAATATTTTTCAACCAATAAGAACGCTGTGATTTTAATGAAGTCGGCTTAACTTAAATTATTGCTATATAAAAACTAGTAGGCAGTGTAGAATAAGGTCAGACTGTACGTATGTGCAGACTGACCTTGTTCTTTACTGACTGCCAAAACGACCGGAACCTTTAGGGGTCTTAATGGCAGGGACTCAATAGATCAATAGATCGTATTGAGATTAATGCTCAATAGAGGTCTTGATTTGAACCATAAAGAACTAATCTACATTAAGAGAAACTTCTAACGCAACATTAACATTTTTCGTCATAGATCTAATTAAGAAAATAATCCCGTGTATTTTTTAAAATTTTAAGCAAATATAGATCAATAATGTTGACGTTTTTTTCTGTAAATTTCAACAAAATTGCGGGAATGCGTGAATCGAATTAGGGGCGGACTACCTTAAATGCGAAGCATTTTTCATAAAATAATATTTTTTCCGTTATTTTCTTCATCCCATCATACAAAGTCAGTAATAGTTCACTTACAAAAATTAATCGTCGTTTATTTCCAGACTCTAGACGTCGGAGATCTGTCAGAAAGACTAGCACTGAAGGACCGTCTACAGTGTCGACCATTCTCCTGGTTTATGCGGGAGATCTGGCCCGAGCTGTTTGTGCTGCACGAGGATGTTCGAGCCTGGGGCTCAGCCAGGAATCTCAACACAAACAAGTGTTTGGACAATCATAGTTATCTGTTTCAAGCCCCGGAACCACTGTATGCTGAACCATGCCATTATTACTTAGCTACACAGGTAACCCAAAAAAATGTCTTTTTAACCCCCATCACTAGTCCAAGCTGGTTGCGATTGTTAAGGGTAGCAAATGTAAAATCATTCAAAGTCACTATTCAAGGTACAGCATGGCATAAACAATAGAAATTACTTCATCATGTTTAAAAAATCCAAAATGTTACTGAAATATTGCTTTGTCTACTAAATTATGCCTTTGAAACATGTTTTTATTTCAATTGGCGAGCGAATCGGCCATCTTGATTTTGTTCACGGCTGTTGGAAATTTGGTTTGATTTGAATAAAACAAGATAAAGTTTTATTTCAAAATTATACTGAAGTGAAAAACAATTGATTTATCTTTCAATCCATACCATTTTTAGATCAAAATTTCAATTTTAGACATAGTAGTTTGAGGGCTGAACCTCCGACATTTTCCCCCTGGCGGAAGTGCTATTTACAAAATGGCGGATCTGATAAGACCGGACAATGAAATATGTTCGGTCTTATAAATAGGACTACCCCAATCACCTGTTTTTACAATGTCTTTTGGGGAGTATTTTGGGAGGTAATTTATTTTTGTAGCTTCCCTATTTTTTTCTTTGTCTTTCTGCTTTTGTGGTGGAAGAAAGCATATACAGTAAGTGTAAAATTGGGTCCGAATAAGGCAAGCTTTGTTTCATTTTGCTTTCTTTAAAAAATGACCGGAATTTCCCGGGTTAACATGGACCAAGAATTATTCGGCGGTGTTGTTGTTGTTTTGTGTGTTGGGGTCGTGAGCTGTAGTGTAGGCTTTATTTCCGCAAAATTCCAAATTATCAATATTTAAGCATTGTTTATTCTTCAGGGGTTTTCCATAACAAAAGAGGGTTTATTCAGAACGTCCCTACAGTGTGTTGTTTTAAAGAACCCCACCGCTGGAGAGCGACCACAGTTAGAGGACTGTATCATAGGGCCGAGACAAACATGGACACATCATCAGGTACATTTAGCGCTGGCCCGTAGCCCATTACCAAACGACAAAATTTTGGGGTAGTCCAATTTGAAAGAAGTTGCAGACGACATTTCAATGTGATGAAATTTCGAAATTTTATAGCTTTTTGGGTAGAAAACATTGTGGGAAATGAAGAAATTGCTTGTCACAAGCAATTTCTTCATTTTCCACGATGTTTTCCAAAGCCATTATATTGTGGGGAGTCAAAAGGAGTCACTGTGTGGTAATGGGGTAGGGAGAAGGGGGCCAGAGGAGGCCAAGGTCCCCCCCCCCCCCACAAAGCTGGCCACAAATGCTGAATTTTCCTTATTTTACTCTAAAAATTTAGAGAAATTCCAATCCAGTCCGTCCAATAATTCAGACACTGGCTAGGACAGGGGCGGGCCTTAGCCCCACATCCTTTTATTATCTAAATCCTTCCTACGGGCCTGTGTAGACGTGCTTCTGATAAGAATCGACATTAACTTATTTAAGAATACCAATCCAGATACCAAACACTTCGTGCATCTTCGGATGGCATCCGTGGCAATGGAAATTATTGAGAGACAGCCTAATCAAGTTCTGAGCGTCATTCGTCACAACGGAAATTGACGAGGGATATCATGTCAATTTCCGTTGCCACGAATTACGCCAGAAGATGCACTGCCTGTTTTGTAGTTTATTATTGGTTGTAATCCTTAATTTCTAAGTAATACCAATGCTGGTAAATAAATTTTCAATAGGGCATAGCTACTTTTCTATAACATGCAAATTTCATTATTCTATTCAGTTTTATTTTGTCGTCTGCAACATTTTTCATATTTGATCAGTCAAACCGTCAATCATACCTTCGAATTTTGACAAATTATTGCATACTTCATTCATGCACGATCTTATAATTCATTAGAGATGAATTACCTAAATAACTTAGTATACATGTAAGTACTCTTTCATTGCATCTAGATTTTGATAGTTTGAGCAATACATTTCGATCTTGACATAGATATTATTTTTCGGAAAGCAACGGTCATTTTCTGTCCATTTCAGGGGACCTCGATCCAACACGATGCCACCGGTCTGTGTCTGGACCTTGATGATCAGGGACCCATCATGAAAACTTGTAACTCTACTGTGATTACGCAACTATGGCAGTTCAATACATACGTCTGAATCAGGGCTACAGATAAGAGGGAATGGTGGCTTTCCAAAATGCAATATTCTTACCCTCGTCCCTAAAAATCCGTCATTTAGCCTATTCAATGATTTATTGATCCTACAAAAAAGCAGTGTGTTTTAAATGCATTGTATACGCACTTTATGGTGAAGACCAAAAATGACTATTTAAATCGCAGAGAAGTTTTGGTACTTATAACTGTAGGGCCTAAACCTTAAAATGAAACGAGTCAGGATCAGGGAAAAGGCGGTTTTTGGGCCCAACCCGGTTCCGGATCAGCCTGCGTATACACGTAGTCTGATCAGGAGCCATGCTGTTCTCCAATGGCGTCTTCATTGTATGAAGTAACCGTATGAGGGAAACATGGATCCAAGTCAGACTTCCCCTAGCCACTGCCTGATCTTGATACGCGGACCTGTCTCAAAGTTTAATGCTGTAAGGGGCGTTTTTCCAGATTTCGGCCAAAATGTTTGTTTCCGTCACTGTATTCGTCTTTCAATTACATTTTGAAATGATAAGTATCATTGTCTGGAATCACGTGACACAATAATTTCAGAATATTGTCAAAAAATATTAGTATGTGACCAATTTGAATTCGGTCTGAAGCTGAGAAGTTGGAATGACGTCTACAGTTTGCTGGATGTTGTATATCTGCAGGGGTTTCATTAACCCTCTCCCAAACAAGACCTGATTTTGACGTCCCTTATAGAAAAGGTTTTAGAAAATATCGAAACAAAAGTAGAAACTGCTGATAACCAGCAGTTTCTCCTTTTGTCTCAATATTTTCTGAGCTGTATCATACACAAATCTTATCTTTATCAACATTCATTTTGTCGTCTGCAGCAGCTTTCAAATTGGATCACCCTAAAATTTTGTCGTTTGGGAAAGGAATAAGAGGTGGGGGCGGGAATTTCCTCCTATCTGGCTGAATTTGAGAACATTCCCCTTGCTACTTTTGAAAATTTTGTATGGGGGTAATATGGAATACATAGAAAACCCCCCACCTACTTTAGCTTCTGGCCCAGGTGGCCAAAAAGTTATTGAAACCCCTGTATCTGTGGTATATCTTTTGACCCTTTCCCAAACAACGAATTTTTGGGTGTTCCAATTCAAAAGATGCTGAAGACAGCAAAATGGATGTTGATAATGAATTAATTTATGTATGATAAGCAGAGAAAACATTGAGACAAAAGGAGAAACTGCTGGTTATCAGCAGTTTTTTTTTCTTTTGTCTCAATGTTTTCCCAAGCCTACTCAATTAGGGACGTCAAAAACAGGTCTTGTTTGGGAAAGGGTTAAAATAAGCAAGATCTGATAAAATTTGTTTGCGACAAAGAAAAGTATTTCCTTTATCGTCAAAAACTTTTTTACCAGTGATGAATACCGAAACGACGTTACGTCGTAGATTTAACCATTTGCATGCGAATATGGAAATATCGTCGCTTTTCAGCGAAAACCTCGACACTTCAGCTTATTTTAAGCTGCATTTACAAAGTTTTCGTTGACAAGCAGCGATATGTCGTTTGGGAAAGTATTATAAATGACTCTGCCTTTTTCAAACACCTTTATATACTTCTATAATTAAGGAAGGAATTAACCATTGCAAGTTCTAGTAAAATTTAACCCTTTCCAAAGTAAAACCTGTTTGTGTGGTTGTGACGTCCCGTATTAGAAAGGCTTTGAGAAAACATGGAATCAAAGGAGGAACATGATGATCAACGTTTCGTGCTTTTACATCTATGTTTTCCGAGCTATGTTGGACACGAATTTTTACATTTATCAACTTTGTCATCCTATCGGGTTTTGTCATTTGGGAAAGGATTGTATAGTGTTCTACAAAAATGGCTTAAATACATGTATGTCTATGCATTTTATTAATGTTGTATTTATTAGTTAAGTCTAATTACAAATATTTGATTTAAAGGAAAATATTCGTTGAACTCAATTCTGATCCCCCTTTCCCATTAGACCCAATACTTTGTTTACAAAAGTAGTTTGTTTTCAAAAAGTGGCCCGTCGATCAGTTTCGGCATAGGAGACAATTGTCTTTGAATCGCAAAGTGGGCCCATACCCCCAGATTCCCCACTCATGACACCGTACGTCTTGCAGAGATGGGTCTACGGTAACCATTCTTTAATTTACCCTTTCCCAAACAAAACCTGGTTTTCACGTCCCTGATAGAATAAGCTTGAGAAAACATTGAGGCAAAAGAAGAAAATGCTGATGATCAGCATTTTCTTCTTTTGCCTCAATATTTTTGTGTTGTATTATAGGCCTACTCAAATTATATCTTTATTAACGACCTTTTTGTCGTCTTTTGTAGCTTTCAATGTGGATCAGTCCAAATATTTGCCGTTCGGGAAAATGGTTAAATTGCAGGCAGCCCACCATCCGGTCGCCTCAGTTTAAATCTGGCAAATTTTTGTGACCCTCGAGCAGCGGGGAATCGCGTGACCGTAAAAATTCAGAAACTCAACAAGCTGATGTTAAACGAAACCGCGTTCCGCTAAATCCTTTCATTTTTACTATTTCCATTTTTTCCCAAATGTTACCCTTTCCCAAGCAAGCCCCGATTATGACGTCTGGTGTCGAAGCAGTTTTGGAAAGTATTAAGAGAAAAGAAGAAAAATGGTATGATCATATTCTTCTCCTTTTCCTCATTTCAACTTTTTCTTTTTATCTCGCTGTTTTCCAGTGGTCCTTTGCCCAGCTTATAATATGGGTCCCATATGGGCTGTGTATGGGTAAGCCCATATGGGTAGGCCCATATTGGACCCATATAGAACCTATGTAGGCAAGCCAATGTGGGTTTGATCATAAGGGACCCATATTCCCAGCATATGGACTGTGCATGAGTATTCATGCAGACCATAATTATTCAACAACCTTTCTAAATCGATTGTCTAAATTAAAATTACATTACAAGCCATCTGATTGGACGAGACGTATGACTCGGCCAATCGCCTGGATTGTTGTGTAATTTTAACTTGAAATAAGACTTGTTGGTGAATAGCACCCCATACTCGATTATAATCCAAGTCTAGTGACTACCCTAACAATAAACCTGATTATATGTTGCCATCAACAGTCATGGTAATACAGAGATGCGAACTCTGCTAACCCGTTACCGGACGGCGAGAGTTTAAACATCCCCGATTGAAAAGACTTGGGAAAAACATTGAGGCAGAAGAAAAATTCCAATAACCAGCTTCTTCTTTTGCTTCATTATTTTCTTTGCTGTATTGTACACCCTAACTTTATCATCTTTTTGCTGTCAAAGTCAGCATTCCAATTGGGTTTAACCTTTTCCCAAACAAGACCTGGTTTTGACGTCCCTAATAGGAAAGGCCTGTGAAAACATTGAAACGAAAGAAGAAACTGCTGATAACCAGCAGTTTCTCCTTTCGTCTCAATATTTTCTATGTCATATTTTACACAAATTTTATCTTAAATAAATTCCATTTTGTCATTTGTGACAGTTTTCAAATAGGATGGGCCTAAAATTTTGCCGTTCGGGAAAGGGTTAACATAATGAAAACATAGTGAAAAGTCAAAAAAAAGTTGCAGATGACAATTTCAAGTGAATGATTTGTTGCTGTTGTTGTTGTCTTTTTCTGTAGAAAACTGTGTAAAATGAAGAAATTGCTTGTCACTAGCAATTCTTTTTCATTTTCTACAATGTTTTCCGAAGCATTTTTCTTTGGGGAGTTAAAACAGGCAGGAATGGGTAAATCAGCAATTTCTTCTTCAGTGTGTTTCAAAGCTTTCTTTATCTAGGGTGGTCAGGACAAGGGTGTGTTTTAGTTCAAGTTGGTTTATCCCTTTCCTAAACAACAAAATTCTATACCCGATTTAAAAGATGCGGCACACGAACAAATAATTGGTGCCTTAACCCTTTCCCAAACGGCAAAAAATATGGTGATTCACTTCAAAAACTGCTACAAGTGACATAATGGAAGTTTTTAAAGATAGAATTTGTGTAAAATATGGCATAGAAAATATCGAGACAAAAGGAGAAACTGCTGGTTATCAGCAGTTTCTTCTTTTGTTTCAATATTTTCCAAAACTATTTCTATTAGGGACGTCAAAATCATGTCTTGTTTGGGAAAGGGTTGACTCATTGCGGCTTAACACCGTTCTCAACTGCTTTGGTCATATCGAGCAGCTGGAGCACCTAACCATAGATTCTAGCTGCTCTCTCATATAGATGATTCGCAACCATTGGTCAGACAAATGACTTTTGTCAAATGTCAGAATGGATACAGGCCGAGCCAAGGTTGGAATTCGCGCCCCCTGGATTGACAGATTCCGACGTTTTAACCACTTAGCTATCGGAGGTCGGCGCATCCTTATATAGAACATGTTTATATTTCATACAAAACATTGAGATTGAGAGAAAAGAAGAAAATGCTAATCTCCATAACTAGTTTAAAAAAATCTTATTTTTTTTTTCAAAAGTTTACGATGATTTTCTGTAAAGATCATTGACATATTGATGACTCAGTGCAAAAAGATTGTAACTGCCTATAAACATAACTATAGGCAGTTACAACTGTTTCGCGCTGAGCCATCAAATGTTAATTTATTAATAGTCTTGTTGACAAAGGAAAGATTGCTTCATAAAAAAAATCTTTCTTTCTTCAACTAGATCTATATCTCTTGGTCTACATGAAACTTGTTTTTTTAAACAATTCAATTTCTTTATTTTCTCTATCTCAAAGCAGTGATTTGTGTTAACGGATGTTGACATCAGACAAGTCAATTTCATCGAAACCGTTACTCAAATTAAACCCAGATTTCACATTCCAGGTATAAAAAGCTTGGAAAATCATTGAGGAAATGGCAAACCAGATAACCAGCATTTTCTCCTTTTACCTTGATATTTTTCTGTGCTATATTGTACAAAAATCCATTCTTTATCATTATCTATTGTCGTCTGCAGCAGCCTTTATAAAAGGATGGTTGTTTTGGCATTTGGAGAAGGGATAACTGGTGTTGATGTAACACAACATATTTTTATTTTTCCTAAATAAGACCTGGTTTTGTAGTCCCTAATAAAATACTTGGGAAAATATTGAAATAGAAGAAGAAAATGCTGATAGCCAACCTTTTCTCATTTATCTCAATATTTTCAATACTAAATTGTTAAGAAATCCTTATATTACATACCCCATTTGCTTGCTGGATAAGCTTTCAATTTGAAACAGTCTTAAACATTTGCACTTGGAAATGGTATTAGTTAATTATGGTTAGTCTTGCACATGTGTAAGCCCAAACCAAAACAGATGATACCAGACTTAATTAAATCAGCATTTACTTTAATATGCAAAAACAAATCATGACAATAACTTTTGTGCAAATTCTTAGCAAACCATGCAAATACTTTTTGTATTACCCAAGAAATCCTGAAACATCTAGGCATTCCCAAACAACAAAATTTTAGAATACTCTGATTCAACCAATTACTAAACGAAAATTTTTTAGACTGGTCTTAATTCAAAGATGTTGGAGACCAAAAGTTGAAGTGCATGAAATTCGAGCTTTTTTATCTTTCAGGGTAAAAAAACATAAAGCACGGTGGATAATCATGTGATACAGTATTTTCTGAAAATCTTCAATAATTTTGTAAATACTGGACCGATTTGAATTCGGTTTGAAGCAGAGAATGTGGACAGATGTCACACATTAGAAGGACGTGGTTGATTTTTGAAAAATCAACTGATAAAAATGTTATTGAAGATAAACCAAAATTTTGGTTTATCTTCAATAACTTTTTTATCAGTTGATTTAATTTTCAAAAATCCAACACGTCCAGCTTATTCCTGGCATTTTACCACATTCTCTGCTTCAAAACCGAATTCAAATTGGTCAAGTATTAAAAAAGATATTGAGATTATCGGAAATTCTGAATCACATGATTATACACCCTGTAACGGGAAATCAAGATAATGCTTGTAACCACAAGCAATTTCTTCAATCTCCAAAATGTTTTCCAAAATATTTGATATCAAAAGAAGATGTTTACTATGTTAGATTATTGAAGATAATTAGGGAAACAGAGAAATTGCTGATTATCAACAATTTCATTTTCTCTATATTTTTCCTAAATACTACCAGGTTTTGCATTGGAAAGGTTTTGATGTCTCCAAAGGATAAATCTTTGGAAAACATAAGGGGGAAGTTGAAGGAACAGAAGAAAATGCTGATATCCAGATTTTCTCCATTTCCCCTGTTTGGACCAGTCTAGATATTTGTTATCTAAGAAAGGTTTAAACCTTCCACAAACAGCAAAAATTGGACTGGTCCAACTTGAAAGCTGCTACAGACGACAAAATGGATATTTAGGATTATTTAGGATAACATTTGTGTAAACTATAGCAGAGAAAATATTGAGACAAACGGAGAAAATGCTGGTTAGTAGCAGTTTTTTCTTTGGTCTCAATGCTTTCCATGGTCTTTTACATTGTGGACGTCAAAGCCTTGTCTTGTTCGGGAAAGACTTAGTGGAGTTCAACAAAATCAACAAGAAATTTTGGAATGGCATGATCAAATGGAATCTTATGTATCCTGAGAGCTCTGGCCGCAATACATTTCAGAGAAATATTGTTATGGGTTCTTATGATGACTTCTGCAACCCCAGTACTGGAAACATCAGTGGCCGTCCTGCCTGAGTGGTTAACAGTATCAAGGTGAACACCGTTCTTAATCAACGACATCATGCAGAGATGAAGATTCTCGAAATCGTTTATCGGGTTTGTGTATCGAACTATGATATGCAGAGGAGTGTTTCCATGATTGTCTCGAGAATTGACGTCCGCGCCACATTCTATCAGCAACCTGCAGAGTGGACCATTAGGGAATGAAACAACCTGATCCACATGGAAATCATCTATAATTGTAGCACTATCACAAGACATGTGAAGCGGGGTATACCCATTGCGTAACACTGGATTGTGCTGAAGAAACCTATAAACTAATATATTCATCTCTTGTTTGTTAAATTCTGTCAGTTCTAATTTCAACGCAATAATCAATAAGTACAGACAAGTATGGATGTTTTCTTCAAACACTTCTAAATGATTGCCTCTGTCATTTTCGCACATTTCATGGTGATTCTGTTCTAACTGAATTTCTGTGATGGCATGATCAAACACTTCATGGAAAGATAGAAAGGACACTTCGACTCCTAGATGAATCATCTGAGAGAAAACTTGAGCAAATCGTTGTAAGTCTTTGGCTGCTGATCTTTCACTACCTTGTTTAAGTCTAAGAGCTTTTTGCCAGAGGGCTAGACAGCGATCAAATTGCAGCCAGTCAGCAAAGACAGCTCCCCTGAAGATAATATGGTGAGGTATGTCTGGATTGTTTGAACCTAAAATCCTCTCTCTAATTGCAAGTCCTTCCATGTGCAGGACTTGAGAATCATCTTTGATGTTTTGCAATTCAAGCATATTTTGGCACTCTACTCGATTATCATAAGCTGGTTCAGGATCTCTTAAGACTTTCAATATGATATCATCCGGGTCCTTGAATCTCTCTTCCATTCCTTTTTGTAAGTACTTGAAAACCTTTTCAATATCATAGTTCTCTTTGTCATTTGCAAAAGACGCTCCAAGAAGCTCATAGGCATCTATCATTTCTTCTCTCCCACAAATATTCTGCTTGATGAGGTTTTCAACAACTTTGTCTTGACCACATTCCGCTGCTATGAAAAGAGGAGACATATTGTTATCATTTTTCACAAATTCTGCACCATTATCAATGAGAAGCTTGATTATTTCAACATGACCACATTCAGCGGAAAAGTGAAGTGCCGTTGCACCACAAAGAGCGCGCACATTTGGATCGATCTTCTTGTCTAAAAGATATTCTACAATGTTTTTGTGCCCTTTGTAACACGATATCATCAAACATGTGTTTTTGTATGCGTTTGATATGGTCAAATCTGCATTGTTCTCAACCAAATACTTCACAATATCCAGTCTCCCGTCAAAACATGCGGCTCTCAGTGGTGTAGAGTTTGTGTATGTTGTATGATTCACATCCGCACCATGTTTAACTAGAGTCTTTACTACTTTAGAGTGGCCAGCAGCAGCCGCACACCATAGAGCAGAGGCTCCTTCTATCACATAACCATCAAATTTCACAGATCCAGTCTGCTCTATATCTACATTGAATTTACTAACGAGGATATCAACAACCATTTCATGTCCATTTCTTGCTGCAATAATAAGTGGTGTGGTCCACTGCCCGTCCTCGGTGGTATGGTGATCAAGAACGTCTTTAACAACAGTGTCACTCTCCTGATTCCACAGCATTGCGAACACGCTGACAGCCCCTCCATCTCTTGCCGCTGAGAAAACTTTATTCCTTAAGATTTTTGCATGATCTTGGCTTAAAATTGTATCTGCCATCGCCTAAAAACGCAGAATGCAATGCGTTTATTGGATTTAGCTTTCGTTTTCGTTTTTACTTATAGAGAAGGGACGTTACTCTGAACAATTTCCGTTTTAGAGATTAAGCCATTTTATTTTTATTATTAGATCAAATCTATCAATAAAAAGGACTCTTTTGGGGAAAAATATTATTAAATAGACTTATTTTGTTAAAACACCCAATAATTTGAATAATTTGCCGAAGTTAGTATCTTCAGTATGTGTATAAGTGGAGACGAGATTATTGCATTATAGTGCAGACGAAAGTTTAGGTTGACCGACGTCATGGAAAGGTAGAATTTTTAATTCGTTTTCTAGAGCAACGACGGGTATTATCGACCACTTAAGGTTCAAATCATGTTACGGGTGAAACCGGCTGACTCTAATCCTAATATCGTTGACTGTCACCGAGATTAAAATAGTGGCTCTCGATTGTGTGTGTTACCGACCATATATCTTTGAAATGTGATGAGTAACAACATTTTTATAAGATGACCTTGAACCGTCTGTTATCGACCAGTGTGGCAGTTATCGACCACTTACCCAAAATGTTATTTATAGTTTAAAGCTACTATTTCCCAGATTTGTACCCAAAAATTGTCAAATACAAACGAAATGTACACTTTTTAAGCTTTATATGACCTGGTTAAATGATTACGAGAAACTATTGAAGCAACGACTCATTTTTTTCGCAATTTGATACCAAATTTATGAAGCGATGTCGAAAGTAGGTCAAACCAGTAGGACATGCGACTTTCTTAAATGACGTCACAACATACATGATGACGTCATATTGAAATTTAAGTATGAATCTCGTTTGAATCATGGTCCGCGCTGTATGCGCATGCGCAACAATTTAGAAATAATTCTAACCCCATCAGTGATGGGGTTGAATTTAGGCTTGGATTCTCCCTAAATTCAGCTATCTGTCTTGTAATTTCGGCTCATTCTCTGTCTGAATAGCATATTATTAACCATCCCGAGGTGGTCAACACAAAAGTTTTGCATATTTTTTATAAAAAAATCATTTTTTGCAATTAGACCATCTGTTACCGTCGCCCTTTAAAAGTTGATGTACATGTGTAAGATCCGTCATCTCTATGCAGAGATCATCGCTTTTACAAAAGATTGATAAGTTCTAGGGAGGTCGTTTAGTAATAAACTGAACAACAATGACTGATTGGAAGAGTGTGGGGTATTATCGACCATTGGATGTTCAAACCACGTGGAAGATAAAATGGGTTAACTTTTGTTCTAACCTCGTAGACTGTCAGCCATATTAAAAAAATGCATTTAAATTGTGTGTCAGGGGTCTTGCTACCAATTTTTGTTTGGGGCCAGGGGCCAGTGAAATTGGGAAAATAGCGACGTTTTTACCTAAATTGGGAAAAACTAAAACAAGTTTTTATTCATACTGTCACTCAGTTTCAGCTGCAAATTAGACTGTAGTGGTGTAAAATGCATTTGTACATACTCTTGCAGTGACTGGGAAAGGCCTGTGCCATGCGCCATAGTCACATTGAAATTCCAAATGTCACATTGTTTTAGCCTATGGGTGGGCCCTTGTCACATTAAATTTTACTGTATATAAGAATGTAGTAATTTTACCCTATAATTGTCACATCAATTTTCAAAATGTCACATTGATTTTGTAAGTGGAAGCGACATTGTCCCATTGAAGAAATGTCTTTCCCAATCACTGCTCTTGTTAAAGAATCTACTCTAAAACTGTCTTCAAAATGTTTGTAAATGAAGATAAGGTCTTAATGAGGTCCTCATTGGGAATTTTCACCAGAGAATTGGGAAAAAAAGATACTTTTTGCCATTGGGAATGGGGCCGAATATCGGCCCCAAAATTTGGCAAACGAGACCCCTGTGTGTGTTACCGATCTCTTAACATAGTTACAGGAAGAAGGGCACTTCTTTGGTCGGTAACACCCGCACTCCGTAAATGTTAGTGGCAGTTACCGACCACCCATGTATCTAAGGTCAAACAGCTTATATAGTCATCAGACAAAGTTAGAGAGGTGAGAAATTCAATTTGGCACTTGTTTTGATAAATGAAATGGAAAAATACACAGAGCTATATCATAAAAATCCATTTTTTCAATGAACATAGCTCTTAACTCACCCGATAAGGCAGCCATTTTGTAAATAACTTTAATATGCCTCTTGCAATGAATGGTTAAAATTTCTTGAAGAACGCCTGATTTTGGGTAGAAATATAGACATAATACTTGGTAAGATCCACTGTGTCGAATTTTTAAGTTATAATGAAATCCAATGAGATCATACGAAGCAAATGGTAATCAAAACAGTAAATGGTCGATAATTCCCGATGGTCGAAATAACCCGACGTTGCTCTACAACGTTTTGATTTTTAAACTGAAATTTTGATTTATTGCACTGAAATATGCACGTCTAAAGTAGCCTAACTTTGGGCACAACTTCAGCCAGTTCAGGGTTCCCACGCGTCAGGGAAAAAAGGGCGGCACGAAATTCCCAAATCTACCCAAATCTACCCAAATCTACCCAAATCTTACCCAAATCTACCCAAATCTTACCCAAATCTACCCAAATCTACCATATCCTACCCAAATCAAGCAAACAGTTCGACATAAATTTCGGTTTTTAATTACAGAGAAAAACTGGAAAAAATGTTTCTGAACAATACATTAAATTTTGTAATATCGTCGTGTTACTGCAAAACTCCGTAACTGCTGAGTGTAATCAGTTTCTCAACATTTTGATTTTTATATCCGATAAGGTATCTTTTAGCGTGACAGGTCACATTATTAAGGACACAGTTCCGTATTGTGGCCCCAGATCCAGTGTCATGAGCGGATCCAGACTTTTTTCTGTTTTTCCGGGTGACCGACTGCATTAGCGTAAGAAAAAAACCCCGACAAATTCTCAGCCTTTTTCTTGACAAATTCGAGGCAAGCGCAACCCTGGATTCACGCATTTGTGTAAATAATAAAAGCTGTGACAATTTATTCTAAAACAGGTTGAGAAGTTTATTATATCATCGTTACAACACTTAATCCGGGTATTGTCAGAATACTTTAACCTTTTCCAAAAAGAACCCATTTTTATGTGCCTTACAGAAAACAAGAACAACCAAAAAAGACAAACTTTGAGGCAAGAGGCGAAAATGCTGATAACTGGTATTTTCATAATTTGCCTCAACATTCTCTTCGCTATATTGTACGAGTATCGTACATAAATCTTCATCTATTTTTATTTTGTTGTTGAAAATGAACGTAAATGAAAGAAATGAACGTAATAGATCTATAACAAAATATGCGATTGATCAATACACATATAGAGTTTATTGCATATCAAAAGAAAAGAAAAAAACCGGGGTTTTTTCTCGCTTTGCACCCGATAAAGCCTTCTTACTCTGCGCATAGAACACGTACGAATGGAAATAAATCATGCGTACAATTCTAGAATTATTCGGTACAATTCCCGAATCGGAAGACAAAGTTGTAATTCTTACTTTGCCAAGAATATAGATGATAGATCATATAATCATATAAATTTCGGGAATACTTTCGAAATAAAATCATTAGATTTGGGTAGATTTGGGTAAGATTTTGGTAGATTTGGGTAGATTTGGGTAAGATTTGGGTAGATTTGGGTAGATTTGGGAGTTTCGTACTGCCGGGGAAAAAATGAAATTTTGAAAAAGTCTGAAGGGAGACTCAGGCCAGTCAGGGAATTTTTGATGAGTGTCAGGGAAATTTGAAAAATGAGGTCAAAGTCAGGGAAATGTCAGGGAATTTCAGGCCCGTAGGAACAGGGGGGGGGGGGGGGGGGGGGGGGCTAAGCCCCCCTCCCCCCCCCCCCCCCAATGTTGACCCAAAAAGCCAAATTTTCTTAATTTTACACTGAAAATGTTGGGTAAATTCAAATTAGCCCCCCCCCCCCCCCCCCCCCCCCAATATTCAGGACAATGGCTTTAGCCCCCCAACAGGGGTTTTCTTAAGGATTTGAGTTTCGCGTGCCCAGGGGGCAAGTCACTTTCAAGATCTTCTTGCCCCCATTGAAAACTACTTGCCCCCATTTCTGTTGATGTTTGGAACGAAGCTGGTGCGTTCTAACTAGTAAATAGTATATGTATAAAACAAAAATATATAGGTTCTAACACATCATTCAATCATATGTAATCACCATGTGTAAGTGTTTACCATTTTGGTATGCAGCTAGGTATTCACCACAGACACAGTCGATAGAAAGGTGAATACCTGTCAGTGTACCAAAATGAGGTATCTAATTTGTATCATAATTTGAATATCATAATTTATCAAAAATGACCCTTGTACCAGGGTTGCATCTAGAGCGCGGCATTGCGGTATTGCCGCGAATTTTCATAAATGCCCCCCTATTTGGAAAATTGCTGCGGGCAAATCCCGCAAAAACAACATAAACTCTGGCAAAAGAATAACCATTTCTGATGCCAACAATTATCTGGAAAGGGGTAAACTGGAAAAACTAGGTCCTTCAATGAACAAAAATCAGCCAGTACTTGATTATTCGCCAGGATGCAGGATCTGCCAATCAGAAGAAAACACGATTCTGCACCCGCCGTGGCCGAACTGACTCCGCCTATTTGACCTAAATAGATGTTCATTGGTTCCAAATATGGCTACTATTACTACGAAAACGGCCCGCGATTATTGCACGCGCTGTGACAAACTGCAATCCAATGACGTCATTTGATAGTACCTTCCTATACAAAATCGCATTTTCGGCATCTATTTACGTCGATAAACTCCTTTAGTTGCTGTAATTTTCAGCCACATCTAAATCTTTCTGGCTTTGATTTACTTAACGTCCTTTGTTTAGTAAAAATTGCTTTTTTAAATAATATCCTTCCAATCATGACAATACGCTAAATGGCCAACACTCTAAATGACCAGTCACATCGCGCCAGGAAAAGAGGTTATCCAATCAAATAACAAACTCAGTTGATAGTAAACTCCCGCTTGAAAACTTTCCCATGGTAGTAAACAGACAAATAGTGTGGGAAAACAAGGACAGTTGGTACATAGATTACAAATCATTCCATTTAAAATGACTTGGAAGACAATCTCGGTGAACTTATCCGGTAGAAATTATAAATTTACAAGCAAATGAAAGAAATCTTGAAAGATCAGGATGTCAAAATTCTTCCGCCTTACTTCCATAATCGATCAGAAAAAAAGTCCATGAAAGCTGATTTGTTTCTAAGTACCTCTTTCACCGAAATAACCAGTCAGAGAGACGTAAATGTGCACAGACATTGAATCAAGAATACAGAATCGATCTCTTAACAGTCCTGAAATACTCTGGGCACTTTGATCAAAAAACACTTCAATGATGACGTCACTCAAAATTGCAAATGGCGACTGTGTACAGATAAATTAGAAAATGTTGTGGACTACACTAGCTCAAACAGGCTTGTCATGCAACTGCTCGTGGATAGATAGGTAGTAAACCCTGCATGATATGTAATCATTCAATTTTTACATTCAAAATACTCAAAAACGAGTGCATTTGAAAGGCATAAAGTTGGAAAATTTAACACCATTTCACCTTGTTGACTGTAAGAATTACTACTTCGACGATACATTTATATCAAAGTTGGCGAAAGACTGAATTGGATGGATATTAATTGAGCCCCTGTATGAAATTTGTCTGGTATCTATTTCATAGCTGTAAAGGTAATTGTATTGTTATTTCATTAGGATCTAGACGAGTTAAGATGACTTTTGTCACAATTTATTTTATAATTCATTGAATATGGCATCAAATACATTCAAAGTACATAAAATGACCAAAGAATAGTCATTTTGTATACGCCCCCATATTTTGGTCATTGCCCCCCAATTTCAAAAATTATGGGGGGGCAATTCCCCCCAATTTGCAAATTTCTAGATGCAACCCTGTTGTACTTCTATTGATTCGGTCGGCACAATTCTTTCAGCCAATCAAAAACGTTGTCAGCGGACCTGCACTCATTCGATGGAGGTGAAAGCTTCGGTCTTTTTCGTTGAAGCATTACCAACTTTCAGCATTAATATCTCGACGACTGCGCCTGATTATTATAAATGCGTTGGTAGTTAGAAAGTTTAAATCACATTCTTTAAAGAAAGAGTTTTGTTTATGAATTTTAACGATGGATTTTTGAAATAATCTGCCTTAAAGTTGGTATCTCGTAACGATAAAGACCGAGGAAGTACCCTCGATGAAAAAATGAAAGTGAGGCTATGACATCACGCCGACTGATTCTATGACCTTATTCCATAAAGCATAGCTTCAATCCTGTTTATTATAAATAAATTATGTAGATCTATATTTGAATAATTTTTCCCTTCCCATTACCAAAATCCAGACTGTTCCAATAATGGAAATTGAAGGGTCAAACAGAGAAAACGCCATGTCAAAAATTGTAAAATGGACCTAAACTTTGCAAACATAAAAGAGGTGTCCAAATATACAGCTTTTGTTTGAACTGAAAATAGTATTATGAATTTTGTTTACACCTTATCCAAAACAATTTCTAGTTTTGAAAGCCTTATTGATATTTAAGAATTATAAAAAAAATTGTGCTGAATTTTTTTCTACATCTAAAAAAGATTTGTTCCAAAAACAGTGTCTATTTTGTGGATTGTATCCTCTTTCGAATTCAGTCAGTTCTAAAAGCAATTAAAAGTGAAGCAGTGTCAGTTCGTCTGAAATACATCAGAGTTCCTACTCATTAGGTAGTAAAACAGATTCAGTTATCATTTAAGATAAGGGTCGTGAGTCATGATGTCATGTAAAATGAATCACCCCCTCAGATCAAAGAAAATCTATTTATGGAAAATCAATCTAAATTTATACAGTGTTTTCTGAGGCTTACAATCATTTGTGTTAAGACAAAGGAATTTACTCTTTTTATGGTTACTCGTGATCAGATTCTAGACAAAGGATATGCATTAACTTCAGCACTCTGGACTTACAAACAATTTTCACTTGCAAGTTCGGAACAATATAATAAATTATTATCTAAGCAAATTCCTTTCACGAAAATTAATTTGTGCTTGCATCCTTTACTCAGTTTTGCGTATGTGAATTTCTATTTCTGAGAGTGAATTATGTACATAACATGTGCAGACATGCATGAAGGGAAAGGATTGCCTATAATCTGATATAAGGTTTGTAGAAAATTATAGTTTAACTTCACTTTATTGGCCATTTCCTTTAAATATTTATCAGAAAACTACTTGTATATATATCAATTTTGGTCGAAGATCACGATCCATGATTCCTGAAGTGGCAAGCATTTATACTCAATGTTTGTTTCATTGCAATCATAAATATTCAAGTGCATCAATACTCTCAGCAGTCCTATTACATAAATGTAAACAGAAAGAAAAATAATATCGCAACAGAAAAGTTCTATGACAGAAAATGTACTTGCCCGGCGGGCAACCTTGATGGAAAAAGCACTTGCCCCCACTGATTTTACCCCGGCACGGGCAAGTGGGCGTCCACTTAAGAAAATCCCTGCCCAATATAAAATTGCTTCCTACGGGCCTGAATTTTGAACACATCCTTAATCTGATTTGTAAGTAAATTAATTTTTTCATTGATAGATCTATCCGCGATCTGTTAGATCTATTAATACACAGAGACACAGTTTGAGAATGGTTTAATCCGCCATCTTGGACCAGGCAGTGCGCAGAGTCTTTTGTCGATTTTCCGGAGTAAACACAGGGTGTCCAAAAACCTCCAAATGAGGGTTTTTTACCCCCAAAATAAATCTTGTACCCCCAGTTTTTGCAAGCAGCCTTCTTTGTCTCTTATAGAGAGGGTACAAGCATGCGCTAAAAGTATGGTTTTTACCTCCAGATTTGAAAGTCAGTGGAAACCCTGAAACAAAGTGGTCACGTGATCATTTCCCTCTTTGTGTAACATGTTTAGCAGAGATTTTTCTGGGTGAATAAATTTGTTCTAACCATCGGAATAGATCTACGTCGATAATCATAACAATCATATAATTTGGTCATTATTCTGTCTGATGACAGGTGTTTTTCGTAAATTTTCATACAATTTTATAGTTTTTGTTCCATTTAAAACTTCGCTAGATCTATACATGGGTAAAAGTTTTCAGGCATATGCCTGAAGTTCAGGTTTTTGAGTATTCCAAAATGCCCCATTTTCTCGATTTTTACTATAAAAATACAGACTTTTCCAGGTTTTCAGGTTTTTCAAAATTTTTAACTTTTACCCCTGTCTATATCGCTGTATATTGAATGCACATGTGCCGCCATTGTTTACTCCGGATTTTTTTGGAGGCTCGTTTTGATAACGTTGATTTGTTACTATTTTTAGTAACAATTCTCAAACCGTATCTCTGTGTATTGTTTTTGAGAAAAACATAATTTTAACGATGATGAATATCATGAAAGAAGTTTGCATGTCTAAGAGTCTTTCTTTGGTCATTTAAAAGGAGTCTTGTTAATGTTCGGAAATAGAACCACTTGTTTTTGGATTTACAACCACCGTTCGGAATTACAATCGTTCACCCCATGACTTTCACAACGAAAATCTATCATAATACAACGCACATTGGTCTCGATATGACAAAACAACGCCAAATACACTGACATTGCCATAGGCGACAAAGAATTCGGCAAAGATGGTTGTATTTGCGAACATTCAAAATAGTGGCTTTGGTGTTCGGTAATAGGTTCACCCGCTCTACATCTTTGGATACCCCGAAGCATTCAGGGCCTTTCTAAGGGAAATTGGAAATCTTGAAGCCTTGTCCTGTTTATTCAAGGGAAATTTTAGGTTCTTGTTTAGTACCGTCATTGTTTATAATGGAAAGGTCAAATAATTAATAATTAAAGGTCATATAAGCATGGGAATTTTGCATGAGCCATCAAATTAGAAATATCACAGAGAGTATGTACATTGTATACGTGAGAGTCATAGAATAAAGTTGTATAAAACATTGCTCTATTTTATTGAATCCTTTTGGTACGAAACATGGTGTCAGAAGTTATTCTGATGTCAGAATTTATTCTTGTGTTGGAATAAAAACGGATTTACGTCGACATACGGAGAAAAGGAAAAATGTCGAGATTTCAACCACCAGAGTGCTTCAAATTCGCGAATCCAGCTGAATGGCCTGACTGGAAGGAAAGATTTTCTCGGTTCAGGATGGCATCGAAGCTGTACAAGGATGAAGGCGAGGTGCAGGTCAGCGCGCTCATCTATTCCATGGGAAAGGAGGCTGAACACATATTTAAGTCGTTCGTGTTTGCAGACGATAACCAGAAGAAGAGTTTCAACGTCGTGATGCAGAAATACGATGACTATTTCGTGCCAAAAAGGAACGTGATTCACGAGAGAGCAAAATTCCACCAACGAGTCCAGCAGAATGGAGAGTCTGTGGAAAACTTCGTGAGGAATTTGTACGAAATTGCGGAACACTGTGACTTTGATCAGAAAAGTGAACAAATACGGGACAGGCTTGTGATCGGAATTCTTGATAAGGAAATATCCGAAAAGTTGCAGTTAACTCCTGATCTCACATTGGAAAAAGCTGTCGAAATGGCGCGACAAAGTGAGCAAGTCAAACAGCAGATAAGGGATCAATCTACTGTCCAACATGTTGAAGCAGTCAAGAACGCACAACATACGGGAAATAATCGCGGTGGACGCCGACAACACAATTTCCAGAATAAACCAAAGCAACAGTCACAGGATCGTGGAGCGCAGGATAAAAGGTGCACGCGATGCAATAGATTCCATGAAAAAGGGAAATGTTTCGCGAAAGGTCAAGAATGTCGGCGATGTAAAAAGATGGATCACTTCGAGGTATGCTGTAGGTCCAAAATCAATCCAAATCGCTTAGATGAAGTGACCGACGATACGAAAGAATCATTGTACCTTGGAACAGTCACTATGTGTAACGACGATAAGGAAGCATGGAAGGTAAAACTTTCTATTCTTGGGAAAACGCTTACCTTTAAGATCGATTCAGGAGCTGACACATCAGTGATTAGCCAAAGCACGTATAAAAGTCTGAGAAATCCAGCGAAATTAGAACCGGTAGTCTCACCATTGTTCGGACCAGGCGGCAAGTTAGACTGTCAGGGAATGTTTAGAGCAGAAACGTCGTATAAATCGGAGAAATATTCGTTTCCTATTCACGTGATCAAAGGATCTACTACACATAACTTGTTAGGTCGTGCTACTGCTGAACAAATGGGATTAATTCAGAGAATTGAGAACGTGTCCGTGAACAAACAAGTGTTCGGATCAATTGGATTATTTAAGTGCGACCCAGTCAAAATTCGTCTGAATGAAGGGGCAAAGCCATATTGTCTCACAACAGCGCGTAGGGTTCCATTCCCGCTCATGAAGAAAGTGGAAGCAGAACTCAAGAAGCTCGAAAAAGAGGACATAATTGAAAAAGTGGACAAACCGACAGACTGGTGTGCGGCGATGGTACCAGTTGTTAAACCAAACAATAGCGTAAGAATTTGTGTTGACTTGAAAAAGCTAAACAATGTAGTAAAACGAGAAAACTACATGTTACCAAATCTGGATGATATTTCACCAAAGTTGAAAGGATCAACACTTTTCTCTAAATTAGATGCTTTGAGTGGATTTTATCAAATTCCGCTACATGAGGAAAGTCGTGAATTAACTACTTTCATCACACCGCAGACATTGCGAAAGCTCAAAAAAACTGTCAGACATTCGGTCTGACAGGCTTGAAAAATCTGTCAGACCGAAAACAAATCTGTCAGACCGAAAAAAACAAGGAAAAATAACATGTAACCACCTTTTTTATTCTGAAGATATAAAAACATGACTGACACTCTAATCATTCACGCCCATAGTCCATAAGCCTTTCAAAATTAGACAATTCACTTTGCACCCTCGAAATATTTAAGGGACGCCATTATACTACGACAGTAAAAGTAATATGTATTCCGATTGGCTAATCAATACCTGTTTCAGCCAACCACAATCCGGTTTACAAATCAAGGGAAATAATCGGCAAAACCACGATATAATAGTGCCGTCCCTTCGTACTTTGTTATTTATCAATTTTCTCGCAAACAGAATGACAAATATTTTGGTTATAAGCTTCCATAATTATGCAAACGCGAGGTATTGAAAAAAAGCAAAATGGTCAAAATATGTCGGACATACGGACCGACGGTATCGAATTTTCAATCGGACCGAAGTCAAAACTATCGGACAATGTCCGCGGTCCGACGTCTTTCGCAATGTCTGACACCGTTTGGGAGATATTTCTTCAAGAGGGTACCTTTTGGAATAACGTCAGCATCGGAGATCTTCCAAAAGAAAATGTCGGAGTTGCTGAATGGATTAAACGGAGTCGAGGTCATAATCGACGATATATTGATTTACGGTGAATCACGCGAGGAACACGACGCAAACTTGGATGCAGTCATGCGTAGAATTCAGGAATCTGGAATGAAACTAAACCTACAAAAGTGTGAATTTCGAAAATCACAATTGGAATACTTTGGACACATAATCACGAAAGATGGTATACGTCCAAGTGAGAAAAGGGTTGAAGCCATCAAAAGCATGGAAGCACCTACGAATGTCAAAGAGTTGCGCAGAGTTGTATGGATGATCAACTATATAGGCAGATTTATTCCTGATCTCGCGTCAATAATCAAACCGATGACCGATTTGCTGAAATCAACAAATGCTTGGTGTTGGGAGCACGCACAAAACGAGGCGTTCGCGAAAATAAAGGACTTAATCACAAAAGCACCAGTGTTAGCATTCTATGATCAAAACAAACCCATCGTAGTAAGTGCAGATGCGAGCAGCTATGGACTGGGAGCAGCCATATTCCAAGAAGAAAGCGGTGAACTGAAACCGATCGCATTCTGTTCTAGAAAACTGACTGACACTGAACAAAAATATGCACAGATAGAAAAGGAATGTCTAGCTTCTGTTTGGACATGTGAGAAGTTTTCGCGTTATCTAATGGGTCTTCATTCGTTTAGATTACTGACAGATCATAAACCATTAGTGCCGTTAATTAACACACAGGATTTAGATAAAACGCCACTTAGATGTCAGCGTATGTTAATGCGTTTACGTGGATATAACGCACAAGCAGAACATGTACCGGGGAAACATTTGATAGTGCCGGATACACTGTCACGATCACCCATAGACACAGATCAAGGTTTTATGGTGAATGAGATTGAAAGCTACGCTATATCGGTTGAAGCGTTGAGGCCGGTATCAGATCGACGTCTGGAGCAAATTCGAAATCATTCGGAAAAGGATCAAATCATACAGGAGGCAATGAATTACACGAGATATGGTTGGCCTTCTCATGTTACATCCGTCCGTGACGAAATGCGGGATTATTTCGCTTCACGTAATGAGTTGTCAATATCGCGGGGATTGCTACTATACCGTGACCGGATTGTCATACCACACGTGTTGAGAGCTGAAATACTAGACTCGATTCATGAAGGACATCTCGAGTTAAACAAGTGTCGAGCACGCGCACAGACTACTGTGTGGTGGCCAAGGATTGCGAAGGACATTCAAGAAAAGGTGAACTCTTGCGACTTTTGTAAAACTTGTAGACCAAGTCAACGAAAGGAACCTTTGAAATATACACCTTTACCGTCAAGACCGTGGCAAAAGATTGCTGCCGATTTATGTGAGTTTGAAGGGAACAATTACTTAATCGTTGTGGACTACTACTCACGATACATTGAAATCGTATACTTGACATCAATCTCGAGTGCACAAGTAATCGGGGAAACTGAAAAACATTTTCGCTAGATGGGGAATTCCAGAAGAATTCGTGAGCGATAATGGGACACAATTTACGTCAAAAGAATTTGAACAATTCGCAGAAAAATATGGTTTCAAACAGATATACTAAGCACAACAATATAGGGATATCGAAATTGGGTTCATATTTTACCACGATATTTTCAAAATTTACTTAATTTTTTTCAATGTATCTCTTCTTCTACATCTTACAGAATAAAAATTCAAAAGTTTATCGGTCGCACTATTATAGACTGTTTTTTCATCGAGCGTATGTAGCAGTACCGTCTGTTTCGAAAATCGCATAATGCATAATGGTGCCAATACTGTATATAACTTGTAGGGCCCAAATCCTTGTTTCTTGAAATTCCATTTCCCTGCATTTGGATGTCTGCGCGCTTAAAGCGGTCCTGAAAGATCCCGGTATGTTGATATCGTCTATATTACAATGAACTTAAAACTTCTATGATAGCAAGAACGGAATAACGCGCCGATCGGTTGCCTGGTCAATATATCCGTATACGCTTTGTGACGCAGTAAACTTCAATGCAATACCACAAGGTTAAGCTTTCCTGCGATCTGCAAGTGTTGGCGGTCAATTATACGACAACGTTGAACCGTTTTCTTACAGCTAAGGACTTGTTTGCGAATATGTACTGTTTAGATTTCATTCCGAAAAGTGGCAATTGCGTGTGCATGCACAACTTTGACCCATTTGTGATTTTTCAATGCGACCCCTCTCTAGTGTATAAGCCTATGTTATGAAATCAACGACCTGTGACTGCACAATATTTTCACATCAAGCAAAGGTAATAATAGTACTCCCCAAAAAGTTATATCAGCTTCCAAGAAACTATACATTTCAATCAAAATCTATCATTGAGTTACATTATCCCTATATTGTTGTGCCTAGTATATTTTCGAGTCCACATTACCCGCAATCAAACAGAGAAGCTGAAAGCGCGGTTAAAAACGCTAAGAAAATCCTGAGACAAAAGGACATTTTTATCGCATTAATGGCGTACAGATCTACACCTATTGAAGCTACAGGAATGAGTCCGTCAGAAATGTTGATGGGACGAAAAATCAGAACATTTCTACCAGCTTTACCGGAATCGTTCACACCGAAATGGAACGAAGACGACGATTTGAGATTAAGGGACACTCAATACAAAGAACGCATGAAAATGAACTACGACCGTCACAATTCAGTGAAAGAGTTGCCGTACTTAAAAGAGGAAGATAGTGTAAAACTCAAAACTGACAAAGAAAAACTTTGGGAAAACGACGGCAAAGTTAAAAGTGCCGATTGGGACAATCGTTCGTACGTAGTCGAAACGGATAAGGGACTGTACAGGCGAAACAGGCGTCATTTACAACAAAACACGTCTGAAACTGAGTCACAGGCTCAGATAACATCGGGGCCTGGCACTGGTATTGGTACTAGTAATGTGGGACCTCCATGGAACGTTACGTTAACAGAACAACCGAAGCAGATCGAACCAACTGATGGAAATCCACAACCATATATTACGAGGAGTGGCCGAGTGGTCAGAAAGCCGATCAAATACCGAGACTTTGTGCCTTAAGCATATTTTGATAGCATGAATGTTAAAGAGTGTGTCGAACTTTTAATATTAAAAGTTAGGAAATATTTCAGTAACAGATTTTGTTGTTCAGAGACGATTAAAGACAATTAGAGGTTGTATTCAAATTCCAGTAACAGTTAATTTACAATAGAGAATTTTCATTAAGCTAGGAATTTCAATTAGTTTACAATAAATAATTTGCTTAACTCAAAAAGGGGAGATGTTTAGTACCGTCATTGTTTATAATGGAAAGGTCAAATAATAATTAAAGGTCATATAAGCATGGGAATTTTGCATGAGCCATCAAATTAGAAATATCACAGAGAGTATGTACATTGTATACGTGAGAGTCATAGAATAAAGTTGTATAAAACATTGCTCTATTTTATTGAATCCTTTTGGTACGAAACAGTTCGCATCTGGACAATTGGGAAAACACTTTTTTGCAAAAGAGTAAGAATTCGGTATTCATTTCATGCATAAATTATGGTGCTCTATTAATGATTAGATCTAGATCTAACTATACAGATCTATTTGAGAAAATTAGATCTGGCAGATAATTAGTGGGTTCTTTTTCCTTCTTCAACTAGAGACTCCCTTTTAAAAAAGTAGAGTAGAGGAGGGTAATCCTGACACTTTTTTAAAAGGGAAAAATCAATATAGATCTATTTCTTTGTCTACTAGTACTTAGATCCACAGGGAATTTTAGCGATTTTGATGTTGTCTCTTCCTTATAAATTAAAATTCCCTGTGCTTAGATCTATATGAGCCCATATTCCATGTTGGGCTTACAGGAGCTTACCAGATCACACTCACACAGCGGCACTCTAAAAGATCTGCAGTTTTGTCGAATCCATTCCAACTTCTCTGTACTTTGATATATATACCGTAATTAATCCAATAAACGCCCGGGTGTTATTTAGAAACATGGTCAATGGAAAAGAAGGGGGTGGGCATTTATTAAAGGTATTCTAATTTTGTTTGTCAAAATTTGCAAATCAAGTGTCAATTCATGGACTCGAAGTTCAGCAGTCAAATTTGTCAAAGGTTTGTTATAATGACTGCAAATTATGTTTTGATGAAATTCCTTTATTACCAACAGATTTAGGGCTGGACATCCTCAGGGTTTTCATTAAGAGGCGGGGGCGGGGATTTCCCCCTCCTATTTGACTGAATTTGAGTACAATCCCCCTGCTACTTTTGAAAAGTTTGTATGGGGTTAATAGGGAATACATAGAAAGTCCCCCACCTATTTTAGCTTCTGGACCAGGTGGCCAAAAAGTTTTTGAAACCCTTGATCCTCTCCTTCATATAAATACCCCCCACCTACGAAGTAGAGGGGGGTATATTGGTTTCACCATGTCTGTCTGTCTGTCCGTCCATCCATCCGTCCGTCCGTAGACTTTTTCGTTTCCGTGCTCTAACTCAAGAACCGGTTGACCTAGGATCATGAAACTTTACACAGTAAGAGTTGTTGCCCATGACCCAAGTAGGTGCCCTATTGTTTTTGGGTCACCAAGGTCAAAGATCAAGGTCACAATCGGACTCTGTTTAAAATCTGTTTCCGCGCTCTAACTCAAGAACCGGTTGACCTAGGATCATGAAACTTTACACAGTTGTTGCCCATGACCCAAGGAGGTGCCCTATTGTTTTTGGGTCACCAAGGTCAAAGGTCAAGGTCACAATCGGACTTTGTTTAAAATCTGTTTCCGCGCTCTAACTCAAGAACCGGTTGACCTAGGATCATGGAACTTTACACAGTTGTTATCCCCCGGGGGGGATATTGTTTTTGCCATGTCCGTCCGTCCGTCCGTCTGTACGTCCGACATTCGTTTCCGCGCTATTTCTTGGAAACTATAGACCCGATTTCGATGAAACTTGGCACACAGCTTCACTACAAAGAGGACATGCGCATATCGTTGGGGTTACCCTGTTTGACCGCGGAATTTAGAGTTACTGCCCCTGACTGTTTTAGCCATATACATACAGTGATATTCGTTTCCGCGCTATTTCTTGGAAACTATAAACCGGATTTCAATGAAACTTGGCACACAGCTTAACTACAATGAGGACATGTGCATATCGTCGGGGTTACCCGGTTGGACCGTCGAATTCAGAGTAACTGCCCCTGACTGTTTAAGCCATATACATACAGAGTGATATTCTTTTCCGCTCTATTTCTTGAAAACTGTAGACCGGATTTCGATGAAACTTGGCACACAGCTTCACTACAAAGTGGACATACACATATCGTCGGGGTTACCCAGTTCCACCGCCGAATTTAGAGTAACTGCCCCTGACTGTTTTAGCCATATACATACAGAGTGATATTCGTTTCCGCGCTATTTCTTGAAAACTATATACCGGATTTCAATGAAACTTGGCACACAGCTTTACTACAATGAGGACATGCGCATATTGTCGGGTTACCCGGTTCGACCGTCGAATTCAGAGTAACTGCCCCTGACTGTTTAGGCCATATACATACAGAGTGATATTCGTTTCCGCGCTATTTCTTGGAAACTGTAGACCGGATTTCAATGAAACTTGGCACACAGCTTCACTACAAAGTGGACATGGGTATATCGTCGGGGTTACCCGGTTCGACCGCCGAATTTAGAGTTACTGCCCCTGACTGTTTTAGCCATAAACATACAGATTGATATTTGTTTCTGCGCTTTTTCTTGAAAACTATAGACTGCATTTCAATGATACTTGGCTCACAGCTTCACTACAAAGTGGACATGCGCATATCGTCGGGGTTACCCGGTTCGACTGTCGAATTATCAGCACTTTCTTCTTTTGCCTCAATGTTTTACCAAACCTTTTCTCTTAGAGACATCAAAACCCGGTCTTGTTTGGGAAAGGGTTAAGGTGAAGGATTCCTCTAAATTATCATTGTTTATCAAGTTGGCAGATATATTAAGGTTCAGAAAAATAGAATTTCGAAGTTTGTCTACATTTTGTTTTCTTGTTATACAGGTTAAAAGCATTGAGGTGCTCATCATTTTCATGCCATAAATTTTGTCATTGTTTACAAATAAAGGTGCAGTAATACAATGTGATTGAATATTTACAAGAACAACTTTCACATTTCAGCAGACATAATAAATAATTATGTTTATTCTTAAGGTTTTCCAAGTTTTGGTGTAAAAATCTGTAACAGTCAATAAATATAAGTCATATACCTAATGCCCTCTGAATTTGTCCCAAGTGTACATTTTGCTTTAAATTTCAGATATTTTTTTCAAGGAATGATTTATTTAAAGTTTTATACTTTTAAATTCACAATATGGTCACTCAGAACAAGTTGTAATAAACCCTGATGCCATAGTGACCTGTACCTTTTGTCCAAGATGCTATCTTGTGTTGTCCCCAAGTGTACGAAATTTTGTCACATTTGATTGACAGCTTCTAATTTCTAACTACATTAGCTTCAGGCTCACGTTTTTAACTAATTTACAGAAATGAACAAATTTACACATCAAACATTAAATTTGTCATTTCTGGTTGCTTGAAAAAATTTATTGCTGAAACATCTTGTACTGATATTTCAGGTAAGAGGTAAAATGAACCAGAAGTATCTTAAATTAATGATATTTGACTAAACAATGTGCCCATTAAAGAAAACGTCATTCTCTTCCTCAAATTATATCAATTTTACAACAGAATATATAACCATTTTGCATTTATATGGTACTGATAAAGGTAATTAACTGTTGTACACTTGGGACAAAAAAAATCAGAATTTGTCATCAGTACAAAAACTTGTCCATGTATTTTCTTTTTTAGCTCCAAAAATTGCATATTTCTGTGAAAATAATTGATATTATCATTATTTAAGAAAATGTCTACATTTAAGAGCTGCTATTACAGTTTGGTTCTATAGAACCACTATCTTTGTTTAGAATAAAATATGTAGATGTTCTGAACCCTATTCACATGAAAAAACCATACCTATATGTAATTATAAGTGGAATTTATTTAGTTGCAAAAAGAAATTTTCAGTCATAAAATAATAACAATATTTTGTTTTAGCAGATTGTGGATACTTGTAAGAAAAGTCTTCCATGAGCAGTTCTTACTAGTAATTAAAACAAACTATGTTTTAGAGCATATATGAAAGATATATGTGTACCACTCTAACACTCCAAAGGAGCATTAAAAAGTTAACCTAGCATTCCAAGATCAATTTGACAAACATTATAGTAACTGCAAGTCCATGACAGTCATTGTTGTGATGTTCAAACAATCAGAACTTTTCCCTGGAAAAGAATCAAGCTCAGAGGAATCAATTCAGAGATGCACCTCCTTTGTTGTGAACATTGACATATAGTCCTTGGGCCAGATATGGTTGGAGTTACCACTAAAATGGACAAAGGGACACCTATATATCTTGAAAGACCTATCCAAAGGAAGAACAAAAATGCGATGATATCCACTCTGCAGAGTAGCTATACCTCAGAATGTGCATTTGAAATTTGATAGGGTTTGGATAGTTGAAATTCAGTGCAAGGTTTTGAAATGCTTAAAATAATGTGGCTTTACTGCTTTCTATATTAAGCATACATTGCATATATAAACCAGATGCATAGAAATACAATTCTTTTGAATAATTTGTCCTACACAGCATGTATATGGAAACAATCACAACAGGTATATCCATAAAGGGAGGTAATAAGCCGAGCAAATCACATGCTTTTAAATATGGAGTATGGCATTATTATGTCATAAGCCAAAAATGAAAACCCTCTGTATTTTCTTGAACCTGTTAATGAGTTCTGACTTTTGTTCCATTTTAAAGTGCCGGATAAGCAAAATTTAACAACCTTCTTGTTTCCATGGCTACTGTCTTCTTATAGGAGTTTCAGCATTAGCTTCAACTAATCGCAAAAACATTTTAAAACCATTATAGTAATAAAACATACATTTTAGTTTTGAAATGTTATTTTGTTAAGACATCTCTTACACAAAACTAATTAGTATGCTTATGAATATTAATAGAAACTTTAATAACAAGATCGTGAAACGCAAATGCCCAAGGAATGGCAATGTTAAGTTTTTATGCTAAGTTTTCGAGTTAAGGATTGATAAGGGTTAATGAATGGCCTTGAGGAAGGTCAAATTTATATTGCACAAACAGATAAATATCATTGTTCAAAAGAAGGTTACATACAAAATCATAGCTTTGTATGTCAAATATTTTTGGAGAAAAGGCCAGTGTTAAGTTTTCATACAGACAGATGGACGGACAGACAGACAAACAAGAGTAAAACAATATGCCCCTGCGTGTTTAAATTGCTGAAATGAGACATTTCTAGTTACAATGTAAATATGATGTGTGTTTTATACCGTAATTCAAAAGGTAAAATAACACAAAAAATTATTTATTACTTCATTGGCAAATTATGGACAATTATAGGTAAACTGCATCTAAAAGGAGACAAGAAAGAGACGGCGGACTCAGTACTGTGTTTTGACAGCATTTGCACGGGTGGTAAACAGAGAAACTAGCTCCAAAAAGAGGTAGTTGCATAGAGCGAAAATTTGTAGGTCACGAACACATTTTCTAAAATTATTTCTTTTAAAGCGAGTTTTTGAGAAATCCGGCGATGCTGTAATATGAAGAAATGGTCGAAGTTTGTTGTGCACGGGAGTATACGGTATTAGTAGCACGGTTTTAATACAGTCGTTGAAAAACATTTCAAAATTGAAAGTAAAAATGTTTTACTTTCGATTTTGAAATGTTTTTCAACGATTGTATTCAAACTCTGCTTTATAACATCGAATATTCTCATGCACAACACACTTCGACCATTTCTTCATATTACAGCATCGCCAGATTTTTCAAAAACTCGTTGTAAAAGAAATAATTGTAGAAAAATGTGTTCGTGACCTACCTTTGTTTACAGATTTTCGCTCTATGCAACTACCTCGGTAGAGGCCGGATGTCACGAGGAAACAAAATACCGTTGACTCTTTTTGGAGCTAGTTTCTCTGTTTACCACCCGTGATTTGGGGTTAAGGATGAATTTCTGTTGTAAGCCCTTTAAAGTTTAAGTTTTTAAAGGTCAGGGTAACTAGGTCAAAGGTTATGGTCCCAAATAAATGGGCTTGGTGGGAGTCCTCATCCGGTAGGTTTCAAATCAAGGCCAAAGAAGTTCAAGACTTAATTATCTGCATGCAAAGTCGCATAACTATCACCCTTCCACTTCTGTTTGTTTCTTGTCCCTCTCAATACCATGCTGAATGACACTGGACTCGGATATGACATCCAAGGCAAGAAGATCAGCCATCTTTTCTACATGGATGACCTAAAGACCTTTGCCAAGAACGATCACCAGCAAAAACAACTGCTCGAGACAGTAAAGGTCTTTAGTGATGACATATGTATGCAATTTGAAATGGACAAGTGTCCAAAAGCCACATTCAAAAAGGAAAACTAACATCAACATCTGACATACAGCTAGAAAGAGACACCATCATCAAGAAACTAGACCAAGACGCTAAATACAAATACCTTGTGTTAATGAAGATGACGGAATTCAACATGCAGCAATGAAGGAAAAGATCAGAAAAGAGTATTACAGAAGAGTTAAGGCTTGCCATCAAGAGTGAGCTAAAACCTGCAGATAAGATTGAAGCCATAAACACCCTGGCAGTCCCAGTTGTCACATACAATTTCAATATTATAAACTCACAAATGCAAGAAAAAAGGAAAACTTGACACAAAGACTAGACAGTTACTAACAACAGAAAGAATGCACCACCCAAAGGTTGACGTTGAAAGATTGTACCTACCACGAAAGATCGGTGGCAGGGGCCTCTCATAGATTGAGATATCATAAACACGTATTTGGAGACAACAAAAGACAATCTGCTACATCTGATCCGGGAACATGAACGTAACAAGAAACTTTACTCAATCTCAGAGCAAGCCAGAAAATTCATTCAAGAACTGAACATTGCACAAACGACAAGAAATGGAGAATAATCCGTCACAGAGTTTACCAAAAGAACAAGACGGACAAAGGCAAATGCCCAAAAGAGGATGACACAAACATGGAAAGCCAAACATATGCATGAGCAATACCCTTAAGGTTTGACAAACCAGATGTTGACCAAGATCAGACACATTAAAAGTGGCTCTCTAGTGCAGGTCTCAATGCAGAAATAAAGGGAATGGTGATAGCAGCACAAGATCAGAGTTTGGCTACAAGAGCATATCACAACAAGATCATCAAAGATGGTACAGATCCAAAGTGCAGAATATGCAACCAATATTATGAAATTGTCTCAGGCTGTCCAACATTAGTGCCAACATAGTACATTTAAAGACATGACAAGGCAGCAGGGTACATTCATTGGAAAATCTGCAAGCAATTTGGACTCCCAGCAAACAAAAAATTGTATGAACATCAACCAAAAACTGTCGTAGAGGGACATGTCAGTGAATACTGGTACAGAGATCAAGGCTAACAGACCAGACGACATCATCAAGAACAAATTGGACAAGACGTTCATCATGATTGACATGACGGTTCCATCTGAAAGAAATGTCTCCGGTAAGGCACTTGAGAAACTATCAAAATATAAAGACCTTGAGATAGAAGTAGCCAGAATGTGGGGTATGGAGACGACAACTGTACAAGTCGTTGTAGGTGCACCTGGTCTCATTAAGAATGGACTTGACAAAATATTCAAAAAAATCCCTGGTGCACCAGTTATCGAGGAACTGCAGAAGATCATACTGCTCGGAAGTGCACATATCATCCAAGGAACGCTCTAAAACACATGAAAGCTAATAGTGCCTTAAAATTATGTGTTGATTCCGGGATTTTAGTGTAAAAATACCTTTGTACAAAACCGAACTTGACAATAATAATAATAATAATAATAATAATAATAATAATAATAATAATAATAATAATAATAAAAACACTATAATTGCAAAATTTATACCTTCTGTCATAGATCTAGCTATCCCCTAAAGAATCTGCTTTACATGTATACGACCTTATATATTATATATACAACCTTAATTTTAAACGATGTCAATAAACTTTCAATATATTGTAGTTGCCCTTTTTGTTAATCCATGTGTTTTGATTCTACTTTGAATTCTAAAAGTATCAAACGAGATCATTTGAACCATCTAATCAGTTCTTTTCATCATCATAATCATTCAATCATTTGTGTAAATTGTGCAAAGAAAGTGTTAAAATATTTAACAATCATTTATAATAATGTATTCAGTTTACTGTATAAATGTTTTCCTAAACTTTAGGGACATTATTTTCTATTTGATATTGGATTTAGGGTGTATTTTTTTACGTTCAAAAGGGTTGTTTAGACCTTATATTTAAGCAGATTTACAATAAGATGCAAAATTACAGATGCTAACAAATGATTGAATCTTGCATGAAAATGGGTGAATTTGCCAAACGAATGAACGTTAACTGTTACTAGATAACATAACAGATACTGATCTTAGAAGCAAGAGGAAATGCCAAGTTTGAAAGCAATAGTTATGACAGAAACAAACTTATTTGTGACAGATATTTGAAAGATGCTCATTAAAGTTTGATGAAGAATTTCTAGGCCACAAAAAGGTAAAAATTGCTCAACATTAAATGCTAGAGTAATAGATATCTGTCTTGAGGTTGGTATCATGGACATAGAGGTACGTGCAAAGTGTTAGAGTAATGGCCTTAGTTAAACAGAGATATGACACTTTTACCAAACACACACCTAATTCGCAAAAAGGGTCACAGTTTTAAGTAGTGTCATTAATATTCGCGAATATGCAAATAAGGTAATTTGCATAAAATTTATGGTAAATTATTGAGCTAAGTCATAAACTTTCATTTGATACCATTCTTACATCTGTAGGTCAATATTCAACCAAGACATGACCAAAAACGTTTTGAAATGACTGAACAATTTTATAGGTTTAAGGGTTTAGATATGGTTTATGACCCAAAGCCCCTACTGCCAAATTAAGTGCAAACATCGCTCAAAATGTTTGATATATTATTTTCTTTAATATTTCATATGTTTAAGTAATTCCCCTGCACAAAAATGCCTCATTTTGGAAAGTATTTACCAAATTTCTGTCGAAAATCGCAATTTTAGGAAAATTCATGAATATGCAAATGAGCTAATTTGCATAATATAACTAAAATGAAAGAATAAGTCATAAGCTTTCATTTGATATCATTCTGACAACTGTTTGCAAATATTCAATGAAGATGTGGCTCAATTCATTTTCAAAATTTACATAAGTAATTTGATGGGGCTAAGGGTTTAGATAAGGGTTACGGCAAAAAGCCCCAACTGCCAGAGTGTAAACAAGGCTCAAAATGTTTCTAATAAAATGTTCTTTAAGAAAAATCATGTTTCCAAAATTCCCCCTGAAAAGAAACGCCTTGTTTTGGAAAGTATTTATCAAAATTTTCGCCAAAAAATGGAATTTTTAATGGAAATCATTAATATTCATGAATATGCAAATGAGATAATTTGCATAAAATAACAACAAACAAAAGAACGAGTCATAAGCTTTCATTTGATACCATTTTGACACCTGTAGGTCAATATTCAATGGAAATATGACCAAATAAGTGTTAAAAATTTGAATGCAAAAAATGATAGGGTTAAGGGTTTTAGATAAGGGTTACAACCAAAAGCCCCGACGGCCAGAGTGCAAACGACACTCAAAATGTTTCTAAGATAATGTACTTTATGAAAAACCATGTCTTCTTGCATTAGAAATATATGATAATTATAGAAAAATACTTTTTCGAATATTTCGGCCAATTCTTACACTTGATTGCACATAAAGTATATTTTGAAGAGGAGTAATGACGTCATTATAATTACATAATTAAAAAAATCATGATTCATAAGTAGAGAAATACATGCTCATACGTATGGATTCAAATAAATAGATTTATACATTCATTTAATATTTTTTATTAATTTTTCCCTTTCCCTTACCCCAAACCAGATTGTCATTCACGTCGTGAAGGGTACCTATATAAAGGTAAGGGTAAAATATATTTAGCTACTCTTCATGTCGGATATCATCACTGAAAAACATCCACCAGATGTATATCTACAAATATATATAGGTGTCCTTTTGTCCTTTTTTCTGGTAATACTTACCCCATTTTCCTGGTCCTGGCCCAAGGACTAATATATTTGGTCAATACACCTTTTGCTTAGCATACAGAGAATTGTTGCTTTGTATTTACTTTTAGAAATGTATATACAAGTTCTTGTTAAATAACTTAATTACTCAAATCTATTGATGGATGCTGATTGAATATCTTATTAGGGGAAACAGGGGCTTGTGAAAAAAAATGTGAAATTTAGTCTTGATCATGTGATATTTGAGAGAGAACCTGTAGTCTGGGTTTCCCATCACACTGGACACAATCCAGGCTGCACAGCAAGGGAAGGGGTTTAGAAGGGTCAGAAAAATAAGAAAAGAGGGGTAGTACAGTAAGTGCTATTAGTAAGTAGCAAATTTTAAGCAAATGTGCTCATTAGTCAGTCAGGCAATTATTTCATAGATGATCTGTGCCTTTGTTTTTGTCGATTTTCTTATATGATTCAAACATTTCAAACATCCAGATGTTTCAAAAGTGAAATAAAAAGCACAATTCCATGTGTATGTGAGTCTATCTGTATTATTTTCAGAGATATATTTAAATTACAAAAGGATAATACATTTATTTTTAAATTAGGTGTTTAATGCCTTTCCATACATAAATGTCCCAAGTGTACAAACATGGTTTACAAGTATTATTCTTGAAAAAATGATTTAAGATTTCCTTGTCTTTAATTGTTTTAGCATAGTAAGGATAAAGATGAGTAAATACTTTCAAATTTACACTTATATGCTGTTGGCAGCTTTAGTGAAAGACAAATACATTTTTGAAATTTCAAAAAACATGATGCTCTTGTTATTAATTATAAGATTTCCTAGAACAACTGCAAGTTCGATAATTTGAAAATGGGAACATGGCTTTTTAATGCCAAGTATAAATAATATTAATTTTGTGTGTTATAGTTGCTTTTATATTTGTAATTTTTGAATCATTGTTCCTATCTTGATCAATTGTCCCAAGTGTACGAAACATCTCCATATTATGCACCATTTTCAACAAGCAATATCTGAAGCAACTTTTGACATACACTGTCGAAACTTGGTCTTTCTTTTAGGAATATCATGAATTCTAGTAAACATTGAGTTTTTTAATCCTTCTCCACTCCAGACAAACATAAACAAAACTTTTAGAGGTGCACATTTGAAAAAAGTAGGTAAAAAAAGTTAAAAATCTCAAATTTTCAGTTTTGTTTATAGCTATGCAATGTTTTTTGGCATTGCAAGCTTTGAATATTACCTATTTTTATTTGGAATAATGAAAAAAACATTGATTGGATGATTTATTTGGTCCCAATAAGGTACCAAATACTGTCAATTTTTATGCTCCCCGAAGGGAGAGCATATAGTCGCCGCTTCGTCTGTCCGTCCGTCCGTCCGTCCGTCATTCCGTCCGTCCGTCCGTCCGTCCGTCCGAAGCGATTTCTCCATATCCCTTGGGCCAAATCAAATGAAACTTACCATGTGAACTCCCTATGACAAAATGCCGATGTACTTTTCCCGTTTTTTTTATTTGAGGCCTCGTCATGGGAAAAGGGGACTTAAGGTTAAATACAGTTTTTCTCTAATTTCTCCTAGTCTAATGGTCAGAATTTGATGAAATTTCATATTTGAGTAGCAAATCAGATGCCCTTGACAATAAACTATTTAAAATTTGCGTATACAAAATATGTCATGGAAAAAGGGGGCTTAACATTTGTTAGCTTTATATTAGCTCTGCATGGCATATATTTATCGTGACAATGCCTTATTCGGGGAGCATTGTCCGTCTCTGACGGCTCTTGTTTCACAAAATTTAACTAAAAGTTTAAAGCAAAGCCTTAGTTGTGAATTTATGTTTGCACTTAAATCATCACGGCCCTAGTTTATCAAATTTGAACCATTTTCTTTCACGATGCAAACAAAGATTTTGTCCTATTTCAACATCTAAAATTCATCAAAAAAATAAAATCTTGCTTCATTATTTTTGAACATATCCTTATGACTTACAATATTTTAATCCCAGGGTTTTTTTTACTAAGAAATTGGGGCCGAATATCTGTCCCTTCCCCTCTCAGAATTTTTCCCCTAAATTGTAATTTTCCCCTCATAAATCAATGTTTTAACCTTTAAAATGTTAGAACTCCCATGGGAGTATATTTGTTTACAACCAGTCAACCAAAGATCTTCAGTTTATAAGCTTATAGATTACTTTCAAAATCTATCTTCTTAGTTTTCTTAAACAATTAGAAGCATTTTCTGTATTCAAGCAAAAAAAAACATGCTTGAAAATTTTTCCCCTATAAGAGCTCATTTGACACATTTTTCCCCAAATCAAGGGCCCCGGGCCCCTTCCCCTAACCATAAAAAGAACCCCTGAATCCAGAAACAGGGGATGGGCGCTTATTAGAATCACCCCTTTTTGCTAAGATTGTGTTTGAAACAAGCAGATTTTCAGCCGAGATTTCGGGGATGGGCATTTATTAGAATATGGGCGTTTACTAGAATAATTATGGTACATCTTATGATGATCTTATTAATATGATTATGATGTTACAATTTTAAATTTCAGTCCACCTAAACCAAATAGGTTGATGAATCCCATGGGAGTGCCAGTGATGAATGGTATGACAGAGCTCCAGATAAGAGGGGATGAAGGCCTTTCTAAAAGCAATATTTGGCTTATACTTAATCAAACCCTATGTTGTTGGTACTCATTAGAATTGTCTCCTCGAGACGATTCAAATGAGTACTCACAACATAATGGTTTGGATTTTAAATAACAAATTTAGAATACCATCACTCCCTGTTGCTCTGGTATTACCATCTTCGCTAGCCAAGGTTGAACCCACCTACGTTTGTATTCACCCTTGGCGGATTTAGTCCAATTTTCTTGAAATCGCGAAGCGCCGCCTAGCGGTTGTTCTGCTGGTTGTTTACGTCCATTGTTGATGACGTCATTAACGCGCATTGTCTTTCGCGTCATACGTCATGCGGGTTATGTAAAAGTTAGCTGCTTTTTTGGTCGAATTGTCGAAAGTATAATAATTTGTCGATTAAAGTTAGGGAATTCCTGTCTATTGCTGTGAAATTCTTAGGAAAAATCGCCCATCTTCGCGTTTTTGAGTTGCAAATGCAATGCTTTTTCCCACCCGTTGTCATGATTTGGTTACTCATAACAAATATATCAGTCGACAATCTGATTGGTTCCAGCGAGACTTCGCTGGAACCAATGAAAACGCTTTCCAGGAGACCAAGAAAATCGGACTAAATGCACCAAGGGTGAATACAGAAACGACGTTACGTCGTAGATGTCACACTTAATTGGCTTGCGAAGATGTGGTATTACAGACTTAAAGGGACATTTCATTCCAATTTCAATTTTTTAAAGTATGTCTTGATGCCAAGATTGGTTATTCTAATGAGTATAAATGCTATTAGTTTTTTTTAAGTTGTTGCCAATAAGCGAGAAACACGCATTTAAAATTGAGACGTAATCGATACATTGCATATAAATCCAAACTGTTGTCCACAACAATTTGTTCAATTTTAACACAAAAATATTAATTTCTCGTAAACGGCGCAATATTTTGGCTTAAAAGTTTCAGAATTTTCGTAAGGAAATATGCTCTTTCAGATAAAAATAAAAGTAAAATTTATGACAAAAAATTCTGAAATGTCACTTTAACAAAATACTTTGGGTCCATCTGACATGTCTAGTAAGAATGATGGTAGAAGAAAATTTTAATGTTATCTTTTAACTAAATACTAAAGCCATTCTTACAACTTGTGGTACATCCTGTCATCCTCACAAATCTTGGGTCTTTTGAGATTTTTAGCTCCACTGGCCTTTCAGGCCAGCGAGCTATTGTCATGGCGCGGTGTCCGTCGTGCGTGCGTGCGTCCGGTCGTCAACTTTTTTCTTTAAAAATCTTCTTCTCAGAAAGTACTGGATGGATTTCAACCAAACTTCACAGGAATGATCCTAAGGTGACCCTCTTTCAGATTCCTTCACTTGATTTTGATTGAACCAGACAGTTTGGAGTTATCTGCCCTTGCATGTCAAAAATGACATTTTCACCCTAACAACTTTGACTATTGACAAATGATGACAAAACTTGTGCAGAATGTTGGTGACTGTTAGATCTTGATAGTGTGTATATTTCAGCTTGATCCTAATTTTACTTCCTGAGTTATGTGCTCATTTATATGGATAATGATATGAAGCTAATGCTAAAAAATGAGTAAAGTGTGAAATGGGTGAAAAGGTTAAAGGTTAGTGAGGGTCACTCTTGGTTAGTGAGGCCGGGTCACTAGTTAGTGGTGTACTTGGAAGGGAGAGTGTCTCTAAAGGTTGTTGGTCACAGTGCAGGCAAAATTTGTTTGAAGATATTTGTGTCAATATTAAGCAAATGTGATATAAGTTGAAATAGCTATAGATGAAATAAAAAAAACACACATGGGACATGAACACATCTTTGTGAAAAGTGTTTGATTGTTCATTGAAAGATTTTATGGATGATTAAGCTGTGTTGTTGTAAGTTGATAGATTCTATACTTTTCCTCTTTGCATGCACAGTGTGGTTTCTTCACAGACATACTTTTAACTCTTTCCCAAAGACCTAGTTTTGATGCCCCCTTTAGAAAACACTTTGATAAATTTGAGTCAAAAGAAGAAATTGCTGATAATCAGCATTTTCTCCCTTTTACTCAATGTTTTCTCATCTACATTGTACAATTTACTTGACCCTTTCCCAAACAGAGAAATTTTATGATGGGTCAGTTTGAAAGCTGTTGCTAAAGACAAAAGGTATATTGCTAAAAAAATGAATTGTGTACAAAATAGCTAAAAAAAATGAGGCAAAAAGAAAAAGTGCTGATTATCAGCACTTTCTCCTTTTACCTTAATGTTTTCCAAAACCTAATCTTTTAAGAACGTCAAAGACAGGTCTTGTTTTGGAAAGGGTTAAGCCACACAATTTTTTTAAGGTGGTACACAATAAGAAAGCTGCTGCACTTGTTGATACAGATAAAACTTATGTATCAAAAAGCACAGAAATTTTTTAAGCAAAAAAAGATATTCGAGAGCGTAGTGCAAAACTATTGTAACTACATTTTCTAAAATTTTATAGGAGAGGGAAAAAACAAAAAACTTTCTCAACAATTTTCTAAATGGCAAAAAATTAGATTCAAAACGCTGCTCCTGAAGACAAATTGAATTTGAAGACTGGATTTGTTTATGATATCATCAAGAAAATATTGAGGTCAAAGGACAAACTGCTGATCATCAGCATTTTCTCCTGTTGCCTCAATGTTCTTTTAAGCCTACTCTATCAGGAACGTCAAAAGCAGGTCTTGTTTGGGAAAGGGTTAAAGTAAGGGAACTTAACCCATTACCTCACAGCACTAGTTAGCCCTTTCCCAAACAAGACCTTTTTGACTCCTAACAAGATAAAGATCTTTGGAAAACATCGTGGAAATTGAAGAAATTGCTTGTGACAAGCGATTTCTTCATTTCCCACGATGTTTTCTACCCAAAAAGTTGTGAAATTTTTATATCTAATTACATTGAAATTGTCGTCTGCAACTTCTTTCAAGTTGGACAAGCCTTTTTTTGTTGCGTAATGGGTAAAGTTAAAGAGATTAAATACTCTTTGAATTTTGAATATCTTTTTAATTATACAGATTCAAATCCCAATATTAGAACGCATGATGTATTCCTCCCTAAAGATTCAGAAAATACAAAATTTTAAATTTCTGAAAAATGTGTAGGTACAATAGTTTTGCGCTGATTCCTCTAAATACTGGTTATCAGCATTTATTTTTTGTCTCAATGTTTTAGGGACATTGTTTGGGAAAGAGCTTTATTGTTCAAAATTATAAAGTAAGACTGTTATCAGTAACAAAAAGCTCAATAGATATCGAAATTGGTAAGTTGCATGAAAAATAATAAATAGATCAGCCTCAAAAATTATAGATTCAATTGAGTTGGAGCTGTTAACAAAATGACTGATGTCAAAATAACAGATTCTGAGTGTAATTATGTTGAAAGTATTAAGTGGAAAGGAGAATTTGCTTAACTTTTTCTTCTTTTCTTTCAATGTTTTCATAAAGTGTTTCAATGTTGACGTCAAAACCATTTCAAAAATTGATTTAATTTATTTGATTCATCTATAATGGTCTTCATCTTGTTTGGAATTGGATTTAAGACACACATGAAATGTAAAAAAAGAACTGAACTGATAAAAGGGTTATAGTTGTAAATTCCCTCTACTGGGAATCACACCAAATACCGGCAATTGGGGGGAGAAATCTTACATAATGTTATATAATAAAACTACTGCCATCTTCTGCAGGTGTCAGCTGTGGCCTTTAGTTTTGACCGGTGTAATTTTCATGACCTTCAGAGGAAACATGTTATTCTTTTATTGGATTTAATATTAAAAGAAATTCAGGCCTGTGGAGCGACTCAAGACCTTCAGGTCTTTCTAGTTAAAAAACCTCTGAAGATGCACAATTTATATATCTGGATACACAACAGGTTGTAAGAGATGTGCTTTAAGTTCTAAAGATGCAGAATGGTTGTAGCGAGGAATTGTCTGGTAAATCCTTTGCTATGCCCATTCTGTGTGGTGTTTGCGTCCACCACAGAAGTACTTTACACATGCATTGCATGTGGCATTGCACTTGCATAAATTTTATATGCAGACCCCTTGCAGGACCACCTATGACAGGTAAGCTAAAATACCAAACAGTACACACGGTAGGTAACCCACATGACTTTTTGGAAGCGTTAACACCGAAAAAATCGTCCGCTTCAAGTTATGTTTTGTTTAATTTCTCAGCTTAAACTCTATTAATTTTGACGAGATAAAGTGCACGGAACATGCATTTTAGAGGGCTATTCCCGTTTGTAACTCACTCTGCTCCGAATCCTTTGGTTTCCTCAAACATTCAAGCAAAAGTTTTCTTCGGTGCGCGTAAACGCTTCCCACTTTCGTTTTGCACTAACAAATATTTTGGTTCGAATGTTTGAAGAAACCACTGGATTTGGAGCAGAGTGAATTAGAGCCCAGAATAGCCCTCTCAAAGGCGCGTTCCGTGCGCTGCATCTCGTCAAAATCCGTAGCATATAAGCTGAGAAATTAAACAAAACATACCTTGAAGCGGACAATTTTTTTGGTGTGAACGCTTCCTAAAAGTCACGTGGGTTACCCACCGTGGTACAGTATCAAACCAATTTCTTATCAATCGGGCATTGGGATATTGTGAGAAGCTTTTAAATGAATAAAACTTAAAAGTTTAAAGAGATAGATGAATGTATTGTGAAATTGTAGGTCCACTAAATTACAGTTTGGTCTGGTAAAATTCTGAACTTCACTAGTCCCATGATGTAACATGTCCTTTGAAAAAAATAAATATACTAGAGGGAAAAAAGAAATGCAACAACCATTTTGATCACCTGAGTCGGTGTCTTGCATGTAATAATCCAAACTAATATATTGAGGTAGAAAATCCGCAATGTGGCCATTTTGAAATTCATAAAAAATCTGCTTTTTTCGAGCTGCACCATTACGGATCTGGCCCTGGTTTCTCGAAAAAACGATCTCAGACTCAAATCTGAGCACCATGCTCAAATCACACGAAATCCACATGAACTTCAATTGAATACCAATCAAAGTTGATTGGTATTCAATTGAAGTTGAGCATGAACTCTTGAGTATGTACTTAAGTTTTTTCGAGAAGCCGGGCCCTGAACCTATTTGGGCGCGGTCGTAAACATTTGGTGGTGGAAAGTTCCACCGCCAAATGTTTTCGACGTCGCCCAAATAAGTCAAATGTCGCATGAATCTCATAAGAGGTATTCTACTTTAATCGATTACAAGCTGATCGAAGTTTGATTATTGTTCTGTACATGAATTATAAGTCTCTCCAATCTGCCAGGGTTGCCACGCGACAGGGATATATTAATATATCTAATTATGCCCCCATATTGAGAGATTGGGGGCATATTGTTTTACTTGTGTCTGTCTGTCCGTCTGTCCATCTGTCTTTCCGTGGCGTCCGTCTGATCGAAAACTTAACCATTTCTCCAATAATATTTGACATACAAAGCTCAAATTTGGTATGCAACTTCAATGATATCTATCAGTTCCATGCAGTTTGACTTTCCTAAGGTCATCTGCTAACCCTTATCAACCCTTTACCCAAAAGCTTAACATTTTAGAAAATTGGCTATTTCGGGGGGTAAATGGAAAGAAAGTAACAGGAAAAAAAGTAACGGAAAAAAAGTCACAATGTTGCCTAGGAAAAAAAGTAACAGGAAAGAAAGTAACAATTTATAGTGTTTGGGCCTTTTAACTTAGAATATATTTAGTAAAAACAAATTTTGATGGGAGTTTTCTTCAAAATATTTATTTTATATTTTTTAATTCCAAAATGGTGTTTTTAATATATTTTCAATAAACTTAATTCTATTAGATCTAATAATTGTTTTGATGTTATCTTAAGATTAAACTTGAGCAAATTCTTATTTTCTATATACAAAATCAATTTTGAAGGGTATATTTCATTGCAAAAATATTTTATTGTTAATTCATATTTAGCATTTGACAAAATAATAGAATGACAAATCAAAACACCAATCTCACACATTACACATCACACATGCGACATGACATATCACCAATTAATCCCCAATTAACACCTGATAAGACAAATATACTGTCATTTTATCTACTTTAATGATAAACATGTATAGTATCTGAGTGAAGAGAAAAGAATACAAAATCAAACCCTATTTTACATATTTTCCATTCATAAATAATTTCTTTGTAATAAATATTTGAAAACTCTACCAACTAATGTTTATTCATATACTTAAATACTGTTTTAAATAGAATTGTTACTTTTTTTCCAGTTACTTTTTATGCTCCCCGAAGGGAGAGCATATAGTCGCCGCTTCGTCTGTCCGTCCGTCCGTCCGTCCGTCATTCCGTCCGTCATTCCGTCCGTCCGTCCGTCCGTCCGAAGCGATTTCTCTATAACCCTTGGGCCAAATCAAATGAAACTTACCATGTGAACTCCCTATGACATAATGCCGATGTACTTTTCCCAGTTTTTGGATTTGAGGCCTCATCGAATGTCGGACAAAATCCCCTTAGGACAAAATCCCCTCGGTCATTTTTTGCATAGGCGGACAAAATCCCCTCGGTAGAATTAATAGGGCGGACAAAATCCCCTCGACAGATATATTAAGGCGGACAAAATCCCCTCAATGAAATGTTTAGGGCGGACAAAATCCCCTCGGTAGAATTATCGGGGAGGACAAAATCCCCTCGACAGAATTATTAGGGCGGACAAAATCCCCTCAGTAAAATTACCAGGGCGGACAAAATCCCCTCGGTAGGTAGGTAAAGTCGCCGACAGAATCAATTTATTGATGCATGGTAATAGAACTCAAAAAATCAAATCAAATCAAATCATTTTATTGTTCAAATCATATACAACATGATATACGAACAAATTACACATAAACAATACTCATACATTTCTAACGGTGACGGTCATATTAATATTCTATTAACTAATCAAAATCGATTATGAAATATTTTAACAAAGTAATCTACGGCGTGAATGACTGAGTTAAAGAATTTGATAATTTAAAATTGCTTGTTTTTCTCTGGGCGCACATATATAAATATATAATGAACAATGATTAAAACATTATTAATTCATTGTATAGATAAAGAAATAAGAATATATATAGGAATTGAACTTTGACTCAAACATTTGATTTGGGAAAAAACCCCAAAGAAGTTGCGAAAATTTCTTTTTGAAGATGCAATTGCTTTCTATCATCGTGTATATCTAAATAAATCCATTTATAATCAAAGATTTCTTTTTTGTTTCAATGTTTCCTCAATCAACTATTACTAAGGACGTCCAAACTGTTTTTGCTTGTGTATCTATCATTTACTATTATGGACGTCAAAACGGTTAAAAGTGACTTTTCACATTTATTTTGAATAAGTTTTACTTTCATTTTTATCTGAAAGAGCAGACAAATAAGTAAGAAACAATACAATACAAAACAATACATTGAACATCTTAAAAATGGACCGAGGGGATTTTGTCCGCCCTAATAATTCTACCGAGGGGATTTTGTCCGCCCTAATAATTCTACCGAGGGGATATTGTCCGCCCTAGACATTTCGTTGAGGGGATTTTGTCCGCCCAGTAAATTCTACCGATGGGATTTTGTCCGCCCTATTAATTCTATCGAGGGGATTTTGTCCGCCCTAAACATTTCATTGAGGGGATTTTGTCCGCCTATGCAAAAAATGACCGAGGGGATTTTGTCCTAAGGGGATTTTGTCCGGTTACCGGCCTCATCATGGGAAAAGGGGACTTAAGGTCAAATACACTTTTTCTCTAATTTCTCATAGTCTAATGGTCAGAATTTGATGAAATTTCATATTTGAGTAGCAAATCAGATGCCCTTGACAATAAACTACTTGAAATTTGCGTATAAAAAGTATGTCATGGAAAAAGGGGGCTTATCGTTTGTTAGCTTAATCTTAGCTCTGTATGGCATACATTTATTGTGACAAAGCCTTATTCGGGGAGCATTGTCCGTCTCTGACGGCTCTTGTTTTCCGTTACTTTTTATCCTGTTTCTTTTTTTCCTGTTACTTTCTTTCCTACAATCATTTCGGGGGTATTGGTGTTTCACAAACACATCTTGTTTAACCTTTTCCCAAACAAGACCTGATTTTGACGTCCCTAATAGAATATGCTTGTGAAAACATTCAGACAAAAGAAGAAACTGCTGATAACCAGCAGTTTCTCCTTTTGTCTCAATATTTTCTTGGCTACATCACACACAATTCCAATCTTTAATAACATCCATTTTGTCATTTGTCGCAGTTTTTGAAATGGATCTCTCTAAAATTTTGCCGTTTTGGAAAGGGTTAAGTAATTTGTTTACCATGAATGCCCTATATCTCCAGGTATTGAAGACTTCGAAGGAACCCTAGTGGACTCGGCTGTGTCAGATATTCCCGGTGTTTTTACTGAGGTGTACAAGGCACAGAAATCCAGTGCTGACGAAATGTCAAGGCGCAAACAAACGCTTATTCAAGTGCAAGTACATAGTACACTGAATATTTTTAACACCTTTAATCCTTAGGACCTTTGTGGAGCCCAACCCGCATCGCCCTTAGTGAAAAAAATAGCCCCCATCTGCTTCCTACCTGGCTGATTTGTCTGGCAGTGTTTGTCCACTCCTTTTCTTAGCAATTAGCCCTTTCCAAAATGAAAAAAGGTTAGGGCGGTCCCATTTCAACGCTGCTGCAGATGAGAAATTAGATGTAGTTATAATATTGTTATAAAAGGTAGGGTTTGTGAATAATAAAACACAGAAAACATTGAGGCAAAAGAAGAAAATGCTTGTACTCAGCATTTTCTACTTTTGCCTTAATGTTTTCCCAAGCCTTTTCTAGTAGGGGCATCAAAAACGAGGTCTGGTTTGGGAAGGGTGAATGGATGTAGACATGCAAACTCCACAGGCATACTGTTGTAGATTCAAATCTTCTTGTTCAAATGGAAATATGGCTCTTTGATATTTTTTAAACAATTATAAGTTTATAACAATGCTCAGTGAAGGGGTGGGGAAGGGTATCATGGTCACATTTTTATACCCCCCGCATTGATAGATCGGGGGCATATTGTTTTACCGTTTTCCGTCTGTCTGTCTGTCTGTCTGTCAGTCAGTCCGAAACTTAACATGAAAACTTAACATTGGCCTTTTTTCCATAAGTATTCCACATACAAATCCCAAATTTGTTATGTAACCTTCTTTCAATGATATCTATCTGTTCCATGCAATATCTCCTTCTCAAGCTCATCCATTAACCTTTATCAACCCTTTACCTGAAAACTTTATGTGAAAATTTAACACGCACTTGAACATTGACCTTTTCGGGGGCATTTGTGTTTCACAAACACATCTTGTTAAAACTTCAGTAATTTTGCTCTACTTTACATTCAAAATGATTATAAATACTAATACTATTAAATACTGTTTTTCAGGAGAGACTGGAGCAAGGTAATAAATAAATATACAAATGTACTGTATAATTATTCTAATGAACTCCCGGGCGTTTATTAGAAACATGGTCGATGGAAAAGAAGGGGATGGGCGTTTATTAGAGGTAAATTCTAATTTTATTACTCAATTTGGGAATCAAATGCCAATTTATGGACTCAAAGTTCAGTAAATCAAATTCGGCAAAGTTTTGTTTTAAGGAATGCAAAATATAGTTCTTCGATAATTCTCCTATCATACAAAAAGATTGAGGGCTAAACATCCTCTTTTTCATTGGTTTTGGAAATGATCTTCGTATATGACTTACATTATTATACCCCCATGACGAAGTTATGGGGGGGGGGGGTATACTGCCTGGAATCAGGTTGTCAGTCCGTCCATCCATGGACATAATTTTGTGTCCTCTTCTCCTCCCACAATTATCGATTAATTTTGCTGAAATTTTATCAGGTTGTTTCCTATCATATGAAGTTTTGCACCTGCAATTTTCATCTTGATCCAGTCATTAGTTTTTGAGTTATATATGCCACTTTGAAATTTTTAAAGGGGGGGGGAAGTAGTCAAAATTTAAAATTTGTTTCTGTGCTCTAACTCGAGAAACATTTGACCTAGGATCATGAAACTTTACACAGTTGTTACCCATGACCCAAGGAGGTGCCCTATCATATTTGGGTCACAAAGGTCAAGGTCACAATTGGACTTTGTTTTAAATCAGTTTCCGTGCTCTAAGTCAAGAACCGGTTGACCTAGGATCATGAAACTACACAATTGTTGCCCATGACCCAAGGAGTGGCCCTATTGTTTTTGGGTCACCAAGGTCAAAGGTCAAGGTCACAATTGGACTTTGTTTAAAATCCGTTTCCGTGCTCTAAGTCAAGAACCTTTTGACATATAGCACTTTTTCAGTGACAAGGCCCTAGTGGGGGGTATTCGTCTGCTCTGCGACAGTTCTAGTTTCAATCTGTAATCGGGGCTGGGCGTTTATTAGAATCACCCTCTTTTTGCTGAAATTGTGCTTGAAATGAGCTGATTTTCAGCACAGCTTTGGGGGGGGGGGGGGGGTGTTTATTAGCATATGGGCGTTTATTAGAATTATTACGGTATGTACAATTTTAATTTCTAAATCTTTTGAATAAAAAGAAAGGAAATATACTTCAAGAAGATAAGTAAGATATTGGTACAAGTACTTCATATTTCAATGGTTGATAGTAAATCAATTGTAAGTGATTTCCAAACTTCAACATTTTTTGCAAAAAAACTTTTTTGCATCAACCATTACTATCAATCTGATTAAGCCTTTCCCAAACGGCCAAATTTGGATTTTTTCTATTTGAAAATTGCTGGAAACGACAAAATGGATGTTATTAAATATAGGATTTTTGAAAAATATGGCACAGAAAATATTGAGACAAAAGGAAAAACTGCTGGTTATCAGCAGTTTCTTCTTTTGTTTCAATGTTTTCCCAAGCCTTATCTATTAGGAATGTCAAAACAGTCTTGTTTGGGAAAGGGTTAACACATTACCAGGAGGCAAAATTTTAGTTTGGTGCAAAGGAGTTACAGATGACAATTTCAAGTTAATGGAATCTTACATATTAGGCTCTTTCTGGCTAGAAAACATTGTGGCAAAAGAAGAAATTGCTTGTCACAAGCAATTTCTTCATTTCCCACAATGTTTTCCCAATCCATCTTGTGGGGCATCAAAAAGTGTCAATGTGTGGTATTAATAGGTTAAAATCCAGTGTTAAGTTAACACATTCCCACATGTTGACTCTTTCTGACTCTCCCAAAGATAAAGCCAAGCTGATCGGTCTCTTACTCATGAGGTCCTGGATTTGTTTGGCCCCAGCTGCGTCAAACATTCTTCAGGGTTAGACACTAACTTTCCCAACCAAGGTGTCCGCTGGACTCCCATCAAGAGAACTTGGGGAGTCCAGTGGAAAATAAAGGAATCCAAAAAAGAAGCAAATATTTTATGCTGCATGCATGTTAACTAGTCAATGTCATTCTCATGTCTGCATAGAATACTAAACATAAATTCAGAATACTAGATCCTGATATCTAGAGCTACCAGCTTACTTATCATTTTGCTTATAATTCTTCGGCAGAATTTTTAAGGAGTCAGCCGGACTCCCTAAGTTGAAAATCAGAGAGTCCCACCAATTTTTAGGGAGTCTCGGACTCGCGGACTCCCCTTAGTGTCGAACCCTGTTCTTTCGGACAAAATTGTCTCCCACTTGTGGTTTGATAAGCGTACACTTCTGTGGGCAAGCAGCTAGAAGCTTGGTAAGTATGTTGTGGTAAAACTGGTATGACAAATAACGTGAATTCATGGTTAGACGCTCTAGCTGCCTTGATATAACTGTAGCAGGCCAGTTAACCCATTACCACACATTGACGCCCTGCAAGATTTTAGAAAACATTACAGGGAAATGAAGAAATTCCTTTTGACGAGCAATTTCTTCATTTACTACCATGTTTTCCACTATCTATCAATCAATCTGTATCTATCAATAAATCAACCAATTAATCAATCAATGTTTCAGTTGAAGAAGCTAAGGAAGATTGTAAAAGTGAAATATTGAGTGTGATGAATAGAATCTTTCTGGCAAAAGAGAGTGCTAAAGGGAAAGGAAAATTGTTAAAGGAGATAGATGCTGGTAGGAATTATCAAATGTGACCCGTCATGCTAAAAGGGACCCTATTATAGGATGTGTGAAAATATCCACCCTAGTCAGTCTGCGCAGTTTGCGCAGCCAGACTAGGGATGATACTTTTCTGATTTCACTTTTATGTGATTTTCTTAATCTGGAATGTTTTTTCCTATCTTACTATGCAATCATTTTTAACATGAGGCTTCTGATTCAACTGTGATGAAGCTGATCAGTTTGTTGAAATTTGGACATTGGAATTCTTATAAGGTCCCTTTTAGTGTGACGGATCACAAATACTTCAAGTCTTTTTCAAATGACAAAATTTTGGACTGGTCTCAATTTAATCCATTCTTGTAATAATCACGGTGGATAATCAGTGATACAATATTTTTAGAAAATCTTCAATAATTTTGTAAATACTGGACCGATTTGAATTCGGTTTGAAGCAGAGAATGTGGACAGACGTTTATCTTCAATAACTTTTTTTATCAGTTGATTTTTCGAAAATCCAACACGCCAAGCCTATTCCTGGCATTTTCCTACCTTTTCTGCTTCAAATGGAATTCAAATTAGTCAAGTATTAAAAAAGATATTGAAGATTATCGGAAATTCTGAGTCACATGATTATACACCGTGATAATACTTTTTCAGATGCCACATAAGATGGAGTCTTATACATGTATTTTTAATGATGTTAGATCTACTAGAAGCAAAAATTTTGTAAGCTTTCATGTTCATAATTTAAAGAAATTCGTAAAAAGTCGAAACCCTGTTTTTTGACATATTGTACAAGTTTTTCTGCATGCAAAATTTAACATAAAAACTTAACATATCCCTATTACTATTTTATACCTTTTTCAAGTTTCAAAACTCACATTTAGCGTAACATTAATTCTTTTTGTATCTAAGTCAATAATCAAGGTCACAATTTAGAAAAATATATCGTTTTTAGAGACACCTATTAACTCTCCTAAACAAAATCTGATTTTAAGGTTTTACCCTTTCTCATGCGACAAACTTTAAGTTTTAACCCCTTCCCAAATAAGATTGGGTTTCGACATCCCTGACGGAAAAGGCTATCAAGAGATATAACATTGAAGCAAAGCTTTTTCCTCAACATTTTGTGTCATGTTTTTAACCCTTTCCCACACGACAACATTTTAGGGTGATCCACTTCAGAAACTGTGAAAAATATGGCACAGAAAATAATGAGACAAAAGAAGAAACTGCTGTTTAACAGCAGTTTCTTCTTTTGTTTCAATGTTTTCCAATGCCCTGTCTATTAGGGACGTCAAATCCAGGTCTTGTTTGGGAAAGGGTAAACTGATTTTCTCTTTATCATTTTCAAGTTGTCGTCTGCAGCAGCTTTCAAATCGGAACTGTCTAATTTTTTGTTTGGAAAATAGTGAACTAAACTAATGTTGTCATGCTCATGAACATATCATCGCTTTTCAACAAAAAACTCATAACTGTAGCTTATTCAACAAGGGTTTTGTTGAAAAGCAGTGATATTAGGTTGTTTCCTTTCTTTTTCCAGAACTGAATAAGCTGATTGTAGATATTGCGGACAAAGAGAAAGAGATTGAATCATTACAAGATGACGTTAGCTCTGAACAGAGGTAACAAATTGCTGGTTACATTGGTGACTCGTCACACTAAAAGGGACCTTATAGGTTTTGTGAAAAATATCGACCCTAGTCAGTCTGCGCAGTCCGCGCAGCCAGACTAGGGCCGACACTTTTTCACTTATATTTAATTTTCTAAATCCGGATTGTTTTCCTTATCTTACTATATCGTCGGTGCTATGACAAAATTGCATAACAAATTAGTATGCAATTTTGTCAATTTTCGTTTATAAATGCTTTCTACTAAGTATGTAGGAGGGCATATTCTGTAAAACGGCGTTTCTCTACACAGTCCTATTAGAACCAGTTCAATTATCATATGACAAAATTACGTAACTCGATTTAGCTGACAAAAATGCGTTGTACATAGACAAATTATTTACTCGAGAGTAATAAAAGGCTGAGAAATGGCATTCTCCTCTGTATTTCTTCTACTTTGACCAATAAATGAACCGTAAGTTATGTTCAGTTACCTTATTTTACCTTAAAGAAGCTGAATTGTTCATGTAGTTATTGAGTTACGCAATTTTGTTGGCACATTTTTTAAAGCGGTAAAAACGTTTTTGGCTCTCCTGAAAAAAATGGTTTTCGAGCAAAATTTCAGGTACGCAATTTTGTCATAGCACCGAGGATCTGTTCATTTTTCACATACAGTATCTGTTTGACCTATTCTGGATCTGACAAGTTTGTAACAAATTGGATTTTTGAAGTTCGGAAAAGGTCCCTTTTAGCGCGACGGTCACATTTGAAAACGTGATAACGTCAGCTTGCCCAGTCTGCACTTACAGCGTTTTTTGGATACAACTGAAATAGTCATATAATAATTATAAAACTGTGGCGAGGTCTGTTTGAACCCCTTCAAACCCCTTTGGATCCGCCACTGAGCCTTGAAAAACAGGACAGGAGATTTTTTGTTTCAGATTGTTGCTGGTTATCAGCACTTTCTTCTTTTTCCTCAATATTTCCCCCAAAACTAGGGCTGTCAAAACCAAGTCTTGTTTGGGAAAGGGTTAATTTATAAATCAAAGAAAAGTTTTAAAAACAATCAAACAAAGTCTGTCTGCTCTTGTATTAATTTTATCACCTGCAACACCTTTATATTTGGAGCAGCCTGAAATTTTGTCATTTAGGAAAGTTTTATAAAACATAATCCAAAACATTGACTGCTTTTGACAAGCCCACTGGATATGGATTTAGAAAATCTTGCAGGAAAAGAAGAAAATTATTACACTTAAGGTTCTCTGTCTTTTCTTCAAGGTTTTCTTTGCTATATATAATGTGGAGATTCAACACAATATTATTTTTATACCCCCCCGTTTTGTAAGATCGGAGGCATATTGTTTCACAGCTACCTGTCTGTCTGAAAAATTTAACGTTGGTCTTTTCTCAAAAAAAAGCCTGGGGGGGGGGGGGGCATTTGTGGTTCACAAACACATTTTGTTTCTGATTGCAACTCCTGAAGTTAACCCTTTCCCAAACAGCCAATAGTTGGACTTTTCCTATATGAAAGCTGCTGAAAACGACAAAATAGATGTTAAGGATATGATTTGTGTATAATATAGCACAGAAAATATTGAGGCATAAGGAGAAACTGCTTGTTATCAGCAGTTTCTTCTTTTTTCTCAATGTTTTCCCAAGCCATTTATATTATGAACATCAAAACCAGGTCTTGCTTGGTAAAGGGTTAACTGACCTAATAATTGGCCATTGGAAAATAGTTAAACTCACAAGTACAAAATAATCTGAAATATTTAACTTAGCCCTCATTGCAAATTTCAAATAGTGTTGTTCTTTTAGTAACACATAACAATTCTTTGTGTGGGAGATCAAACCATGTAACTATAGCTTGAAATGTTTTACAACACTTTTGCAGAAATCATGATTTGCGAGTCAAAAAGTTTGAGGATTTTGAAAAAGAAGTTGAAGAATATGAAAACCAATCTGAAGTTGGTCAACAAATACTTGCGATGAAAGAAAGAATTAAAGCTCTTCAAGAACAAGGTAAAACAAGCTGTCAGAAAGATGCTGATTGAGTGGATGGGGTTTAATGCTATTTAACCTATTTTGACTCCCCACAAGATAAAAGCTTTGGAAAACATCATGGAAAATGAAGAAATTGCTTGTGACAAGCAATTTCTTCATTTCCCACAATGTTTTCTACATAAAAAGACCAGATAAATGTAAATTTTCATTCACTTAGAGTTGTTTTCTGCATCATCTTTGAATTCAGACTAGTCTAAAATATTGCCGTTTACAGTGCTTCTGAAATAAGTTGCCCGTGTTGTCTGACTTGTCTGTTTACCTGTACGGACAAGCAGATTTTGAAAGCTAGGTTGTCCGTGGACAAGTGAAAAATCTGGTTATAATAAAAAGTGTTTTTCTTCTTTTTCTCGCAATTTTTTTATACAATGTAATTACTGATAGTTAAATGTACGAATTTTGCTGTCGACAATAGTTAGACAGTCATCATAGGTATGCAATAAACAAATGAAGCTATTGAAAAGTATATGGGTTTTGTACAGACAAGTTGATTTTTGATATGGACAAGTCAATTTTGGATCAACACTTGTCCATGGACAAGTAGATTTTTAAAATATTTTAGAAGCACTGGTTTAGTAATGGGGTAAAACAGTATTTCAGTTGTATTGTGGGAGCTGAACCACCTAATCATGAATTCCTGTTGTGTCTCTATTGGGTACTTACAACAACTTTTCCCGGTAACTGTTGTTCATTCTACATAGGGCTGTTGCTATAAAGCAGTTGGTAGCGCATCAGCTTCTCACTCGAGATGTCCCGGGTTGAATCCCCGGCCGAGGTAAATATCCTTTCTCACAAAAATGTTGCCAACCAATGGGTTGAAAATGGTTAACCTATGTGGACGAGTAGCTGCAGGCTAGGTTAGGTTGTTGTGGTAGTACTGGTTTGAGAAATGACAGGAATCCATGGTTAGGTGGTCAACCCACCGCTATATGACCATAGCAGTTTAAAACGATATAAACCCCCAATAAATCAAATCATTCCACTTAGATTTTTGGTTCTGCACTGATTGGTCGGAGACAAATGTTAAGAAAGGATTCTCACTGCAGCTGGGGATCATCTGAATGGAACCAAATACCTTATGACGTGCTATAGACTGAATCTTGTAGAAATAGTTAGGGAAATATTAAGGCAATTTAGAAGCAAATGATTGGACATTAAAATGTTGATTCTGAGTTGAGTGAGACTGGGCTTTTAACCCTTTCCCAAACAAAACCTGACTTTGATGTCCCCAACAAAATAGGCTTGGGAAAATATTGAGACAAAAGAAGAATTTGGTGATGATCAGCATTTTCTCCTTTTGCCTCAATATTTTCTGAGCTATATGGAGCGGCTTAATGAGATTTACAGTGAAAATATTTCAAATGATGATACAAGCATGAAATTTGCACCATATATTCTTCAGATCTTACAGATTTCAAAACAATTTCTGGCCACTTCAATTTCCGCCATTTTCAAGATGGCCGCCAAAATCCAAAATGGCCGCCACTTTTGAATAGGGTATACTCAGTAAATCGGTCATATCTTCGCTTCTGATGGACATAAAATAACAAAATTGGTATCAAATTAAAGCTGACGTAATTTCTAGTTGTTTGGGTAATATAATATGCAAATAATCTCATTAGCATATATGAATATTAATGAGATATGCTCTTATCAATGATTTTAAAGAAAAAAAATGATAGAAAATAAAGACAAAATCAAAATTTGAATGTTGCAGTTTATAGAAAGTGATATATAATAATTGCTTTGACCTTGTCATACTATTAAGCATCATAAAAAGATGACAGCTAAATAGCCATTTTCAAGATGACCGCCATAATGCCAAAATACCTCCATTTTAAAAGAGGATATACAGGGTTGCATCTAGAAATTTGCAAATTGGGGGGAATTGCCCCCCCCCATAATTTTTGAAATTGGGGGGCAATGACCAAAATATGGGGGCGTATACAAAATGACTATTCTTTGGTCATTTTATGTACTTTGAATGTATTTGATGCCATATTCAATGAATTATAAAATAAATTGTGACAAAAGTCATCTTAACTCGTCTAGATCCTAATGAAATAACAATACAATTACCTTTACAGCTATGAAATAGATACCAGACAAATTTCATACAGGGGCTCAATTAATATCCATCCAATTCAGTCTTTCGCCAACTTTGATATAAATGTATCGTCGAAGTAGTAATTCTTACAGTCAACAAGGTGAAATGGTGTTAAATTTTCCAACTTTATGCCTTTCAAATGCACTCGTTTTTGAGTATTTTGAATGTAAAAATTGAATGATTACATATCATGCAGGGTTTACTACCTATCTATCCACGAGCAGTTGCATGACAAGCCTGTTTGAGCTAGTGTAGTCCACAACATTTTCTAATTTATCTGTACACAGTCGCCATTTGCAATTTTGAGTGACGTCATCATTGAAGTGTTTTTTGATCAAAGTGCCCAGAGTATTTCAGGACTGTTAAGAGATCGATTCTGTATTCTTGATTCAATGTCTGTGCACATTTACGTCTCTCTGACTGGTTATTTCGGTGAAAGAGGTACTTAGAAACAAATCAGCTTTCATGGACTTTTTTTCTGATCGATTATGGAAGTAAGGCGGAAGAATTTTGACATCCTGATCTTTCAAGATTTCTTTCATTTGCTTGTAAATTTATAATTTCTACCGGATAAGTTCACCGAGATTGTCTTCCAAGTCATTTTAAATGGAATGATTTGTAATCTATGTACCAACTGTCCTTGTTTTCCCACACTATTTGTCTGTTTACTACCATGGGAAAGTTTTCAAGCGGGAGTTTACTATCAACTGAGTTTGTTATTTGATTGGATAACCTCTTTTCCTGGCGCGATGTGACTGGTCATTTAGAGTGTTGGCCATTTAGCGTATCGTCATGATTGGAAGGATATTATTTAAAAAAGCAATTTTTACTAAACAAAGGACGTTAAGTAAATCAAAGCCAGAAAGATTTAGATGTGGCTGAAAATTACAGCAACTAAAGGAGTTTATCGACGTAAATAGATGCCGAAAATGCGATTTTGTATAGGAAGGTACTATCAAATGACGTCATTGGATTGCAGTTTGTCACAGCGCGTGCAATAATCGCGGGCCGTTTTCGTAGTAATAGTAGCCATATTTGGAACCAATGAACATCTATTTAGGTCAAATAGGCGGAGTCAGTTCGGCCACGGCGGGTGCAGAATCGTGTTTTCTTCTGATTGGCAGATCCTGCATCCTGGCGAATAATCAAGTACTGGCTGATTTTTGTTCATTGAAGGACCTAGTTTTTCCAGTTTACCCCTTTCCAGATAATTGTTGGCATCAGAAATGGTTATTCTTTTGCCAGAGTTTATGTTGTTTTTGCGGGATTTGCCCGCAGCAATTTTCCAAATAGGGGGGCATTTATGAAAATTCGCGGCAATACCGCAATGCCGCGCTCTAGATGCAACCCTGGATATAAATAGTAAATTGGTCATATCTTCACTTCTGATGGACATTAAACACCAAAATTGGTATCAAATTAAAGCCTAAAGTGAATTTCCAGTTACACGGTAAATGTAATATGTAAATTATATCATTAGCATATGCATGAATATTAATGAGATAATATTATAATTTGTATGGTTTATCCATGTATTTTTATTATCCCCCGCCGAAAAAATTTTTCGGGGGGGATATTGTTTTTGCCATGTCCGTCCGTCCGTCCGTCCGTCCGACATTCGTTTCCGCGCTATTTCTTGGAAACTATAGACCGGATTTCGATGAAACTTGGCACACAGCTTCACTACAAAGAGGACATGCGCATATCGTCGGGGTTACCCGGTTCGACCATTGAATTTAGAGTTACTGCCCCTGACTGTTTAAGCCATATACATACAGAGTGATATTCGTTTCCGCGCTATTTCTTGAAAACTGTAGACCGGATTTCGATGAAACTTGGCACACAGCTTCGCTACAAAGTGGACATGCGCATATCGTCGGGGTTACCCGGTTCGACCGCCGAATTTAGAGTTACTGCCCCTGACTGTTTTAGCCATATACATACAGAGTGATATTCGTTTCCGCGCTATTTCTTGAAAACTGTTGACCGGATTTCGATGAAACTTGGCACACAGCTTCGCTACAAAGTGGACATGCGCATATCGTCGGGGTTATCCGGTTCGACCGCCAAATTTAGAGTTACTGCCCCTGACTGTTTTAGCCATATACATACAGTGATATTCGTTTCCGCGCTATTTCTTGGAAACTATAGACCGGATTTCGATGAAACTTGGCACACAGCTTTACTACAATGAGGACATGCGCATATCGTCGGGGTTACCCGGTTCGGCCGTCGAATTCAGAGTTACTGCTCCTGACTGTTTAAGCCATATACATACAGAGTGATATTCGTTTCCGCGCTATTTCTTGAAAACTGTAGACCGGATTTCGATGAAATTTGGCACACAGCTTTACTACAAAGTGGACATGCGCATATCGTCGGGGTTACTCGGTTCCACCGCCGAATTTAGAGTTACTGCCCCTGACTGTTTTAGCCATATACATACAGAGTGATATTCGTTTCCGCGCTATTTCTTGACAACTATAAACCGGATTTCAATGAAACTTGGCACACAGCTTTACTACAATGAGGACATGCGCATATCGTCGGGGTTACCCGGTTCGACCGCCGAATTTAGAGTTACTGCCCCTGACTGTTTAAGCCATATACATACAGAGTGATATTCGTTTCCGCGCTATTTCTTGAAAACTATGGATCGGATTTCAATGAAACTTGGCTCACAGCTTCACTACAAAGTGGACATGAGCATATCGTCGGGGTTACCCGGTTCGACTGTCGAATTTAGAGTTACTGCCCCTGACTGTTTTAGCCATATACATACAGAGTGATATTCGTTTCCGCGCTATTTCTTGAAAACTATAGACCGGATTTCAATGAAACTTGGCACACAGCTTAACTACAATGAGGACATGCGCATATCGTCGGGGTTACCCGGTTCGACCGCCGAATTTAGAGTTACTGCCCCTGACTGTTTAAGCCATATACATACAGTGATATTCGATTCCGCGCTATTTCTTGAAAATTATACACCGGATTTCAATGAAACTTGGCACACAGCTTTACTACAATGAGGACATGCGCATATCGTCGGGGTTACCCGGTTCGGCCGTTGTATTTAGTGTTACTGCCCCTGACTATTTTAGCCATATACATACAGAGTGATATTCGTTCTGTTGAAGCCATATACATACAGAGTGATATTCGTTCTGTTGAAGCCATATACATACAGATTTATATTCGTTTCCGCGCTACTTTATTGACAATGAAAATATATTCGGCGGGGGATATCAATTCAACGAATTTGCTTGTTTTTTCAAGCAAAGCCCATCGAAATAGGATAAAAAATAGTCAAAATATGAATGTTGCCGACTATAAAGTGACACATAACAATTTCCTGACCTTGTCACACTATAATACCATATCAAGATAACAACTAAATAACACAATTTTATGTTTGGAAAACATTTTCAAATACTATATTAAGCAAAAGTGAAACTACTACTTAAACGTTAAACGCTTTATGAAGATAGGCAACCTTGGGAAAATCCATATTATCTCACATTTGATAATATATAAACATATTTAGCTCCATATTGAACACGAGTCCAAGTTTTCAAATCAAGTAATTTGCATACTAATGAATATTAGTGAGTTACTCATTTTTAATCCCAAAAATTGTCAGCAAGAGCTGTGAAAGTCAACTATTCGGTAAGATAGGGTCAATTATAATATCGAAAATGATAACTACCATAGAATTGTTCTTTGTCATACTAATTCATCCTTGACCACCAGATCTTTTAGTATTTCAAACAATTATATGTATATTGTCTCATGTAATCAATCTGTTGAGTACCTCAAAATATAAGTCAATTATAATATAGTCAATTATGCCCGATGGCTACCAGTCCATCTAAGGGACATCCTTGTCCTAGTGGAGAAATTGCATCCTGGTGTATTCATAGAATTTTGAAGAGCCGTTTTGCTGTTTGTAAGACTGAAAAATCATTTTCTATGATTGCTGTTATAAATTGCAAGATATCACAGTTGTTAGAGGCGAAGGAGGTGCTATCGGCCTGACCGAAGATAAGGCAGCTTTTACACGGTGGCTGGTGGCTGGAACAGAAATAAATGGTTCACGATTTTCAAGTTTTTCGGGAAGGTAGCAATCTAGAAAGAGTAACAAACATTATGGGGTCATGTTTTATTTTCTGAAGGATATCTTGAGCAAATTCATTAAACTTGAAATGTACCATTATTGAATTTTTTAGAATCTTTTTTTAAAGAGGAATCAGCTGACATGTATGCGCTTGATACAAAAGAAGTAGCAGAACGTTGCTTTACAGAAACCATGCAGCAGTTAGTTACCGCAAGTCCAAAACAATATGAAAAGTTCCTAAAGGACATGATCCATGCACAAGAAGCCTTTGTTAAATGAGTCTTTTTCAGTCAAAAAGTTGAACCGACTAAGCATAAGCTGAACAGATTAAAAGATGATTATTTATTTTCCTGATTTATTTATCCATTTCAAAGCCAAAAATGTGATTTGGAAAAAATCTTCCAATATGACATGCCTTACTCTGGAGTAGAGTCACAGCTACTTCAATAATTCTTTGTCATGGTATTGATATGACATATGAACAACCGCGTGCAGACGCTTTTATAACCAATGGAGCAGCTATGATAAATTCAAATACATCCATGACAGGAAAAACATTTGATGATTATACCACAGATGTGACTGTACCTCGTATTGAGTCATGTGCTTGGAAATATTCCAGGGTTGATATTGTCTTCGATATATGTCGTCGAGATAGTCTGAAAGGTGAAACCAGTCAGAACAGTAAACCGATGTTTGTCGAAAGTAGTTTTAAATAGCAGAACTCTCAAATTATTGAACAGCCTCTTTCTCAAACCACTACACAGATACTACTAACCAAAGGAGATGACATTCAATGTAATAAGAACATCTACAAGAATGATCTATTAACTCCATGTAATCAAGAAGAGGCAGATTCTCGCATGCTTGTTCACGCAAAGCATGCAAACCATGCATCTTAGGTAGAATGTCAAACTCTCATTGTTATTACAGTAATTCTTATAACGAGATTGTTCTTCTAGTTATAGCAGCCAACAGTGATCTGAATATTGACGCTTTATGATTAGCCTTTGGGACGGGAAACAACTTTAAATAATGGATACCGATTAATGTCTTTTGCAAGCCTGTTGGTTCCCGTAATGACAATGCCTTTCTTTCATCCTTTCTCAAGATGTGATAGAGCCTACTGTCTACGCATTTGTTCACAAGGTCAAAAAGTCAGCATGGCAAGCATGATATTTGTTCGACGAAGCTTTCCATAACCTAAGTACGACCAAAGAAAATGTATTACAATAGAAAATGGACATTTGTGGTTATCTTGCACGATCGGTCGAGCACATGTTGTAAAGTAGATGATGCATGCTTTGACTTATTTGATTGACAAACTATTAGCAATGTCCCAATACCAATAATTTCTAAGTTCTATATAATTTTTTATAGTAAATCTGATTCCCATACTCGTTTAAGGAATGAAAAAATGATTTGTAAAAAGACACTGATTAGAATCTACCTCAATAGGTTGACCAGTTCTTACGACCTGTTTGTATATTTTTACCTATTTGCATTTCCTACAAGTTAGTATCGGTAATTTTAAGGAAAGTCATATGATTAAAAGATACTTGATCATTATTACATTGTGTATTTAACATGGCGTCAATATTTTCATAGTAAGTTTTACAGTAGAAACAATGCATAGATACTAAGTTTATATAAAAGTATAGTATTTAACCCTTTCCCAAACAAGACCTGGTTTTGACGTCCCTAATAGATAAGGTTTGGGAAAATATTGAAACAAAAGAAGAAACTGCTGATAACCAGCAGTTTCTCCTTTTGTCTCAATATTTTCTGTGCCATATTTTACACAAATCCTCTCTTTAATAACATCCATTTTGTCATTTGTGGCAGTTTTTGAAGTGGATCACCCTAAAAATTTGCTGTTTGGTAAAGGGTTAATAATGAATGTTCATCAATATGCTCTGCTGCGATCTTTTTATGATACTAAATATTATGACAAGTTCATTTTTGTACATGTATGTATGTAACATTTTCTATAAACTGCAACATTCAAATTTTGATTTTTTAAAACATAACCAAATTTTTGCTATAAAAAAATTAATAATAAAATATCTCATTAATATTCATACATGTGCTGTTTGCATATTGGACCCGACATCTTGATATGGTACATTATAGTGTGACTAGGTTCAGTAATTGTTACGTGACACTATCTAAACTGCAACATTCAAATTTTGACTGTTACTTTTATTCCATTTTAATGGGTTTGGCTTGAAGAAAAAACATTGATAAGATAAAATATATTACCTCTATATATCTCAGTAATATTCATACATAATTAGGCCTATTTATTTTGCTGAAGAGATAATTTACATAATAATTGTATGTACCACATAGCTCAAAATTAACTAACTTTAAGGTACAATTTTGGTGTTTTATGTCCACCAGAAGCGAAGATATGACGAATTTACTCTTCATAAGGTCATACCCTCTTTTAAAATGGCAGTCATTTTGTTTCATGGCGGCCATCTTGAAAATGGCTATTTAGCTGCCATCTTTTAATGATAGATCTACTTCATAGTATGACAATGTCAAAGCAATTTTTATATATCACTAACTATAAACTGCAACATTCAAATTTTGTTGTTTTTCTTTATATTTTACTGATTTTTTTGCTTTAAAATCATTAATAGGAACATATCTCATTCATATTTATATATGCTAATGAGATAATTTGCATACTGGATTTACCATACAACTAGAAATTACGTCAGCTTTAATTTGATACCAATTGTGTTATTTTATGTCCATCAGAAGCGAAGATATGACCGATTTACTGAGTATACCTATTCAAAAGTGGCGGCCATTTTGGATTTTGGTGGCCATCTTGAAAATGGCGGAAATTGAAGTTGCCAGAAATTGTTTTGAAATCTGTAAGATCTGAAGATCATATGGTGCAAATTTCATGCTTGTATCATCATTTGAAATATTTTTACAGTATCCCGCTCCAAATGCTATCTTTATCAACATCTATTTTGAAATCAGCAGAGCATCTTTGAAATTGTAACACCGTAAAAGATAAGTTTTTTTGGAAAGGGGTATGGAAAAGGGATAAACAGCAGTTCAGGAGTGGTTTTCACCAGCCATTCTACATGTTATTCCAAGCTAACCTTTCAAATTACACAACAACCCATGTGACTGGCCAAGATATATGTCTTGTCCAATCAGATAACTTGTTATGTAAATTTAAACAACCAATTAAGGTGGAAGGGGACTATAGCACCTTTTATAAAAAATGTATAGAACCCAACCGAAAGTGGTACCAAATTAAACTTTGACTTACGGCGCTTTCAAAGTCACGTCTTTTTTAACGTTTTCTTTGTTGATAACGTTACTATGACATCGGAAATATGACGTTTTCGCGCCTTTTCAAGAACTGACCCCAGGCGACATTAATCATGTATTACAGATGTATTTGTGACAATTAAAAAACACAATTTGCACTTAGATAAAGCGAAATGAATAGTGAATGTTTTGTAGTGTATATTGTCTTGATGCGTTAGTACATTAATGAACACGGCGTCATTTTTCGTAATTTCCACGCGTTTTTGCTTTTAAACAGAAGGCAAAAAATCGGACGTTTTGCAGATTTAAAAAAAAATTGGCCCGATGAATTTTTTTTATTTTTTGATTTATCGTTGTATAATATATAAGTAAGATTTTGTCAATTTTTTTTGAAAATCTACTTTACAGTTTTTTAGTAACGATGGATTGAATTCAAGACCTGCAACGTCGAAATTTTTAACGTTTACGGGTTTTGTATATTGCTTCGACATTGTTTGATTTTCATACAATGGTTCAGTGCTCAGGCCCGTAAGAACAGGGGGGGTTAAGTGGGGTTAAGCCCCCCCCCCCCCCGAAGTTGGCCCAAAATGCCGAATTTTCCTTACTTTACACTGAAACTTTAGGGAAAATCCAAATTAGCCCCCCCCCCCCCCCCAATATTCAGGCACAAGGGCCTTAGCCCACCCAATATGAAATTGCTCCCTTCGGGCCTGGGTTGCATGTAGTTGTTATCCTATTGAATCACTAAATTCAAATGGAGACGGGAATTCGTTTTCAAGTTCCATCCAAAAGACTAGAGTCACCGGGTCTTTGACCGGTAAATATTCACATGGGTTATTAACCCATTAGCAGACGGCAATATTTAGACTGGTCCAAATTCATAGATGTTGCAGACGACAACACATAAATAACGATGTATTATATTCATTTGTATCTATGAAAAGAAATATTGTGGGAAATGATGAAATCGATTGTCACAAGCAATTTCTTCATTTACCACAATGTTTTCTGAAACCTTTATATTTTGGGCTGTCTAAAAGCGTCAATATGTGGAAATGAGTTAAAAAAAACTAGCCGAATAGATTTGATAATCCAATATAATTATTATGATATAATGATGATATTTTTTTCAAACCAGAATGTCATAGACCCATTAGGTATAATAAAATGTACAGAAGAATGTATAACATTGTGGACATTAAAGATTGCATAAAGTTTTGTTTTTAGATTTGTAGCAAATAATGCTCACAACAGTCCATTGCTATCTAACTCGTTCGAAACAACAAGACAGATAAATGGGATGTTGTGAGTTAGGACATGCGAAAAGAAGAAAACATGTCGGCCTATTTGTGTAATAATGCGGTACTGCATTGAATTGCTACACAAAGTCATGTAAAACGACAACTTTTTGATTTGTCCGATGTCAAATGCTATGCAGGCGACAGAACCGATCCGACTCTACGAATGTTAATAATCTATAATAGAACGAAAAAAAATGTTATTGAAAAGGGAGAAAACACCAGTAATCAATATTTTCTTCAATTTCTTCAACATCCTACAAAATTGAAATAACAATTACACAATCCATTAATATATTGTCAATACATCTCTTCGACATATCGTTAATTCAATTACATCACGGTTAAGCCTTTCCAAAACGACAGTTTTTAGAATTGTCCTATTTCAAATCGTAAGTATCACTTGTGGTGAACTCGGCCAAAGCGAAGGACGTGTTTCGCTACAACAAGGTATAGATATTTAGCGTTTTAAAAATGTGAGTTCAAATATTTTTAACTTTAATTACAATGAATTTGGTCTTAAAATAGACCGGGCTCTCCGTTATGTATTGACAAACCGTCGGTGTTCTTATCAAAATTTGTAACTACGGCTTTTTCTAAGCCGTAGTTACGAGATTTTATAACAACACCGACGGAATACATTGTTCGCGAAAAAAGTCCCTCGCTTTGGCAGTGAGTATGCATTCGACAGAATTTGTCCGACTGTGTAAAGTAAGTTATTTTTGTTAGAATGAAAACTGTTGTTGAATAGGGAGCAAGCGTCAAGCATTTTCCTCATTTTCCTCAACTTTTTCCAAAAGGAAACAGTTACATAAATTCCCACGCAAAAGAAATTCTATATTTTCAATACAACGTCATTTTAGAAACTCTGTAGAAGAAACAATTTGATCAAGTTTAACCCTTTCCAAAACGACACAATTTACGTGTCTGATTTCATATGTTATATAGACGACACAATTAATCCGACTCTATGAATTATAATTACCTTTGAAAGAAAGAAATAAAGTTGTTGAAAATGAAGAAATCAAGTAGTTGACTTCAGCGTTTTCTTCTTTTTCCTTAACCTTTCCAAATTTTAACAAAAGTTAATTATTATTATTATGATTATGATGATTATTATTATTATTATTATTATTATTATTTATTATTATTATTATTATTATTATTATTATTATTATTATTATTATTATTATTATTATTATTATTATTATTATTATTATTATTATTATTATTATTATTATTATTATTATTATTATTATTGTTATTATTATCATTATTATTATTGTCCAACAAGATTAACCCGGGACATACTATAGTACCAGCCGAAAATAACAGTGACGTAGGCTAATGTTTACTACTTGACAACCAATCAACTCTGTCCGTATTTGTAACGGTGCAAATCAGACGAATTGATTGGTTTTGCAGCAGTAAACATCAGCCTACGTCACTGTCAATTTCGGCTGGGACTATTGTATGCATATGCTTCGGCAATGTTTTGTTACGACGCTCAACTAACGGACTTACAATAGTCCCAGCCGAAAATGACAGTGACGTAGGCTGATGTTTACTGCTGTAAAACCAATCAATGCGGCTGATTTGCACCGTTACAAATACGAACAGAGTTGATTGGTTGTCAAGTAGTAAACATTAGCCCACGTCACTGTAATTTTCGGCCGGTACTATTGTAGCGCACGAAAACTAAGTTGTCCCTGGTTAATTTGGGTGGACAAAATTATTGTATTCCATTCTATATTGTCAACAGAAATAATTTTGGAACAGCATTAGAACAAGTATTGTCCAGCAAGATTAACCCGAGACATCTGCATATATGTAAATTTAGAAAATAATTAAGGTATGTAGTACTTTTGCAATATAGTTTAAATTAAAGCCTACGTCATTTTTTGACGTTAATGCCTTATATTTAATTCATCATTTCTAAAAAACTGTATAGTAGATTTTCAAAAAATTTGGACAAAATCTTACTTATATATTATACAACGATAAATCAAAAAATAAAAAAAAATCATCGGGCCAATTTTTTTTAAATCTGCAAAACGTCCGATTTTTTGCCTTCTGTTTAAAAGCAAAAACGCGTGGAAATTACGAAAAATGACGCCGTGTTCATTAATGTACTAACGCATCAAGACAATATACACTACAAAACATTCACTATTCATTTCGCTTTATCTAAGTGCAAATTGTGTTTTTTAATTGTCACAAATACATCTGTAATACATGATTAATGTCGCCTGGGGTCAGTTCTTGAAAAGGCGCGAAAACGTCATATTTCCGACGTCATAGTAACGTTATCAACAAAGAAAACGTTAAAAAAGACGTGACTTTGAAAGCGCCGTAAGTCAAAGTTTAATTTGGTACCACTTTCGGTTGGGTTCTATACATTTTTTATAAAAGGTGCTATAGTCCCCTTCCACCTTAAGAAATGTTGGTGAATACAGCCCAAGGTTATCATGTTCTCGGAAAAAAATTCGAAGCATATAGTAGCAATGCTGTTGTCTGTCCGCCCACAGCTAAATCTCAGCCACCCTAAGACCAAATTCTATGAAACTTCACATGTGAACTTCCTTGAATATTTCCTAGAGACCTTTTTCTCTGTTTGTCAATTTGAGTCTGTGTCATGGAAAAAGGGGCCTTAACGTAGAAATCAGTGACAAACACTTAACCCTTTCCCAAACAAGACCTGCTTTTGACGTCCCTAATAGAAAAAGCTTGGGAAAACATTGAAACAAAAGAAGAAACTGCTGATAACCAGCAGTTTCTCCTTTTGTCTCAATATTTCCTGTGCCATAGTTTACACAAATCCTATATTTAACACATCTATTTTGTCATGTTTGTCAGTTTTTGAAGTGAACCACCCTAAAATGTTGGCGTTTGGGAAAGGGTTAATCGGCGTGGATAACCTGTCTATCACTACTCTTGTATTTCTAGAGAAAATCATGAACAAAGACGTTGATGAGAAAGAGAATTTACTGTCAGGAAACACCAAGGCTATTCTTCAAACTGAAATTGAGAATTTAAAACACCAAATTGATGTGACAAATTGTCGAAAGGGGGAAATTGAAAATAAGGTAATTTTAACTAAATCCTTTCCCATTTTTATGCCCCGGTATTGAGAGATAGGGGCATATTGTTTTACTTATGTCTGTCTGTCTGTCTGTCCATCTGTCTGTCCGAAAACTTAACATTTGCCTTTTCTCCAAAAGTATTTGACATACAAGGCTAAGATTTGGTATGCAACTTCCTTTCAATGATATCTATCTGTTCCATGCAATATGACCTTCCGTTGACCCTTATCAACCCTTAACTCCACGAAAACTTAACATTTTAGAAAAATTTGTGTTTCACAAAAACATCTTGTTTTTAATTTATAGGCTTGTCCAAACGGAGAGTTGTTTGATAAATGGTTAAAATTTGATTTTCTGAAATACTAAATTCGGCAGATCATAATTATAGAAATTTCTTGAAGGAAAAATAAAAAATGTTGGCTATCATTATTTTATTCTTTTTTCATGCTCCCAGAAAGGTGAGCATAAAGATGCTGCTTCATCTGTCCGTTCCTTTCAATATTTCCATCTGAAGAATTTTCTCCACAACTGTTCAGCAGAATTGGGTGAAACTTCAAAAGTAAAGTATGGTTGAAAGTCATGGTGTCGACTTTTGTGGGCCGCTGAAAAATGTTTTGAAACAGCTGGAGTTGGACTTAAATATCGGCAAAAAACATTGTTAACAGCTTGAAATGGGTATTGATAAAATGGCAAGGATTGAAACTGCTAAGGAAAATATTAAGGCAAAAGAAGAAAATGCTGATCAGTATTTTCCCCTTTTGCCTCAATAATTTCTGTGCTGTATCATGCACCCATCCTATTTTTATCAACATCCATTTTGTTGTCTGCAGCAGCTTTCAAATTGGGACCACATTTGTTGCAGCAGTATTATGCTTAACTTGTAACACAGACTTGTAACGCAGGGTTTATCCCCTGCCACTCCAATCATTGGGATGAGACTTTAAACCGCGATCCCATCTCCTTGACCTTAACTGTTGAGTGAGATGCAACACATAAACTGTTTCTCAAATGGCAAAATTTTTGGTTGGTCCAATTCAGAAGGCTCTACAGACCAAAAAATGATTGTTGAAAAAGATTGAATTTCTGTGCAATATAGCATGGAAAATTTTGAGTCAAAAGGAGAAAATGCTGATTAACAGCATTTTCTTTTTTTGTGTCAATTTTTTCCAACGCCTTTTCTATTAGGGGCGCCAAGTCCAGGTGTTGTTTGGAAAAGAGTTAAATCCAATCACATTTGGGCTGTCCAATTTTTCACTGTTTACTGAAATGGATAATTTTTTTTTATTATTCTTTTCTGCTAGATTAAAGACGAGAAGGAAGTCCAAGCAAGGATTACTCAAGACACACAAGTTTCTGGGGTAAGGATAACCCATTATCTAACAGCAATATTTGGGCTGATCAAAATTCAAAGATGTTGCAGAAGACATTTTTAGTGAATAAAACTTTACATTTATTGATCTTTTACGACTTTAAGCATGGAAAACATTGTGGGAATTGAAGAAATTGCTTGTCACATGCACTTTCTTCAATTTGTACAAAGTTTTCTCAAGCATTGTTGTAGAAGCGTCAAAAACTGTAACTGTGGTAATGCCAACGGGTGATCTACTTCAAAAGCAGTTGCAGATGACAAATTGCATGTGAATAAAGATAAGATTTGTGTACAATATATCAGAGAAAATATTGAGACAAAAGGAGAAACTGCTGGTTATCAGCAGTTTCTTCTTTTGTCTCAATGTTTTCCCAAGCCTTTTCTAATAGGGCCGTCAAAACCAGGTCTTGTTTGGGAAAGGGTTAAACTTCTCTTTTCTTTCAATTCCTTTGTTTCTTCTTTTTTAAAAAGCTGTTCCAAATAATGAACTTTGGAACATTGCTAACATTTTCTTCTTTTCCTTCAATGTTTTTTTACTTTTTATACGCCTGAAGGGTCGTATTATGTTATGGCCCCGCTCGTCCGTCTGTCTGTCTGTCCGTCCATCTGTTAGCAATTTCTTGTGTGCGCAACTCCTCCTACAGTTTTGATCGGAATTTGATCAAACTTGCCACAATAAATCTCCATGGTGTCTGGTTGTGCACCTCGCTTACGGAATTCAGATTATTGTTTTCGTTCTTGAATTATCTGCCCTTGAATTGAAAAAATGCCCAATTTCTTGTGTGCGCAACTCCTCCTACAGTTTTGATCAAACTTGCCACAATGAATCTCCATGGTGTCTAGTTGTGCACACCGCTTACGGAATTTAGATAACTGTTTTCGTTCTTGAATTATCTGCCCTTGAATTTAAGGAAAAATGCCCATTTTCTCAAAAATGCCCATTTTTATGCTCCCCGAAGGGAGAGCATATAGTCGCCGCTTCGTCTGTCCGTCCGTCCGTCCGTCCGAAGCCATTTCTCTATAACCCTTGGGCCAAATCAAAAATGAAACTTACCATGTGAACTCCCTATGACATAATGCCGATGAACTTTTCCCAGTTTTTGGATTTGAGGCCTCGTCATGGGAAAAGGGGACTTAAGGTCAAATACACTTTTTCTCTAATTTCTCATAGTCTAATGGTCAGAATTTGATGAAATTTCATATTTGAGTAGCAAATCAGATGCCCTTGACAATTAACTACTTGAAATTTCCGTATAAAAAGTATGTCATGGAAAAAGGGGGCTTATTGTTTGTATGCTTAATCTTAGCTCGGTATGGCATGCATTTATTGAGACAATGCCTTATTCGGGGAGCATTGTCCGTCTCTGACGGCTCTTGTCTCTTGTGCGCTACTTCTACAGTTTCAACCAGAATTTAATCAAACTAGCCACAATGAATCTCTATGGTGTCTTGTTGTGCAAACAAAATTTTGATACTTTTTCATGTTTGAATTATCTGCCCTTGAATTGAAAAAATGGCCAATTTTTACTGACAAGCCCCTCTCGTGCGTATATGCGCCGCTCTGCGAAGCTCTTGTTCAAACTTGCCATAATCAAGGTAGAGATTGTGTGTAATGTGATTGGTAACTTTTATGGCCAAATTAGCTCTGCTTCAAGTAGGAACTTGTTCTATAAACAATTTGGGCGTCAATTTTCAAACTTCTGGGGGGAATGTAGTAAAGGTTTTCAAATAAGTCATACAACTGATAAAAGAGCTCAGTAACAATTCAACAAACTGCTTGATTTAACCCTTTCCCAAACAAGACCTGGTTTTGATGTCCCTAATAGAAATCGCTTGGGAAAACATTGAAACAAAAGAAGAAACTGCTGATAACCAGCAGTTTCTCCTTTTGTCTCAATATTTTCTATGCCATATTTTGCACAAATCCTTTCCTTAATAACATCCATTTTGTCATTTGTGGCAGTTTTTGAAGTGGACGTACCTAAAATTGTGTCGTTTGGGAAAGGGTTAATGCAGAAATCAGAAAGTTATTGCACATTTTCTTACATGAAGCGGGGCTAATTTGGCCGTAAACGTTATTCATCCACAGCGTGAAAATGAATTCCCATGATGTCACATTGTACATGTTACCTTTGAAAATCTGTTTAAGGCATTCATCTATTTATCTCCCTTTGAATAATAACTTTGCCTAATATCTGACAAGCCCATGCAGGGCGTATATGCACTGCTACTGGAGGCTATTATTGTACATATTTAATATGCCTTTCTGCTTTCCTTCTGTAACCGTCATCTCTGATTGACCAGGCTGCTATTATAGTACAGTAGGTTACACTTCAGACTCTCATGTGGTCCCTGGTTCAATTCCCAGTTGTGGCACACATTCTTTGTCTCCCACCAATTGTTTACCTATGTGGCAATGCAGGAGGCTCAAAAAGTATGTTGCGGTAGTACTGGTATAAGAAATGACAGGGATCCAGAGTTAGGTTCTCCAGCCCTTCAATATGACCATAGCAGTTGAAAGAGGCATTAAACCCCAAACAATTAATCAATCTAAATGACAAGTGCCTGTCATTCTTTAAACATCTCCAAAACAATCCCTGATTTTGATATCTATCCTTTAACCCTTTCCCAAATAAGACCTGGTTTTGACGTCCCTATTAGGAAAGGCTTGGGAAAACATTGAAGCAAAAGAAGAAACTGCTGATAACCAGCAGTTTCTCCTTTTGTCTCAATATTTTCTGTGCTATATTGTACACAAATTCTATCTTAAACAAGTTCCATTTGTCGTCTGCAGCATCTTTTGAAATGGAATTTTTGAAAAATTGCCATTTGGGAAATGGTTAAGGAGGAAGTTTTTGATAACATATTGTGAAAGATGGAAATGTTGATAAACATCATTTTCTCCTTTTTCCTTACCTTCAAGTAAACACTAAAGTTTTTCAAAATAGATCAGAAACAACTTTTAGTTTTGACCACAGCATGTAGCATGATGATGTCTTGAGAATATATTGAAGAACCTTTTAACCCATTCCCTCACCGTAACACATTTTTTTAAAACCAAAAGAAAAACCCTTGTACATTGGGGAAAAAGAATAAAGGATGGGTTGCAATAAGGGGTCAAAAAATAGATTTTCTTTAAATTTTGTGAATTGATAGGGTTACATAATATCTTATATTTGTATGTGTAAAAAATCTGGTTTCGGCTTATTTTCCGAGATATGGGTAAATAAAGTGGGTGGGGTAAGATGGACTGAAACACAGTAGGGGTCATTCTAAGTCGTTTATCTTTCTTAATTTTAGCCCCAGATGCGTGAAAATTTGTATGCGTGTCTTGTCATATATGCGTTAAACATTTATGGGCTTACGTTTGATATTCCATGTATATCTTTTCCGTAATACCCATTCTTCTTTCTTTAGAAGAAGTTCGCTATTTTTTAACGACCAACTTTACCAAACTATCTCCACGTTTTATTTGAAACCCGATTTCTATGAAACTTTACATATGTATTATCCAGATATTAATGTAACTTTGTGTGAAATTTGAAAGAAAAGCTATGGCCCGGTGTTCAGATATTTGACCTTGACCTTCAAAATAACATCAAATTCGGGAAAGTCCGTTAAAACTACGCATTGTTGGGAAAATGATTAGGGTTGAATGGCATGTGACAGCCCATTCATAAAAGAATGCATTTCACATATGTTTTGTTTTTTTATTGTATGATTTTACCATTAAAATTGATATACTCAATATAATAAACTTGGTCACCTCTCAGAGTTACCCGGTTATTTCATCTAATGAAATCATTGTTAGACAGATATTTGTTTAAGGCCTGTCGATACATTTAACATTATTTTCTTTTTGTTGATATTATATAACGTTATATAAATATTTAGCTTAAGTTAACTAATTGTAACCACATTTGGTCATTAAGTAAAATCATTCACAATGCGTCTTCATTATAACCATATAAGAAATACAATCTGAAAATGATCAGTTTTCTCGTAGCAAATTGATAATTCTTGTCCATCATGAGATGAGTGAATATAAACTCTTAGACAATTCAAGTTGCATATAAAGCTTTGGTAGTTATAGCAATCTTAACATAACGCTAGTATTTAATTTCACTCACCTGTGGTAGTAATATCAATCACAGCGGTTTCCGCCTAGTAGTGGAGCTTCCTGGTAACATTTTTTGGCCGAATTGTGCATTTTTTGATAAAAGCATGAAACTTGGCACACACCTAGATGGGTTCAAAAGAAAAAGATTTAGAGGTAGTGCCAAGCCAGATTTGCACTGTGAGGGCGGCCATCTTGATTTTCAAAATGGCGGATATTTCATGTCAAAAAGGGCTATTCACTCTGTTGCCGACCAAAGTTATCACTTTGAAACACTAAATCTACCATATTCAATTGGAAAAAAATACTTCTGAACAATTCTTGCAACTAAAATTGTAATCATCTTTAGGAATGGCAACATTTATTGCCAAGAAGGCCGCCATTTTGGTATTTTCAAGCTGTTCAATTACAGCATGGAAAACAAGCGTTTTCTCTCTAATAAATTGTCTCACATGCCATTGTATTTTACTCTAGATACATTGACATGAATGTTTTAAGGCTAGCAGTTTGTCCGTAATGATGAATTTACTGTCCAATATTGCATCCAAAATGGATGCCATGAATGCTTTAAAAATGTCTAATCGAAACTGTAAGAACATGTTGTAAAACCAACAATTTGAACATGTTTCATTGACATTTTCAACAGGAAACTGTCATGTTAATGCAGTTGTTGGTTGGAAAAAATAGATTTATATCCAATATGGCATCAAGATGGCCGCCATTCTAGTTTAAATATGGTTTTATCAATCAATAGAAGAAGAAAAATCTAAATGATAAATACCTGATACCTAGGAAAATGTAAAACCAACAATTTGAACATGTTTCATTGACATTTTCAACAGGAAACTGTCATGTTAATGCAGTTGATGGTTGGAAAAATAAGATTTATATCCAATATGGCATCAAGATGGCCGCCATTCTAGTTTAAATATGGTTTTATCAATCAATAGAAGAAGAAAAATCTAAATGATAAATACCTGATACCTAGTAATATATTTGTGTTGCCTTAAATGCATATGAATTTTTATTTTTCAGTAAGGAACTTGAATATTTATGGGTTTTATACTAAAGATGGCATCAAAAATGGCCGCCATGTTGGTCTTTTTAGAAATAAACATAGCCAAATTATTATTTCTTGCCATTTACCTGTATCAAATGACTTTCTTTATATTTAACACATTTACACAGTCACACATTTTAAACAACTATTTTGAGTATCTTAAATAGGTACAAAGGCAGCAAAAAGGGCTGTCTTTTTATTCATTGAAAGCTGTATATTCAAACATGGTAAATTATGTTTATTTTATTATCAATAATTTGTAATTGGTGTTTTCTGTCTTGTAAAATCATTAGATCTGTCATTTCGAACAAGTCAAGTTGTGTTCAAAAGTGTTTGATATCATTCTATGGCTTCTAAAATGGTTGTTGTGTTGGTTTATGAAGGTTGTTCCATCAGGACATGGAAACAAGTACTTACTTACCTATAATGGGTACTAGAATGCAACAAACCGTAACTGATTAAAAAGAGTTTCAACTTAAGATGTATTAATCCTGTTTTATTGTAGCTTTCCTAAAGAATCTGAGATAAGTGTCACAAACAATTATCTTTAAAAAAGACATCGTAGACATCCTAAATACAGGATCATGGTGGGTTGCTTGTTCAAATATCGGTACACTTCAGCTTCCTTGTTACATGGTTAATACTACATAATTATGCACACGACTTTCACAATTCTAGGATCATCTACTGTCGTTTCGGAATGGTTTTGCTATGTATCTATACGATTAAATCTAGATTTATCTTAAGAGTATCGGCATAAATTGAAATTGTTAAAACCCAAAACAATGTCATACACATCTAAAGTAATATAATTGTAATATAGTGTTCTAGACTGATGAAAACATTTTTCCTTTCCTTGGGAGTGATCTCCTGATACATTGTTCTATTTAAATCGCGATGTGCGGTATCTGTTAATGATTGCTAAAAGCCTTGTTAAAAGCCTTGCAGAAGCCGACTTTTAGACACACTAGTCAAGGGCAGAACCAAAAGCCCCCACCTGCAATAAATGTGTTTATCTGACAAGTTTGTAATGATGACAAAGTGATGCATGCATATGACAGTAGATATTAAAGATAGGGTACTCTGGCGAAAAGTAGAACCAAAGGCCACAAACTGACATAAATGTTTAGTCTGCCAAAAAGGACAATGTTGACTGACTGACAGTGTCGATGAAGTTCGTAGTGCGTTAACATCTATGTAATGGTGTAATTCTTGCACTCAGAATCTCTTCAAGACAGAGTATAGTAGAACAATGTTTAAGTAATCGACTTCAGGGAATTACACCAAGTCAAAGCCACACAAGGCTTTATAGAGAGGTAGACTAAACATTTTTGTCAGTTTGTGGCTTTTGGTTCTACTTTTCGCCAGTGTACCCTATCTCTAATAGCTGTAACAGAAATGCTTTTACAGTAGCAATTTCATCAATTGGCCCGGCTTCTACACACAGAAAGTCACATAGATCAAAAGAAAGAATATAAACTACCAAGATTGTTTGTCTTTAAGCTGCGAAAGAAATCAAAAACATTATTTCGGGATAACAAGACATCAAACTCAGCTCACGCACTCCCTTGTACACCCCTTTAAATTTGCAGAGCATAGATACTTCCAGCATACCGGTACATTAAAAGCGGTTCATGTCATAGAAATGCGATGGTTGGAGGATGGCTTAGTACCTCTTTCAAGGACAACATAACTTATTAGAAAGTCAAAAACTAAATAATATAATCACCTTTTTCCACTGAAGATCTACTCACCACAGTCAATCTGCATGAACTAAAATGGTACAGTTTCGTAGGAAGTCATGGATTTACTCAGGCAATGCCCCAGAGAATAGTCAGGAGGGAACGAGCAAAGATAGACAAAAGACTTTGGAAGACAACATCACAGCGTGGACATGATTGAAGCTGAGCCAGGTGTCAAGACATCGACGGAGAGGGCTTGAGAGAACTGGGTGATCTGTAAGTGCCTCAACAGTAGCAGCTACAAATGAGGAAGAAGTCAGTTTCCATGTTAGATGCCCATTCTAGATAAGATGTAACAAGATTGAATTGACTAGAGGTACCCATGTAGAGCAAACTCCTTCCGAAATGATAATTTGTGGCCCAGCAATGGTACGTGAAGTATTTAAAAGCCGTGAAACGATTGGCTGATAAAACAAATCATCGTTATCAATTGCTATGTTCTTTCTATAGTTAACAGTTTGTAGTAGTCGTTTTTGGTTCTCCGGATGGCCATAGAAAAATGTTCTTTTCATATATGCTAAAATTGATGGTTTGTGACATACAGGTTGTATTGATTTTTACCTTTATAATGTGTTCTATTTGTGAAAATATAATAGTTGTTATATTATTTAATATCAAAAAATCAAATGCACACAGTCATTGCTTTAGAATGGCAACTCTAATGTATCTAAGATTTAATTATCCAGTGCCAAATAATGGTTCAATAATGCATTTTTTTTTTCATTTTTTGATTAGATATATTCTATGGTCAAAATTGGCAGCTTCGTCATTGCAAACTCAAATATCGCTTTAAAACATTTCTAGCGCCTTCAAGCTATAAGAAACAGGCATTTGATACATACCATTGGTTTTGAAACCACATTTTTAAATACCATCATATATGGCAGCCTTTTTAGATTCAATACCAGGGGATATCAAACCCACTTGTATATAAATCTGCATTAATTGGGCAATACAAATGCCCAATCTCTGGAATAAAACAATGCAAGTCAGCGAAATCTCGTATTTAGGTTGGTTTAGATTATATTTAGCTGAAAAAGACAAACATGGCTGCCATTTCAGATGCCATATTGGATAGCAAACCATTTTAAACACAAATCGTCTGCTCTAAAATGAGAGTGCTTATATGTCTTTAAGATTTTAATGCAAAGAACAAGCTATGAATTACACTAATTATTCACTAATTCAATTTTTTTTTTATCAAATATCCTTTATAGTCACATGTCATATTGGACGCCATATTAGAAATTTAACCGATGAAAACACAAATCAGCTTTAAATTTTCTATTTCAATGCCTCTCTTGTCTAAAAACTATTAATTCGGTACGAAATTTCATATCAAAAACTCTTTATTTTCCATATTTTAATAAAATAGCTTCTAAAAGGGAAAATGGCGGCCATCTTGGCAAAAAGGCTGCCATTTCTAAAAATAAGAGCAATGTAACACTTCAGAATGTCGTAATTTTTGCTTTTTCGATTAAATATGATATTTTGAGTGGTTTTAAGCAATAGCTTTAATCAACAAAAGTTTACTTAGCCCTCAATGGTGCTTATTGGCAGCCATTTTGAAAAACAAGATGGCCGCCCTCACAGGGCAAATCTGGCGTGGCACTACCTCTAAATCTTTTTGTTTTGGACCCATCTAGGTGTGTGCCAAGTTTCATGCTTTTATCAAAAAGTGCACAATTTTTCACCTATTTCCTCCACTATAGACATGTTTCATGTGCAATATTTAGTTTGATAAGAAAACTGAGAAGTAAAAATAATTTCTTTTCTTTCCCATTCTTCCGAATGGGTTGTACGACACAAAAAATTAAATATTGCTACAAAACTCATTAGGAACAATAAAAAGAAACCATGCTTCCAATCCTTATGAATAAAATTGGCGCTTTAAATATCACATTTTGGCATTTTCCGAGTTTTGAAGTCATTTTGAAGGTCAAGGTCAAATATCTCAAGAACGGACCTACGCTTTTCTTTCAAATTTCACACAAAGTTATATTAATATCTGGACAACACAACTGTAAAGTTTCATAGAAATCAAATTTCAAATAAAACGTGTGGAGATAGTTTGGTAAAGTTGGTCGTTAAAAAATAGCGAAATTCTTCGAAAGAAAGAAGAATGGGTATTACGAAAAAGATATACATGGAATAACAAATGTAAGCCCATAAATGTTTAACGCATATATCACAAGACACGTATACAAATTTTCACGCATCTGGGGCTAAAATTAAGAAAGATAAGCGACTTAGAATGACCCCTACTGTGTTTCAGTCCATCTTACCCCACCCACTTTATTCACCCATATCTCGGAAAATAAGCCGAAACCAGATTTTTTACACATACAAATTAAAGATATTATGTAACCCTATCAATCCACAAAATTTAAAGAAAATCTATCTTTTGACCCCTTATTGCAACCCATCCTTTCTGGCAATTCTTCAGTATCCACACTGTTTTCTAACCCAAAATGCAAAAATCATACTATAATTTGAGCAACGTTTGTCTGTTTGTCTGTTTGTTCCCCTACTCCTCCCAGGTCCTTGGGCCGATCTTCACCAAACTTGGAGGGAAGGTGGAGGGCGGCCCCGGATATTAGCTTGAGGGGTTCATTTTTTGAAAGGTCAAGGTCATCGAGGTCAAAGGTCAAATTTATCGTTTTACGGGTTACGGGACGGGATTGCTTAGTTACGGGACGGGATTGCTTACGGGTTACGGGACGGGATTAGGTGGAGTGCAGCCCTGGATAGGTCAAGGTCATCGAGGTCAAAGGTCAGCCCCGGATAGGTCAAGGTCATCGAGGTCAAAGGTCAAATTTCGAGACGGGTAAAATTGCTAGTTGTTAAAATTTTATCAACTTGAAATTGTGAATTGGAACAATCTAAAATTTTAAAATCTAGTAATCGGTTAATTTAGTCTTGGATAGTGTTAGAATAATTTGAGTTGCAATTTGAATCAAAGTACTGAAGTACTGTTGGGAAGCAAATTTGTGAATAATGTAGGCCTGTCCAGAAGTAGAGTACTTTGAGTAGGTACATTGATTATCCATTTGAATACCTTGAATACTTTGATTCGTAGAGTACTTTGACTAGGTACGTTGATTATCCATTTGAATACCTTGAATACTTTGATTCCCTGCATCTATTTATAGCTTTGAATATATTTCATTGACTGGCCCATTTACAAAGAAGGCCATTGGACTGATCTTTGAACCATAATAAAGCAAATTACCATGTCTTGTCTTTTCTTCTCTTAGAGACATGATTAATTGAATGTTTCTTTTTCAGTCACTCAATTCAATATCTACATGTATAACATCAGACTTACATATTGAATATTTGAATGACTGTTACCTCATTAATCTTTGCTTTTGATAAAACTATTTATAGTGAGGAGGACCAGAAGGTGTTGTGTGGTCTGCAGAGAATGGTAAAGTGCAGAGAAAGACGGCTGCATAGAGAAGCAAATTTTGCAAAATTTGCTTCCCAAAAATGAACCCTTTTGGCAGTTTAGACCAACATGGATCTGGATCAGCCTGTGCATATGCTCAGTCTGATCAAGATCCATGCTGTATTATAATCCATAACCTATATAGCAGGGTTAGACACTAACTTTCCATACCAAGGAGTCCGCCTGACTCCCATCAAGAGAAATTGGTGAGTCCAATGGAAAATAAAGGAGTCCGAAAAAGAAACAAATGAGCCAGGATCTGGAAAAACGTCCCTTATAGCATTTGAGGCAGCCAGATTTCAAGGTCGGGCTGTGCCTAGATGCAGTCTAGCAAGCATCAATGTTACTCTCAGATGGTTGCTATAGACCATGTGGAAGCTATTGGAGAACAACATGATTCCTGGTCAGACTGCGTGCATACGCAGGCTGATCTGGAACCATGATGTTCTCAAATGCTATGAGGGACGATTTTCCAGCTCCTGACTCAAATATTTCATGTTGCATGCATGTTGCCTTATAAATGTGAGTCAATGATTTTCGCATGTCTGCATGGAAAACTAAGGAATGAATGCAGGACAATAGATCCTATTATTTAGAGCTTACAGCTTATTTAGCATTTTGCTTATAATTTTTCAGCAGAATTTCTAAAGGAGTCAGACAGACTCCCTAGGTTGAAAATCAGGGAGTCCTACCAAACTTTAGGGGGTCTCGGACTCGCGGACTCCCCTTAGTGTCACACCCTGTATAGGAAATCCTCGGTGACTCGGTGTTATTGCAAAAACCCATATCTCCAGCTTAATCATGCTGGAGTTACGAGGTTTTGCAATGACACCGACGAAATGTAAAAAGGCTTAATGAAAAAAAAAATATTTATGTGCATGCTCATCTGCATCTATGTTGGTCTCAAATTCTTTAACCCTTTACCAAATGGCAAAAATTTAGACCTCTAAATTGAAAGAAAATGTGGACAACATTTTCAAGTAGATAATATTTTACAATTTACATGGTAGAAAACACTGTGGAATATGAAGAAAATTCTCACAAGCAATTTTTATATGCCGCCAGAGGCGCTGTAAATTGGCATTATCTTCTCTGTCTGTCTGTCTGTCCATCCGTATGTACATACATCCACTTTTCTTGAGAGCACAACTCCTAAGTTTCTAGCTGGATCTTTTTGAAACTTGGTCAATGTTATCACCTTAATTGGTAGATGTGTATGAAATATGAAGTAACGATTCTATGGTTCATTGATTTTGCTTGAGTTACGCCCCCTTAAAACTTAGTCTCTGGGGCTTATTGAAATTGCAGCCTTGTGAACGCAATTCCTCCTAAGTTTCTGACTGGATCTTTTTTACACTTGGTCAATGTTATCATCTTAATTGGTAGATGTGCATGAAGTAAGGACTTTATGATTCATTGATTTTGCCTGTGTTATGCCCCCTTAAAACTTAGTATCTGGGGTTTATTGAAATTGCAGCCTTGTGAACGCAACTCCTCCTAACTTTTTCTCTTGATTTAAATGTCATCACCATAATTTGTAGATGTACATGGATCAAGGATTTTATGGTTCATTGAGTTATGCCTCTTGACACTTAGTCTCTTGGGCTTAATGATTTATCAGCCTTGTGAACGCAATTTCTTCCATCTTTTTGACTGGATATTTATAAAACATTGTGAACACAACTTTTTAGTTTCGTGAAACAGCAGCAAAGAGGCAGCGTATATTGTGACTATGGCACTTTTGTTTCATTTTCCGCTGTGTTTTCTCCAAATTTATCTTGAGGGGGGGGGGGTCAAAGAGCGTAAAAGTAACTTGCATGTTCATTTTTCTTAACTTCTATGTTCATTTTTCAAATGTGATATCAGGTAGAAGTCTGCTTAAGTCTGACCCGTTTCTTAAAATTTAGTTTTGTGGACTTTTGAGAATGTCCCTTTTAGCCTGACGAGTCACATATTTCCTTTACAGAAGAAGCACATTGCACAGATGACCCGACAGAAACACCAGCTGAGAGATATACAGAGAAGAAATAAACAGAGACAGATCCATGTAACTCAGCTAGAGTCAAAGATTGTCAGGGCAAAGATGGAATTTGAAACTTAATAGCTAATAATATCAGTTTTAGCGTGACGAGTCACATATTTTATTTACAGAAGAAGCACACGGCACAGATGACCCGACAGAAACACCAGCTGAGAGATATACAGAGAAGAAATAAACAGAGACAGATACATGTAACACAACTAGAGTCAAAGATTACCAGGGCAAAGATGGAACTTGATACCTAGAGTTAATTATATCAGTTTTACGTAACACAACTAGAGTCAAAGATTGCCAAGGCAAAGATGGAACTAATAGCTAGTTATATCAGTTGGAAAAGGAATAATTAAGGCAGAAATTAAAAGTGAGAGGGGTTTCTTTTTGCAATAGCAACACTGTTTGTAAAGAAAGTCTTTATTTTCTGTAAAGTTTTAATGAAAGATCTGTTATTTCATCCGGGATTTCTGTGAAGTAGGGTCAAACATACCAATGAGGAGTGTTTCTGTCTTCTTTTTGTTACACAATTTTGGCTGAATTTCCAATGTAAATAAAATAATCAAGAAACAGAGGGGGTGAGTCGTTTGAACCCCAAAATCCCCTCTAGATCCGCCACTGAAGATCTTCTTTTTACTTCCATTCAAAAATGTTTGAATAATATTTATATAAATATAAGATCCTTAACCCATTACCACACTTTGACTATTTTTGACTCCCTACAAGATAATGACTTTGTTTTCTATCCCAAAGGACCGAAGAATTTTAAATTTATACCACATGAAATAGTCTTCTGCACCATCTTTGAATTTGGACAAGTATAAAATTGTTCCGTTTGGTAATGGGTTAAACATTGAAACATTTATTTCTGAAACTCAATACTCAATATTTGACATAAAACAATTTAACTATTGATTATAAATGAAAGGAGACAGCAATAGTGTTCCTACATTATAATCACAGAAAAAAGTAACTTGGTGCGCTGATATAATGTAATAATAACTATGACATTATAATTTATCACAAATTTCTCTGAGTTGAATTAGTTCTTTGAGTGATTGACCTATAAAACTATAATATAGATATTATCTTAACCCATTCCCTCACAATGACTCTTTTTGACTCTCTATACGAAAATGGCTTTTGAAAATATTGTGGAAAATGAAGAAATTGCTTGCCGCAAGCATTTTTTTCATTTCCCACAATGTTTTCTTTACTAAATGACCAAAAGATGTATACTTAATTTCTTTAAATATATAGTGGTCCGCAACAACTTTGGACAAATTCGGGCGCCGTGGTCTAGTGGTAGGACGTGGGCTTGGGGATCGAGAGGTCCTAGGTTCAAATTCCGCCCCTGGCACTAGAATTTAGCAAATAATTTACCCCGTTTTGCTCCTCTTCACCCAGGATTTTTAAATGGGTACACGGTAGAGTTGAAAGCCAAAGTGCTGTGGCTGCCAGAGGCGCCGACTGTAAACAGACTTGAAACTCATGGAGTAAAGTGGAAAGTCGCTTGTATGAACTAGTGCGTAGATTTGATACTTTAAACAACTTTTACTCTTTTATTTATAGTCAAAATGCATAGCATAGAAATCCTATAGGTAACAAAGCAAAATGCTGCTCAGCATTATTTTCTTCTTTTCCCTCAGAAATTTCTGATCAAACATATAATATAAGGAGGTCAAAACCATGTCTTCTTCATGAAAGGATTAACAACTTGGTGCAGCCTTTCATCTGCGTGTGTTGTTCTTTCCTCCAAAACCTCCTAACAACAGTTTTATACAAGCTATAGTTACGTGCTTTTTAGCGAGCCGGGACTTTATGTCCGGGGAGCTAATGTCACAGCCATAGTATCGGCGTCCCGCCCCGTCCCGTCGCGTCTTCACTTGAAAAACTTTAACCTGGTCTATATCTCAGGTACTATTAGAGATACAGCCTTGATATTTCATAGTAGTACATGGATACATCTCGACAAGACCTTTCATCTGGGACTTTGACCTAGTGACCTTGACCTTGGAGTTTGACCTACTTTTGAAAAACTTTAACCTGGCCTATATCTCATGCACTATTATTGATAGAGCCTTGATATTTCACACATGGATACCTCCTGCCAAGACCTTTCTTATGTGACCATGACCCTTGACCTTGGAGTTTGACCTACTTTTAAAAAAATGGTTGATTTTGTGACAAGCTCCCGTATCTATATAGGCGAACTGCGTTGTCCGTGGACAACTCTTGTTGAAGAAATGCGACGATATATTATAGAAAACTTTGGTGAGGAAACAATCATTTCTTCTAATGCCAGTTTTAGTTTGTCATAAAGAATACCAAATTCAAAATAGGAACTGCTTTTGCTACAAAATAACTATGCGAAATTGATTTTTATGTCGAAATAATATTGAGTAAAAAGAAGAAAAAGCTGATAATAGGTATTTATCACTGTTTCCGTCAATATTTTGTACACTAGTCGTAAAGAAAAAAAATGCTGCACATGGGACTCGTTTAAGACCTGATATTTATTTATTGCGGTTTAACGCCGTTTTCAACTGCTATGGCCCTATCGCGGCGGCTGAAGCACCTAACGATGGATTTCTGTCATTTCTCATACCAGTACTACCACAACATCCTTAATGAGCTTCCAGCTGCTACCCCACATAGGTAAAGCCTCTCTTACAACCGGTCGTACGTGCTCCTGCATGCGGTCTGCGTCTAAAACGTAGGCAAAGTCCTTCGATACACGCACGTTCAACGTACGACTTTGGTGGACGCAACCACGACGCAGACTACGCAGCAAAGAATTGACCGGTCAATTCTTTGAGCCTCTCTTACAACCCGTTATGCGTCCGTATAAATCGTGCGTTTTAAAAATCTCCGAAGACGTTCTATTTATAAAGACGCACGACTGGTTGTAAGAGAGGATTAAAAGCCTCTTTTACAACCTGTCGTACGCGCTACTGCTTACAGTATGTGTCTAAAACTTAGACCTTTTGTATTTTCGTGCGTTGCACCACGTTAAACGTACGATCTTTGTGGACGCAACCACGACGCAGATTGCACGTAGCAAAGATTTTTCCAGACAATTCTTTGCTTCGACCATTCTGTGTCTTTTAGAACGCCAGGAGCACGCAAGACAGAAGTAATAAGCACGTACGACAGATGTGCGTTTGACGTAGGGAAAATTATACAGAAATTCCAGAAAAAAAAATACAAAGAAGGCGCTCTTTCCTCGAAAGAGATTCTTACTTTTGACCTGCTTTGAATGTACATGTTTGACGCTTCTCTTACAACCCGTCGTGCGTTTTTATAAATCTTGTGTCTTTGGAGATTTTTAAAACGCACGATTGGGTGGGTGACAATTTTATCAGAAAGGATATTTGCCTCGGCCGATGATCGAACCCTAGACGGGGTTCTCTCGAGTGAGAGGCAGATGCGCTATAGTCTCGGCATTTTAGACCTGATAAGACAGCTAGTGAATATGTGTGTATGATCGGGTCTTTAACCCTTTTCCAAACAAGAAAGTTACATGCCACAAATAATTAGTGTCCAAAAGTAGAATATGTTTAGGTGATATAAAAGAAAATATTAAGACAAAGGGTGAAAGTGCTATTTATCAGCATTTTCTCCTTTTGCCTAAATATTTCCCACGATTTGTCTATAAGGGGTGTAAAAACCATCCGTTGTTTGGGAAAGGATTAAGGTAGAATAATGATACACGAGAACAGCGCTATGTGTATACTCATCTTCGCAAGCCAAGGGTTCTACTTCCAGCCTCTGCAAGATCATTTAAGTTCAAGAACTGTTCTAGATCGTTAAATGGCACTTCTAGAACTGTTCTAGAACAGTTCTAGAAGTGTAATTTACCGTTCTAGAAATGCGTTCTTCAACTTTTTTGCTGTGGAGTTTGTGAAGAGGCACCCTTGGCTTGCGAAGATGTGCGTATTATAGTGAAGTTATGATAGGCATAGAACGTTAGTTCAAAATAAGGCATACTGATAATTGGGAGACACTCGAATTGTTACATATAGAGAGGATTCATTTTACAAGCAGGTGGCAGTTAGAAACTTGAGTTCATTGGACATCAATGTATCGCTTAGGCTCTTTATGCCGACAGATTTTGTTAGTTAGGTGTACACTCTTGCTGTTGTTGTTAATGGCGAAATTGATCTAATCTCTGATGTAAGGGTTACACCATCAGAAAGTTTTCTCACTATCTATGAAGAATTAATTATTAATAACGATTTGTTAGTTATTTTTGTATCATTCTACTTCATTGTTTTGTCTGATCTTGTTAGTTAGATAACACACCGGTTGTTGTTAATGGTGATCTTCACCCATTCTCATTTTTTCGGCCGAAAACCACCAGCAAATTTCCAAAATTCCGACTTTACAGAATTGCAATATTTTTATTACATTATGATAGTATAACATCTATACGGTAAAAAATAAATAATGGCCACTCTTTTAAAGGTGTCTGTCTTTACCTGCATCAATGATTTGAAGAACCCCCAAAACTACCATTTAATTTTACGTGACACGACTGTATTATATCAAATCTGGTACAAAAACCATTCAAGTAAGTTACAAAGGACGTAATGTTTTGGTAATTCAACAGGCGATATATAGCTGTATATTAGAAATTCAAGTGACTTGCATAAACTCGAGACATGTAAGAACAAGAAGCACCGCGAGTATGGGATTTATAAGAACTAATGTTCAAAAACAGTCAATATTTAAAACACTTGCTTCTAATTCCTTTCGTGAATTATGATGGCAACAAATTAGTTTATAGGACTAATTATTTCATTAAGCAATATATGTTCTTTCAAACTCAAAACAAATTAGCATGTATTTGGTAAAATGAAAAAAATATGTCGACCTAATGAAATTTGATCCTTTGTCACGTAATATTCAGTGAAAGTAACTGCTTTAGAAACAAGTCCTGTTATTTAATTGAGTAGTATTATTTGAAAGTGCAATTAGTTAAAAATAAAAAAGACAAATATTTGTTTGATTGAAATACATACTATCACCATGAAATGAAAATTATCCCTACATTGTGGGTTATTGATATTTACATAGAAGTTAAGGAAGAAATCAAATTCAATCTTCTCCTAAAGCATAAAGCCATTTGGATTTCAGTGTGCGATATCGCCTCTTCCTACAATAATATTTCAAATTATCACTATGCAATGCAAAACTTACATAATGGTACGGGTTCTCGGTTTTTAAGTAGAAATAAAGGCATAGATACCAAGATATAAAGATAAACATATTTTGTCTGTTACCCGCGTTACTATCGTAATATTCACTGTCTATCACTATTCGAATTCTTAAGATATAGATCCTTCAGGAATCTTGTATCTGCATTTAGGTTAATGTATTTGAATTTTGCATGTAGCGTGGACCACTGGCTCTATCACAGGTCACTGCTAATAGAAATGTGGTTTTGTGACAAGCACATACGGTATTAGAAGGAGTATACTGCCTGTCTCTGGTGCTTCTTGTGTCTCGTTTCTTTCTTTAAAGCTGTCCAAATTCTTATTTTCTATAGATATGTCAAGGAGTTCATGGAAAGAATAGTGAACTTTGTTTCAATGTCTGAAAAGTTGAGAAGCGGGTGTGTAATTTAATTTGACGAAACAGTGAATATTACGTGACGATCCTGATTGCAGCTAAAGGCCTGTTTAAAGGGATAAACATTCAGAACACGCAAGTGTATGAGAGAAATACTATTTTTGAGTCTAAGTGCAAACTTTAAATATCACACCTGTCAGGAGATTATGATATTGAACCAGTAATGTACATGGCTGTAAATCCAGCAAAACCTTCCTTCGTATTCGGATTACTGTCGTTGAATTTCAAAATGAATGGAACAAATCTTAAACTTGACGCCATAGTACAAGTATAGGTCATTAATTAATAATTAGGTTGTTGTCAAACGAAGTTATGGTCACTTTTGTTTTTCAGTGTCACGTTGTATTCAGTCACGTAAAATTAAAACTTACTTTAAAATCAGGATGACTTAACGTGGTTTCAAAATAATTATATTGTCGTACTGTGTGCAAATAGTGTATATATACTAAAGGCTTTGATATACTTAAAAAAAATTAGACATGGTCTTTACCATAAACGAAAAATCGCTGTCACGTACATATTCAAGCGAAAAAGTCCGACACTTGGTGGAGCTATTTCAAATGGCGACCATGAAGTAAATACTTCCATTATTTGGATACACATGTTCTGGGGCAATAGCTATATGGTAATTGATTTAAAAAAGCGGTAATTCGTATGATTTTGCTTCTGTTGTTTATTTAGTGCGCATACAAAAAACATAGTCACGTAGAATTCTCCTGAGTTGTGACAGAGCAAGAAAAGACATTTTTTTCAAAGTAGCAAATTTATTTTATGATTCCAGGTAATTTTATCATATTCTTATACACCACGTGTTGAATGAAACATATTCTGCGTATATCGCTTTCTGGACAGAGATTTACCAACCCTTTGAAATTCGGAAAATTGGGTTGTGACACTGATTTTTACGGGGGGTCGTGTTATATAATCGCTGGTTAAGATCAAACGGAAGTTTAGATCGCCGTTGTTTGATATGAATTTATCAGATATATGGTTAGGCAAAAAGATGGCATCCAGAACAAGTATATTTTACAATAACAACGTCCCTTTCCAATGGTTAGAATGCTTGTGACACGTTTTCGGCCCAAAAAATGAGAATGGGTGCTTGATCTAGTCTCGTCCGGAGTTACATGTAGAGTTACAGTGTCGGAAAGTTTGCTGACATCCACCGGAGAATTGTGAAGTTTTATGACGGTTGGTTATACAGTAGTATTTGTTATAAAAATAGTGTCCAATACGGAGAGTCGAATGTCTTTAAGTCGAACTTCGGCAGGGGGACCTTAGATAAAACTTCGAAGTATAGAACGTTCGACGATGAGATGTTCTCTGTTCATCGGTAACGTTCAAAATGTTGCAACTACAGCTTATTCAAGCTGTAGTTACGACATTTTGAACATTACCGACGGTTTGTTAGTTATTTTTGTATCGTTTGAAGTCATTGTTTTGGCAGATCTTGTTAGTTAGGTAACACACCGGTTGTTGTTAACGGTGATCTGGATCTAGTTTTGTCCGGAGTTAGAGTGACAGTGTCGGAAAGTTTGGTGACATCCACTGGTGAATGGTGAAGTTTTATGGCGGTTTGTTGCACATCATTATTTGTTGCAATATGTGTCCAATACAGCCTTATGTCTTTTTATGTCGAACTTTGGGAGAGGAACCATAGAGAAAACTTCAATGTGTAGAACGTTCGTCGGTAACGTTCAAAATGACATAACTACAGCTTATTCAAGCTGTAGTTACGACATTTGTGCACGTTATCGACGATTGTTAGTTAATTTTGTATCGTTCTGGCTGATCTTGTTAGTTAGGTAACACAACGGTAGTTGTTAATGGTGATCTTGATCTAGTCTCGTCCGGAGTTAGAGTGACAGTGTCGGATAGTTTGCTGACATCCACTGGAGAATGGTGAAGTTTGGAGTGGGTTGAGTTCAGTGTGCAATGTGATCTAGGCGAGGCTGAAATATAGAACGTTTCAATGTTAGTTGGATATTTCTGTATTACTATGCGTCATAAATACATTTGAGACGGGATCTGGAAAAACTTCCCTTAAGGCGTTTGAGCCTAACATCGTTCCAGATCAGCCTGCGTATACACGCAGTCTGATCAGGAACCATATTGTTCTCCAATAGCTTCTTCGTGGTCTGTAGCAACTATATGAGAGTAACATGGAAACAGTTCAGACTGCACCTAGACACAGACTGATCTAGAAACATGGCTGTCTCAAATGCCATAAGGGAACGTTTTTCCAGATCCCGGCTCATTTATATCAAGTCAGGCCCGTATGAAGCAATTTTATAAGGGGTGTGAGGGGGGGGGGGGACTAAACCCCCTGTCTGGACCAGTGTCTAAATATTGGATGAGCTAAATTGGACTTTCCCTAAATTGTCAGTGTAAAAATTCGGCATTTTCTGCCATCTTTGGGGGGCTTAGCACCCCCACCGGCCCTTTGTTCCTACGGGCCTGCAAGTTCTGAATTTCACGACCCTTAAGTCTTGAAAAACATTTAAGGAAATGAAGAATGTGCTGTCAATCAGCGTTTTCTGCTTTTCCTTCGATGTTTTTTCTTTTCTATGATGTACACTGTATTACAACAAAATTGAAGACTGGTCATGTCATTTTGAAAACCCACGCATATGAAGAAAATTAGTAAAGAAAGATTCTGTAGGACAAGACATAATCAAATGTAAAATGTTGACTGTCAGCGTGTTCTTCTTGTATAGCCTTTAATCTTTGCTAAAGTTTTCTCTCGAGACGTTCTTAATTTTGTTGAATTCAATACGTCATTACGGTCAAGTTTTAAGAAGAACAAACAATAATATCAGAACTTGGTTTGAATTCCGATTTTGTGAAATCAAATGCAGCTGATGCACAAAATTTAGCCAGGGTCTGGTAAAAGGTCCCCTAAGGTTTTTGAGCCTAACATGGATCAAGATCAGCTTGTGCATACGCCCAGTCTGATCCAGATCCATATTGTTCTCAAATACCTTCTTTATTACATGTAGCAACTGTAAATTAGCAAATAATGTCATTATAAAACTGCATTTGACCATAGAATGATCTGGAAACATATTTGTCTAAAAAGCTCTAAGGGCACCCTTTTCCAGATTATGGCTCAATTCAATCCGAATCGTAAGCATACATATCCCGCCTCAGTCTAGACTTGGATATATTTATACAAGGATAACTCCCCCAGTTTTTATAACCCTCGTCCCCGTCAGCGTATTGCTGACGCATTATGTTACATCGTAAACAATCACAGCCATCACGCCATTTCTTCTCGACCACCTGCGGTACTTGGGGTAGCAATTGACGCCTACCAGAACTTAAGGTTTTTGAGCCCAACATGGATCTGGATCAGTCTGTGCATACGCACAGTCTGATCCAGATCCATATTGTTCTCTAATAACTTCTTTATAACCTGTAGCAACTGTGAATTAACAAATTATGTCATCATAAAACTGCATTTGACCATAGACTGATCTAGAATCACATGTCTAAAAAGTTCTAAGGCCATTTTTCCAGATTCTGGCTCAATTCAATCCGAATCGTATGCATACATATCCCTTCTCAGTCTAGACTTTGATATATTAATACAAGGATAACTCCCCCAGTTTTTATAACCCTCGTCCCCGTCAGCGTATTGCTGACGCATAATATTACAACGTAAACAATCACAGCCGTCACGCCATTTCTTCTCGACCACCTGGGGTACTTGGGGCAGCAATCGACGCCTTCCAGAGCTGCCTTTACGACTACCCCTGCCTGATCGGCGTCTATATCCCGCACTGCTCACGTGATCGTGATGGACAGGGGGTATTTCGTTCCGTAAATTACTCAAGTCTAATTGATACATTCCGGATTGTTCTAAAATGGGTAACTCACTTTTGCTATCGCGCCCTCCGTTGACATCCGCTTCCTGGCTTTTTCGTTTTACCGTACTTGTCGTTGTAATGCTACTAAGACTGTTTTGATAGTTCGTATTGTTCGGATAATTCGAGCTATTCTTATAGTTCGAACCTTGATAGTTCGAATTGGTATTGTCTTTTCTGTTCTCTTTAACATACACGTACTGTTTTACACCATTTAGACTTTGGACACCAATACGTTTTTGAATCTGTTCTAATGAATCCTTTTGAAGTTTGGTAATCGCCGCCTTTTTGGATTCTTCTTGACTTAACGTGCTGTTTTCTTTTACCATAGTGTTTTGTCTTCGCGTTTCTTGTCGGTCAAGCATAGACTTTTCTCGAGTTCGGTTGGATAAATGTTTTTGGTAGGAGATTCGTTCAAATCTGTGTTTTGATTTGTCCTTTTCGTTGTCTCGGTTTGACTGCTGAGATGGTATATCCGCGATGTTTTGTAGGGATTTAGACAAGTTGGTACCCTGCTCTATGTCTCTTTGTGTTCCAATGTTTGTCAAGTCTGTGTAAGATTCACTCTGTTGATCCTGCAACAAGAAAATGGTTAGCATTTGTGACCTGTCACGCTAAAAGGGACCTTATCCGAACACCAAAAATCCAAATTTTGACAAACTTGTCAGACTCAGCGCATGTCAACCAGATCCCATATGTGAAAATTGAACATATACATATAGTAAGATAGTAAAAACATTTCATATTCAGAAAAGTTAATAAAAGTGAAAAAAATATCGGCCCTAGTCTGGCTTCGCGGACTGCGCAGACTGACTAGGGTCGATATTTTTCACAAAACCCATAAGGTCCCTTTTGAACAGCGTTACGGGTCACATTTGAGCCAGGATGTGGAAAAACGTCCCTTTTAGCATTGTAATAGACAGTATTGTTTCAAGATTAACCTTTGCCCAGGCGAAGTATGACATGGATCCATGTTACTCTCATATCATTGCATGACCATGACGAAGCTATTGGAGAACAACATGACTCCTGATCAGACTGCTTGTATGTATGTCAAGTTTGTGTAAGACTCACTCTGTTGATCCTGCGACAAGAAAATGATAAACATTTGAGCCGGGATCTGGAAAAACGTCCCTTATAGCTTTATCAATAATTGGGTTTCAAGATCAGCCTGTTGTCAAATGCAGCCCAATATGCAGCCATATGAAGTAGCTATTAGAGAACAACATGTATTCTGATCAGACTGTGCGTATGCACAGGCTGATCTGGATCTTTGTTGGGCTCAAATGTCTTAAGGGACGTTTTTTCCAGATCCAGACTCAAATATTTCGTAAGTGCAGCCCCAAAACGCAGTAACTACAGCTTATTATTCATCACGATAAATGACCTGGCAGAGCTTCTCTATCGATTGACATTGGCTACTCTGCTAGGTCATTTATCGTGAGGTATACCAAGACTTAGTGGAGCATTTTACGTTTTGGTTATGATCCATTTATTATGTACAGAGTTATGGCCCTTGGTTGATTCTTCTTGTCAACTCAATTTCTCAGTAACTACTAGATGGATTTCATTCAAGATTTACAGGTTGAGTTGGTATCTCTAAAAATGTAAAATTAATATTACATTTGCGGTCATGTTTCATTGGTTCTCTGACTGAATTATGACCATTTGGTGAACCTTTTTTTAACACTTTTCCAAAAAACAAAATATTAGACTGGTCCAAATTCAAAGACTTCGCAGACGACAATTTAATGTCAATGATTTTTTTTGTCACTTTTAGTGGTAAATATTGTGAAAAATGAAGACAATGTATTGATGGGTGTATGATCAATTTCAGTGATTGCTTAGTTTTTGTGGCAAAGAGATATATAACAACATGAATATAAAACTAAATTTACTATCAAAATCAATTATTTAGCTCATAAATTTAATCTTGCGCAATTATATTTCACTGTAAGCAACCTTACCCCGTCCAGTTTCGTTTCCTGACCCGGATCAGAATTCAAGTAATACAAAGTATCAGAATCGGCAAACTTCACTCTTTGTGTTGTCTTATTGAGCTCCATTATTCCCCGATAATATCCAGTTATTTCATTATTTCAATTAATAATATAACTGTTCAATAAAGAATACAGATTTGGTCCGAATTCTGCGAAATGGCACTAGCGTTAAACTAATCAATCTGATTGTTCAATATTAACTCTGGATTGGGTCCCATTCTAACATAAATTACAACCCTTCTTTAGATACCAAACACTTCGTGTATCTTCGGGCGTCATCCATGATAACGGAAATTAACGAGAGATACCTTCGTCAATTTCCGGGCGTCATCCGTGTCAACGGAAATTGACGAGGGATACCCTCGTCAATTTTCGTTGCTTCTGATAACGCCCGAGAATGTGCGAAGTGTTTTGTAGTTAATGATATGTTATAATCCTTAAATGCCAGAAAAACAAAGTTTAAATTTTACATAAGCACTTGGTCATCAAATGATTTCCGATACGCACCAACCATTTTGTTTTTTCTATAATTAAGAAAACCATAACGAGAACATTGAATTGACGATACACTTGTCTTGTCCAATCAGAATGTTTGTTATGTAATCCTAACTGTACAGTATGCTTAATATTTTAGCAATATGTCGCCATAATATATAATATTTTAGATATAATCACAAATGAGTTCCGAAATCCGCACAATAGGTGACATTTACTAAATGACTTATTGACATGTTCTAAATATTACACAAAGTGTTTAATGAAAAATAAGATTTTAATACCATTCGGATTAAAACTCTAACCAAGCCCCTAGATCCTATGAATAAAAAATTTAATCAACGCTTTTCTTCAAAAACCTCACAGCTACAGCTTGTTTAAAGCTGTAGTTATGAGGTTTTGTAGAAAAGCGAACGAAAGGGGGTTTCTATCATTGGGTGATTTATGTTAAAAGTGCTATGCCCCAATATACGATGTTCTTAACCCAATCCTAAACAAGACCGGTTTTTGACGTCCCTTATAGAAAGGGTTTGGGAAAACATTGAGACAAAAGAAGAAACTGCTGATAACCAGCAGTTTCTCCTTCTGTCTCAATCTTTTCTGAACTATATTCTCAAAAACTATCTTTTACAACACCCATGATGTTGTCTGAAACAGATTTTGAATTGGACTACCCTAAAAATATGTCGTTTGTGAAAGAGGTAAGCCGATTACATGTAGATCAACAAATTTCTGCAGCCTGATCAAAGATCAATTTTTTCCACGAACATCATCCCTTTCATTGAAAACCTCGTAACTATACAGCTTGTTGTTAGCTGCAATTACGAGGTTTTCGATATGAAAAGCGACGATGTATAGCAAATTGACTTTTGACCAAGCACTGTATCTTTTTTGCATCAAAAGGTGTGATTTAAAAAGAGAGGAAAACCAAAACAAAGACAGCTAATTGTATGTTGGAGCACTATTTAAAAGTACAATAAAATATACCGAACAAACGTGAAAACGCTACACCTACATTGTTTGTCATATGTCCTTTAAATATAAAACTAAAACAATCAAATGGAAGTGCTTGGCATTGTCATTGACTTGGTTGTGCAAAGCACTAAATGTTTAGTGGATCTTAATTACGGGGATGAAAAACGGACCCTTTAAATGTGAGAGGGTTCCATTTTTCAGGTGTACGACTTGAACGGAAGTTTTACACAATTTAAACATTCAGAAATCCACGCAGAAGAATGCAAACCATGCCGGACTGCACGGAATGGTAGTTTGACAACTTACAAGTCAGGAGATGTAAAGAAGCTTGCATAACATTGTTTGGGACAGATGTTTGAAAAGCAGAATTTTCATTATGTTGCAAAGCTTATTTTTACAATTGCAATCTTCATAGGAAATTGAAATCGCCATTGCATGGACATCTGGGTACAATCCTAATCGAAAAAAGGGTTCATAAATCACCTATAAGGCCTGAATGATGTTGGAAAAATTTAACTCGAAAACTGTGATAAATTTGTGATAATCAAACATTCTAAATTCCCTATTTTGTTTATGTCAAAGGGAAGTAATTCACAAAATTGAAAGATTAGACCTTTAGAGATTGCTACTAGAGATATGTGAGATTTTGTGTGTTTCTTTGGCAACCCGGATATAACCAATTCCGAAAAAAGAATGAATCGTTTTCTGCGCATGCCCATATGCGACATTTGATTAAATAAATAAGATCTAAACCCATTAAGGGCCGTAACTCTGACATTAAAGGAGACAAGGCGATGAAAGTTAGACAAAGCGATAGCTGCATGCTTGGGAAATAACGTCAAAACATATTTCAGGCTTTTAGTTTGTTACTTTTACATATACAAGAAATCTTGCAATGTAGCGTTTTCACTTTTGTTCAATATATAAATGCATTTTAGAGGGACGTCTCTCTAGGGGAGACCAGGGCTAGTCCGCCCTCGGGGCATGTTCGACCAGTGGCTCTGTAGAACCTCTGGACAGAGATAGAGAGCCCGTAACCAGATTGTAATGTCTCTTATTACGAAAGCTATTCGCAGAAAGTTTTTGGTCGCATTAAATAGAAAAAAAACATAGAAATTAGAACACGATTCTTATTTTTTGACGCTGTCAGTAAATTTTCCATATTTGTGTAAATTTCCATTTATAGTAGGCATAAGAGGCTCCACGATCCAGATTTCTGTTTTGTATACTTATGAAGAAAATTAAGTCCTCTTTCAGATTAAATCTTAAGATGACGATTTGATGTCAACTAAAAGAAGATGTGAGGTGATGTTTCCACGAGGTCTGTCTGGGGCTAGTCCGACTATTGGGATCGGGGCAAGTTCGGCCACGACAGAACTTGCCCTTGAATAAAAAGAATGAACACGGTTAGAAATGTAATTTCCTGTCGACTCTAAATATATAAATCGCAAAGACCTAACTCTAACAAAAGCGTAAAAAAGGAAAAATTCAAAATCTCTGACCGAACTTGCCCCGGCCCCTGCTTGTTATCCCAAATGTCCCCTTTCTCGCGATGTTTGGCAGTTAAAACAATACCTTTTTTCAATTTATACATTCATTTGGTAGTCGTTTTCAGATTACTGGAAATTTAAACTATCTTAAAATCCTTTATAATGAATGATAGGTCTGAGCATACCTAGCCCCAATAGTCGGCCGAACTTGCCCCGTGCATGGGGCAAGTCCGCCCACTACCGTCAAAACTCTAAAACTTGAAATATTCTTTCTTGAAAAGAAACATATAAAAATGATAGACGCAGTTAGAAAGGCTTTCACTTATAGAACTTATATATACAAATTACATCCAAATAGCTCTCATAGAATTCAAAATATGAGCAATCGAAAAAAGGGGGCGAACTAGCCCCTGTCTCCCCTACTGCTAATTCATTCTATATGTAACGTCTCGAAATAGGCTGTTTTAAAAATGCAATTTTATTATTTGAATATCAATGCGATTTTTTACCGTAATAATCATCAATGGCAAGAACTGTGTGCTAAGAATAGATTGGGTTTACCGTTATGTTTTGACAAACCGTCTATGTTGTTGTAAAATCTCGAAACTGCGGCTTGAATTCCCTATTAAAATTCATTTATTTTACGAAAAGCAGATGCAGAACCTGCATTCCATTCCTCCGAACACTCTTGGTCGGGTACTTTAATAACCCATTACCAAACGACACAATTTTAGGGCGGTCCAAATTGAAAGATCCTGCAGACGACAATTTTAAGTGAGTGGAACTTTTAATTTTTATGTCTTTTTGGATGGAAAACATTGTGTGAAATGAAGAAGTTGCTTTTCACAAGCAATTTCTTCATTTTCCTTGATGTTTTCAATGGCCATTATATTATGGGGAGTCAAAAAGAGTCATTGGGTGGTAATGGGTTAAAATCATTATAATAGCAACGAATTTTGTTCTAAAATAGTCTGGTTTAAGCTTTATGCATAGATAAACCGCCATTGTTATTATAAAATCTCGAAACTACGGCTTGAATCAAGCCGGAGTTACGCGGTTTTATAACAACACCGACGAAATACAATTGTTTGTCCAAAATTGCGTCACGGTTAACTGGATAAAATCGTTCCCTATGCAAAGTTATATATTAGTAAGCGGTAATTAGTATTACCTGGGTTAAAGGGGCCTTCTTCAGATGCACCATACACGAAACTTTAATACGATTTTCTTCGGTCAAAATAAGAGAACCTCGATCAAAACGCCCTCTATCTTATTTGTGATCGATCATAATAATATTAATAATCAACCCTTTCCCAAAACAACTCTATTTTAGACCGGTCGAAACAAATACAGACGATAAGATAAATGTCACTTAACCCTTTCCCAAACAAGACTAGGGTTTTGCGTCCTCTGTATAAAAGGTTTGTGAAAACATTGAGGCAAAACAAGGAATGCTGATAATCAGCATTTCCTCCTTTTGCCTCAATATTTTCTGAGCTATATTATACACACATTTTCTTTAAATTCATTTTAATATTGTGAGCATTAGCCTAGTTTATGTGTGTGTGTGTGTGTGGGGGGGGGGGGGGGTCTGCATTTCCTTCTTTTCCCTAATCCGTATTTAAACTAACAGACTGTAGAGTTTTCAAAAGCGGGGCCTGTTTTGGGGGAAAGGGTTATAGGATATAATTATGTGAAATTGAATTACCCTTAAACCGTATGGAAAGAAAAAACAAAAGAAAACCAGCAACCAAAGTGAATTACGATAAGTGCTACATTTTAGCCAAACACGTACATCTAGATAGGTATTACCACTAATTTATGTAAACTTAGAAATTCGATTAAATTTATGTCTGTTTTTTGTTTACGTTTCTCTTTAGAGATGTCATGACCTCTCTGAAAATTTGAAAGTAATCCAAGGAAAAGGGTGTGTTCTTATTTTGTTAATCATAATATTAGAATTAAGGAGAGTGGATTAAGTGGTAATAATAGGGTTAATCCGAATAAGCATCTCTACTCGACTATAAACAGCTGATTTTGTTGTGTTAATGCAAGATTGTCGTAATTTTATGAAAGGACAGTGTTGCACCAACTGTTACTTTGAGAAATTCACAACTTGCATGAAATTGAAATTGAAAAAAAATGTAAATTTAGTTTAAAGTTTATAGTTTGCTTTATATCGAGGCCTTGGTGCAAAACTGCTTCACAAGAAAAAATCCGGGAAAACAAATGTTGCGACAAGTAATTTCTTCATTTTCCACAATGTTTTCCTAACCCAAAATCTACATATTTTCAACTTGAAATTGTCGTCTGCAACACATTTCAAAGTGGAACAGTCCAAAATTTTGTCGTCTGGTAATGGGTTGCTTTGCCGGGAACTGAAAATGGTTCCGTATGACATACGCACCGTCTGCTCAAGACGCATTACATGTAAGTAGCCTATCATGGTTTCTTACTACACTGAATTTGACATCAGGCGGTTCTAAAATCGCGATAGTCTAACCCCCCCCCCCCCCCCGCCGGATCCCCTCCTATTCCTACGGGTCTGAAAAATAGTTCCATGTCTGTGATAAACACTATAAATAACTTCGCATCAACCCTAATAAACGTTATAATCAAAATCACAAAAACTGACCAACGCATCTACTTCATCATCCCAACATAATGATCATTGAATAGTTCAACAATAATCAATGAATGACCAATTTAAATATTTTTTCTCTATACCTTAAACTTCTAAATAAAGTAAAATGACATTTATCTATATAATGTCAGGCGGGGAATTACATGACACAACAATTGCAAAAAATCTTCCATTATATGAGTAAGATAATACTTGACCGGTTTGAGTTTTACTTGAAGTTGAGAAGGTTTAGAATGTAAGGATGTTCTTGACGTGACGGATCTTTTGAACGGCACATGATTAAAAAGTTATTGACGACCAAACAAAATTTTGTTTGGTCGACAATAACTTTTTTTATTGTGTTCTGTCCAAAGAATCTGTCACATCCAGCAAGTTCTGCTTTAACCCTTACCCAAGCAAGACCTGGTTTTGACGTCCCTTAAATGAAAGGCTTGGGAAAACCAGCAGTTTCTCATTTTGTCTCAATATTTTCTGTGACATATTTTACACAAATCCTATCTTTAATAACATTCATTTTGTCATTTATGGCAGTTTTTGAAGTGGGTCAATCAAAAGTTTTGTCGTTTGGGAAAGGATCAATTTTCATTTCAAATCGGTCACGCATTATTAAAATTATTTAAAAAATATTGACATTGCTTTGTCACGCAATTCCCCGCCGCATATATGAGTGCAAAGTCACCATACACCGACGTGCAATCATAGTATCCCACAAAAAGTTTCTTCTATCATTCTTGTCTAATAAAACTATCTAAAAACCCAGACTTTAGCATACCCTGTAATGCGTCGGACCAAATTTCCACCGTTCGAAATGCAACACAATCTAATAGAAACAAAAAAAACATTAACAAATTAATAAAATTTTGCAGGAACACAATCTAATAGAAACAAAAAAACATTAACAAATTAATAAAATTTTGCAGGAATGATAAGATTTTTTATTAACTACATTTCGCAAATGTTGACCATTTCGTAAAATGATCCAAATGAAAAAAGTATATGTAGTCATGCTGTACATAAACTAATTGATAGGCTACCTTTAAAAGGAGCATTTCTCTGAGAAGGGTATTGTTGACATGTATGTGAATGTTCGTATACACCCCCTGATAATTATTAATTTTCTTTATAATTTTATGTCAATCACGATCGCATTTGTTACACCTTAGAAACAATTGAATAAAAAGGAGAAACTTCTGGGTATCAGATTTCTCTTCTTTTCATGTAAAGTTCTTATATACAGTGGGTGGTCAAAGGGAGTCACTGTTTGGGTATAGGTTAAGATTATCCACCCTAATAAATTTCAAAGACGTTGTAATTTTTCGTGCGACGTCGTCAACATTTGTTACGTATCCGAACCTATTCTGGGCTACGTCGTAAACATTCGGCGGTAGAACGTACGTTCCACCGCCGAATGTTTACGACATTGCCCTAATAATTCCGACGTCGCGTGAATCTCATTAATATAGGGGTGGACAACCTGAAGCATGAAATTGTAAATTGTTTAAAATTCAAATGTCAGCTGAAATATAAATAAACGTATCATATGGCTTTTTATACTAGCATGTGACCAGATCAACTTGTGCCATAATGCTGTCTAGTCTGGACCCACGCTGTTTTCATTATTATCTATATGGGTAATGAAGAAGTTATAAGAGACGAACAATGGATCTCAACCGGTACACGGACTAATCTGGATCCATGTCAGTCTAAAATGCCACAAAGTTTATCTTTGTTTATCCTTATTCATTGAATATGTAAAGCAACACGTGTTTTTGTAACTATCGAAATTATACATCGTTCCATCACTAGATATTGTATTACTAGATAACCATATTCGAATGTTTTAAGCCATTGCTAGACGACATAATTATCGAGGAAATATTCAATTTAATACATTAGAAAATGTTGAAACAGAGATGTTTTGATTATTCATTTCGGAAAAGAAGACTATTTCTTCTACCGTCTTTTCCCACTACACTTTTTCCTCATTTTGAAGCAAAGATATAAAAAAATTGATTCGCTAGCAAGGTATTAAAACTATATCATGTAAGCTATTTATGAAATTTCAAGTGTAATTTGTTTTATAGTATGACACCATATATGACAACATGCATTATTTATTGTACAAATTGGATAAATAAAGCTAAAATATTTTTGGCGGGGAAAAAAAAGAAAAATGCCACAAAGTTTGGGTCCTCGTTACTGCAGCTTACTTTAAGGTAGAATAATTACCCGTAATGTGGCCATTTTGAGATTAATAAAATATCGGATCTTTTCGAGCGGCGTCGTTACGTATCCGAACCTATTCGGACGCGATCGTAAATATTCGACGTGGAAAGTTCCACCGCCGAATGTTTTCGACATCGCCCCAACATTTCCGACGTCTCGCGAATTTCATTATGGGTGGAATACCTTAAGCTATATTTGGTCGAAAATGATAAATTGGTATGACGTACCGAATGAGTCAAAAGTCTATGGTTAGCGTGCATCGATCGTTGTATTTTTCATACAAGCAGTCTAAAATTACAGGTGCACGCGGGTGCACTTTTAATTTTTAAACGATCAGGCGATGTTAATAGACTTTCTTTTCAAAACGAGGTTGTCCAATCTGAGAGGCGTTTAGAACTGTTTCCTTGAAAGTGAGAAATGTTGGATGAAACGTAAATTCCGATTGGATAATAGATAAATACACACGCACTTGTATTTTTACAAAGTCGGGCTAGATTTCACGCATGCACTTACTAGTATACAATTTACAAGCGCACGTGTAAAATCTAAGGTAGTTTATTGAATTTTACGATACACTTGTGAAAAATATAAGTGCAAACGTGTTAAATTTATAAGATCACCTCAGAAGTTACCCGTGTACTTGTAATTTATAGGCCTAAGTGTGCTTTTTGCCTATTTGGTACATCATAAATTGGGTAATTTTTCCATATCTGAGCTCATAGATCGTATTTCGCCGCTTTTCTATGAAAACCTCGTAACTGCAGCTTGTTTTAAGCTGCAGTTACGAGGTTTTCGTAGAAAAGCAACGATTTACTCTTTACCTGTATGTTCCGCTCCTTATCCCGCCGTCTGTATCCGTCCGACTGTACAGACTTCCCGGAGAACCCCGTCACCACACTCGAGTTAGAGATAGAGGGTAGTTTCATAGAGTCGTATGTGTAGGATCGGCTAAACGACGGAGCAGCTTGAAGTTTCTGTAATATATAATATAATACGAGTAAGAGAGTAGTTTCATAGAGTCGTATGTATAGCACCGACTAAACGACAGCGCAGCTTGAAGTTTCTGTAATATATAATATAGTACGAGATAGAGGGTAGTTTCATAGAGTCGTATGTATAAGACCGGCTAAAGGACGGCGCAACTTGAAGTTTCTGTAATATATAATATAATACGAGTAAGAGGGTAGTTTCATAGAGTCGTATGTGTAGGATCGGATAAACGACGGCGCGGCTTGCAGTTTCTGTAATATATTATATAGCACGAGATACAGGGTAGTTTCATTGAGTCGTATGTATAAGACCGGCTTAAGGACGGTGCTGCTTGTAGATTCTGTAATAGATCTATATAGTATAGCATGAGATAGAGGATAGTTTCATAGAGTCGTATGTGTAAGACCGGTTATAGGACGACAATGGTTGAAGTTTCTGTAATAAATAATATAGATCTAAACATGTACGAATTAAAGGATAGTTTCGTAAAGTCGTATGTATACTTATCGGCTAAAGGATGGTCTCGCTTCTGTTAGCTTCTGTAATAAATAATATAGTACGAGATATTTTCATACAGTCGTATGTATAAGACCGGCTAAAGGACAGCGCAGCTTGAAGTTTCTGTAATATATGATTAAGTACGAATTAGAGGATAGTTTCATAGAGTCGTATGTATAAGACGGGCTAAAGGACAGCGCGGCTTGAAGTTTCTGTAATATGTAACATAGTGCGAGGTAGAGGGTAGTTTCATAGAGCCGTATGTATACGACAGTCTAAAGGACGGCACCGATTGTAGCTTCTGTGATGAAATATTACGAGTTAGAGAGTAGTTTCTTGAAGTCGTATGTATAAGATAGACTAAAGGACGGCGACGCTTGAAGTTTCTGTAATATATAATATGGCTCGAGATAAAAAATAGTATCATAGAGTCGTATGTATAAGACCGGCTAAAGGACGGTGCAGCTTGTAACCTCTGTAATATATGATATAGCATGAGATAGAGGGTAGTTGCATAGAGTCGTATGTATAAGACCGGCTAAAGGACGGCGCAGCTTCAAGTTTCTGTAATATATAATAAAGAACGAGATAGAGTGTAGTTTCATAGAGTCGTATGTATAAGACCGGCTAAACGACGGCGCAGCTTGAAGTTTCTGTAATATATAATATAGTACGAGAAAGAGGGTATTTTCATAGATTCGTATGTATAAGACTAGTTAAAGGACTTGTAGCTTCTGTAATATATAATATAGCACGAGATAAAAAAAAATAGTTTCATAGAGTTGTATGTATAAGACCGACTAAAGGACGGCGCGGCTTGTAGTTTCTGTAATATATTATATAGCACGAGATAAAAAAATAGTTTCATAGAGTCGTATGCATACGACCGGCTAAACGACGGCGCAGTTTGAATTTTCTGTAATAAATGATAAACACGAGATATATGATAGTTTCATAGAGTCGTATGTATAAGACCAGCTAAAGGACGAAGCCGCTTGAAAATTCTGTAATATATAATATAGCATGAGATAGAGGGTAGTTTCATAGAGTCGTATGTATAAGACCGGCTAAAGGATGGCGCAGCTTGAAGCTTCTGTAATATATAATAAAGAACGAGATACAGGGTAGTTTCATAGAGTCGTATGTATAAGACCGGCTAAAGGACGGAGCAGCTTGAAGTTTCTGTAATATATAATATAGCATGAGATAGAGGGTAGTTTCATAGAGTCGTATGTATAAGACCGGCTAAACGACGGGGCAGCTTGAAGCTTCTGTAATATACAGTATAGTACGAGATAGAGGGTAGTTTCATCGAGTCGTATGTATAGGACCGACTAAACGACGGGGCAGCTTGTAGTTTCTGTAATATATAATATAGCATGAGATACGAGGGACGTTCAATTAATTTTGGAACTGGGGTTCTTTAAGACATAGTTATGTCGCAATTCAATTTTAAGTTTCCTCAATCCTTCGAAGTAATCCTCTTTGACACTCACACACTTCTGAAATTTTGAGGTCCATTACTTAAGTGCCGATAAATGGCCCTCTTTTGGAACACCCCGCAGACACTAAGAAATTGCACTGCATATGGAACATGAAGGCCAATACCGAGGACCAGAGGCTTTTTTCGTCCTCATGAGGAACACAAAAAAGCCACACGAGCTTAAGCCCGGCTATAAGGATGGACGAAGACGCTGTGCAGCATGTGTCTCTTTCAAGAAGTCTTGGACAAGATGCGACCTGTGGACAGCTCCGTTGTCATGACCTTAGTATATGCCTCTTTAGCCGGTCCACGACCTGCTCTTTTCTTGATATTTATTTACTTTCGCCGACATACATTTCTTGTATGAATGACCGGCGATAGTGGTACTATTTGAAACAGTCATTTGAACAATACACCCGTTACATTTGAAAATTACCGCGTACAAAACTTTTGCCGCGCTTTTAATTTTTTGGCTAATATGGTCATTGCTTGATCTTTTTGCAACCATTGCTTGCTAATGACACAACAATGAGGCTCATAATAGTAGATTATTGTTCAATCATATGTATAAAGCCCAGAAAGCACACATTTGTTGTATTGATTGCATTTTTTTAAAATATATTTTGCACGGGTGGCTCTCAGTCCTTTAGACAGCAGGTGGGGGCCCAATGGGCATAAACTTTTCCGTGTTTCAACCCTTTCGTCGAATTTGTGTAACGTGTCCCCGATGAAAAACCAACTTTATCTGCTATTTCTTGCACATTGAACAATACATCTAATTCGGTCATGTCGGAATCTACAGCAACATTTGCTTTGGTACTAGCTCTACCCGGGTTGCCTAAGAGGGCGGCATCATTCAGGCCAGTTTTACCAGTTTTTATTTTTATAATCTTCCTAAAAACTGACGTATATTCAACGTTCGAATGTCTGCGAATCTGATATAGTTTATTACATACATGTGATGCAGATATTTCAAAGGCTATGCGACCTTTAATGTAGACCCATACATCCTACTTCAGATCGTTTTCCATTTTGCACACAGCGAATTAGCCAGTGCATATGACTGAACGAACTTAAAAGTTCAAAAACTTTTGAAAGAGTCGACGAATTTGTCTCAAATTTTGACCAAGTATAGACAGTAATTTTCCCGTCAAAAAGCCGCAAGCACTACAAGTTCTATAAATGCATGAGGTATGGTGGACTATTAGTACCACATTTAATTGAAGGCCCCTCGTAGAGGGTAGTTAAATAGAGTCGTATGTGTAAGACCGGCTAAAGGACGACGCAGCTTGAAGCTTCTGTAATATATAGTATAGCATTAGATAGAGTGTAGTTTCATAGAATCGTATGTGTCAGACCGGCTAAAGGACGGCGCAGCTTGAAGTTTCTGTAATATATAGTATAGCATGAGATGGATTGTAGTTTCATAGAGTCGTATGTGTAGGATCGGCTAAAGGACGGCGCTGCTCGAAGTTTCTGTAATATATAATACAATTATAGCACGAGATAGAGGGTAGTTTCATAGAGTCGTATGTATAAGACCAGCTAAAGGACGGAGCAGCTTGAAGTTTCTGTAATATATAATATAGCACGAGATAGAGGGTAGTTTCATAGAGTCGTATGTATAAGACCGGCTAAACGACGGCGCAGCTTGAAGCTTCTGTAATATATAGTATAGTACGAGATAGGGGGTAGTTTCATAGAGTCGTATGTATAGGACCGACTAAAGGACGGCGCTGCTCGAAGTTTTTTTAATAAATAATATAGATCTAGTACGATTTAAGGTTTAAGAACTGAGAATGAAATGCAGAGCCAGGGGTGAAATTTGAAAAGTGCCAGTAATTCCTAAACTGTGCTACATTTCCATTCTAAATACAAACATAAGCATTTTGTATGGTTTAGAATTTTAAATTTACTTAAAGAAATATTTGACAAAAATGTTCAAAATTACCTCCCTTGCATATGAATATAGAGTAAAATTATATGTGTAAATTATTTTCTTCTTGAAACATAATCTTGAAATCTGACACGGTGAATTAACTTATATGAAGTATATTTACAAGTGTGTGTAATTTGATGCATTTCGCATGACTAGAAAGTGTTTTTTATTCTCAGTTTGTAAACCTTAAAGGATATACTGACACGATTTAAAAACGCAAAATCAGTACTTTTACAGATGGTATCTTCTATATCTTACAAAACCGATTGTAAATGTTACAAGTGTTAATATAACAGAACAGAACACGACCTTTAAAGCCATGAAAAATGCCTGAATGGACGTCAGATTATGCCAAAATGCACGCAAAGTCAAGGGCCTGGCATCGAACAGGACGACGACAGCGCACCCCGTGTTTTCATAGACGATTTATTACCGTGTCACGATGTATAGGCCGCCCACCATTACCAACCATAGAATTTGCTGTAGGCTGAGCCGTCACAAATCTGTTGCGTTAGTATACAATTGTGTTGACGTATAGTTGTTACACGCAGCTGACCGGGACGTGGGTGTCCTGTAATTGTTTGCGTGTAGTTTTCACGTCTCCTAAAACTTTGAAACGTCGATTCGGCTAAATTAAAGCGTCTAGCTACCTTCATTTGCGAAATACCGCCGACCAAAAGCCCTAAAACTCGGTTCCTTTTTCCCAAAGTAAGCCTCAGCATTTTGTACACAATTTTGTTTCGTAGTTCTTGTATGTTTTCAATAAATAAATCAAAGCGGCAATTTGTACACATTTTTTAGCGATTTAACACGTGGTCTGAATGCATGAGACACACTAGCATTTAGTGACGGGCGGTTCAGATGTTCGGATAGTTTACAGTAAACACACCAAAATTGCTGGGGTGTGAAGCGTATATATTGCCTCATACATGTCCCCAAATATGGTGCCGATCGAGGCAATAGGAATGGAATGGTTAATGGAAAAGTGTTTTGGGTAATTTCAAAAATAATGCATCCAAAACGTGACATAGGGGGTCCAAAATGAAGTTGTTGATATTGAAATATTATTCGTCAAAAGCACATCACAATATTAGTGTAGGAGCCAGCTTTTACAAAGGGGGTTAAATTAAAAGTTCTTGCAACCGGTGACCTATAAAATTTTGAGTGGTATTTTTCAATACATTAGGGTCCCACGCTTTGGTTAAGGGTGGATGACATGCTTAAAAGTGGTAGGATTTTTTTAAAATCAAGGTCAAAGGTCATTCGGTGCACTTTTCATACATACCTCCTAAAATACCCCATAACTTACTCATTTATTAAGCTAAAACAATTATTTTGGTATCAAAATAAAGCTGATAAATTGCACTTTGACTTACATGAATAATAAACAGCTTTTTGATTTTGTATTTTTGTGAATATTCATAAATATAGCAAAAATTGGCGAAAAATCACCAAAATAAGTTTTGTCTACAAGTGAAAAAAAAAAGTTTTTAAAATACAAAAGGTATGTTTGTGTGATTGCAGTCACACTTAAAAATTGCCCAGAAACCTGTTCTTGAGTTATATGTATTTCTTCACAGAATTAGTCTTTAGCTTAGGCTTGTAGTCATAGCTAAAAGTGGGTGGGGTAAATTTTCCCAAAAATTACAAAATATGCAAACATTGGAGTAACAAAAAATCTTACACATAAATTTGATGTTTTAGTAAAATTATGCTTTTGAAATCATATTTGCAGTGATTTGTAAAGCTTTTAATGCATATTCTTGGAAATTAATTAGAATTTTAAGAGCCACAATAACAATTCAATAAAACAGCATGTGAGATGGATACAGATTATATCAACACCATAATGTCAAAGCAATGGCTCTTAAAACGAATATTTATCAAATATCTATGTACTAGAAATGGGCAGCTGAAAATATTCCCCAGACCCGTGCCAGATTTTTTAGGAATCAGAACAACATGGGACGGTCAGATTTTGCATTGTTGGGTAGTGCATTGCTTTTATAGAGCCAAAGGGAAAGGAATTTAGCGCTGGAACCAAATAGCTCATACACAAAATTGTGCGGTTCTATCATGTAATTTTATATATGATGAATAACACATCACTTGAAATACAGTTTACAGTTTAAGTGAATAAAACAATATCTCTGGTATTACATACTTATAAGGGATACAGATATAGCTTTTTTTCTTTGTGTTTTGTCAAAAATGGCCAACTAAATTCAAGTTGACCCCCATAATTGTATATATGTCGAAAATTTAATATAGATAAAAATAAGACCACAAATTAGTCATTTTGATGCCCCTTATCGTTAGATCGATGGCATAATGTTTTACCTTGTCGGTCTGTCTGTCCGTCCGTCCGTCCAGCCAGCCATCTGTCTGTCCGTCCGTCCGTCAGTTTGAAACACGATAACTTAACATTGGCCTTTTCTCCAAAAATATTCCACATGCAAAGCTCAAATTTGGTATGTAACCTTCTTTCAATGATATTTATCTGTTCCATGCAATATGAACTTCCTCAAGGTTATCAATTAACCCTTATCAACCCTTAACATTAAAACTAATTAAAGTGAAAACTTAACATTGGCCTTTTCTCCAAAAGTATTTCACACACAAAGCTCAAATTTGGTATGTAACCTTCTTTTAATAATATCTATCTGTTCCAAGCAATATGACCTTCCTCAAGCTCATCCATTAACCCATATCAACCATTTACTTAAAAGCTTAATATGAAAACTTATCATTGGTCTTTTCAGAGGCATTCACAAAGCTTGTTTCAAGATTGGGCTGAATTATATATGAATTCTTGAGAGATAGCCAGTGGTGTGCATTTTAGAAAGTAAGAGCAATATAAAGAGTTTAATTTGTCAAATGATGACCGAAATTTCTTCTGCATGATAGTTGCGTAAAGCAGAAGACGTGCATAAACTCATTGTTTTGTTCATTTTATGTATCGTGTATACTTTACTAAATATAATGTTCTTATATTCAACACTATCCTCATCATCACCATCATCATCAACAGCAACAACAACAAAAACAACAAGACACATGAAGCAATAACCAGACTTTAAATATCCATAGCTACCCTATAATAAACACTTCAATACACTTAATTCAGGCCATATATACCAATTATTATCATTGTCTAATGCACCAAGATACGTCTATTTATACACGGTTCTGACTCACAAACACATGCATCAGTGCATAAAAGATATTCTCTTTGACACTTACACCTTCGCGTGTGGCAGTTAGTTTAACACGAATATTTTGTGATGTCAATCAAAGCTAGAGGTGCAGGATCTTTACACATTCTTATAGGAACTAAATTGTTGTTGTCATTAACATTGGCATTTTCTCCAAAAGTATTCGACATAAAAAGCTCATTTGGTTTGTATGAGGGCTGTTGATAAAGTATCCGGAATTATGTCATAACTTTTTTATGTACTAACTGTTAGGATATTTTCAAAACTTAAAATTTAGGAAATTATGCTTTTGATCCAGCAACAAAATCTAAGTTTTTTGCATTATGGTGCATTCTACAGTTGTTATGGCAACGAAGGGTCATATTGAGCGGCGCAACTTAGGTCTGAGATGGATACATCAGGAACGTCTGTCTTACACATCTAATATTTACATCTTTTCTATATATTTGCCACTGCACGATATCCACATTTCCCACATATTAATTTATTCCTCAAAGAAGCGATTGACGATTTCGCCGTTGTCCAGATCTATTGAGGTCAGAAGCATCATGGGTAAAATCATTTATAAATGCATTATATTATACCACTCATAAATGCTTGTTTTTTCTCATAGAAGTATTGCTGTACATGTTCATAATCATAAAGATCGTCTCAGATTTTAATTTTCCAATTTACATTCAAATCATTATTGAATACCATTGCTCTAGCACCATATTTGCTATATAAGTTAAGCGATGTATTCACCTATGGTTGTTTACGGAAATTGACTCCAAATGTCAGCTGACGATGTTACGTTTGCCGAGAAAAAATGTTCGCTCAAAGGTAAAAGCATTTTTGACTACTGTTGAAGTGAAAAATACAAAATATGATCGCTTTAAAAGCGATTGATAAGTCATATTTTTGCAAAATATCCAAAGTTTTCCCGCTCAACTTGACCCTATGTTTCCATAGCAACTGTCGAATGCGCCCTTATCAAAACAGCAGCGTTTTTGTTGCAGGATCAAATGTATAATTCTTCAAAGCATATGTGTTTAAAATCTCATCTCTGTTGGTTTAAAAGTCAAAAAGTCATGCTACTGCAAACGACAAAAATGGCAGATGTAAAAGATTTGATTTGTGTACAATACAATACAATATAGGCTATACAATTTGTATAGCCTAGAAAACATTGAGGCAAAAGAAAATGCTGATAATCATAATTTTCTCCTTTTGCATCAATTTTGCCCAAGCCTTTCGCTTAGGGACGTCAAAACGAGGTCTTGTTTGGGGAAAGGTTAATTATTTCTTTGATATAGATTACATAGATACTTACAAATGATAGATGCACAATTGATTACAACAAAAGCTATTACCAGGAATAGTTTTAGCCATGTAATAAGTAAAACACTGTCCAGATTTTTGTTGTTAGGTATATTTTCATGGGGTTAGAGCTATAACAAGCGTAGGTCCAAAGATTTCCACTATTTTTATACCAAAAGTTTCTCTGTGTCTACTCAAATATGTATTAGTCGTGAATCAATAAACAAAGTTATGTTATCATGATGGGATTGTGAAGGAAGGATCAGCAACTGTGGTATCTTTATTTTCTACTATTTACTTGTAACATAATGTCACATGCAGTGAATGATTTGCATAATAAAAGATATAGGGACTATTGGGTTCAATTTCTTGTACAATTAAAGCTTATTGGGTCACAAAATTAATTAAAAGACCAGATACTCTGTTGTCCCTTTTGAAGGCATGTACATAAATGAATATACGGTTCTAATATGTTCATGGTTACTCTTGGAGACCTTCATAACCACACATCATAACAACCAGATTCCAGACTGATGATAGTGATATGTTTTCACAATTTGCAATATTCTGTTCCTAATTACATTTTATGTATACATGTTCGAATGCTCGCTACTAGGTGTAAGCATTGTAATGACGGCAGCTTTGTAATTATCTTTAAAGAGATCCATGCTAGGTTGTCGGGCATACAAACATATATGAACTATGTTCACGAAATATTGTATGGAATGGTCGACCTGGATAGCTAGATCATTTCTGCACAAGTAAATTTCAAATGAAGTTCATTTAGTTTTTCTAAATTAAGTCTGGTCTTCTAAATCAAGTGTAAATAATTAACTTACTCGCACTTTATATTTATAGTAACATTATGTGTTACTGAACCTTGATGGTGAAAAATTTAGTTCCAGCGCTAAAATTGCTTTCCTTTTGGCTCTATAAAAGCAATGCACTACACAACAAAGCAAATTCTGATTCTGATTCCTGAAAATCTGGCATGGGTCTAATGTCATATGCCAGTAAGATAGAAAGAAGAATATGTTCAGCTGTCGATTATGCTAATTTGAGTCTTGCTTTATATAAAAAAAAATTGTTGATGCTTGATAAATATTCGTTTTAAGAGTCATTGCTTTGACATTATGGTGTTGATATAATCTGTATCCATCTCACATGCTGTTTTATTGAATTGTTATTTTGGCTCTTAAAATTCTAATTAATTTCCAGGAATATGCATTAAAAGCTTTACAAATCACTGCAAATATGATTTCAAAGGCATAATTTTTACTAAACATCACATTTATGTGTAAGATTTTTTGTTACATCAATGTTTGCATATTTTGTAATTTTTGGGAAAATTTACCCCACCCACTTTTAGCTATGACTACAAGCCTAAGCTAAAGACTAATTCTGTGAAGAAATACATATAACTCAAGAACAGGTTTCTGGGCAATTTTTAAGTATGACTTCAACCACACAAACATACCTTTTGTATTTTAAAAACTTTTTTTTCACTTGTAGACAAAACTTATTTTGGTGATTTTTCGCCAATTTTTGCTATATTTATGGATATTCACAAAAATACAAAATCAAAAAGCTGTTTATTATTCATGTAAGTCAAAGTGCAATTTATCAGCTTTATTTTGATACCAAAATAATTGTTTTAGCTTAATAAATGAGTAAGTTATGGGGTATTTTAGGAGGTATGTATGAAAAGTGCACCGAATGACCTTTGACCTTGATTTTAAAAAAATCCTACCACTTTTAAGCATGTCATCCACCCTTAACCAAAGCGTGGGACCCTAACGTATTGAAAAATACCACTCCAATTTTTATAGGGCACCGGTTGCAAGAAAAGTTCCATACCAGGACCTGGCTCCTAGACTAATGTCAAATTTTTATAAACCAGACACGAAAATATAACTACTTAACATTTTTTTTTCAAATTTCAACGGTTTTATTTGAAACATTGGAGAAATTTAAACAAATACGTTTGCCTTATGTCGCTCCTTTAATTCTATTAAATGTATAAATTTCATCTCTCATGTCACTTAATATTGTTACACAAACGTTAAGGTAAAATTTGAAGTATAACATGGCTACCTAATGTGAATATACCAACTTTATGGCAATTTTTAGTGATGTTTTAGTAAAAAAAAATATCAATTACCTAGGAAAGTTTACATAAAATCTTCCATACATGATATACAAAGCCAATACTTAATCTGTTACATTAGGAGGGTACTTGCAGCCAGCATACAAAAAACTATTTGGGTACAATAACTTGAAATGTGATGAGGACACATCAAAAATCAAATTTCAGCAAAACCGTTACACTTGGGACAAACTAATGACATAAATAGCTCTCAGAATATCCATTTTCTAGTTACAATTCATGTTTGCTTTTGATAATTTAGATAAGAACACACCTGGATGCGATTGTAAAAGTAGCTGTTTTGATACAGATGGGTGCCATTTTCCAAAATAAGCTTCAAAAATCACTGGAATTTGTTTAAAAACTCCAAGAAGTCTCTTACTTGTTGAAATCATTTATGATTTTCAACATTTTGTATTAGGTATTACCAAGATGTAAGTGGGTATCAAAATTTGACACGTTAAAGGTGTAATATAAATAACTTTTAAGTGTTTTGGATTTAGTTTCAAAGTTAAAGAAAAAAATACACTTTTCTTGAAACAAAAAATATTAATGTGAATTTCTTTTGAAAGAGACTTTGCTGTTACGAAATGGGTGTATTAGTTAAAACATTGTGAATTGATGTTAGTCATGTTTTCCTCACAAATACACACAGTTTCATTACCGTAATTACCACATTTTATATGTGAAATACATTGCTCCAAATATTTCCCATGGCATATCAAATTTGTTGTTTTAACCAAAAGAGTCTCATTAAGTCAATATATGATTACTTTACTTGGTTTCCAAGAAACACAAATGAAAAAACACTTTCCAAACTATCACAGGATAAGATTTTTCTGAATTTTTCAAAGTTCTACGCCGTTACACTTGGGACAAACATTTTAAATACTTTTAAGAAGGATTTAAAGGATATTAAATGAATTAAACTGTATATGTTGATTTAGGATGTTCAAATAACTCATACAGATCCAAAGAAGTCAGTGATATGTATTTCTGCTAGATACTTGGTAATAGCCAGACAATAAATTAAACTGACACACAATTCAATCATTTCTTAACAATAATTGTTTTCTGAACAAAATTCAGACAGAATCCTACATGTTTTGCAATATTTTGATCGAACTTTCTGTGAAACTTAAATATTTAAGCATTTCTACTTGATCACTCTAAATCGCAAAAATAGCGTTACACTTGGGACAATGAATTTTGATTGATTAAGTTCATAGTAACAATTCTTTTTAGATTTAACTATTACTGGTCTTTCATGGGGCCGATGCGCATGTGTAAAAAGGAAATCAGAATAAGTTTCAATATCACACGACAAAAATACAGGCTTTCTAACACAAAACGTTACACTTGGGACATTTTTGGGTGTCCATAGACATGGCATCAGGAGAACTTGATTATATGAAAGTAATTACATAAAATCATACTAACATTGCACCAATAATAATTGTCTAACAAAGGATACCTATTTTGAGACATAAAGATGTCTAGTAGCAAAATAATAACCTTTGATTGTCCAGAGTATTGTATTTTTATGCCTTTATGTTTTTTGAGGGTGTGTCATTTTCTGGGCATGGTTCATGGACAATATATATGTTGTCCATTAAACGACTATTGAAAAACTGTTGTATTGTTGCAACACTTCGTATAATTGTATGTTGTGGGGTCTTTCAAATCCCGTAGTTTTAATGATTGCCACTTAAAAATTGAATTTTTATACAAATGTCACGCAAAAAGCGTTACACTTGGGACAATTTTGGACTCTAAAAATGCTATAAAATTGAAACGAAAGTAGATATTCTCTTAAAATTTTGTACACATTTTAGCAATAACAGAATACATATTCTGGAGTAAGACAATCACTAAAAAAACTGTTCATTCGCACTGTATATCAGTTTTTAAAAAAGGATGCATTATTTTTGAAATTACCCTTTTGCGTTTTAAAATCGTGTCAGTTTAGTTTCATACAGTCGTATGTATAGGACCGGCTAAAGGACGACGCAGCTTGAAGTTTCTGTAATATATAAATAGTACGAGTTAGAGGGTAGTTTTTAACGAGTCGTATGTATACCACCGGCTAAAGGACGACACAGCTTGAAGTTTCTGTAATATAAAGTATAGCACGTTATAGAGGGTAGGGTACCGACGAGACGATTCCAATGAGTACCCACATCACAGGGTTTGATCAACGTTGAACAATAAACTATATGTTGCGCTTTCAACGACCTTTATCACCCTCTAATCTGTTTCTGTGATTGAGTATTCGTTTGAGTCATGCTTTAGAAGATAGAGTTGGCGATTGGTAAAAGATGGACGAACGAAAAGATGGGGGATTGATTTTGATAAAATCGTAAATATAAGACAGACTGAAAGACGACGCTGCTTCACCTGTCCCAAAATTTAAAATTATGTTCATTTGAAATTGTCATATGCATTGTCTCTTAATTTGGAACAATCCAGAATTTTGCCGTCTGGAAATGGGTTAAAATTTTCCCAAACAAGACCGTGCTTTTACGTGCCTGATAGAAAAGGATTGAGAAACTTTGAGACAAAAGAAGAAAATGCTGATAATCATCATTTTCTCTATTCCCCTAAATACTTTCTGTGCTATATTGTGCACAGATGTAACCCCTTTTGTCGCCTGTTCTGCAAAAGCTTTCAATTTGGAACCGTCTAGATCTTTTGCCGTTTGGTTATTAAAGCTTTAACATTTAAAAATCAAAGTACTGAAAGTACTGTTGGGAAGCAAATTTGTTAATAATGTAGGCCTGTCCAGAAGTAGAGTACTCTGATTAGGTACTTTGATTATTCATTTGAATGCCTTGAATACTTTTATTCGTAGAGTACTTTGATTAGGTACTTGATTATCCATTTAAATACCTTGAATACTTTGAATCGTAGAGTACTTTGATTAGGTACTTTGATTATCCATTTGAATACCTTGAATACTTTGATTCCATGCATCTATTTGTAGCTTTGTATCCTAGTTCATAGTTCAGTAAATTGACTGACCCATTTTCAAGGAAGGCCATTGGACTGATCTTTGAACCATAATAAAGCAAATTACTACGTCGGTCTTTTCTTCTCTTAGAGACATGATTAATTGAATGTTTCATTTTCGGTCACACAGTTCAATATAATATAATATAACTTCAGACTTGCATATTGAATATTCGAATGACTTTTATCTCATTAATATTTGCTTTTGATAATACTATTTATAGTAAGGAGGACCGGAAGGTGTTGTGTGGTATGCAGAGAATGGAAAAGTGCGGAGAAAGGCGGCTGCATAGAGAAGCAAATTTTGCAAAAGTTGCTTCCATAAAATCCGTTGCACCTAATTGTAGTTCTGAAAGTCGAACACGCAAACGAGCACTTGTAACAGGGTTCAAAGTTAAATAAGTGTAATACAATAACTTTAACCTATCTACAAAGAAGTGAAATTTGAGAGGCTTTATCTTATGACATCTAGTATGTTTTGTCGTAAACAGTGAAATTGTCATTCACTACCAGTCGTATACACGTGTTCGATCATTCTGCACATTATCCAGTCATGCATAATTTCCATGCAAAGATAAATCAATCTTTACATAATTATATTCAATGTCCTCGGCAAAATGATTTGAAGCTGAAGTGGAAAAGTAGGCCTACAAGTCTATATACATAGGCCTTAACCTAAAAGAGACATCCCATTTCTATATCATTTTTTTAAAGTATGTTTTGATGCAAGAGAGGTTATTCTAATGCGTTTAAATGTCATATTTTTTATTGTTACTGATAAGCCTAAATCCCATTTACGTGGGTTGTCCCAGAAAAAGTGGGACAATGTTTATTTTTAAAACAATGGTCAACAAAATTTATCATCATTTTATACAAGATCTTTGCAACTCGCGTGTAAGTTTTTGTGTGAATATCTCAAAAGTTAACAAAAAAACTTGCGGCAAACTGGGTTGTTAGTGAAGGTGTGGAAGCGCACGGTAACGTAACGTCATTTATAACGTCATGCACATAACGTCGCTATTTTCGACTTTTTACTTTTTATATATGTTCTTGAACTAATGATGTTGTAATTTTCAAATCTTATTTCATCTTTTAAATGAAACTCTAATTCTATCCGCACAATTGTAAATTTTAAGCCGGAAAATACGAATTATTAGGACTTGAACGATGTGTAAAATTGAAAAGGTCGTATTTATAAGGCTAATTGTTGATTGTGACTTAAAATCATGCCCAAAAGGCCATGCGAGAAAACAGAACTTTACATTCGAGAAATTCCTGGTTTGAGCGCGTCAAAGCTTGTTAAAGAAGACAATATAGGGTCGAGACCATAACAAGTCATTACCGATCACTAGCTTGAACAAATACAATACAAAACCACTGAGGCAGTGTGACACTTAGATCATTCTGGGGCAAATTTAATTACTTTTTAAGTTATTCGATACGAATATGATTATCTATTACCCCAAGGCCAGCTACTTTTGATACCTTAGTCCTATAACCAAATAAACCGACACTTTTTGCTGACGACAAATTCAAGTGAATAGAATGAATGATAACCAAAATCTGAGTGTTTTTATCTACATGTATATCGTGCCTTGCCTTACGCAGATGTACGTTGACAAAATTATCGTAATTATTCTCATTAAGGTAGAACCGGATACTTTTAAAACTTTAAGCTACGGTCATAAATTTGATATCTTTGGAAACTAGAAGCTATTTCTGGTTCAAATCCGAAATTCATTTCCTCGTTCATGTCGTAACGACGTTACCACGACGACGTCAACATAGGCACCTCGCACGTTTTTTACGTCGAATTTCTATAGCCCGAAAATGCACTAAATGGCGTTTTGGTCGGGCAATTTCAACGTCACGACAATGAAAATTGCATCGATGGAAAGATCTTTTCAAACGTAATAAGATGATACAAAAATCAATTATTTCAGACTGACAATGCAGAAAAAACGACAAACTTTCATCTTTTTTCCACGTCAGATTTCGAGATAAAACTAACTTTAGAGCAAAATTTCTTAAAATTGGCCAGAACGATTTTTGCCATTTTTCATTATTATATTGTACGCTCATATTGAAAGCATTTGGCAAGAAATCAGAAAAAATCACCGTACCGATTTTTGATAAAACATATTCAAATATTGTTGGTATGCGTCAAAGTTATGCAGTCGGGCGTCGGCAAATTTCGACGAAAAAACACTTAACAAAGGATTTTTGTAAAATTGGCTAGAAGGACTTTACATTATTTCATTTTACATCCATATTGTAGGTGTTGTGCAAACAATCAGAAAAGTTGACTGTATCGTTTTTTAATAAAACGTGTTTGAATATATTAGGTATCAATCAAAATTTTCAGTCGGACGTCGACGTCGATTTTGAAACTACGTACGTTGACGAGCAACAACGACGCGCCGGAGTTTTCAAACTGCTCAAGGAGACCACATTTGTGTACTCAATTAGTCGGACAGCGAAAGTAAACCTCTATTGTCTAAGTAAATACCTAGCAAGAAGTACAGAATCGGGATAACAGTCGACACGCTCACGAAAGCCTATTCGAGGGGACAACGAAAACGGGGGTGAAATGATTTTTTCGAAAAAGAATATGCGGAAAATATTGGTAACCAACAGTAAAAAATGTCATAGAATAATTAAACCACTTCTGTTCGCATGATGTGGCAAAATAAAAAGTGTAAAAATAACAAAATGAATAAAATAAATAAAAATTAATGCGAATATACATAACATCGCAATATCAAAAAATAATGTCTTTCGCATTGCATCAATTTCTATCGAATACTTTTTGTTTCATTTCTAATATCAAAATCGCAGTAGTAAATGCAGCTCATTTAATATCTCGTTAAAACGTTGTCATCTAAGAAAAATAAACAAAGACTCTATCATATATGCACAGTCAAAATTTATAAATATTTTTACTTCAACCCAAATGTTACAATTGACCATTAACTAATTACGATGTATTTTTGACGTTCCGACCAAAATTCACTGAGAAAACGTTTAGAGAAAAGAAGAAAATAGCGACAGTCACAATTTCTCTTTTTTATTTCAATATTTTTTATTGAATAAAATACACGAATAACAAGTAAATGCATTTGCATAAGTTTTTTTTTTCTCTTGGAGCAGTTTTAAATCCTGGCGCGTCTTCATCCTTGTTGCTCATCAACGTACGTAGTTTCGACGTCGACGTCCGACTGTGTAAATTTTTATTTCTACCCAAAACATTCAAACACGTTGTACTAAAAAAAACTATACAATAAACTTTTCCGAGTTTTTGCATTTCACCTGCAATATGGATGCAAAATAAAATAACATAAAATCACGGTGGCCAATTTCACGAAATTCCTTCATAAAGTGATTTTAGTCGAAATTTGCCGACGTCCGAGTGCATAACTTTAACGCATACCAACAATATTTAAATATGATTTATCAAAAATCGGTACGGGGATATTTTCTGATTTCTTGCCAAATGCTTACAATATGAGCGTACAATATGATAATGAAAAATGGCAAAAATCGTTCTGGCCAATTTTAAGAAATTCTGCTCTAAAGTTAGTTTTTCCTCGAAATCTGACATGGAAAAAAGATGAAAGTTCGTCGTTTTTTTCTGCGTCGTCAGTTCGAAATAATTGATTCTTGTATCATTTCATTAGGTTTGAAAAGATCTTTCCATCGATGTAATTTTCATTGTCGTGACGTTGAAATTGCCCGACTAAAACGCCATTTAGTGCATTTCCGGGCTATAGAAATTCGACGTAAAAAACGTGCGAGGTGCCTATTTTGACGTCGTCGTGGCAACGTCGTTACGACATGAACGAGGAAATGAATTTCGGATTTGAACCAGAAATAGCTTCTAGTTTCCAAAGATATCAAATTTATGACCGTAGCTTAAAGTTTTAAAAGTATCCGGTTCTACCTTAACGTCCACATTCTAATCAACATTCATCCTTACAAAACGAACGAAGAAACTCCTTCTCAAAATGTTGTTTCACAGTCCCTTTAACAATACGAAATACCCCCCCCCCCCCCCCCCCCCCCCCCAAAAAAAAAAAAATGACTTGTTCAATCATTGAATTGATTTTTGATTCGCAATTCTTGACTACCAAATTTCAAGAAAACAATAATTATCGCCAGACCCTGACTTTTCCAAATACCGTGCATTTATCAGAATAAATACATCACGTCGCTTTTCAATTAAAGCCTCGTAACTGCAGCTTAAAACAAGCTGCAGTTACGAGGTTTTTGTTGAAAAGCAGTGATATGTCTCTTTACGAGGTTTTTGTTGAAAAGCAGTGATATGTCTTTTCAGAAGCTTCTAATAGAAGGTGATGACATTGTCATGGCACAAAAATACGGCCTTGCAAAGTCATTGTATCATACACAAGAATTCGTTTTGTGTAATCATGTACTTTCCACCTATTATTGTCAATTTTTCACCCAGAATGGCATTTCTAATAACATGGTTTAAGGAAACAAGGTGTAAGTTACTAACTACCTTATGGATTTTAGCTTGCCTTGTATTTACGAGGATCATGCACCAGTATGGGTCTCCTAAGTTTGGTTGGGCAAATCCTTATTACAAGGTCTTGGCAAACGGCGTAGCACTACAGTCTCGTTGTTGCTTTTTAAAAATACATGTAGGCCTACTTACCTCATGAATTCCGACTACCATGGTGTTAAAGTCTTTTTTTGGTATTTTTTGTAGAATTGTGACCCGTCACGCTTAAAGGGACTTTATGAAAAGGATGAAAAGTGTCGATCCTAGTCAGTCTAGGATCTAGATTGAATTTCTTGTCTCACTTTTTGTTCTTTTCAAAATGCTACATCTGGTTAACCCTTTCCCAAGCAAGACCTGGTTTTGACGTCCCTAATCGAAATGGCTTGGGAAAACATTGAAACAAAAGAAGAAACTGCTGATAACCGGCAGTTTCTACTTTTGTCTCAATATTTCTATGCCATATTTTACACAAATCATATCTTCAATCACATCCATTTTGTCATTTGCGGCACTTTTTGAAGTGGACCTCTTTAAAATTTTGCCGTTTGGGAAAGGGTTAATCGCTTGCGAGTCTGATCTTTTTTCTCGAAATTTGGTTTAATTGACTTCCAACATATGCAAAGTCTCTATTACCTTGACTAGTCACATAATACTTACCTTGTGAATTACAGCTGCCTTGACATTAAAGTTTAGATTTTTTGGATTTTTTTTTCTTTCTTTTCTTCTTTTTAAGATCTATTATAATTATACTCACTTTGTGAATTCCGGCTGCCTTGGCATTAAAGTCTAGTTTTGGTAAATTTTTGTTTCTGTCCCTCAGAACTTTCCATCTCTGTACGTAGGTGACCTTGTTTCTGTGTCGGGGCTGTATAAGGGCCAGGGGACTGTCGACGGACGGGCTAGGGGACGAGTCCATGTAGTATTTCGCCATTTTCAGGGTTTCGTTATATCCCTTTCCATACTGAGTTTCTTGTGCCTTTCTGTAAGCCTGCGAAAAGGAATTATAATAAGAATCAAAATCTGGAAAAATGCCTTATGTAACATTTCGTCGGTGTTTTTGCAAAACCTCGTAACTACAGGATCTAGAAAAAGGTTCATAATAGCATTAGAGACAACCATGTTTCAAAGCCCGCTTATGTCGTTGTGTGTAGAAGTCGCAAGGAATGTCAAATGTTTGCCTAGACATATACAGAGTTCGACTTATCCAATTTTTGTTCGGTTTCGATTAATTTTAGCTAGTTTTGATGCTGATCAAGCAGTTTAATAATTAAAATACTGGTATGGCAGAAATAAGGTTCAAGCAAATTATGTCCCTTTCCTTCTACACTTTAACCCTTTCCCAAACGACAATATTTGGAGTGGTCATATTCAAAAGCTGCTGCAGATGGCAATATTGATGTTGTTAATGATAGAATTTGTGTAGAATATAGCTCAGAAAACGTTGAGACATATTGAGACAAAAGGAGAAATTGTTGGTTATCAGCAGTTTCTTCTTTTGTCTCAATGTTTTCGAAATCCAATTCTACTAGGGACGTCAAAACCAGGTCTTGAAATGTTTTATGACTATTTATTCAAAAAATGATTTTTATCAAACTTTTTTTGATTTTCATTTGCGAGGAGTGAGTAAGATTTTCACTTCGATTTAACCCTTTCACTAACGACAAAACTGTAGTGTGGTCCAATTTGAAGGCATATGCGACAACAAAACAAGTATCGTTAAAGTCAGGATTTCTGTACGTTATCGTACAGGAATTATTGAGACAAAAGAAGAAAATGCTGGTTATCAGCATTTTCTTCTTTTGTCTCAATATTTCCCCATGTTTTCTATTTTGGTTGTCAAAACTATGTCTTGTTTGGGAAATGTTAATAAGAATTTCGACTCATCCAACGTCTAGATAAAGAGTGTCCGCCCTATAGCTCACAATAAATCCCCTTGCAGAGCATCTCTATAGATCTAAAAGATAGAATTGCTCTGCCAGTTTCTTCATTGTGAGCTATAATAGAGAGCAATTTTTTATCAAGTAAACCCTGACGTAAATTCGGACAAACTGAATTATTTCGTCAGTGTAATTCTTTAAACCTCGTAACTACAGCTTGATTTAACCTGACGTTGCGAGATATCATAACAACACCGACGATTTATCGGTATATACATGTAACCAGTCTATTTTTAGCACAAAATTGATCCCTATTCACCTACCTTCAGGGAAGTTTCCAGGTGCTCGTCCGATATTTTCCTGTACGGCTTCAGATGCTCCGGTGTTTCGGTGGCCGCAATTTTGATCGTTCTGACTACTCCAAAACACCACAGGAAAATGACGTGAACACAAAGATTAATGCCATCGTTAAAGGTTGTATTTATAATCAATTAAAATCGACAGTCTATAGATCATTATTCCATTCTAGATCTATAGTGTAAAGGTTCGTTTAAAGCTTCAGTCTGTTGAGTGTTTTTGTGTAATCAAAATAAGGCCTGTGTCACAAAGAAATTCAATTAACGTTTGCGCCAATGCCATAACCTTGTCTCCTCTACATTCATATCGCTGATTTTTAACAAAGACCTCGTAACTGCAGCTTAAAATAAGCTGCAGTTACGAGGTTTTTGTAGAAAAGCGACGAAATATTTAATTAATTTTGATATTACGTCGAAAGAATTCGGAGCACGCAAGTTGTAGGCCTTTATCTAATATGCCACGTACGAGAAAACAAACAGAAGAAGTAAGATCGTTTATGTGTCAAAGATCAGAATGTGCTTTATGTGCAGTCTGGTCATGATCTACATTAGGCCTTTTAGAATTTTTTCAGCCTATTCCCGTGTAATGACGCATTTTGACGCATCACAAGAAAAAGGCATTAGAAATGTTCATGGAAAATGAGGAAATTCAATTTCAACATTTCTTATTACGTTTTCGACCCCGAAGTTCGTAAATTCAAAATCTCGTCATATGGAAAATGTCGTCTGCAACTTTTTTTCTTTTTGGTCAAGCTTAAAATTTTGTCTTCTCGTAATGGCATAATAAATTAAAATTACATCTAAAGAGTGTGATTTATTTTAAAAGTTAATAAACGGCAACAATATACATGTATATAAATGAGCCTGGATCTGGAAAAACGTCCCTTATAGCATCTGAGACAGCCAGGTTTCAAGACCATGCTGTGCCAAGATGCAGTCTAGCCATCATCTATGTTACTCTCAAATAGTTGCTACAGACCATGACGAAGCTATTGGAGAACAACATGGTTCCTGGTCAGACTGCGTGTATACGCAGGCTGACCTTGAACCATGTTGTTCTCAAATGCTATAAGGGACGTTTTTCCAGATCCTGGCTCAAATATTTTCCTTCAAAAGTATAGATTCAGACCGTCCTGCTTCGACTCTGTTTGGATTCCACGTTCACTTCTTGAATGACCCTAATTAACCCATTACCAAACGAAAAAAATTTAGGCTAGTCTAAATTCAAAGATGATACTGACGACAATTTCAAGAGAATGAAATTCTACATTTTTTTGCTCTTTTCATATAGCAAACATTGTGGGAAATGAAGAAATTGTTTGTCACAAGCAATTTCTTCATTTTCCAAGATGTTTTCCAAAGCCATTATCTTGTGGGGAGTCAAAAGGAGCCATTGTGTGGTAATGGGTTAATACCGGAATTTTCTAATATGCAAAGGGACCACTATATTATTATATCCAAGCGAAAGACTCAATATAATTGCAAGTCAAATATTTGCAGTAAAATACAACATTTCAACTTCACTGAGCACTTAGTCCACTTTTCTTTTAAAAACTCTCTCGTCTTTTGTATGACATTAAAACAAACTGTTCAAAGAGTCACGACCATTGTGAAAATTAACCCTTATCATTATTGTTCCATAATGACACAGTCGAATTCGCAGGCAGCATAGAACAAGACCAGACTGCACATGTGCGCAGTCTGGTCTTATTCTTTAATGCCTGCTCGTATACATTAATAACGACAGGCGTAAAATATTACCTTTTTGTGAGCACCGAAACGAACTATAGCACCGAAACGAACTATTCAAAAAGTCACAAACTTTACGAACGTTATAGAGAAACTAATTAAAAGCGTTTTATTTTTCGATCCTAAACCATAATAACAGGGTTATCTTTTCAATTTCACCTAGTTTTTAATCCAATATTTTGGCAGAGTTCTATTAATTATAAATATACATACAGGCGCTAAACATATCCGCTTATAAAATTTTACAAAGTACTCTTTTCCCTTTTGTTGAACGTTAAATTACATGAAATTCGCCGATATTCAGAGCACTACCAATAATTAGTAATAAAGTAATTAAAAATCATTTCGGTTTATGTTTGTACTATTCTTTAACCCATACCACTTAATGACTTTTTTTGACTCCCTACATTATAATTGCTCTGGAAAACATTGTGGAAAATGAAGAAATTGCTTGTGACAAGCAATTTCTTCATTTCCCACAATATTTTCTACACGAGAAGACCAATAAATGTTAAATTTCATTCTATTTAAATTGGTGTCTGCAACATCTTTGAATTTGAAACAGTCTAAAATTTTGCCGTTTGGTAATAGGTAAAAGAGACATTACATTCCCATTTTATTTTTTAACCCATTACCACACATTGACTCTTTTTGACTCCCTATAAGATAATGGCTTTGAAAAACATAGTGCAAAATGAATAAATTGCTTGTAACAACCAATTTCTTCATTTCCCACAATGTTTTCCATGCAAAACGACATAGAAATTAAAAAAAATCCATTAACTTGAAATTGTCGTCTGCAGAACTTTCAATTTGGACCGCCCTATGATTTTGTCGTTTGGTAATGGGTTAAAGGTATAACCTGATGGCAAGATTGGTTATTCTAATAGGTTTAAATGCTATCATTTTTCTTTGTTTTTAAATTATTGCTGATAAGCCATTAAAAAGCCTTAAAAGTTGAGACGAAAAAGACAATTACCGTTTACATCTGAACTGTGGAAAACAACAATTAATTATATTTTAAGAAAAATATATTTGTTCCTCGTAAACGGCGCAATATTTTGGCTTGAAATTTTCATGAGAAAAAATACTCTTTCAGATCTATAAGAATAAAAGTAAAGTTTATGGAAAAATATTTGTGAAAAAAGACCTCTTTAACCCTTTACCAAAGAGCACATTTTTAGTGTTGGTAAATTGATTAACTCTTTCCCAAACAATACCTGATTTGACGTCCCATATAGAAAAGGCCGTGGAAAACATTAAGAGAAATTAAGAAAATGCTGATAATCAGCATTTCTCCTATTGCCTCAATATTTTCTTTGATTTTCTGTCAGTTAATCATATCTGTATCAACCATCAGTTTTGTCGTCTGCAGCGGTTTTCAAATTGGAACATCCTGAAATTTTGTTGTTTGGTAATGGGCTACAAGTTGCTATTAACAACAAAATTGGCACGTCGATAAAGATGGCATTTCTTATAATATATATATAACACAGAAAACATTGAAAAAGAGAGAGAAAATGCTGTTCTAAGAAGAAAAGGCTAAGTAAAACTGCGACATCTGACTGTCAAACCAATGTTCAGAAAAGCAACTACCGGTATTATTGAATAGATGAGCTTACAAATTTGAAAAAAAAACTTTTTGTAAATTTTTATATATGACGAAAGCTAATTATTTTAGTATTGTCAGTGTTGGATTGTGATCTATACGAATTGGTACATGGCAAAATGTAACAAGATTGAGCTTTGGAATTTTAAAAAAATGGTCATGAATACACATAAAAGCTGCTCACTCAGGCCTAAACTCACCTCAGAAGGACGTCGCGCTTGATTAAATCTGTAGTTGCAAGGTTTTGCAATAACACCGACGTCACGATGTGAATTAAACCTAGGCCTAAGTACAGTGAGTAGGCTAGATTGAATAAGGTTCTGAATGAAAATTTATACTTATACTACTCAAAAAGGTTTAGCACACTCGGGAAATGTTTGTCACTAGTTTTTGATTGTGTATTCACTGTGCTGGTGCTTTCTGGAAATGGTGTGTCAAAACTCTAAAGTGTTAACTAGCTTTCTTACGTCAAAGTGCACATTGGTCAGACATAGAAAGTCAGGTTAAATTCAATATCGCGTATGTCGAGCATTAACAGCAATGACCGCCATCAAATGTCTTCTCATGTTGCACACGGGAATTATATCCCATTCATATTGCAAACCACGCCCAAGGTCACGGACGTCATAGCTTTTGCTAGCTTGACGTTCTAAATGGTTCCATTCGTGTTCGGTTGCCTGTGATCTAACACGCCATGAACACAAGTCAGGCATAGTTTATTCTGTTGACCATTCCATGCGATATTGTTTGTATGTCCGACAACCTAACATGGGCCCCTTTAATTAACACGCACAGTCGTTACAAGTAAAGTTTCGAACTCGACCGATGCTATTTGACTGTTATCCCATCCATATCGTAATATAGGTGCACAAACTATTTTACTCAAACTTAACTTCGAACAAAAAAAAAAGGGTTGTTACGTTTATAATTTTCGAAACATAATATTCAATTTACGTGCATAGTATTCAAAATATTCGAGAGTTGAACGCACCCTGTACATTTTATTGTCATATGCTTGTCAGGTTCGTTTTACGCATGTTAACGAGTGCATTCTATTCAATATAAAACAAAAGAGTCGGAATATAGGAAATATCCCTTCTGGTTTTTGAGACCAACATTGATCCAGATCAGCCTGTGCATACGCACAGTCTGATCAGGATCAATGCTGATCTCTAATAGACTCTACATTACCAGTAGCAACTATTGAGCAGTATGGACTCAGATACTTTTAGCACAAGCTGATCTGGATCCGTGTCGGTGTCACGTGACATAACGAACACTTTTCTATAAACGTCCATGAATTTTGTGCTAAAAATAGAATCGGTTAACAATTATATTTTGATAAACCGTTGGTGTTGTTATAAAATCTTGTAACTACGGCTTGAATCAAGCCGCAGTAACGAGATTTTATAACAACACCTACGTAAATACTATTGTTTGTCCGAAATTATGTCACGGTTAAATGATAAAAATCGTGCCCTTTTGCATCGGGATTTACGGTCAGAGGTCGTATTCAACAGCGTGTCTAAATCCAAATTACACAACAAGCCATCTGATTGGACGAGATGTATTTCTCGTCCAATCAGATGAATTGTTATGTAATTTTTAAAGATAGGCTAAACTTGGAATTAGACTGGTTTAGGAATATGCCTACCACACTTGGTAATATTGTGACGATATCTCCGCCTCCATTTAAATGTCTCATCCCTATAAAGGTTTCGTATATGCAATATAGTATAGTATGAAATATTGAGACAAAAGAGGAGAAGATGCTGGTTGTCTGTTTTCGTATTTTCTTCTTTTGCCTTAATATTTTACCAAACTGTGTCTGTTAGGGACGTCAAAAACGGGTACATGTTTCAGCTGGGAAATAGTTAATTTTGCACAACCATCGGATTTTCTGAAGTTACCCGATCATCTCTGTCCATATGTCTTTGATCGACAAACTTCATTCCATTATTTATCTCATGCTAAATCAAGATTTCATTGTTGAAAGTTGTACAGCGAATTTGTAGTCCATTTCTAATGAGATTCGCGCGGCGTTGGAATTATTCGCGTGACGTCTTTAGTTTTCGCCAGTAGATAATTGTTCCACCGTCGAATATTTACGACGTCGCCCGAATAGGCTTGGAAACCTACCGGTATGTTAACGCCATCGCAAAAAAATATGACGTCGCGTGAATCTCATATGGGTGGACTACCTTAAATATGGACGAGACAAGTGACAGAAATTTCCGTAATATTGCCTCCAGTGCGGCCATTGTTATTGTTGTTGTTGTTGTTGTTGTTGTTGTTGTTGTTGTTGTTGTTGTTGTTGTCGTCGTCGTCGTCGTCGTCGTCGTCAAAGAAGTGGTAGTTGGCAAGGTATATAATCACGTGACTCAAAATTTCCGATAATCTTCAATAATTTTGTAAATACTGGACCGATTTGATTTCGGTTTGAAGCAGAGAAGGTTGACAGTCGTCACGCATTAGATGGATGTGGTTGATTTTTGTAAATTTAACTGATAAAAAAAGTTATTGAAGATAAACCAAAATTTTGGTTTATCTTCAATAACTTTTTTATCAGTAAGGTTTTCAAAAATCCAACAAGCCCAGATTATTCCTGGCATTTTCCCACATTCTCTGCTTCAAACCGAATTCAAAATTGATCAAGTATTAAATAAAAAAAGATATTGAAGATTATCGGAAATTCTGAGACACGTGATTATACACCGTGGTTGTAGAAGTATTTGTTTTTAAAAAGCCAGAGGCACTCAAGCGCCCTCATTAAAAGAACTTTGATGAGCCTTTTTTACAAATACGAGATCCTGGATCCGCTCATGGGGTAGACAGACGGACAGACGAACGCAGGAAAAGACGGACAGAGCGCGATCATAATTGCTCATCCATCAGCAATGGCAAATAATTTTGTGCTAAAAATAGACTTGGTTTACCGTTATGTTTCGATAAGCCGTCAGTGTTGTTATAAAATCTCGTAACTACGGCTTGATTCAAGCCGTAGTTACGAGATTTTATAACAACACCCACGAAATACTATTTGTTTGTCCGAATTTACGTCACTGTTAGCTGGATAAACTAGTTCCCCATTCGTGCTCAGGTGAGTTCGGGTGAGTTAAAAATCAGAACAGAACTATATAATAGAAAAGAATAGTTTATTATTAGAGCAATGTCTAAAGCAAGATACCACAAGTAAAAAATTGCTGTAATGTACAGCAAAATGAATTGTATCGCGCTACAAAAATTATACCAAAGTACTGAATGGTACAAGTGTCTGGTTAAGTCAACATGCAGTGAAAACCGAAACAGGATTGCATGTCTGCATATGCTGGTGCTAGATCTAGTCTATTTTTGTGTGTTCAGCCAGATTATACATTAATCAAACAACATAGGAGGGGAAGTAAGCGAATACAAAAGTGTTAAATGTTGCAGTTGAATAAATGGGGATTAAAATTAACTTAAACAAGAAAGGAAACCGAACCGTGAAATTATTCTTTGGAAAAAAAGAAGGAAAAAAAGACACACACAAAAAATTGAAAGTGCACCATAGTAACCACAGTTCACTATGAAATTATTTTTCGAAAAAAAAAAAAAAAAAAAAAAAAAAAACAATTCGAAAGGCTCCATGCAAGGAAGATTCCTGTTAGATTCCTATGTTAGAAGATTCCTGTTTGAATCTTGATTGAAACTGGCCTAGTAATTTTGGAGAAGTTTTCACATGAACGCACGCCGGAAACAGGACCGTGGCATAAGCCCCGCTAGCCTTTGGTCAGAATAGGTAAAATACTTTAATTAAATAGAAAAAAAGTACTTGTTTATCCATTAGCCTTCTGAATATAAAAATCGTATCAAGTAAATTTTCCAAACCGCAACATTTTGACCACTATAGCTTATTTGTTCTTCGTATAATCATTCAATAGAGAACAGACTGTGTTGAATAGATCAGAGTGCACGCTAATCTTAGTCTATGGAATCTAAAATGCTTTGATAACAGCAGGAATAGGAAACGTTTATGATAACAGACATAGATGAACGAACACACAGCAGCCACAATGCCACGGATATGATCCTTATTACTTTTGTCCGGCGGAGCAATAAATTAAATGTAAAAAAGATAAATACAGAAATGCCATATAAAGTGACAACTACCAGCCGCTAATGCTTAGGATTTAAGCTGTAACACAATACAAGCAATACCATGAATATGTCTCAATAATTCACCCGGCAGATCATCTCTGCCAGGTCATAAATCGGGCTATATTTGTACTTATCACACACAAAAAACACAAAGAACGAGCGACACATACGAGGAGATTTACTAGAGTGTAACAAAAAGTACAGGACTAAAGTTTTGATTGTGGCGGCGAATTGATTGCGCATAAAGTATTCTTTTGAACGGTTTTGAAATCCATCCAGTCAAAAACTGTTGAGACATTAAAATTGGGTTGTTCTTTTATGTGAAAACCCCTAACAGTTTGTAATTTTTAGAAAAAAAAAATAATTGAGAAAACCTATTTGTTCTACTAGTTATACACATGCCTATTTAGTTCAGACGATCCCTTGAAATTATGGAATCGAATCATCCATAATTGTACATGCAGTGTTCATTCAATACTTACCGGGTAAGTCTTTTTCGTGCTTTGGTTTCTTAGGAAGCGATGCAGTGAATCGGATAGGCCATGGGCAAACCGAAAGTAGGAATTCACATTGTAATGCAATTTTGAAAAACGCTTGAGAAAACCCATTTGTTCTACTAGCAATATACATATCTAATCAGATAAGACGATCCCTTGTAACAATGCAAGTTGACCAGTCCAAATTCAACATGTAGTGGTCATTCAATAGTAAGGTACTTCTCGTTCTTTGATTTCTTATTGCGATTCGAAATGGTACGGTTGGGCTAAAAAAATTTGATGCGATGAAAATTCAAAATAAGGAAGTTTGGGCTTATATGAATCTCCTTTGCGCCACCGCAAGCTCATTTTCGCACGTGAGTATAGCCTATGAAAATCGGAATTAATACAAAAACCAGACACTTTATGTTCTAACATAAACATTATTGATTAGATATGATCTTACAATACATGAATATAGCAATGTAATGCAATAAAAATTCATGATTTAGGAGTTTATGCTGATTTGAATCTCCTTTGCGCCACCGCAAGCTCCTTTTCGCCCGTGAGTATAGCCTATGAAAATCGGAATTAATAAAACAAACAGACACCTTTTTCTAAAGAATACATAATTATTATTGAATAGCTATGGTCTAATAATACATAAATATTACAATCAATTGTGACGAAAATCTATGATTAAAAAGTTGATACAGATACAAATCTCCTTTGCGCCACCCAGCTCCTTCTCGCCTGTGATTAGCATATGAAAATCGGAATTTATACAGAAAACAGACACCTTTTGTCAAAAAAATAAACATTATGGATTAGATATGATCTTAAAATACATGAAAATTATAATTTAAATGCGATAAGAATTAATGATAAAGGAGTTTGGGCTTATATGAATCTCCTTTGCGCCACAGCTAGCTCCTTTTCGTCCGTGAGTAGCCTATTAAATCGGATTCAACACAAAAATCAGACACTTTATGTCCCAAAACAAAGATTACTGACTAGATTTAATCGTAAAATACACGAATATAACAACTTAATGCGATAAAAAAAATCATGATTAAGGAGTTTGGACTGATATAAATCTCCTTTGCGTCACCTTCATGTCCTTTGCGTCCTTTGCGCCAAAAACAGGTCCATTGCGTGTTTTAGTCCAACCCGAAATGGTATGCATAAATGCGTTGCATTTAAACGGATAGGAAAAATACATGTCCACCATGGGCAAACCGGAAGTAGGGACTTTCCATTGCTATGCAAAGTATAAAACTATACTAGAATTTTGTTTACACGAATTTTCAGCGTGGTCTGAGATTAAACGAACTTCAATGTATACTTATAGTACTGCTTGAAAAAAATATACCGTGTAAACAGTTTATGTGTAGGTTATATATATACGACTTTCAAGTACAAATAATTATCCCTCATGACGTAATTTCTAATATTAGAATATGCATACCACATATGTATCGCGCATGGCGCGATACAATAAACAGTCGATCACAAAAAAATTAATGTTGTTGATACATGTACTTCTTAAAACTAGAAATCTATCGCTTAAGGTGATAAAAATACTCCCGCCACTACATTTGTCCGGACAAGCATTTTTGTATGGCGCGCGACTAGGTCTAAAGTCAATATAGCGCTAGACCTATAATTAAAATAGGGGTAGACCGCTAAAAATAGCGGTTTACCCTTATATTTTTATATCGGTCTACCGATAAAAATATCGGTCTACCCATAAAATAAAATAAAATAGCGATAAATTACCGGTAGACCGATAATAATTTTTGACCCTTCTGCTCGAAATCTCATTAGCCAATCAAATGGCTCGTTACATCCTAAACCTACCGGGAATATCAACGACCATATGATACAAGCTCTGTCATTGGCTATCGAAAAAATAGGGGTCTACCGATAAAAATAGCGATCTACCGGTAATTTTATCGCTAGACCGTTAATTGAAATAGCGGTCTACCCTTATTTTATGGGTAGACCGATATTTTTATCGGTAGACCGATAAAAATATAAGGGTAGACCGCTATTTTTAGCGGTCTACCCCTATTTTAATTATAGGTCTAGCGCTATATTGACTTAAGACCCTTTTCGCGCGCCATATTTTGTCGACAAAGGACAAGACCTCCAAAGTCATGATGGACAGAGTAACGGTTCTTCTGTACTGCATCTCTCTACAATTAAATCTATTTCATGATTCTACCTCTAAGGCACGGCCGCTTATCTACTAAATCACAACATTTTGTTGTGTATGAAAAAAAGTTTAGAGGATATCCGGTTGGCAGTTAGAGGAGCCGACAAATCGGCGGGTGAAAGGTGAGTCTCGTCTTTTAATCGAAATGTTCTTGTTTCTAGCTCGAAAATCAAAAATCGGAGAATGTCATACAACCCTTTATTCATTTTCACATATTTGTGAGCCCCATCCAAACCCCGATTCCCAGAGATAGAACGGAAATTCATTTTCTCCCGTTGCAAGGGTAGCCCCAATATTGACATTTCGTCAATTCTGATGAGCGTTTGTCCACTTTCTGAGGATGAATGGCCCAAAACCTGTGTGTATTATAAAATAGTTATATGTAAATTACATCGTGCAAACAATATTTTAATAACTTACTGTCGATCTTTGAAGAAAATCAGTTCTTCCGGTCAGTTTGTGCGTTAGAGGATAGGTTGTGAGTAATAGGATAGGTTGTGATTTAGAAGACAGAATGCATTCATCGCATTCAATACCATTTGTCATTGTTTATATGCGAATTAAGCCAAACCGAAATACTCTATGTGATTATACTGATATGTCTATTTTCAAAGGGTGAGTGAAATGGCATAACGTATTTTTACGCCCAGTAAATTGATACATCAGGGACACAGACCTTTAACATTGTCTGCTTGTCTGCCAATCTGCATGTGATAATTTAAAATGAAAATTTAAGTTAAGAGGGCGTTTGCGCGTTCCTTTTTTAAAATTTCATACACCTGATATTCTTGTCTGCGAGGCCTACACCTTTTGCTTCGGAAAAGTAAAATATTTAGCCATTTTGGTAATGGGTGAAGTGTTTACAAAAGTGTTTTCAAAATAACACAATTTTGGACTGCTTTATTTATAAAGAGTTACAGATGTGAGAAGTATATGTTTGAGGGCGTAAATATTGAGGGAAGGGCTGATAATCAACAATTTCTTCTTTCTCTCGATGTTTTCCGAAACTATTTTACAATGGAGTTATAAAATATATCTTGTATGGGACAGGATTTTTGGAGAAATCTTTATGAAGGAAATCGAATTCTCTTGTTCCGTTGTTTTACATGATGTGTAAATGGGATTCTTTAACCCTTTCTCATACAAGACATGGTATAACGTACTTATTAGAAAGGGATTGTAAAGTATTGAGACAAAAGAAGAGATTACTGTTAATCAGCAATTTCTCCCGTTGTCTCAGTATTCTCTGTACTACTTCTCTTTATATAAATCATCTTGGTATTAGTATCCATTTGTCGTCTGCAGCATTTTTTCAAATTGGACCAACCTAAAATGTAGCTGTTTCGGAAAGATTTTTAAAACGTTGGTGGTGTGAAGATATGCCTGTAATCAAACTTTGTAAGTTGTATTTGCAATGGTTAAAATATTTACAATAGATTTGTTGTTCCAATGCAGGTATCAGATTTCAACACCTTTCCTTATGTTCCTGGTGTGTCCAGATTAGATGATAAACTCACTGTTTTCAAAAATCACTGTTTGAACTGGATACAAGTCGTGTCCCTAGATATATATAGTAAGTACTGCAAAAGTGTTCCAGACTAGTAGACAAACTTAGATCTGTCATCCAAGTATTTTAGTGGCCCTTTATTTTTGGAGTATTGAATGTTGTTAAGAATCCCACACGCAAAATTGTAGATTCGACATATTTTGTCTATATTAGTATGAACGTCAAATGGTCATAAATCTTTTTAATTAAGAGAGGTAAACTGGTAATCTTTGTGTCATTGATTTTCTCATGGAATGATCTCAAAAACGATATATTACAACATTGGAATCATTTCTAAAAGGGTTATTTACCGTCGTTAGTTTCTGTTTGATATGAAGCTGCATGCTAGCGGTGAATTTCTTACTTCCAAGGTTAATAATTTGCTTTTGTTGATTTTCAGGATGTGATGACCCAATTCCTCGTCACAAATGCGATCAGACTAATCTGATACGTTATGTATGGAGAGGAGAAACTTTATGCTATTTTTATCGCTTATTCAATACGCTGCAGGAACTTTACAATATCTTGGAAGTGAGGCATGCGTGGATATTTTTTAACGATGACGTGGTTTGTACCTAGACAAACCATCGTTGAAGTTGACAAAAGTGATAAAGTACGGATTTCACAAAGTTCATCTTTAATGTATGTTACAACTTGCAAAATTTATTAATGTATCAATTCGTAGGCCTATATGATTGGTGTCTTAATATTAAACATATTGAATCAATAAACAAGAAGATCTATGGATAAACAAAATTTACAGATCTGTATTTTTGACACGTCTTTATTGTCTCCGGTTTTTCCACTTCTTACGCATTATATTTTAAAGAGGCTACTTTAGAGCATACAAAATGGCTGGAATATTGCACAGTATTTACTTTGAATTGTATTAAAGTTCACATGAAGACGCACAGAGTACAGACAGACAGAAAGAAACACAAAGGATAGTGAATGTTTATATCAAACATTGTTATAAATCTAATATGCATAAGAACCTTACATTCATTTAGATAAGATAATGTATATATATATAACTGGTGTGTAAAAAGGAGTTTTCTATATCATATCACAATGAACTCGTACTCTGTCAAATAAAAATGACAAAGTGATTCTTAAGTGAAATAAGGGTTTAATCTTTGGACAAGACTAGTCTAGTAATGAGAGTATTTCGGTTTGGCTTAATTCGCATATAAACAATGACAAATGGTATTAAATGCGATGAATGCATTCTGTCTTCTAAATCACAACGTATCCTCTTACTCACAACCTATCCTCTAACGCACAAACCGACCGGAAGAACTGATTTTCTTCAAAGATCGACAGTAAGTTATTAAAATATTGTTTGCGCGATGTAATGTACATACAACTATTTTATAATACACACAGGTTTTGGGCCATTCATCCTCAGAAAGTGGACAAACGCTCATCAGGATTGACGAAATGTCAATATTGGGGCTACCCTTGCAACGGGAGAAAATGAATTTCCGTTCAATCTCTGGGAATCGGGGTTTGGATGGGGCTCACAAATATGTGAAAATGAATAAAGGGTTGTATGACATTCTCCGATTTTTGATTTTCGAGCTAGAAACAAGAACATTTCGATTAAAAGACGAGACTCACCTTTCACCCGCCGATTTGTCGGCTCCTCTAACTGCCAACCGGATATCCTCTAAACTTTTTTTCATACACAACAAAATGTTGTGATTTAGTAGATAAGCGGCCGTGTAAGGTAAGACCTGGGTAATGTACTTCCGGTATAATCGTTATGTTTCGACTTATTCCGTGATGTCCGTAAGTCCAAGCATTTTTAAAGGATCGTAAGATGCAATATCGCCTGTTTTCGTAACAATGGAAAAAATTGATCGTGCTTAGATTTCCGGGGAATATTCTAAACATTTTTGTGAAAATGTTTCTGAATTGTATGAAGAATAGGCAGAAACCTAACAAAAGTATAAAAAAGATCAAACTTTTAGAGCAGTGAAAATTGCTTCCCTTGAAATCGTCTATTCGCACCATACAGATGTCGTTCCATAACTGGTCACATAACCCATTACCCAGGTCTTTTTAATATGTTTCGAGTTATGCTCTAGACAAGGCTTGTACAAGGACGGACAGACTGGCTGATTCCTGGAATGCCCCCGAAAACATTCGTTTGACGAGGGTATCATAATTTCATTTAGACAGTTAAAATGATTGCCAACACAACATGGATTCAAATTTAGTTACATAATGTATGTACATAGTTTGTAGCAACACATGAAAGGTTTATTTTTCAATAGTTCATCTATCTCAATCTATGTTGTGGGTACTCAATAGAATCGTTCAATTCAAATCCAAATAGAAAGAAACATAGTATGAAGCTATTGATAAGAAACGTTACTTAAGCCTCTCTTACAACCGGCCGTACGTGCTCCTGTGTGCGGTCTGCGTCTAAAACGTAGGGGAGACCGGGGCATCATGAACCACTTTTTGATAAATTTCATATAGGGCTTTCTTAGTTTTACGCAGAGTGCTCTGATCAATGCCACATCAAAGATCAACATCTCTCGCATGTTTCTAAACCTTTGGCAGATATTTTCGACATCCATAATCCACAGAAATTCATTTTAAACAGAGCTGGTGAAATGGTTCATTTAACCCCTTTGACGGGGTAGGTTGAACCAGTACAAGGGGTAAGTTGAGCCAATTGGCATGTTTGCGATAATTATTCACAGATAGAAGAGATATAAACATCAGATTTCATTCATAATAATGAAAATGGGTGTTACCTGCAATAATATCATAATATTTCATTCAAAGAATAAACATTTATGTCAGTTTTCAAGAGAATTCGATTAGACATACAACAGACAATTTAATAGGCCCAGAATTATTTTGAGCGTTTTATCTGCACTTATTTTCATAGTGGTTCAACTTACCCCGGTACACACCATGGTCATATACTTGTCATTTGTGAAGAACCCATCTTACGAAAGCAATAACGGAATTCAATTTTACATTCTGAAGATATCAAATATTTGTAAAATGTAAAGAATACTGCTGAGGATTTGCTGTACATTGTAGTACGAAGACGGAATGCATAAATTGTGAAAAACAATTTTAAGGTCGAAATTTCGTTTTGGGGGCATAAAATCCATCTAACACGACAGAATCTCTCGAAATTTTCACCGATGAATACTATAAACATTCCCGCTTCGAATACTTACACCGAAGACGTGAAATTGAAAAGCATGCCAGAGAAATTTGGGGTGGTGATGGATGGTAGTCGGAGATAGTGGTGGCTGGATGGTAGTCGGAGATGGTGGTGGCTGGATGGTAGTCGGAGATAGTGGTGGCTGGATGGTAGTCGGAGATAGTTGTGGCTGGATGGTAGTCGGAGATAGTTGTGGCTGGATGGTAGTCGGAGATAGTTGTGGCTGGATGGTAGTCGGAGATGGTGGTGGCTGGATGGTAGTCGGAGATAGTTGTGGCTGGATGGTAGTCGGAGATAGTTGTGGCTGGATGGTAGTCGGAGATTGTGGTGGCTGGATGGTAGTCGGAGATAGTGCTGGATGGTAGTCGGAGATGGTGGTGGCTGGATGGTAGTCGGAGATGGTGGTGGCTGGATGGTAGTCGTAGATAGTTGTGGCTGGATGGTAGTCGGAGATAGTGGTGGCTGGATGGTAGTCGGAGATGGTGGTGGCTGGATGGTAGTCGGAGATAGTGGTGGATGGTAGTCGGAGATAGTGGTGGCTGGATGGTAGTCGGAGATAGTGGTGGATGGTAGTCGGAGATAGTGGTGGATGGTAGTCGGAGATAGTGGTGGCTGGATGGTAGTCGGAGATAGTGGTGGATGGTAGTCGGAGATAGTGGTGGATGGTAGTCGGAGATAGTGGTGGCTGGATGGTAGTCGGAGATAGTGGTGGCTGGATGGTAGTCGGAGATAGTGGTGGATGGTAGTCGGAGATAGTGGTGGATGGTAGTCGGAGATGGTGGTGGCTGGATGGTAGTCGGAGATAGTGGTGGCTGGATGGTAGTCGGAGATTGTGGTGGCTGGATGGTAGTCGGAGATAGTGGTGGTTGGATGGTAGTCGGAGATAGTGGTGGCTGGATGGTAGTCGGAGATGGTGGTGGATGGTAGTCGGAGATAGTGGTGGATGGTAGTCGGAGATAGTTGTGGCTGGATGGTAGTCGGAGATAGTGGTGGCTGGATGGTAGTCGGAGATAGTGGTGGATGGTAGTCGGAGATAGTGGTGGATGGTAGTCGTAGATAGTTGTGGCTGGATGGTAGTCGGAGATAGTGGTGGCTGGATGGTAGTCGGAGATAGTGGTGGCTGGATGGTAGTCGGAGATTGTGGTGGCTGGATGGTAGTCGGAGATTGTGGTGGCTGGATGGTAGTCGGAAATAGTGGTGGATGGTAGTCGGAGATAGTTGTGGCTGGATGGTAGTCGGAGATAGTGGTGGCTGGATGGTAGTCGGAGATAGTGGTGGCTGGATGGTAGTCGGAGATAGTGGTGGCTGGATGGAAGTCGGAGATGGTGGTGGATGGATGGTAGTTGGAGATGGTGGTGGCTGGATGGTAGTCGGAGATAGTGGTGGCTGGATGGTAGTCGGAGATAGTGGTGGCTGGATGGTAGTCGGAGATAGTGGTGGCTGGATGGAAGTCGGAGATGGTGGTGGCTGGATGGTAGTCGGAGATGGTGGTGGCTGGATGGTAGTCGGAGATAGTGGTGGCTGGATGGTAGTCGGAGATTGTGGTGGCTGGATGGTAGTCGGAGATTGTGGTGGCTAGATGGTAGTCGGAGATTGTGGTGGCTGGATGGTAGTCGGAGATTGTGGTGGCTAGATGGTAGTCGGAGATTGTGGTGGCTAGATGGTAGTCGGAGATTGTGGTGGCTAGATGGTAGTCGGAGATTGTGGTGGCTAGATGGTAGTCGGAGATAGTGGTGGCTGGATGGTAGTCGGAGATTGTGGTGGCTAGATGGTAATCGGAGATAGTGGTGGCTGGATGGTAGTCGGAGATAGTGGTGGCTGGATGGTAGTCGGAGATGGTGGTGGCTAGATGGTAGTCGGAGATTGTGGTGGCTGGATGGTAGTCGGAGATGGTGGTGGCTGGATGGTAGTCGGAGATAGTGGTGGCTGGATGGTAGTCGGAGATAGTGGTGGCTGGATGGTAGTCGGAGATAGTGGTGGCTGGATGGTAGTCGGAGATGGTGGTGGCTGGATGGTAGTCGGAGATTGTGGTGGCTAGATGGTAGTCGGAGATAGTGGTGGATGGTAGTCGGAGATGGTGGTGGCTGGATGGTAGTCGGAGATAGTGGTGGCTGGATGGTAGTCGGAGATAGCGGTGGCTGGATGGTAGTCGGAGATAGTGGTGGCTGGATGGTAGTCGGAGATAGTGGTGGATGGTAGTCGGAGATGGTGGTGGATGGAGGGTAGTCTGAGATAGTGGTGGATGGAGGGTAGTCGGAGATAGTGGTGGATGGTAGTCGGAGATAGTGGTGGATGGAAGGTAGTCGGAGATAGTGGTGGATGGTAGTCGGAGATAGTGGTGGCTGGATGGTAGTCGGAGATGGTGGTGGCTGGATGGTAGTCGGAGATAGTGGTGGCTGGATGGTAGTCGGAGATAATGGTGGTGGCTGGATGGTAGTCGGAGATAGTGGTGGCTGGATGGTAGTCGGAGATAGTGCTGGATGGTAGTCGGAGATTGTGGTGGCTGGATGGTAGTCGGAGATGGTGGTGGCTGGATGGTAGTCGGAGATAGTGGTGGCTGGATGGTAGTCGTAGATGGTGGTGGCTGGATGGTAGTCGGAGATGATGGTGGCTAGATGGTAGTCGGAGATGGTGGTGGCTGGATGGTAGTCGTAGATGGTGGTGGCTGGATGGTAGTCGGAGATAGTGGTGGCTGGATGGTAGTCGGAGATAGTGGTGGCTGGATGGTAGTCGGAGATTGTGGTGGCTAGATGGTAGTCGGAGATAGTGGTGGCTGGATGGTAGTCGGAGATAGTGGTGGCTTGATGGTAGTCGGAGATGGTGGTGGCTGGATGGTAGTCGGAGATAGTGGTGGATGGTAGTCGGAGATAGTGGTGGCTGGATGGTAGTCGGAGATGGTGGTGGCTAGATGGTAGTCGGAGATGGTGGTGGCTGGATGGTAGTCGGAGATAGTGGTGGCTGGATGGTAGTCGGAGATAGTGGTGGATGGTAGTCGGAGATAGTGGTGGATGGTAGTCGGAGATAGTGGTGGCTGGATGGTAGTAGGAGATGGTGGTGGTTGGATGGTAGTCGGAGATAGTTGTGGCTGGATGGTAGTCGGAGATAGTGGTGGCTGGATGGTAGTCGGAGATGGTGGTGGCTGGATGGTAGTCGGAGATGGTGGTGGCTGGATGGTAGTCGGAGATAGTGGTGGCTGGATGGTAGTCGGAGATAGTGGTGGCTGGATGGTAGTCGGAGATAGTGGTGGTTGGATGGTAGTCGGAGATGGTGGTGGCTGGATGGTAGTTGTAGATGGTGGTGGCTGGATGGTAGTCGGAGATAGTGGTGGCTGGATGGTAGTCGGAGATGGTGGTGGCTGGATGGTAGTCGGAGATAGTGGTGGCTAGTTGGTAGTCGGAGATAGTGGTGGCTGGATTGTAGTCGGAGATGGTGGTGGCTGGATGGTAGTCGGAGATTGTGGTGGCTGGATGGTAGTCGGAGATAGTGGTGGCTGGATTGTAGTCGGAGATGGTGCTGGCTGGATGGTAGTCGGAGATAGTGGTGGCTGGATGGTAGTCGGAGATAGTGGTGGCTGGATGGTAGTCGGAGATAGTGGTGGCTGGATGGTAGTCGGAGATAGTGGTGGCTGGATGGTAGTCGTAGATGGTGGTGGCTGGATGGTAGTCGGAGATGGTGGTGGCTGGATGGTAGTCGTAGATAGTTGTGGCTGGATGGTAGTCGGAGATAGTTGTGGCTGGATGGTAGTCGTAGATAGTGGTGGCTGGATGGTAGTCGGAGATAGTTGTGGCTGGATGGTAGTCGTAGATGGTGGTGGCTGGATGGTAGTCGGAGATAGTGGTGGCTGGATGGTAGTCGGAGATGGTGGTGGCTGGATTGTAGTCGGAGATGGTGGTGGCTGGATGGTAGTCGGAGATAGTGGTGGATGGTAGTCGGAGATGGTGGTGGCTGGATGGTAGTCGGAGATGGTGGTGGATGGATGGTAGTCGGAGATAGTGGTGGCTGGATGGTAGTCGGAGATGGTGGTGGCTGGATTGTAGTCGGAGATGGTGGTGGCTGGATGGTAGTCGGAGATAGTGGTGGTTGGATGGTAGTCGGAGATAGTGGTGGCTGGATGGTAGTCGGAGATTGTGGTGGCTGGATGGTAGTCGGAGATGGTGGTGGCTGGATGGTAATCGGAGATGGTGGTGGCTGGATGGTAGTCGGAGATTGTGGTGGCTGGATGGTAGTCGGAGATAGTGGTGGCTGGATGGTAGTCGGAGATGGTGGTGGCTGGATGGTAGTCGGAGATAGTGGTGGCTGGATGGTAGTCGGAGATAGTGGTGGATGGTAGTCGGAGATGGTGGTGGCTGGATTGTAGTCGGAGATGGTGGTGGCTGGATGGTAGTCGGAGATTGTTGGCTGGATGGTAGTCGGAGATAGTGGTGGCTGGATGGTAGTCGGAGATGGTGGTGGCTGGATGGTAGTCGGAGATAGTGGTGGCTGGATGGTAGTCGGAGATAGTGGTGGATGGTAGTCGGAGATGGTGGTGGCTGGATGGTAGTCGGAGATAGTGGTGGCTGGATGGTAGTCGGAGATAGTGGTGGATGGTAGTCGGAGATAGTTGTGGCTGGATGGTAGTCGGAGATGGTGGTGGCTGGATGGTAGTCGGAGATGGTGGTGGCTGGATGGTAGTCGGAGATAGTGGTGGTGGATGGTAGTCGGAGATAGTTGTGGCTGGATGGTAGTCGGAGATGGTGGTGGCTGGATGGTAGTCGGAGATAGTGGTGGCTGGATGGTAGTCGGAGATGGTGGTGGCTGGATGGTAGTCGGAGATAGTGGTGGCTGGATGGTAGTCGGAGATAGTGGTGGCTAGATGGTAGTCGAAGATAGTGGTGGTGGATGGTAGTCGGAGATAGTGGTGGTGGATGGTAGTCGGAGATAGTTGTGGCTGGATGGTAGTCGGAGATAGTTGTGGTGGATGGTAGTCGGAGATAGTTGTGGCTGGATGGTAGTCGGAGATAGTGGTGGATGGTAGTCGGAGATAGTTGTGGCTGGATGGTAGTCGGAGATGGTGGTGGCTGGATGGTAGTCGGAGATGGTGGTGGTGGATGGTAGTCGGAGATAGTGGTGGCTGGATGGTAGTCGGAGATAGTGGTGGATGGTAGTCGGAGATAGTGGTGGCTGGTAGTCGGAGATAGTGGTGGATGGTAGTCGGAGATAGTGGTGGCTGGATGGTAGTCGGAGATGGTGGTGGCTAGATGGTAGTCGGAGATAGTGGTGGCTGGATGGTAGTCGTAGATAGTGGTGGCTGGATGGTAGTCGGAGATAGTGGTGGCTGGATGGAAGTCGGAGATGGTGGTGGCTGGATGGTAGTCGGAGATAGTGGTGGCTGGATGGTAGTCGGAGATAGTGGTGGCTGGATGGTAGTCGGAGATAGTGGTGGCTGGATGGAAGTCGGAGATGGTGGTGGCTGGATGGTAGTCGGAGATGGTGGTGGCTGGATGGAAGTCGGAGATGGTGGTGGCTGGATGGTAGTCGGAGATAGTGGTGGATGGATGGTAGTCGGAGATAGTGGTGGTTGGATGGTAGTCGGAGATAGTGATGGTTGGATGGTAGTCGGAGATAGTGGTGGCTGGATGGTAGTCGGAGATAGTGGTAGCTGGATGGTAGTCGGAGATAGTGGTGGTTGGATGGTAGTCGGAGATAGTGGTGGTTGGATGGTAGTCGGAGATAGTGGTGACTGGATGGTAGTCGGAGATGGTGGTGGCTGGATGGTAGTCGGAGATAGTTGTGGCTGGATGGTAGTCGGAGATAGTTGTGGCTGAATGGTAGTCGGAGATAGTGGTGGCTGGATGGTAGTCGGAGATAGTTGTGGCTGGATGGTAGTCGGAGATAGTGGTGGCTGGATGGTAGTCGTAGATGGTGGTGGCTGGATGGTAGTCGGAGATGGTGGTGGCTGGATGGTAGTCGGAGATGGTGGTGGATGGAGGGTAGTCGGAGATAGTGGTGGCTGGATGGTAGTCGGAGATGGTGGTGGCTAGATGGTAGTCGGAGATAGTGGTGGATGGAGGGTAGTCGGAGATAGTGGTGGATGGTAGTCGGAGATAGTGGTGGCTGGATGGTAGTCGGAGATAGTGGTGGCTGGATGGTAGTCGGAGATAGTGGTGGCTGGATGGTAGTCGGAGATAGTGGTGGCTGGATGGTAGTCGGAGATGGTGGTGGCTGGATGGTAGTCGGAGATAGTGGTGGCTGGATGGTAGTCGGAGATAGTGGTGGTTGGATGGTAGTCGGAGATGGTGGTGGCTGGATGGTAGTCGGAGATGGTGGTGGCTGGATGGTAGTCGGAGATGGTGGTGGATGGTAGTCGGAGATAGTGGTGGATGGAGGGTAGTCGGAGATAGTGGTGGATGGTAGTCGGAGATAGTGGAGGCTGGATTGTAGTCGGAGATGGTGGTGGCTGGATGGTAGTCGGAGATGGTGGTGGCTAGATGGTAGTCGGAGATGGTGGTGGCTGGATGGTAGTCGGAGATAGTGGTGGCTTGATGGTAGTCGGAGATGGTGGTGGCTGGATGGTAGTCGGAGATAGTGGATGTTGTCGAGAGAGTCGGCCCTAGTCGGCAGGTCTGGAAAACCTATACCGACAAACTTATTATACTCATTATAATCGTCAAATGTGAGGTGTCCCGGGGTGTCCCAGGTGCTCGATATATATTTTTAATCGACGTATGTTAGGTATCCCGGGGTGTCAAAATATCAAATAATATACTACATTCACCTTTTATTGATTAGAACTGATTTTAAAGTAATTAAACGTTTGAAATTAACGTTTGAATACAATGTACATGTTTTGGAATTTACATCTTTACCCACTCTCCGTGAACCTTCTGAAATGTGTTAAGTGGGAAGAATTGAGAGTCATAATTCTGATAAAGATAGAATCTTATAAAATTTATACATCTGTACAACTATGTATGCATTGGAAAATCAAACGTACAAAGTCAGTTGCTACTAACATCAATATTCTATATCTATATTTTGCTACCGAAAGTTACTTTATATTTGGAAAGTGTTTTATGTATGACGAAATACATGTATTTGTATAAGTCAATAAAATCTATCTATCATTAATATTCTCATGGAATACACATAGGTTATCCACTCTATGAATGATATATTCACTGATTTGAAGTGTCCCGGGGTGTCCCGGGGTGTTAGAGAATCAATATAATCGTCTTATGTGTAAGTGTAAGTAAACAAAATTGAACTTTGTATCATAAAATACTGTTTTGAACCCATGTTACATTCAAACATGTTTCCGGGGGTGTTGAAAGCATTTAACCATTGAGGTGTAAAAAGGAACCATTGGGAATGCGTATGAATGTGTAAAACAAAAAAAAACATTACGTATTGTGAAAATTTGGGTTATTTGAAAAGTGGATACTTTTTATGACGGTGAGTATATATGAAAGAAACTTTAAATAAACACAAACTCATATAGATAATCATTTAGTTTGATAGTTCGAAGATTTTATGGATGAATTTGTATTGAACTAATCTATGTAACCAAAATTTGGATTAACCTTTTCCCAAACAATGCCCGGTTTTGATAACCCTAACAGAAATACTTTGAAAACACAATAAGAGAAAAGAAGAATATTACAAATAATCAGCAATATCATATATTCTTTCAGTATTCTTATGCTATAAAACACACACTTTGCGCTTTTGATAATAATGTAATTTTTTGTCCGCAACTCTAGAGGAAGCTCAAAAGAGTCAACGTGTGTGAATGGGTTAAGGGCCAAAATCGATCTAATTCTTTGATCATACTATCTGTCTTTGATTAACCATAACAGAGTGTGTCAAATTATTAATAAAACAATTAAATTTAAATATAGTTTGACATCTATATATCACACTGAAGTGTCAAGAAGTATGAACACAAATCTTGTCCTTGATACCACTATGATATGAGTTTAATACAAACAACTTATCATTTCCTGCTCTTTTTTCTATTTTGGAGACAAACAATTTGATGAAATGATTGATAATGAAAAACATTTTTTTTAGAATTGTTAAATAATGGGTGTCGATACACAAACCATACCAGTACCAGTGTACCAAATTTGAAACAATCTAAGGGAAGTATGACTACTAACTCTAGTATGAAGACTGTCTAATCTAAACAGGGTTATTTCCCTTAGACCAATATAAAACAGAAAAAAGAATTATAACGCCGGAACTATTTTCTCAATCAACAAAGAAGTTCAACACAAAATATTTAATTTCCTCAATAAACAACGATAATTTGGCATGTCTGTTTAGGAATTGTAGAAAGTAGAATTTCAATCTTGAAAAATGATATAAATCAAGATACCTTGTTTCTAATATTATGTATTTCTGCATTATAGCTATCAGTTATAGAGGCAGTAAAGAGGTTGATCCAATTTTGACCTTTGACCCCACTGAGGTATATTCGTGTGACCACAATAAGTCCCTCAGCTTCGCTGGTGACTTAAAAATTAGTAGAACCATATAAATATTCTCAAACATTTAATAGTATGAATGTGCAAAAATGAGTGTAAATGTGACACACTTGTCTTTGTTTGCAGCATCTGATTCATGGAAGTTTGTCGGTTAGACTCCCATAGCCAGTATACAAGGTGGTCATACCACGTGATAAATGACATCATAAACTGACGGTGTTACGGTAAATTGTCACCCCGACACACCACGGCTGGAATTTTCAAACGACTGTAAGTACTTTGTTTTTTTATTCAAATTAAACAAGACCTGGCCTATTCGAAGCGCAATTTTGTAAGCTTAACCCGTATATTTACATCTTGTACCCAAAAGTCACGGTTTTTGTAAAAATCGTGGACAACTGATTGAAAACGACAAAAATAAACCCTGCTACAACGGAAAGCGAAATCAAAATTGATACAAATTAACTATTTATGAGCTGGTTACATGATATCTCTGTACGTTTATAGTATTTTTAGTCTTAAATTATTTTTTTAGATAAATCAGAAGAAGAAAAGCAAATAAAATCTTGCCGGTAAAAGGGCAACTATGAGAAAGCTATATCGGGCAGCAGATATTAGGAAGCTACATTGGAAAGCAGAAATTATAAATATTTCACACTCGACTCTATTACCATAGTTTTCATGTGTTTTTTTTTTCCGAGCCCGATTGCGGTGAGCGAGACATAGTTTCTTGTCACTATATAACAGCTACGTGTACATGCGTAAGTCAGTCCGTCAGTTCGCCCGTTTTAGTCCGTGGCATAACTCCAACATTTATGAATGGATTTTAAGCAAAAATAGCGGAAATTTGTTCTCTGTCAATGTAGGCCTGATGTTTGGAAGAAATATCAGAAAACTACAAGATCAAGGTAACAGCTCACTGTCAAATGTCAAAATGAAATTCATCTAGAGCATTTTGCGGACTCGATAGCAATTTTCATGGGACAATCATCTAGTTTGTTTGTGTTTTCCCTGGCTGCTGAGTATTTGACCAGTCATGCGTAAAAAGACCGCAATGGAATTCTATTCCCGTTTAGTCTGTGCAAACTGCACAGTCTGATACGGGTCGTGCACAGTCTGATACGGGTCGTTACTTTTCACCATTCTCATTTGGTCCCCCTTTGTGTGACTAGTCCCGTATATTTCCGAGTGACTTGAAATGTAAACATGAAACCACATTTTTATCTTTAAGATCTATAAACTTTGTCTGAGATTCGTGTTCGTTCTTGAATGAAACCTTAGTAGTCCTGTCGATGTGTCTAATTATATGACGACAGTTCCATCGTTACTTTAAACGTTTCTAGGTTATCAAAAAAAAAAAAATAAATAAAAAATAAACCGGATTATTCACACACGATTAACATTCAATCTTTGTTTATTTTTCGGATGATGGTAGGCCTAACTTGTGAAAAAAGATAATAAAGATCGAAAAAAGAAGAACTAAAAGTTGCCTAACTTCTTAAACAATTTGTAATGATGAAAATTGCCAATTACGTGGAATTCCCTGTGAGACACGTAAATGTCATAGATATCAAACGTTCACCATTGAAGCCTGTTACACCTCGTCAACTAAAGCGAATTAGAAGCGGTGGAAAGAAGTCGGTGGTGAAACAGACACCAACCAAATAGTAATCTTCAAAATAAGTAAGAGGAGCCCTACTTAAGGAAGAATTCAACACACCTAAGTTACAAAGACATAATATGCGATAAACAGTTGAATAAAACATTATGGTTCGTAAAAGATACTCATTTGCATTTGTTTTCTGAAACCATTCATAATTATGCTTTCCAATGTAGCTTGGTAGAAATCGCTTGCCGTTGTAGCCGATTCATGACGGCCTTTACTACGATGTCCTCGTACAGTTTTACCAATAGCACGTTCTTATGTAGGTAAATTTAGACTCATTTCAATGTCACTATGAAGTTATCAACATATTATTGATACAAATATGCCATTTTTCTTACAAATTTTGGGTTTGCTTACCGTAGTATCTACCAGATTTTTTCCGGTCTTCTACCAGATTTTCTCCGGTTTCACGAAGTTGTCCACGAATATTGCTTAAACCGAACTTTTTTGGAACAAGGCGTAAACATGTGTTTATAAATTACAAAATTGCGCTTCGAATAGGCACAGTCTCGCTTATTTTAAACAAAAGATAAAGTAATTACAGCCGTTTGAAATGTTGATGTGGGGTGACAATTTACATTAACACCGTCAGTTTATGACGTCATTAATCACGTGGTATGACCACCTTGGTATATGCGCCGCTCCGCGAAGCTTTTTTTTTTTTTTTTTTTTTTTTTTTTTTTTTTTTTTAGATCAGCTGAAAAAAAAGTTATCGAATATATCGCATTTACAATACTTTTTTAAATTTGGCACCCTAACCAATGACTAACAATTTTTAAGCTCCACTGTCCGAAGGCCAGCGAGCTATTGTCATGGCGTTGTGTCCGTCGTGCGTGCGTGCGTCCGGCCGTGCGTCCGTTAACCTTTTCTTTAAAAATCTTCTCCTCTCAAACCAGTGGGCCAATTTTGACCAAACTTTGTGGGAATGTTCCTAAGGTGACCCTTTACTTAAATTGTTCAAAATATTTTGATTGGTCCGTAAATGTTGGCGTGGCAGGGCGGGGCTTATCAGACTTAGAGAAATCACAAAATAATTCTTTAAAAATCAACCATTCAGCCAATTTAGACTAAACTTGGCAGAAATGTACCTTGGATGACTCTTTATTTAAATTGTCAGTGAAATTTTGATTGGTCCATAAATCTTGGCGAGGCAAGGCGGGGCTTATCAGACTTAGAGAAACCAAAAAATGATTCTTTTAAAATCTTCTTCTCTCAAACCAGTGGGCTAATTTTGACCAAGCTTTGCAGGAATGTTCCTTTGGTGACCCTTTACTTGAATTGTTCAAAGAATTTTGATTGGTCCATAAATGTGGGCGTTGCAGGGCGGGTTCTTATCAGACTTAGAGAAATCACAAAATAATTCTTTAAAAATCAACCATTTAGCCAATTTTGACTTAACTTGGCAGAAATGTACCTTGGGTGACTCTTTACCTAAATTGTTAGTGAAATTTTGATTGGTCAATAAATGTGGGCGTGGCAGGGCGGGGCTTTTCAGAATTGGAGAAATCACAAAATAATTCTTTTAAAATCTTCTCCTTTCAAACCAGTGGGCCAATTTTGACAAAACTGTACAAGAATGTTCATTGAATGAACCTCTACTTAAATTGTTCAAAGAATTTTGTATGGTCAATAAATGTGGGCGTGGCAGGGTGGGGCTTATCAGACTTAGAGAAATCATAGAATAATTCTTAAAAACCAACCATTCGGCCAATTTTCACCAAAGTTGGTAGAAATGTACCTATGGTTACTCTTTACATGAATTGTTGGTGAAATTTTGATTGGTCCGTAAATGTGGGCGTGGCAGGGGGGGGGGCTTATCAGAATTGGTGAAATTACAAAATAGTTCTTTATAAATCAACCAAGGGGCCAATGGAGACCAATTTTGGCAGTAATGTTACTTGAGTGGCCCTTTACTTACTTTGTTAATGAAAATTTGATTGGTCCATTAATGGTTGCGTGGCATAGCGGGGCTTATCAGAATGGGTGAAATCACGAAATAATTATTAAAAAACAACCATTGGGCCAATTTTAGCAAACTTTGCATAAATGTTCCTTGGGTGGTTAACAGTGTTTGTGAAACTTTGATTGGTCTATAACTGTGGGTGTGGCAGAGCAGGGCTTGTCAGAATTTGACTACATGTAACCATGAAATAATTCTTTAAAATAAACCAATGGGCCAATTCAGTTCTTACTTGGTAGAAATATTCCTTGTGTGACCCTTTTTCAAGAATTGGCAGTGTGAGGCTTACAAGAAATCATGAGGTAATTCTTTTACTTTAGCCAGTAGAGCGATACAGGCCCTCTTGGGCCTTTTGTATTTCAGCACAGACGCGTACCAGCCAGTAATTGACCAAACGCCAATCGACAGATCGCTCCGCCCAACATAGAATTTAAGGCAAACAATGGCATGTGGTCGTTGATAGGGAACGATTTTATCCAGTTAATCGTGACTTAAATTCGGACAAACAAAATGGTATTTCGTAGTTGTTGTTATAAAATCTCGTAACTACGGCTTGATTTAAGCCGTAGTTACGAGATTTTATAACAACACCGACGGTTTATCAAAACATAACGTTGAACCTAATCTATTGTTAGGACAAAATTCTTTACAATTGGTATGTCGATTGTTTTGATTGTCTGTCGATAAATCGATACAACACCACGTGCAACGATGAACAATTGGGGCATGACATCTTTGTGATCGTCCATTGGCTAATCGATGTTTTTGATTGACAGTCGGCGTTTGGTCAATACCCGAAAGGGGAGTTAGGCAGTATAGATAGATATATCTAGGTATTTGTTTGTGGCTACGAGTCCACCCTCTTCCATCTATGGAGCAGGACAAACAAGTGGAAAACACATTTTCTTGCATAAATTTTTGAATACCAACATATTTTATCAGAAGTTAATACCTTAAAACATACTCAATGTCACAAATTCGACAAAAAAACTGAAAAAAAAGTAGAATCTATCAGCAAGAACTTTTTTTTTGCAACAGAAAATCCATGTCTCAGTAGAACACGGTGAAGATTTTGCATTGTCGGATTGGGAAATCTACGGACAATTTTGCCTCGCTTCAAGTAAAACATTTTTCAATAACTTTCTTAAAGTTTTTGTGTCAATTTTCAAACCGCTTGGAAATTTACGTATTTACGTTCATAAATAGAAAGTTATTGCATAATTTCAAACCTGAAGCGTTACGTGGTTTACTGGGTCGTAGTCGTTTTCATTTCGTTTTCTAGTCGGTTGGGATAATTCATATATCTGAGAAAAGAGCCCAGTAAGGCGGGGTACATGCAACAAAACTTTTAAAAATTGACACAGAAAGAAAAGAGTTATTGCAAAATATTTTACCAGAATCGAGATTATTATTGTTTTTTTTTTTTTTTTTTTTTTTTTACACCTTTATTTGTACTCTTACATACAATCAAAAGTATACAAACATTTCATTTCATACAAAACAAAATTACTCAAATATTTCATTCATAATATTTTAGTTTTAAATATTTAATCATATATTATGTTGCTATACATCGCTTTTGTTTCAGTATTTTAATTTCCCTGATAAAAAGCGCTGGATACAAAAAAAGAAGAAAAAAAATGAAAGAGAAAAAAAGAGGAAAAAACTAGGCCCTAATGAGCAGCAATTTCCCCCTCCCTCCTTAACATTTTCTTTCACCTTTGTTTTCTCTGCAGGGGACGAAAGCATTGTAACTTGATCGAATTCAACTGTGTAGTACAATTAAAGGTATAATTTAAGGAAAAAAAGAGAAAAATAATTTGAAGAGGAAACAAGAATACAATGTGCCACCGTTTTAATCATAGTTATATGCGGATTAAAAATTGTGTCCTTACAACTATTTCAATAAGATTGATTATGACTCTGTACCAGCCTTTTTACAATCGCCCAGTTTTCTCTGTCATGTTCGTTGCATTTTCTTGCCTCATTAATTTTCAGTATAAGTGAAAGGTGTCTTGTAAAGCCATTGATTGACGGGACAGTTTTTTTGTATTTGCAATTGTATACATATCTTTTAAACTCAAGATTTAATGTGTCAACTTTAGGATTATTATCGCACCCTAGAACAACATCAATACTTTGATGATAATAATTTCTATAGAATTCCTGTATAATTAATTCTGTATTTCTTAAAATGGGTTTTATTTTGCTACAATCAAAGAATATATGTATCAGGGTTTCATCTGTACGTTGACAAAAACTGCATAAACTGTCATCTACTAAATTCATTTTTTTCAACAGTGAATTTGTCGGTAGAATTCTATGAATAATACGTGTTTGAAGCCATTGTAGGTATGTATCTTTTGTTAAATTGAATACAGATGGATAAATTCTCCCCCATTGTCTATTAGTATTTGGATAAAGTAAAGTCCATTTTTCTTGACAGGTGGGAATTTCTTCATTTTTAATCAATATTGAATAAACGTGTTTATTGAAATTTTGTTTTGTGAGCATTGGTAATATACCGAAGTTTACGGATGGATTGTGGTTCGTGAGAAGAGATGTGAATTCTATTTGGATATTTACCTTTTGAATAAAGGATTTAACTGCACTTCTAATGCTATAGTATTCTAAGAAGTTTAATTCTCCATTTGTTAATTCTTTAAAAAAGTCAAAAGTTTTAAAAGTACCATTTCCTGTGAAAAGGTCTTTGGTTAAAGTAATTCCATTTTTTATATAGTTTATCATTGAAAATATATTTCGAGCCTATTGTAATAGAATCATTATAAAATAAGGGTGTATTTAATATTTGATCCCCGTTTTCCAAAGTAATATTTTCAACATACGATACGTATGCTTTCAGGACATCTTTCCAAAAACAATTTTTTAAATGTTTTATAATGTTTTCACAGTATACTTTTCCACACTGTATGATCTTATTTATATCGAATAACATATTTGGTATTTTATAACAAGAACTGTTGCGATTAGTTATCATGTTTTAAGCCACTTAATTTTCATACTTTTTATAAAACTTTTGACATCCGTTACTTTTAGACCTCCGGCTTTATAATCTTTCACTACTATTGAAGCTTTAATTTTTGCTCTGCCATCCCATATAAATTTCATAAAAAGATCGCTGAATTTGTTTAAAATATCGTTTGAAGGTGTAGGAAGACTTATAAATAAATGGTTTAACATAGGTATTAGAAGGCTTTTAACGACTGCAATTCGGCCTATTGGTGTTAATTTACGTCTTTTCCAAAACGCAATGGTTTTATTGATGTTTATCCATTTGTCATCAAAATTCAAATTTATCATTTCATTTAGATTAACATCAAAGTGAATACCTAATAACTTAAATTTTGTGTCACCCCAGGATAGTTTCCATCTCGTTTTAATTGATCTAGTGCTATACTTCATTGATCCAATCCATATCAACTTAGTTTTGTCAAAATTGACTTTTAAACCAGACATTTCAGAAAAATGGTGAAGTATATCCAAAACTGAATTAAGAGATTTATCTGTCCCATCTAGAAGAAGGGATGTGTCATCTGCGAACTGTGAAATTAAAAATTCTTCTCTTTGTATTTTAATACCCGTTATATTTTTGCATGACTTTATTTTTAAGTTAAGTATTTGAGTGCAAAGAATAAAAATGTACGATGAGATTGGGTCACCTTGTCTGCAGCCCCGTTTAACTGGAAAATATTCGGAGATAAACCCATTTAGTTGAACTGAAACTTGTGTATTGTATAGAAAAAGTTGTATCCATTTTTTAATCATTTGTCCAAAATTGAAAAAGTCTAGAGTCTTTTCGATAAAATCGAAGGATAAAGAATCAAACGCCTTCTCAAAATCGATCAGCATTAAGAGTCCCGGAATGTTATTTTTCTCACAATATTGCATAATGTCATAGACGATTCTTGTATTCTCCCCAATATATCTGCCTTTAATGAAACCAGTTTGGTCTTGTGATATAATATGATCTAGAACAGATTTTAGACGATTCGCAATAGTACCAGAAGCTAATTTGTAAAGAACATTTAATAATGTAATAGGTCTCCAATTTTTGAGGAACTGTTTAGGCTTATTTTCCTTCGGTATACAAATAATATTTCCTAGCTTAATATTTTTTGATAATGTTCCTATCGTGTAAGCATGGTTGAGGCATCTAACAACAAATTGGCCGATTTTGGGCCAGAACATTTTGAAAAAGTTTGTGGTAAAACCGTCACATCCAGGACTTTTATCATTTTTCATTTGCCTGAGAGTTTTAGTTACTTCATTGTAAGTTAAAAGGCCCTCTAAAGACTGGGATTGTTGCACATCAAGTTTGTTATAATTAACATTTTGAAATTCAGAATCTAAATTAAAAGTTTTATTATTACAACGTTCATCGTAAAGGTTTTCGTAAAAAAGTTTTGTTTCTTTTAAAATTTCATCTTGCGAGTATATTCTGGATCCATCTTCTTTTTCAATATAAGGTATGGTTTTGTTTACTTGATGCTGTTTTTCTAGGTTGCAAAAGAAGTTTGTTATTTTCTCACCTTCATCAATCCAGTTTGATCTAGACCTGATAAAGGATCCTTCTAGTCTGTTTTTCCTAATTTCGTTCAGTTCTGCTTGCAGGTTTAATAGCTCTTCTTTGTTAGATTCATTCAAGTTACTTTCTATGAGTAATATTTTTGACATTAGTTCTGTTTCGCGAGTATTTGCTTGTCTTTTTTTATAAGATGCATATGAGATTGTTTTACCCCTTATTTCCATTAAAAGCGTTTCTAGAAATAACTCATCATTTATGCTAAATTGTATTTCCGATTTTTCAATGTTTAAAACGTTATTTTGATTATAAATAGGTAGAGAGTATTGTACAATTATTTCGTCTATCTTTTTGTTAATGCATTCAACAAATTCAATATCTTTCAATAAAGAATTATTAAATTTCCAATAACCTTTTCCATGTTGATTTTTTGAAAAATTTAGACTTAAAACAATAATTGAATGATCTGACCTGTAGCTAAGATCCACGTCGCAATTTTGAACTAGTTCTAACAAGTTATTTGTAATGAGATAGAAGTCTATTCGACCTTGTTGTAGAGGATTAAGTCTTTTCCATGTAAATTTTTCTGTATTTCCATGTATTTCTCTAAATGGGTCGTTTAAATCTCTTTCCGCTATTTGCGATTGTAAAAGTTTTCTACAGTTTATATGGTGATCAACCTTTTTGTAATTTTTGTAATCAAGAAGTGGGTTTAAAACCAGGTTAAAGTCGCCACACATAACGAAAGAATCATAGCTATTGATTGAATCAACCATATCAAAAATATTTTGAAAAAATCTCGGGTCGTCAACATTAGGAGCGTATATATTTATTAGAAGGAATTTTGAATCCAAATATTTAAGTTCTAAAATAAGTATCTGTCCATTATTATCTTTGTGTATGTTTGTTACTTGAATGCCAGATTCTTTTTTAATCAGAACACAAACCCCCCTCGCATTTGTTTTTCCGTGACTGTAGTAGCAATCTCCATTCCATTCGGAATAAATATTTTTTTCTATATCGGGTGTAAAGTGGGTTTCTTGGAGACATACAATATCAGATTTCTTTTGTTTAAATAGAGAAAATAAATCGAAACGTTTTTTGCTATTGTTCAAACCGCGGCAGTTGTAAGAGATGATTTCTAGATTATTCATAATTGGCATAAATACTATTGAATTTGCTAAGCATTTGATGAAGAGGAGGGTACAGAGTCATTACATAATGGACACATGTGTAGCATTTATTTTCAAAGATATGGCAGCATACTGTATTGGATAAACAACAATGAAAAACAACAATTAAACAAAACATGGTAAATGCGAAACGAATACACATACATTAAATTACAGTATTGTGTAGAGTATCTGATAGCATTTAGACTAAAAGTTGGGTTAAAGTAAATCTAGTTTTGATGTCTCGACTATGTAAAAAAAAACAAAAACAAAGCAGCTCAGAGGAATTATACCTCACGATAAATGACCTGGCGGAGCATCACAGCCTTTTGGCTTGCGCTGCTCCGCCAGTTCAATCATCGTGAGCTATACACACATAGACTCATATAGAGAAAAGAAGTAATTTCTCAAAAGAAAATTTCCTCTTTTCCCCCAAAGCAGGCTATGCTTTTCAATCATATTTGCTATCTTAAAAAAAACTTTTTTTTCTCAACAACAACGTTCAAATACGAAATTGTTCAGATATCTGCCAGTTTGTAAAAGGTTAAACGATGATCGATCAGTTTTGATCTATCAATCGATGCTATGAAAACACAACATCTATTGGCCAATCAAAACAATCGTTCAAATAGGGTGAGTGCGATTACTCTTATTTCAATATTTTCATCTTTCCTTTTTTATATGCTCTCGTATACAAGAGAAATAAACCAAGTATGAATATATTAATATCATGCACATACATCTTGAAATTTAAAAGGAAAGAGGGTGGAACACATTTATAGGGTTCAATAGGGATGATTTAAATTCGGTGTATATAGTCTATATAGTGGGTGCTGTAGTAAAAGCTGGTAACTACAGCTTGATTCAAGCCGTATTTACGGTCTTCCACAACAACACCGACGGTTTTTTAAAGCATAACAGTAAATCTAGTCTATTTTAGCACACGAAGCATTGCTATTTAAATTAACTACCCAGTGACAAATTTTCGGACAAAACCAAAGTGTTTCGCCTCAGTGATCCTAAAAAATCTCGTTACCACAGCTTAATTGAAGCTGAAGTAAAGAGACTTAATAACATCACTGACGGCTTATTTACAACATAAATGTAACAAATAATAAGTTTTCTTTTGCCAAAAAATCCTTAATATAGTATAAAATCATGCATATTGTGATTTATTAGACTGGTCTGAACTTTTCTTTTGTCGTTTGCAGTAACTTTCAAAATGAACGTATGTAAGAAGAGTGGGATTTAGTACTTATTGTTTATACCCTTCCTATCCTACGTGGTATGAAGTACGTCAACGTTTTGAAGTCGGAACACTGAGAAAGGAGGTAAAAATCACAAAACTGAATTTTCGCCTCGTTTGGCAGTGTTTCATTGGTGCATAACGTTTTCTTTGACATAAATGGTTTTATAAATGTTTACCATTATCTATGCATTTCAACTTTTCTCGTGTTCTTCACGTTCCCTTGCTACTGTGACCCAAACTTTGACAGGCAGTATAAACCAAGATCCGCCCGCATAGACGTGCATTCTGATCTTAGTCTAGACTGTCTGTTTTCAACTCCATAATCGTGGAAAAACTTGAGCTAATTTTATCAAAAAAAAAACGAACGATTTTATTGACCCCCCCCCCCCAAAAAAAAAAGGACATGACGTTTCTGACAAACAAACAGTATTCCGTAGGTGTTGTTACAAAATCTCGCAACCACGGCCTGATCAGAGCCGTACTTACGAGATTCTATAACAAGACCAACGGTTAATCGAAACATAACGGTAAATCCATACTCATTTAATCACACAATTCATTAGTATTTTCACTAAATTGCTGATTTGTATGAAACTAGATATAAAGTCAAAAGGGCGAGGGTTAAAACAAAGTGGAATGGAAAGCGAATAAACTGCAATTCTAAATAGCATTTACCTTATTCAGCCGTGTATAGTACCACTGGTGGTGAACTCGGACAAAGCGAGGAACATTTTTCATGAACACAAGGTACAGATACTTCATGTCACATCCGGATTTTTGTAAACAATACACGTGGTATTTTGTTTTACTTCTCTTTCCGTCTTTTTTTAAAGGATGCACTCAAATGGAAGTTACTAAGGTATGTAGATATGATTTATAATACGCACGAAAATATCAGTTTTATCGATCATTATTTTCAAATGTTATAAACGGATTGCAAGTGCACAAAGCGCATATTGAGATCATGTGGGTTGATCTTAATCGCCCGAACGAAATGGTACGATATCACTGTTTATGTTTATCAACTTACATTGCAAGTAAACAAAAAAGACATATAAATGTACAAATAAAGGCTGTAAATGGCAGTTTTTGGTGTCATGTCATTGAAAATCATTGTGCGGTTTCTTCGTGACAACGTTACAGCATGTTTGCGATGTTATCTTTTCCAGCTACGGTGTTTTATGACCACATGTTTGATAAATTAATCGATTGCACTGGACTTAACGGCACATTTAAACATTTATTCGGTAATATCGCACTGATTTGAGCATCTAACCATAGATTTCCGGCATCAAATTCGAGCACCAGGTACTTGTTTCAATGTATATCAATTTGTACTGCCTAACTCCCCTTTCAGATAAATTACTGACAGGTGATGACAATTAGATGACATCATCATCATCATCATCATCATCATCATCATCATTATAATCATCATCATCATCATCATAATAATAATAATCATCATTTTTATCGTTACCTTGGAGTTTCACCGGTAAGATTTTCGTTATGCCTTCTTAAATTTGGTACAGGTGGATAATAAGCTATTAAATGAGAACAAGATGGACCTTGATCAGACAGTGCACATGCAAAGTCTGATCTGGATCCATGTTGGTCGCAAAAGCCTAAATGAACGTTTCCAGATCTATACTGTAATGTTTGTCATTACCATTATCACCATTTATTCTAAGGAGGATCCACTGTTTCACACATCCCAGGCCCGTACGAACAGGGGGACTCTGGAGCCGCCCCCCCTCCCCCATAGTTGGCAAAAATGCCGAATTTTCATCATTTCACATTTAAAACTTATGGCAAATCTAATTAAGCCCCCCCCCCCCCCCCCCCCCAATATTAGACACCATGGAATTGCTTTCTACGGGCATGCATTCTAAAGTATACTAACGGGAAAAGTTAACTGTGTGCATTTCCTTTTCAATTAACACCTTGACTGCATACGGTACATGAATAAAATTTTACAAATGCACATTTAATCTTTTACTTTCAGTAATTGTCAATGTATTACTATACTTGTTATTACCGTAACAATTCCTGAAAGTGGATAAGGATAAGATTCGCTTTTACAAGACATTTTCGAGTGTGAACACCGTTGGTATTAAAACATGCTATGCAATTGTCCTTAGAAAACAATAGATGCTGTCTAACCCACTGAAGGTAATGTTGTCAATAACATCGTAGCAAGACTATGGGTATCGCAAGACGTCTGAAACGGATGGTCTAATCCGTTAATCAATACTTAAAACATTTGAAGGGGTTTTATTGAAACGTTGCGAAAAGCAAATTTTATTCTCTTTGAGCCAACAACAGGGTGGTTTTCGGGAAAATCTTGGATGTATGATGACTTCGTATATACTTCGGGAGGCCATTAACTTTGCTACCGAAAATAGAAGCATACTGTATGTTTGTTTTTTAGACGCCAAAAAGGCTTTTGATCGTGTTTGGCATAATGGCCTATTCTACAAAATGAGTGAATGTGGCCTTGATCACTTAACTTTACGGTCTTTCATTAAAATGTACGAATCAATGATAAGCCAAGTACGTTATGGTTCATTTATCTCTGATGATGTCCCTATAAAGCAGGGAACCAGACAAGGCGGGAAAAGCTCCCCTATGTGCTATCTCTTGTTTATAAATGGTCTTATTAAGGAGTTAGAAGACTCGAAGCTAGGCCTTTGTGTTTTTAATATGGATGTAAGTAGTCCATCAGTTGCTGATGACATGACTCTTTTAAGCCTTTCCAAATCTGGATTAGATCAGATGATCGACATCTGTTATCAATACTCATTAAAATGGAGATTTGACTATAATCCATCCAAATGCGCTGTTATCGTTTTCGGTGAAAGTAAGCAAAGCCGTTTAAGAGCGAATAGACAATGGTTTATGGGAAATGATCCTATTGACGAAGTTGAACAGTATAAACATTTAGGCACTATTCTAGAACAATCGTGTTCAATTGATGAAAATGTTAATATAGCATGCAGACGACTACGAGGTGAAACTCTTAGCATACTCCAATCCGGAAACTTTAATCCGATAGCTCTACGTACTATGTACAAATCAGTCGTTTTAAATTCTGCATTATACTGTTGTGAGCTATGGAGTGGCATTTCCCGCACAAATAGTCTTAAATTAGAGCGCGCTCATTCATTTTGCGTTAAAACTATTCAAAAACTGCCAAGAAAATGTAATAATGCAGTATCTCGCGCATCTATCGGTGCGATGCCGATTATTGCAGAAATAGATTACAGGAAATTGATTTTTCTTGGTCAATTATGCAGATTATCATCTGATTATCTCGCAAAAAGTATTTTTGTTCACAGATCAGTAAGGTATCTGAATAGTTATTCTTGTGCACAGCGTGGTTTCATTCCCGATATTTGTATAATTCTGTCAAAGTACGGTCTGTTTGGATATTTTGAGCACTTCATGCGCACTTCATATTTCCCGCCAAAATTAGCCTGGCGGTCCATTGTAAAATATAAGGTCCATGAAAAACAGGATTCTATTTTACGCCAAAGTGTAGGCTCAAAGATAACAAACGTACAGTTTGAAGTTTTATTTCCACAAAACGACGTTTCCTGTATTTGGCGTCGTATTCGTGACCCCTATATCTGGAAGGGCTACATGTATTCTGCAAATTATATACTTTGCATGCTTTGTTCTTATGAGGTCCCTCAAATATGTAATAAATGCCAAAAGGTTGTCGATAAATGTACATTTCACAAGCTTATTTTCTGTACTTATAATAACGCCATAAGATTGCAACTCTGGCGCTCTATTTGTCATGTTATGGGACAACGTCAGTACAGAAGCCTACTTCAGAAAACGCCTCAAGAACAGCTGATCGATATGCTTGGTGGACTTGCGCAATATTTTGAAAATACTGCTCAGGTAGACCAAGCGATATCCTATATATATCCTGCATTTCATCAAATGCTATGATCACGAATAATGATAACTATGCATCAATAGCATTATTCGAATGACACAAATTTCTACAGTATGTTATCACAGAATGTTATGTGAATATGAATGTACATAACTACAATTTTCAGTATAAAATGAATAAGCGTTGTTCATAATGACTGGGGTGTCATAACTGGGGTCTATTTAGGCCACAGTTACGACATTTTTGTCATTTAATTAGCAATGTTCCAATAATTGATAGAAGTATAACTTTGCACTCATTCATGCATAGATTGTCCCTTCTTTTTCTTTTCATTTTTTGTCGGTCACTGTAAATTCTATTGTATTTGTTTGTATTGTCATGTCTGTTTGTATGTTTGTATTGTCATGTCTGTTTGTATGTTTGTATTGTCATGCTCTTCTTTTCAAGGAGGAAATAAAAGAATCAATCTATCTGTAACGTTTGCCTTTTTCTGTCGATTTCACAGGTAGTCGTTCCGATAATGGTTGTCTTGTCGGAATGACGTCACGTGTAGACGTTGGATGTGTTGGAATCGTCTCAAAATTGTAGCATGGCAAGTAAATCGAAAACAGTCTAATTAATGGGGTAATTCGACTGTTTTCGATTTATTTGCCATGCTTCAATATCTTGTATTTATTTCGGTACATTTATGAATAATCCTAAAATTGAGGACCATTTGCATTAGACAAGTGGCTACTTTCTTATGACGGGGAGTATATTTGTGCTACTATAATTAAATCCATTTGTTTTAATATTTTAGATTTCTTAAAGATAAAATGTTAAAAAAAGACGTCTCACTACATTTCTCCTGAAACAAAAGTTTACGCTCATGATCTGTTTTCATGACTTTATAACATCGCCGCCAAACAATACGACGTCGTTCCCACGTTTTATGTAATTGACGTTGAAGTGCGTATAGCAAACATTGAATCAAAAGAAGAATAGATCTATACTGAAAATAATTTGGCTCCTTTTTTCTTAATATTTTTCTTTCATATTTTCTTAATTAGTACACACATTTTAACTTCTCAACATATAAAATCAATGTATTTTGACATCTAGAGCAGTCAGCTAGACAAATTGGCGGACGGGTAGAAAAACGGACGGACGGGCAAACGAAGCACTATCTATATGGTGGTCATTACTGAAAGCCTTCTAATTGGGGGCTGCAATACCAGATAGGCCTATTGTTTTGGAAATGATTATTGTATACCATTAATTCGTCTTTGAAAAAGAATTTTTATCTACTACGGTATATATAGACCTAGTGACGTTTTTTCGGACAAACACTAGTGCTTCGTCGGCGTAAATCAAAAACGTCACAAACTCAACTTTATTGAAGCTGCAGTTACGGGATTTTATAACAACACCTACGATTTATCCATATTTAACCGAAAACCCATTCTATTGTTAGGACAAAAGTCATTGCAATTCGAACAGCCATTGAAAATGTTCACGGTGTCATAAATAAACCGTACAAGTCCCCTTCAAAAAACGTTAACTACGATTTTCACATCGGAAAAAAACTTCAACTCCAAGAATTGTAATACCAACTTCAGAATCAGTCAGAGAAATAAAATAACAAAACTGACAATAGCCTCTAAGTGTCTCTCCGATTCGTCCATATTGTTTTGGGCGGATAAACACGTGCAAATCGTTGTGTACATGCTCAAACTAGTAAAACTGGTTTTTAAACGCGCATTTAAACATGAAGTATCTGTACCTTGTGTTCATGAAAAATGTTCCTCGCTTTGTCCGAGTTCACCACCAGTGAGTACGTTGTAGCATTGTCTAAAGATAGCGAAAATTAACCCTTTCCCAAACAATACTTGCTTGTGTTGTCCCTTAGGGAATAAAGTAGCGAAGAAAACGTTGAAGTAAAAGAAGAAAAAGATGAAAGTCAACAGTTTCTCCCTTTGCCTTAATTATTTCTTTACTAAATTGTATTCAAGTATTTTCTTTGCGGGAGATATTTTGTAGTTTGTAGCAGCTTTCATATCTTACCACTGTAATCATTTGCTGTTTGGAAAAGGGTAAAGAAGACTTGAAAGGATAAACTACTATAAATATGCTTAGTTACCAACATTAACTGTATGCTAGTAAAGTTAGATATTATATCTACTGTATGAATATGTAATTAATGAAAATTCTAGGGTAGAGGCGAAGATCTCAGAAGTTACAAACTGTCATCTGATTTAGTAAGCTATGGCGACCCATCAGATAAAAACTATAGGAACAAAAGACAGTGGGGCAAAAGGGAAGGATATCGATCATCAATATCCTTTCATTCCCCCTCGACAGTTTCTGTATTTCTCAAAAACACAATTTCATTCTAATATATCCTACATACATAAATTTTGGTTTCATCATTTTTTCAACTTTGAATATATAATATATCTTTTGGAAAAGTATAAATTCTGGTACGATTTGCGAGTACGCTAAATTCAAGTAGAATTATGTGGCTCATACATCCTCAATTGTTTAATATGGGTTGATTTATTCCAGTTAACAGTGACGTAATTTCGGACAAACAAAATTTATATCGTGGGTGTTGTTATGGAATCTCACAACCACTGCTTGTCTCAAGCCGTAGTCCCGAGCTTTCATCACAACACCGACGGTTTATCAAAACATACCGATAAACTCAGTCTATATTTAGCACAAAATTTAATTCCATTAACAACGTTTTAGATCACAAGATACAAATGAATGCGTTTTATCTAAATTATGTTTTATGAGGCGGAGAATTGGGGCAAAGATCAGACCGCAATTTTCAGCTTGATCCTTAATCCGACGATCCGCCACTAGATTTACATATAAATGGATGTTATGACTAGACTGTTAAAAAAAAACAATAACCTGAATACTAACTAACCCTTTCCTAAAAATGAGATCTCTTTTTTTTTGCTTTTAAAGGTGTTTTTCGGGAATATTGAGACGAAAGAAGGAAAAAGCAAGTTGATTGCTTTTTTTCAATCCCCTCAACATTCCACGTACTTAATAATTATTTTACAATTATTTCGTCCTTATATATGCTCAAGTAATTGTCTGTCTGTATAGGAATTCAAATTAACAAATTCTTTCAAAATTATCAAATGGGAAAGAGTTAGTAGGGTAAATATTGACATAATATTAATGTTGGAAAAAATATACATTGAATACCGGTATCAGTTTTTTCTTACCTTCCCATTAAGCTATCAAAAGCTTTCCGGGAAGCACAGTTTAAATTTGATGGCTGGAAATAACCTCAGCTATATCGTCAAAAATGTCAAACTTGATTCTTTTTCCATATACTGTTTTCCCGAACACGGATCCATTGAAGAACCATGCAGATTCTATAAGTTCATGACTGTTAAGCCTGTTTATCAACATGGTATTGTGGCGCGTCACATCATCCACCAGACGGTGTCCGGCTGCTTTCATCGCCTTTCTCTGACGCATTATTTGAGTTTTTATATTATTGTTCGTTACCTTTACGATGACTGGGCGTATTTGGCCATTTTTTGACGGGAGTCTATGTATGGCCAAAACCTGATTAGCTCGTAACTCGACACCTTTGTCGCTAAGGATATTTCCTACCGTGTGGATTAAATCGTCCTCTGTCTCCTCGTTGTCTTCCGGGATGTTCATGATTTTCACATTGTTTTTACGGGAATATTGCTCATTATGGTTCCCAAGCTTTATGGCATCGTTCACTCTCCTTTTGTTCTCGTCAATTGTCTGACGGGTTTCATCTGTAGTTTTGGAAATTCTGTTGACTTTTTCTTCTAGGGCGTCCCTTAGATTCGCGTTCTCAAATCTGAGTGATTTCAGCTCCTCATTCAACCTTTCGAATTTGTCTTCAATTTGCCTCTTTACTTCACCCATATTTTTTTGTTCAAGTTGTTGTGTTATTTCCGAAATTGTTTTTTTCACCAATTCTTTGAAGTCACTTTTTTCACGATGTTTTCCATTTCAGTTCTGATTTTCGTTATTTCTGCTGATACAGTGTCCAACTTGGTGTTTACCTGGCTATCAACTTCAAGAATGGAGTCTGTCTCTAATGTTTCAGATGCGCACTGGCTGTCATTCGGATTGGGTTTCTTTTTGTTTGTTTTGGCCAGGCGCGGTGGTTGTGATTGACCCTTTTGTTGACCTGACATTCTCTCGTGTGTTTATATCAGTGACGTCACAAACACTAACGGTATAGCGGACGAGAATCGAACTGGCAGAGCAGCCCATGCTAATCGAATGGAATGCTCTGCCAGGTGAATTATCGTCCGCTATATGGGCAGATCGTGTGTTTTAGCCAAGTTTGATTGCAGTTCACCAATGGAATGTCAATAGCTTTTATAACAATGTAATCTATTTATAGTATCATTCTTTTTAACAAAGGGAAAAACAAAAGTTCTTACTAACGCAAAATTCCAAAATATCCAGAAATTCCACTCATAGAATCATTTAGTCCGTATTATGCACTTTTAGTCCATACCAAATATTCCACTTATATTTCACTAATTCGCGTGTATTTCGACAAATTTCTCAAACCGAAAATTTCATGACCGGTTCGATTGCGATCACGTGATTATTATTGTTTGTAGTCGTTATCCATCCCATGATGCAAATCTCCACCGCGGTAGAATAAAATGGATGGGTAGTCGGCTTCAAAATTTAATTGAACTTTATTTGAAAGTGAATAATGCCTTTTGCGGCCTTTTAGACTAGGAGAAGTTTTCTGTACGAGGCCTAAAAATGGTTTTAGGGAGGACAACTTGTTACAAGCAAGAGACAATGCTTAAACGATGTAGCAATGTCCCCTTAATCACTTAAGCCCTGTCTCTCTGTCCGCATCAATGGTGAAGTAGGTCTAAGTAGGTCAAAGGTCAACTAGGTGCAAACAATAAATGATATATGGGGTATAGTTAAACAATCAGCTATAACTCATTTAGTTTTCTGTCTAGAATAACATATTTGGTATAAAAAGGAAGCTTAGACATCGATCTTTCTTTTAAAGTATAAATATGCAAATTAGCTGATTCGCATATGCATGATTCTGAAGATTAAATTAATAATTTTGATCATTTTTGGTCATTTTGTCAGAGTGTAGTTCGAACAAAAGCTATAGTCCAATAAGTTGGTGGTGTATATTCACAAATTTGGTACCAAAGTAAAGCCTAGACATCTATCCTCAAGTTAAGCTATGCAAAAAAGCTTAATTGCATATGCACATTTTTTTATTATTTTTAATTAATTGATGAAAATACCACCCATTAGTGAAAATTCGATACACACAGAGTTTTGCAGCTTCCTGGAAGGATATAATAACATTGCATATGTAACACGTCCTGTCAAAAACAGAAGTTAGCATTTTAGGTCTTTTTAACAGAATCAGACTGAATTACAGTATAGTAGAGTGTTTGGTTTCCATGGAAACATATATTGTAAAAGTAGTTTTGGGGTAAAACGGGAGAAACAGCTATCAGTCACTTAGTCCTTGGTGTAGACAAACAATCAGTGTTTTTAATTGAAGACAAGACATCCATTTTTGTTTTTCCGAATAAGTATGCAATTAAGCCCATGAAGGCGTATTTGCATATTCATAATTTCGAAGAATTTTTTAGAACAATTGATGGAATTATAGTCAATTTTATGCGAGTAAATCAGACATATCACGAATAGTTCTTGGTATAGATTAACAATTTTAGTATCAAATTGAATCCTTTAAGCATTCCTCTTTATTTTTCGGACAGTTATTCAAATGAAATAATTTGCATATGCAGATTTTTATAGATTTAATTGGAAATTTTGGTGAAATTTCACATTTTTAAAAGACTTTTGCAGGAAAAGGGATATTCCTTAATTAGTTGATGGTGTTCTCTTACAATTTTGGTGTCAAAATAAAATCTAGGACTCGTTTCTTAATTCCAGTTTTGCAAAATACGTGTAGCTTCTTTACATTCCAACATTTGTTTATTCTATTTTAAGTCATGATGAAAATATCACAATTTGTGAATATTTGGTACTTGCTTTTTAAATAACATACATTGAAGAAACTAAAACATATTGTATAATTATGCACTAGCTACTTCCTGTCCCAAACAGAGTTAAACATTTTGACGTCTTTTTACGAAGGAAAATTAAAATACAGTATGCTAGAGGGTGTTGTTTCTAGAGAAACATATCTTTTAAAATGTGGTAGAGGTTTTATGGGAACAGCTATAACTCACAGTTTACAAGATCAACTGACTAACAACTACTGTATCAAAACAAAGCAAAGACTCATGTCTTAATTTCTTGGGAATATTTTTTTCAAATTATCTAAATCATAGATTTTTACTAGGAAACTGGGACCGTTTATTGGCCCTTTCCCCCCAGAGAATTTTCCTGTGCAGTTGTTTTTCCCCTAAAAATCACCTTTTCCCCAGTTAAACAATGTTACGGTCCTTGTAAAATAATTAAACAAATAATTATTGTTACGGTCCTTGTAAAACTTAATTCTTAATTTTGCTTGAAGTTTGTATTCTTACCGTTAAAAGATTATTTTCAGATCTGTATACCTTTATGAATCCCTATATTGAAGTTTAGAATTTTTTTATCAAGATATCCAATCATAAATTTTCCATAGAGCTGTATTTTACCCAAATTAAGGGTCCCAGGCCCTTTCTCCTTACATTAGAAATAAGACCTGCAAATTGCAATCGCAAATTGCAATCGCTAATCTGTATTTGGGAAAGAATGATTAACATATATGTTTGCAACGACAAATATTGACGAAATGGTCATTGTTGTGAACCAGGGTGTAATACGATTTCTAGCCTAATTCTGCTGAATATGTTGAAGAGCAATTGCGTGCAGTTTATGGGTGTCCTCTCCTTCTCACCAAATTTTGGATGAAGGAATTCCAAGGTTGCAGATAGGGTTAAGAAGACGAAAGAGGTTAAAAGAACGCTACTGCGGAGAGCTGGTTAGGGTAACCAAGGCGTTGACTTCTATAGATCGGCTATCAATAATTGGCAAACTAGATGGAAATGTATTATTGTGGAGTTTGAAGAACTAAACAAACAGTAATTGCGTAATCTACTGATTTCCACCAAAGAATAAAAAGGAAATCAAAGCGATCATAATCATGAGTGTTAAGTAATTGTGACGAGATGATTTGCACAAGCAAATAACATGTCTTTATAAGTTTAGATTTTGTTTATAAACATCAGTTTATCTTGCGACCATTGTGTGTGTTATACATTTAACTGAGAACTTGTGCAATTCATAGTATTCATTAAACAGAATTGGTTTGCTGGTAGCAGAATAAAAAGATCTGCAAATATTTCAAACAATAAGGTCATATCATCTTACCCCCCCCCATAAACCATTTGCAATACACAAAATATATTTGGTAGATATATTTTGACCTTATACTTTTCCTACATACTCCTTATATTCCCTTAAGTACTATACAGGCTATGGTTTGGATATCTTACAGCTAGCCCCCTATTGAAACCTATAAGACCTTTGAAAAACTTCAAATTCAGAGCAAAACTTTAAAACCTTTACTTTTTTGTCAGAAAACCTTTTCAACCACAAAATAGCCTGTAATTTTCACTCAAAACCTGTATATTTGCTCTGGCTGGTTGTCTTGCAAGCTTCAAGCATGCGATGGCTTTCGTTCTGCATTATCCCTTATAGTTTAGTAATGAAAATATCACCAGATGCCACCAAATCTTACCCAAATTTTTAAAATTTTGTCGGTAAAATCCCGTATACCACCTTACGAAACCAGTGCGTAAAATGACTTTGACTGTATATTTTCTACGAAAATGGCCATTATTCACTCAAGATTATGTTTTTCATATTTTACACTAAAAGGTCTTTATTTACATAAATGTGAGCCTTTATGAAAACCTTTATTTCTATTTTGGTATGATAGGAGGCCTGCTACAGACTATTAGTTAAAGTCTCAAGGGAACAGACCCAATCACCAAGTATCTATTATATTTCTATTTTCTCAACATCTTTTTTGCTATATTTCAATATAGGTACATACAAGTGACAGATACAGGATTGATTACAACGATCATTATTACTAAATGAATATTTTAATATAGTAATAAGTTAAATATTGTCCATAGATTTGTCAGGTATATTGTTATGGGGTTAGCTAAAACAATCACAGGTCCAAAGATTTCCGCTATTTATATACCAACAATTTATCTGTGTCTACTCCAAAACATATCCGCTGTGGATTAACGTGGTAATTTTGGACTTAGTATTTGAAAAAGGCCAATCACCTAGCCCAAGTTGTCCAAAAATGCCGAATTTTCCTTATTCTTTACTGAAAATTTAGGGAAAACCATATTTAGCCCCTAGTATTCAGACATGGGGGCTTCAGCTACCCCAATATAAAATTGCTTCCTACTGGCCTGTGAAGGATGGATAAATCACACATAATGTCACATGTACTGAGTGATTTGCATAATAAGAGATACACGCAGAACAGAACCGAAGAGTTTGATTTTTCTGAGAGGCGTAATTATCAGAATTGCAATGATGGCAGTTAACCTTCTGTTTACAGAAATATATTACATGTATGCCATTAATGTACGAAACATATTGAAACATCAGCGTTTTTCTCCTTTTTTGGACGGGTCCGTAAAAGGGACCCCTTTCCCAATGCCAAATATGGTAATTTTTTCCAAAAATCTGGAAAGAAAATTTCCAATGCAAAACTTATTCATTCTTTTTGAATGAAATTTCAATCATTCCCTTTCATATGTTGAGAAAAATGTATCCAGAGGCAAACTGGAAGTCCCTTCAGTTGATTTCATATAGTTAAGTATGCGCAGGACTCAATTTTTGTTGAAGTCTGTGATGAAAATATTTTTCCCAATTTTTGACAAAGCAATGCATTTTTCCCAATTTGCCTGGTTTCGGACACGTCCCCAAAACTACGAGAAAAAACGCTGAACATGAATACATCTTTAAAGGCACCCATGAAGGGTTGTCAGACGTACAAGCATGTAAATATATTAAAGAAATATGGTATTGAATGTTCAACCTAGATGCACATGTAGCTAGATAATTTCTGTTTAAGGAAGTTTCAAATGAAGTTTGTTTAGTCCTTCTAAATAATGTCTGTATATAATTAATTTACCCGCTCCTTATATACTGACTGGCTTTAAAAACGCATCACTTATTTTTCAAAATATTTTCGTAGTTAAAGTCAACAGGATCAAATTTCTACTTCTGATATATATTTCAACCAATAAGACACGATATCCAATAAAATTTATTACAGTCAGTTACCACGTTATGTCGCATGACGTCAACGTGCAAAATATGGACAACGTTTACGTAACTACACCTTAGGTGACCAATTGGATTTTTGTTTTCATATTCCATATTCAAATGGTCAGGAGTTACTTTTATTTCTCAATCAATTTGATTAAACAAAAAATAAAACCAAGAGACCAAAGTTCGTTGAGCACACACAAATTTTTGAATTATTCTAAGCGGGTGTTTATCAACGAGAATGGGCGAGACGTTTAAATGTAAACCAATCGACGATTTTTCACTTTCATTAATGTAGTCAATCTACAGAGATTGCTGCTGAGCATCAGCGTCTTGATCAACCGTTTAGAACGAGCCTACGTCAAGATAATAACACACGTCAACGTCAATTACGTAATTGGTTTACAACAACGTTTTCAACTGCAATTGTAATACAAAAATGTTGCTACTGACAAACTCTTGCCATAACAGTGAATTAACGAATAAGATATTGTGGTTTTCACTACTGGCGATTATGCCCATGTAAGATACTTACAGAAAGTCATCATCGGATCAGGGTGCGTTCGGCCTAGATATGATAAAAAACGAACGCCAAAACTTTTGAATAATCTCCAGCAATATATGGTAGATAATTCAAGCCCAAAAGAATAAAGATTTTGTTTCAACTTAAGGGTCAACGAGGTCAGGATTGTGGAACGTTTTTCATACTCAGAGCGGAATTACGTGTTATTAAATAGAGAAAACTGTCAAATTCCTCACACCACCTCTCTTTAGATGGCTTTATCTCAGTCATTTAATCGAATTTTTGTCTGAAATTTTTAGGAAATGTTGGGAAGATGTCAAGCTGTTGTTTAATATATAATACTACAAAGTTGATTATGTATTTTGCATATTATTGCCGGATGAAGTTTAGTGATGCGTTTTTAAAGCTAGTCAGTATATTTATAGTAAAAATTATGTCAATTTGAACCTGGATAGATAGTTAAAAACTTGGTTCCAGCACAACATTCCCTTCCTTTTGGAACTAGATAATACAATGCAACACACAGTTCTAATGCAAACTGCCATTCCCCATGTTGATCTGATTCCTTAAAAGTCTAGCATGGAGCCCTTTAATGTCTCATGATGACTGTAAGAGTATTCTTAGCTGTCTTTTATGCCATTTTGTTTTATTTTGAGTTTTGCTTTATAAAATTGCACTTTTGTGTATACTAGATAATTATTTGTTTAAAAGAGTCATGGTTTTGACATTGTGATGTTGATATTTGAGCGGTATCAGGCTCACATGCTGTTTTATTTAATTGTCATTTTCGCTCATAAAAATCTGATTAATTTTCAGGAATATGTACTACAAATCTATGCAAATATGATTTCAAAACAATAATTTCTTTAAATTTATCATAGAATAACATTTATGTGTAAGACGTATTGTTACATCAAAGTTTGCACTTTTTGTATTTTTTGGAAAAAAATATCCCACCCACTTTTAGCTATATCTGTTGTGCCGATTTTAAGATTCTTGCCTAAATTCGAAATTGGGCACGCCCAATTTCGAAATTGGGCACGGAACATTGCCCAATTTCGAAATTGGTCATCCATTTTCGAAATTATGATTCAGTAAGTTCCGTGTGTCATGCAGAACTATTTCTGTCGATCTTTTTCGACGATTTATTGATAATTGAATCATACAACGCCCGAAATGTTAATATTATTTACGGTTTACTGCGAAACTGTCATGCAGAAATATTTCTGTCGATTTATTCTCGTTTTTTTTCGTCACCGATTTATTAGTAATGAATCGAACAACGACATAATGATTATTTTACGGTTTACTTTGATTTTTGATACTTCCTACGTACTCGTTGCTGCCGCGGATCCAGGATGTCTGTGATGCGGTTCGAATTTACAAATAGAGAGGTTCGTTTTCCAAGTATTACACAATTTTGACCGAATTTCTGCATTGAAATGAAATAATCAGGCTGCGGAGACAGTGGCAGATCCAGAGGGGGTGCGGGAGTCAAATGAACCTCCTCTGAATACTAATTATTTCAATTTCATGTAAAAATCCAGTCAGAATTTTGTAATAATAAGAGAACGAACCACCTATTTGTAATTTCGAACCCCCTTACAAAGTCTGGATTCGCCGCTGAGAGGGGTTTCCTTTGAACCTCGAAAACTCCCCTACCCATTGGATACGCCGCTGCATTGTAAACGTGTACACCAGAATGTAAAAACTTCATCTGCGGGTCCCAGTCGATATCAAAATCCAGTCTATTTTAAAACGAAAGTACAGTGCCATTCAAGGATAAACGAAACCTGTCTCATGGTGTATAGACATGGGCGGATCTAGAGGGGGCGGGGTCGGCGGGGGTCCGGACCCCCCCTGGCATTGGCCGAAAATTGAAATTTGACTATATAAATTTAGTGTAACATTACATATTTACTACATTTTAAGCCATAAAAACTTGGGCTTGGACCCCCCCTGGAAATTTTTTTGGGCTTGGACCCCCCCCCCCCTGGAAAAAAATCCTGGATCCGCCCTTGATAGATATTTATCCATATGCGAGAAAGAAATACGGCAACATTTTATCTGAATTTTCCGATAAAATTAGGTCACAGGATAAAATTAATGATTTCATTATAACGTTGCGAGGTCGTACTGTAAGCGGAATCATGCATACTTATTAAAATGATTATAATAGTATAAGATCCATTTCTCGCTCTGATTTTATTATCATTATTGTTCCAATGCATTTAAACGGCTTGTTCGGATGGGTCGGTCGCTTGTATTGGCCAGCACGGTGGGAAGTATCGGCTTGTTCGGCTAGGTCAGTCGCTAGTTCTGGCCAGCACGGTGGGAAGGATCTGCTTTTTCGGATGGGTCGGTCGCTTGTTCTGGCCAGCACGGTGGGAAGTATCGGCTTGTTCGGCTAGGTCAGTCCCTAGTTCTGGCCAGCACAGTGGGAAGTATTGGCTTGTTCGGATGGGTCGGTCGCATGTATTGGCCAGCACGGTGGGAAGTATCGGCTTGTTCAGCTAGGTCAGTCGCTAGTTTTGGCCAGCACGGTGGGAAGGATCTGCTTATTCGGATGGGTCGGTCGCTAGTTCTGGCCAGCACGGTGGGAAGTATCGGCTTGTTCGGATGGGTCAGTCGCTTGTATTGGCGAGTATGGTGGGAAGTATTGACTTGTTCAGCTAGGTCAGTCGCTAGTTCTGGCCAGCACGGTGGGAAGGATCTGCTTGTTTGGATGGGTCGGTCGCTTGTTCTGGCCAGCACGGTGGGAAGTATCGGCTTGTTCGGCTAGGTCAGTCGCTAGTTCTGGCAAGCACGGAGGGAAGGATCTGCTTGTTCGGATGGGTTGGTCGCTAGTTCTGGCCAGCACGGTGGGAAGTATCGGCTTGTTTGGAAGGGTCGGTCGCTTGTATTGGCCAGCATGGTGGGAAGTATCGGCTTGTTCAGCTAGGTCAGTCGCTAGTTCTGGCCAGCACGGTGGGAAGGATCTGCTTGTTCGGATGGGTCGGTCGCTTGTTCTGGCCAGCACAGTGGGAAGTATCGGCTTGTTCGGCTAGGTCAGTCGCTAGTTCTGGCAAGCACGGAGGGAAGGATCAGCTTGTTTGGATTGGTTGGTCGCTTGTTCTGGCCAGCACGGTGGGAAGTATCGGCTTGTTTAGCTGAGTTGGTCACTAGTTCTGGCCAGCAGGGTCGGAAGGATAGGTTTGCTCGGCTGGTTTTGTCGCTTGTTCTGGCCAGCATGGTGGGAAGGATCGGCTTGTTCGGCTGGGTCGGTCACTAGTTCTGGCTAGCATAGTAGGGAGGATCGGCTTGTTCGGCTGTTTTGACAGTTTGGCCTCTACAGCTTAATGCAGGGAAAAATGCAGGGAAAAATGCTGAATATGGTATTTTTCACAGAAAGGGATTCTCCTGTTTAAATGGTTTTACAATCAGCTCACTATTTTGAGTTAGTTATGTTCAAAGTCTAAACGAAATTAGAACATATCAAATTAATTAACATAAGTATGCAGATCTATTATAGATCACATATATTTAGCAGATGAAAAGCTTCATAATAAATCCTGTTTGCTTTAAAAGAACCATTTCTAAAATGTCGATATTTAACTTTAAGTAAGTGAAACCACTTTAATTTCGGTGGTTAGAAAGCCCAAAGCAATGGATCTAATTCAGGCTCCGAAAAAATATGGAACTGCAACTTTTTGAATAAATAAATGAAATCGAGTGTAGATATGATTTTTATGGCGATATTATCTATAAATTTGATGTCCTGCTGAACGTGTAAAATTATCTATGTCTCTGATAAAAGATAAGGTGCGAATTGCTTAGGGTACGAATCAACTTCCGCGCAAACGGAAGAAGAATGTTCCGTATGTTCTGTTCGGTACGGAACTTTAATAGCTGTTCCGTACCGAACTTTTATTGGACTAAAAACGGCTCATAATGATTTTGTAAGTGCTAACTGTGATACCTCCCTAAAAACGGATATTTTGAAGATGAGTTCTGCACAGAAAATGGCCCGATATACCATAAACTAATTATAAATAAGCTATTTCGCCGAGTTTCGAAATTAGGCAAATGAGTTCTGCAGGGATTTGCCGAATTTCGAAAATAGGCAAAAACGAAAATCGGCACAATATATCTACAGGCGTAAGCTAAAGACTAATTCTGTGAACAAATATATATAAGTCAAGCACAGGTTTCTAGGCAATTTTTAAGCATTATTTTACAAACACAAACATACATTTGGTATTTTCTAAACTTTTTTTTTCATTTTTAGACAAAACTTATTTTTGCGATTTTTGGCCATTTTTCGCTATATTTATGTATACTAACAAAAATACGCTGTAAAGAAGTTGCATATTATTGTTGTAAGTAAAAGTGCAAATCATCAGCTTTATTTTGATACCTTTATAAATGAGAAAGTTAAAGGGAATTTTAGGAGGCATGTGTGACAAATGCACCGAATGACCTTTGACCTGAATAAAATCCCTTTACGCCATTGATTCGGACAAAGAGACAGGGCTAGAATCGACTGTGATATATGATTGAATCATTCTATATATGTCTCTTGCTTGTAACAAAATGTCCTCCCTGATTTGATTTTTCAGATTTTCACTACCAGTCTATTTAAGCAAATTCGTTTCTGGGTGTAGGCCTACATTATGTGGGTGATTCTATGAGAAATGTGAATTTTGTATCCCAGAACTTTAATTAAACATTGTTAAGATAAATCATTACTAATAAAGATAATACCACTCAATTTGTATTAATAATGATATCTCTCATTTCAACTATGAAAAAGATAAGAATTTGCAGTATACTGAACCGCACAGCTAACACCTCACTTTTGATTTTTGTATAACTAAGTAATCGCCCAATCAATCTTCTTGATTTTTCATATTCCAGTAGATGACCTATTTTCCATCAATTTAAGTCAAAAACAAATTTAATTGTACGTGCCATTTACCTCGTCCAGCGTGCACGTGCGCTTTACGATTTTGAAATGCATGCACACGCATCCTAAGAAAACCCTGGATAAATTACCATGTCTTTATTCAATGTTGATCGGGAGTAATAAAAAAACATAATTTTGATAAAATGTACTAACGAAATTTTATTCTAATAACGTAATACCCCCCTCACACATAGCTCGCGACCTTACTGCGACCTGAAAACTAGTAAAATAGCATTTTTCTTTCGAAATTCGTTTGGTTTTCTTTCAAATTTCCAAATTTCTCTCGCCGACTGTCCGGGGCTCCACAGTATTGTGTTCTGTTTGTTTTTCTGTACGTCCTCGATACGACCCTTCTACGTTCATGGCGTTTCCACTGCGACTGTATTGCGTCCCTACGGCGACCCCATGGCAATCATCGGCGACCCAGCTGCGACTCTGCTACGTCCTTTGCGTTCTTACGGCGACTCTACGGCGACTATTGCGTTTGTCCGGCGATTGTTCTGCGACTGTAAGACGACACTACTACGTCCTTGATACGTCTATGAAAATAATACTTTTTTCCAGTAAATTTCATTTTGAGTCTGATCTTCAACGAGTGAAGACGTATATTTAATTAGTTTAAAGTTAAATCATATATACTGAACAAAAGTAAAAACGCTACACAGCAAGATTTCTTATTTCTGGAAAAGTATCGAACTACATGTAATAGCATGAAATATGTTTTGACGTTCTTTCCCAGTTTTTCAGCAATCGTTTTGTCGAAATTTCATTGCCTTGTCTCCTTTAATGTCAGAGTTATAGCACTTGATACGCTAAGAACTAATTTCATTTAATGCCGCATATGCGCATGCGCAGAAAACTCTTCATAATTTTTTCGGAATTGGTCATATCCGGGTTGCCGAAAAACTATTTAAAATCTCACTTATCTCTCGTAGCAAGCTCTAAAACCAAGGTCTTATCTGTCAATTTTGCGAATTACCTCCCATTGATATAAACAAAGAGGGAACTTAAATGTTTGATAGTCACAAATTTATCACGGTTTTCGATTGAATTTTTTTTGCAGCATCAAGTAGACCTTACAGGGGATTTTTGAACCCTTTCTTCGACTAGGATTGTTCCCAGATGTCCATGCAACTGCGACTTCAATTTCCTATGGGGATTACATTGTAAAATTGTCAAGCTTTGGAACATAATGAAATATCTGCTTTTCAAACATCATTTTCTAAACCCTGAAACAATTTTATGCAAACTTCTTTACATTTCCTGACTGGTAACTTGTCGAACTAGCATTCCGCGCAGTTCGGCATGGTTTGCAGTCTTCTGCTTGGATTTCTGAAGGTTAAATTGTGTAAAATTTCCGTTCAAATTGTACACCTGAAAAACGGACCCCTGTCACATTAAAAGGGTCCGTTTTTTATCCCCGTAATTAAGATCCACAACACGTTTAGTGCATCCTCGGAAACCCCGCGGTCATAGCTACGCTACATGACCCCTGGGGCACTTGGTGAAGAAAACTTTGTATTAGCCGCTCCCAAATGCCGCCGTTTCATTGGTTCCATCATCATTTCATGATGGGTGAGTAGACCAATCAAACTGGCCGATACAAATCGCTAACCTCTAAACAGTGATTACGTCAGAGGTACGTAATTTAATCCTGATTCAGGGTAGATAACTGCGTAGGAGATTGATAAATCGCTTCGGGTAAGTTGTCAATATGGATGATTACTATCGTTTAGCGTGTGAAACATTTAATGTTTCAAGTTTAAAAGACTTCCAAAGAGAAACTTTCCGTATCTTTCTATTTCAAAGCTTAATGACATGTCAGCGATCTGTAATTTTTTATCTCGTTGTCGCACAAATTACATCTTATCATGAGCGCAGCCATCTTGGTTGTAATTGACAACGCATTGACTTATGAGAGCCGTTATTTGATTGGGCCTTGCACTCACGCGTTTCGTATCGATTTTCGGTGGCTAATTCAAAGTTTAAGAGGCCAAGTGCCCCAGGGGTCATGTAGCGTGAGTGAGCTATGACCGCTGTGGTTTCCGAGGATGCGTTTAGTGTATGGAACAACCAAGTCAATTAACGATTCGAAACACTGTCATTTGATTTCTTTACTTGTTGTATTTAGAAGAAATATGGCAAGCAATGTAGGTGTAGCGTTTTCACTTTTGTTCAGTATATTATGCCAAAGATGAGAGGCGGACGACGCAAACGAGCGGGACCTCTAAAGTGCTTCAAGTTGACCCAGTCGCGGATTCAGATAAATTAAGTAATCAATAAAGTTGGCCTTTATACCAAATGACATACTGATCCAAATTCAAAGATTTTTGCAGACGTCATTTTCAGGTGGATGAATTATTTGTATTTTTTGGTAGACAATATAGTGTGAAATGAGCAATTTCTTGTAATTTCATCGGCGACTCTGCGGCGTCCTTAGTGCGAGTGTACAACGTCTATTGTGTTCTTATTACGTCCTTACTACGATGCTGCTGCGACTATGGCGACTCTACTGAGACCTCACGACGACCTAACCAGGACGCAGTAAGAACGCAGAGGTTCTGCGACTGTTTTGTGCATGTTCAAAATAGTCGCCGACGGTCTGCGACCTAGTGCGTCCTTGTGCGTCCTTGGGGTCCTTGCTACGACCTCGCTGCGTCCCTGCTACGTCCATGGCGACTGTGCTGCGTCCTGGGTCGTAGCAAGGTCGCAGTAAGGACGCAGTAAGGTCGCGAGGTATGTGTGAGGGGGGTATAAGAAAGACAGGTCTAAAATGTCACATGGTCGATACGTTGGATGAGATCGAAATTTACACGTGTAAAACAGTTTGCCAGTTAAGGTTCATGTAAACAGTGTTGGGGCATAAAATTCAAAGACAATTTTCCCATTAATTTTTATACAAAATATAACATATTGTATACCAAATTAAAGCTCTTAAAGAGCACTAAATAGTTCTATGCTTTATACCCATTGGCATAACATATCATTCACAAAACATTGAAGGAAAGGATGATTTTGTAGGATGCCAGGGAAACTGTAATTCCACAACAGAACTCATTGTTCTTAAAATATATCAAAGAGCTGAATACAAACTAGGTACTACAACTACAAAACTCAAGTTAACACTTACATAAAGCCTATAAAAACACTCGCAAACTTTGGCACATGTTTTGTTTTGAAATGTCAGCCATGTTGGAACTACTTTCATTTTAGTAAAATGTATGGTGTACTGTCTGGGCTATACCATTATATTTAAATTGGAGTTACTTCCCTTGAAATCATTCTAATATGTTATTCTACACATAAATACAATTGATATTTAAAATTTAGTCCATATTAAAGCGTTTCATGCTTTTCCATACATTTTTAACTTGATTTTACCTCCACCAACCCCTGTAAGCCTACACATTAGCAATGGGTTTTTAAGCTATTCAATGATTCTGATGTGAATTGATTCCTGCCAATGTTAGTGGGGTATTTAGATAACAATACATTGCCACCTTTAATAGCAAAACACTTACTGAAACTGTTAACTATGATTGGATAATCAGTGACACAAAAATTAAGATTCATGAAATCATCAGCATTTTGGAAAAGGTTTAAAGTTCAATGGAAATTTTAATAGAAACAAATTCTAAATGTTTTGTAAACATTAATGAATAAGAAAGTGTTTCAAAAATCTATGCTTTTAAATCCAATAGATACACAGTGGCAATTTTGCATATATTAAAAATTGAAGCGGTTGGATGCCTCGAGTCGACCATAATAATAATAGACTAATGGATAAGTTGTAAATAGTTAACCTGGACACTAATTAGCTTTCCTTTGGAGTGTAAAAATTGATAAAACCATGTGCATGTATGTGTTTGGGATACTGGAAAGCCCCTAAATGGGAAATTTTTTGCATGAATTTTTTTGTGTGAAAATGCTAGCATTGACTTTTTGACAGACAGACAACAGTAAAACATTATATGCACACATGTGTGTCAAACAGCATTTCATTGCTTTCTTCAAATGGTTGTAACCCTAATCACTAAGATGATGTGTTTTCAACTGGACCAGTCTGAAATGTTTACTTCTGATAAAAAGACTTATGACAATTTACAAATTATATACCTTAAATGTTCAATATCACAGTCCTGATTCAAAGTCTTTCTGAAGATCACAGTCCTGATTCAAAGTCTTTCTGAAGATTTCAAAATGTTCATCTACTTCATCACTTCACTTCATAAACAGCATTTGGATATCCATCTACACCAGATATTACAGATGTCACGATGCCCGAGTACCATGTAGTCCTTGTAGAGGATTCAGATTGTTTCCGTTCGTGAGATATTCGTCTACCAAGAAATTTGGTGCGAGATATTGGTCTACCCAGAAATTTGGAGCGAGATCTTCGTCTACCCAGAAATTTGGTGCGAGCTATTCGACCAGCCAGAAATTTGGTGCGAGATATTCGTCTACCCAGAAATGTGGTGCGAGCTATTCGTCTACCCAGAAATTTGGTGTGAGATATTCATCTTCCCAGAAATTTGTTGTTAGATATTCGTCTACCCAGAAATTTTGATCTACGAGAGGATCACCTGTATAAAGAAGAGAACTGAGATATTCAGACAAAAGAAAATGGTGCTGGTTACCAGTATATTATTTTGTCACACTGTTTTCTCAAGCCTTTCCTACTGTATAGCACTTTATTTCTGCAGGCTAAATATCTGCGTGACATATTTCTGCGGTCTGCCACTTTGCCTATTTAAAGATTTCATTTCTGCTCTATGAAATCATTTTAATCATTATCATATATATTTTTGAAAGACGATTCCTACAAAATATTTCAATAACTACATGGTGGTAAAGGGATATTCCATTTCATTAATTGAAATTCATGAATTAGTTATGGTAAACAATACCATATACATATAGGTGTGAAAAGAAAGACCTGTTAAACAGTTTACCATTCAAATTTGTTGATTCATTGTTCATGGATGAACAAAAATCAAATTCGTTGATTCATTGTTCATGGATGAACAAAAATGTCCTAAATCAAAGCTGTAGTTACACGATTTTTGAATGGGGAAGAACTGTAATGTTATTAAATTGTGCTAAATGCATCAGTAGGTAAATCTATGTTTTACTCGTCAATGTACCAGAATCTAACTAAAATTTTAGAACATAAACGGTCTTTACATTCAGGGTTAATATTCATTGGATTTTATTCTGTGTTGCAGTCCTGGACCGCAGAAAGAAAGACCCCAAAGAAATAAAGTGCCATATGGTATATGGGAATATCAAAAATGCTCTTGTTTGAGAGAGGATTAATATGACACTATGTTGTCTCATTGTTGTGGGTAATAACCATGATTATTTCATATAACTTCAAAGCAAAACCCTTTTAGCTTTTCATGCATATTTGACCAGTAATGATATTACAGAGATTATATCAGTCCCATGTGTATTTTTTTCACACTCACCTTGAAGCAGGTTTCTGCTTGTTTATTTTTTGTGGTGGGTATCTGATGCTGTACTTGTACTAGGCGTGGGACAGGTAACATCATTTAGGGGAGGGGGGGGTCTACACTGGGAATGGGTAGTTTCCTTTTCACCAGATTGTGCTTCTTGTTTTTGAACTGAAATATAGGATTGATAATATAGATTCGTAAAACAATAATCTAATGGAATTTGAGAGGTACATGGAACAAGACAGGTCTGTGCATACTCATACTTTATTATTATCGCTATCAACTGTAGGTTTGCAACATGAATCCATATTATACTTTTTTTACCCTGAGCTTAATTAAACAAAATGTGTTTGTGAAACATGAATGCCCCCGAAAGTGCAATTTTTCTAAAATGTTAAGTTTTCATATAAAGGGGGTGAGTGAATGGAGTTTTACGTCCCACTGAACAGCGCTAAGGTCATATGGAGACGGGACCTCAGTTTATAGTCTCATCCGAATGACTGGAGAGGTGTAGGGTCGAACCAGCGACCCCTGTGTCGAACCAGCGACCCCTGTGTTACAAGTCCAGCGTGTTACCACTGCAACACCTCCGCCCCTTTCATATAAAGGATTGATAAGGGTTAATGGATGACCTTGAGAAAGATCCTATTGCATGGAACAGATAGCTATCATTTAAAGAAAGTTACATACCAAATTTGAGCTTTGTATGTCAAACACTTTTGGAGAAAAGGCATATGTTAAATTTTCGGACAGACTGACATGAGTTAAACAATATGACAAGCAATCTTTCCATAAGCAGGTATAAAAAGATGGCTGTTCAACTTTGAAACGCTAAAATGGCATTTTTAACCATACTTACTAAGATGTCACTTATTGAGTCATACTTTAATTGTATTGTGGCAATTAACAATTAACAAATGAATTACCTTAAATATCTATAAATTTCACAGATCACAGATCCTGATTCAAAGTCTTCCAAATATTACAGATGTCATGATGCCCAAGTACCATGTAGTCCTTGTAGAGGATTCAGATTGTTTCCGTTCGTGAGATATTCGTCTACCCAGAAATTTGGGTCTTCAAGAGGATCACCTGAATAAAGAAGAGAACTTTAACACTTTCATCAATATCACTAATGAGGACTATTTGAGAATAGAATCTGCTGCAGATGACAAGAAGGTCGTTGTGTAAAAAAAATGTGCTTAAATAACAGACAATGTTGAGAAAACAGGAGAAAATGATAGTTATCTCATTATATTTGTCCCAATGTTTCCAAATGCCTTTTCTATTAGATGCAACAATGTGTCACTGTTTCAGATTCAATTTAGGTTCATAGCTCAATACAGACACACAATTACAGAAAAAATATCTGAGAAGATGTACAGCTGTCAAAATGTACAAACACATGTATAGATCTGTGTTTCATGCTTTTCTATACACTTCATAACTTGATATTACCCCCCACCAACCCCTGTAAGCCTACACATAAATTAGCATTAGGTTTTCAGTAATTAAATGATTCTGATGTGAATTTATTCCTGTCAATGTTAGCGATGTATTGAGATAACAATACACTTCCACCTTTAAAAGGAAAACAATTACTGAAAGCCAAAAAATGTGTAATATAATTGGATAATCATTGACACATTGAGTAATATTTAAGACATAAGCAGCATTTTTCAAATTGTTTAAAGTTCAATGGAGATTTTACTAAAAAAAAACAAATTTAAAATGTTTTGTAAACATAAATGAAAATGAAAGAATTTTAAAAATCTATGCTTTTAAATCCAAAAGATACACAGTGCCAACTACACATATATTACCAATTGAAGTTGTTGGATGACTTGAGTGGAGAATAATTATAATAGACTGATGGACAAGTTGTGGACAAATATATCACCAGGACACCAACATAACATTCTTTGGAGTGTAAAAATTGATCAAATTACATGTATGCATGAGTTTGTGATACTCAGAAAATTCAAGCATTTAATTTTGGACAGACAGACAACAGTAAAATATTTTATACATGCATGTGTGTTAAACAGCAATTTAATGCTTTCTTTAAATGGTTCTAACCATACCACAGGATACAATATTAAAGAGATTATACCAGTCTAAAGTGTAATTTTTTCACACTCACCTTGAAGCAGGTTTCAGTTTTGTTGTACGTGTATTTTGTGGAGGGGTGTCTGATGCTGTACTTGTACAGGACTTGGGAGAGGTACACCAGTTATGGGGGTTGAACTTTGGGAATGTGTAGTTGTACACTGGCAATGGGTTGTTGTACACTGGGATGGGTTGTTGTACACTGGTATTGGGTTGTTGTACACTGGCAATGGGTTGTTGTACACTGGCAATGGGTTGTTGTACACTGGTAATGGGTTGTTGTACACTGGTAATTGGTTGTTGTACACTGGTAATGGGTTGTTGTACACTGGGATGGGTTGTTGTACACTGGCAATGGGTTGTTGTACAATGGTAATGGGTTGTTGTGCTCTGGAATGGGTCGTTTCCTGTTAACTGGACTGTTTTTCCTGTCTCTGAGCTGAAATATATGATTGATATGATAGATAAGTAAAACACTAATATGATGGAATTTTAGACAAACATGGAAACAGATAAGCCAGTGCATACACACAGTCTGATCAAGATTCATATTGATCTCCTTTAGCATCATTATTATGGGTATCAACTGTAAGTTATCAGCATGAATCCTTATTATAAAGCATTTGACCATAGCCTAATTAGACAACATGGATGGAATTGTATACAATATGGCACTGAAAATGTTCACACAAAATATAAGGTGCTGGTCTTCAGCATATTGTTATTTTGTCTCACTGTTTTCCTGAACCTTTCCTAATAAGGATGTAAAAACCAGATGTTGTTTGGTGAAGTATCAATCTCACACTATGTTGTCACATTGTTGTCGGTACAAACCATTATTTTTTCATATAATTACAAATAGCTATTCATGCATATTTGACCAGTATTAATATCAAAGAGATTATATTAGTCTAAAGTGTAATTTTTTCACACTCACCTTGAAGCAGATTTCAGTTTTGTTGTACATGTATTTTGTGGAGGGGTGTCTGATGCTGTACTTGTACAGGACTTGGGAGAGGTACACCATTTATGGGGGGTTGAACTTTGGGAATGTGTCGTTGTACACTGGGAATGTGTCGTTGTACACTGGGAATGTGTCGTTGTACACTGTGAATGTGTCGTTGTACACTGGGAATGTGTTGTTATACACTGGGAATGTGTTGTTGTACACTGGGAATGTGTTGTTGTACATTGGGATGTGTCGTTGTACTCTGGGAATATGTCGTTGTACACTGGGAATGAGTTGTTGTACACTGGGAATATGTTGTTGTACACTGGGAATGGGTTGTTGTACACTGGAAATTGGTCGTTGTATTATGGGTTGTTGTTCACTGGGAAAGGGTTGTTGTACAATGGGAATGGATATGTGTACACTGGACTGTGCTTCTTGTGTTTCAACTGAAATAAATGATTGGTAATTATAATATAGATTCCTAAAACACTAATGTCCAAGAAATAAATAGTTTTGAATAAGGCTTTACATTGTTCTCAGCAAATTATTCGCAACAATGTAGCTATGTCATTGCGCTTTCCTGTGAGTTACAAATAGTGATCAGTTTTCATGAAAATTATTGAGAATTATAATAAAATGATACCTGAAATTGGTAAGAAAAGAAGGTGTATAAAAATATTATAACCACATATAGCTGAATCAGGATCTCGAAAAAGTCCTTTATGAAAATTGAGACAAACTTGGAAGCAGATAAGCCTGTGCATACACACAGTCTGATCAAGATCCTTATTGATCTCGTTTAGCTTCATTATTACAAATATCAACTGTAAGTTACCAGCATGAATCCTTATTATACAGCATTTGACCATAGCCTTATTTGAAAACATGACTGTTTGACATTGAAATGATATACTGGTATTTCTAAACAATACTCAGTAAGTTTTAAATTATTGAGTCATAAGTTAATAGTTTTGAGACTAATAAAGATTAACAAATTGATTACCTTAAATGTCAATAAATTTCACAGATCCTGATTCAAAGTCTGTCAGTAGATGGTCTATTTCGAATGGTTCCTCTTCTTCATCATACAGCACTTCATATACAGCATTTGGATACCCGTCTACACCAGATATCACAGACGTCACAATGCCCGAGTACCATGAAGTCACTGTAGAGGATTCAGATGGTTTCCATTCATGAGTTATCCGTCTACCCAGAAATTTGGTTCTTCGAGAGGATCGTCTGAATAAAGAATAGAAATTTTTAACCCTTTCACCAACATAAAAAATAAGGACAGTTCCAAAATAGAACCTGCTGCAGATGACATAAGGTTGATGTATAAGACAGATGCTTGTTCAATCTATCACAGAAAATGTTGAGACAAAAGGAGAAAATGGTTGATATCTGATTATCTTTTACGGCAATGTTTCTCAATGCCTTCGCTATTAGGAGAGGAAAACTGTGTTAGTATTTCAGTATGGGATAAAATTCATATCGCAATGCAGACACACTATTGCAGAATATGATATCAATATTAAGGAAAATGCTGATCAGGAACACGTTCTTAATTCCTTCAATGTTTTCCAAAGCCTTTGGAGGTCTTGAGGTCTTGTTAGGAATAGACTTGATTTCATCAAAATGAAGAACGACAATGAAAATAAACGTTTTCTCTTTATTGTTTGATCCTTGGCTATAGAATCTAACCATGGCCATGTTTTTATGTATGTACATGTATTCTAATATTGACAATATTATGTTACATAATTTTGTCAAATAAATTGCATTTTCATTTTTATCTTGCATTTTCATTTTTATCTATCATTTTAATATACTATGTACTTACACAATATGTGTCCTTTTTATCAAGATAAATTTATATTTTTAATGAGCTGATTCAATTTGCTTGAATTGTGAACTTGATATTTAGATGAACACCTTTGTGCAAGAGAAAGAAACTAGATGACAAATTAAACTGATAAGTCCTTGGACACTTTACCAAATGAACAAGGTGTTTATTTGTCAAATTTCATAGCTGCTGCAGACAGCAAAACAAAAATGTCAACAAAAGGTGTTTGTGAAACACATATGGCCCCCCCAAAAAATCAATGTTAAGTTTTCCAATAGACAGACAGATAGACTGACACAAGTAAAACAACATGCCATAATCTTACAAGGTAAGAATTTGTATAAAATATAGCAAAGAAAATATTCAGAGAAAATGACAAGGTGCTGGTTATCAGCATATTGTTATTTTGTCTCAGTGTTTTCTAAGTATGTCCTGTTAGGGATGTAAAAACCAGATGTTGTTTGGGAAAGGATTAATCTTAAACTATGTTGTCACATGGTTGTGGGTACTAAACATTATCAATTGATTTAATTACATAGCAAAACTCTTTAAGGGAATAGTTATTCATACATATTTGACCAGTAATGGTATCAAAGATATTGTATCAGTCTCAATTCTAAATTCTCACCTTGAAGCAGGTTTCAGTTTTGTTATATTTTGTGGAGGGGTGTCTGCTGCTGTACTTGTACAGGGCTTGGGAGAGATAACATTAGTTGAAGGGGGTTCTACACTGGGAATGGGTCGTTTCCTTTTCACTGCGCTGTGCTTCTTGTCGTTGAACTGAAATGTAGGATTGATGATATAGATAAGTAAAACACTAATGTCCAAGAAATGAACAGTTTTGAATAAGACTTTACACCACTCTCAGCAAATCATATCCCAACAATGTGGCTGTGTCATTGTGCTTTCCTGTGAACTGGAAAATGTGTTTAGTTTTCATGAAAATTGGTATGGAAGAGATTTCAGGATGTGTAAAAAGACTGTTATGGAGTCTGAGAGCAGTATGAAACCAAGTAAACCTGTGCATACACACAGTTTGATCAAGATCCATATTGTTCTCCATTAGCATTATTAAAATTGGTATAAACTGTTAGCGGCATGATTCCTTTTTAATATACTGCAGTGCATTTGCCTTTAGCCTGATTATTAAACATGGCTGTTTTAAATCCTATAATTTATGTAGTAATGAATGAAACCCCAATTGAATTCTATGAAAATCAACTTTAAAGACAATTGTAGATGTCCAAACTATACAATGATACAAATTTATCAATTTGTTTACCCTTACCTTAACACTGAAATTTTACCAAAGCAATTCATGATTTTAAAGTCTCTGATAAAATATAAATGGGAAAACCTTGACACAAAAGAAGAAATTGCTGGTTATCAACATTTTCTCCTTTTGCCTCAATATTTTCAGTGCTATATTGTACATTAATCTTATGTTATCTTAAATGAAAACCAGTTTGTAGTCTACAGCTGGTTTCAATTTGAAAACCATAAAATTTTGGGAAAGGGTTATGGTGGTAGAATCTGAAAAGTAATTATATTTATACAGAAAACAAAATCGATTTCGATAAAATACCTTTTTGTTCTATACAGAAAAAATGCAAGCAACAGGAATAGATTATGGTTTATGATAATATAAAGGACTTTATTCTTTTGCCTCAATGTTGTTCAAAACCTTTTCTATCAGGGAAATTTTATCTCAGATATTTTATAAATATCTTTTACCTTTCTGGGTAGAAAACATTGTCTGAAAATTGCTAGCAATTTCTTCATTTTCAACAATATTTCCTCTCAACCTTTTCTTGACAGGTGTCCAAAAACATGAATGTGTGACATTGGGATAACACTTTACTATAAAGGACATTGCTTGGAGTATCTCAATCATCATAGTAAAACTGTTGGTAAAACACAATGCTGGTGACCAGCATTTTCTCCTATTTGCATTAGTTTTTTTCTGTCATGTTAAATAATGAATCAAAATTTAAATTGTTAATGTCATTTTATTTTTTGTAGATCTGTATCAAAACTGAGTTCCAAAAAGTATGTAAATCTGCTCGATGGCTAATGGTTTTGGGGCATTCTTTCTTAACCCTATCCCAAACAAGACCTGGTTTTGACGTCCCTAATAGAAAAGGCTTGGGAAAACATTGAGACAAAAGAAGAAACTGCTGATAACCAGCAGTTTCTCCTTTTGTCTCAATATTTTCTATGCCACATTTTACACAAATCCTGTCTTTAATAACTTCCATTTTGTCATTTGTGGCAGTTTCTGAAGTGGATCACCCTAAGATTTTGCCGTTTGGGAAAGGGTTAAATATATATATCTGAGAAACAATACACAAAAATCATTTGTCATCTGGCAGATTGTACACATTATCAGACATCAAAATTTAAGACTGTTCCAAATTCAAATGATTTGCAGACTACAATTTCCAGCGAATGAAATTTTACATTCATTGGTCTACAGTCTATTTGTGTGGAAAACAATCAAAACATTGTGGGAAATGAAGAAATTTACTATCATAAGCAATTTCTTTGTTTTCCAGACTGCTTTTCCAAATTTGTTAAAGACTTTCTATATAACGACAGATCTATTCAATTGTTCATTAAATTTTATTATATTACAAAAACTCATTTCAAATTATGGACATTTGACATACCCAAATACCAGGCTCTCTGATTCCTGGTGAATAACCATTCCTTGGAGCAGCTAATTCAGGGAGTAAAGCCAGTGTATAAAATGCCTTTAATTTGTTGAGCCAACCACACCAAATAGTCTCATCCCTAAATATTCTTTGAATATGTAACTGATACAGGTTTGTAGTCCTGACAACAAAGTCAATCCATGGCATTTCACAGATATGAAGAAGTCCTTGGCACTGGTAAAAGTAATCATGATTTTCTTTCAAGTACAGTTTATCTTTTTCCATTTTTAAACAAAATCCTTTTTGTAAGTTGGTGGCTTGGTTGAGATTAATGCTTTTATTTAATAAAAGGTTTTTTATTTCCAGAATACCACTTCTTTTCCCATTCACAGACACAATTCCATCCGGACTTCCACCAAGAAATTTGTATTTTGGATTGATGATTAATCCGCTTGGTGTCACCGACACATTCTCTCCTTCTTCTGCTTTTTTAAGGATGTATTCCTGTACAGTGTTTCTTTCTTCACGTAAACCAGCTCGAGTGGACATTGTACCTTTGAAATTACTATATAGGAATGTATGCACTAGATTCTTTATAGGGATGGACGGTCGTCTTTTTAACACTTTTCCAAAGTTAGATGTTGTGATTCTTTTCTTCCTCTCTTCATGCCATACAGTTGATGAACTTTGTGTTCTTGTTAGTCTTTCAATATTTTCAAGTTTATCATTTGATATGTCTATATGTTTTTCATAATAGTTGACAGTCACAGAATCTAATTCGTCTTGAGTAAGGTCTTGCACAACTTCCAAAGCCTCTTGCCCATATGAAAGTCTCCCACTTTGAGAATTACTTTCTCTATGGGCAGCCATTTTTCTCTTCCATCTGATGGAACTCTGTTTTGGGTCAGATTTTGATTTTTTGCTGGATTGCAGCTGTTTGTCTCTTTCATTATAAACTGTTGAAAATATATGTCCAGCTGGAGACCCTGTACATTTTCGCCACACTATTGGTGACCACTGTGGTCCCAAATTTTGTCGCAGCATTCCTCCATAGCAGCGTGTTCCCCAAGATCCTCTGTTACATAAATTGTACACTTTTCCCCCATCAAACTTCATTCTGATCCTCATCCAACATTCTGCCATATTTGTGGTAGTGTTATGAATCAATCTGTCACTTTTATTTGCGATTCTATTAAGAAGTACACTAATGTCATTTAACATATTGGATTCCAAGTAATTGTACAATAAGTCTGTACCAAACCTTGACTGCTCTTGTTCCTTCATGGAAGATCCTTCCGTCCAAAATAGACTGCTAGAAGAACAAATATTCTCCAAACTTGGTGGCTCATCACAATCTACTTCTTCATTTTCTTTCAGAGGAATCTGGGATTCTGCTTTTTTGGCTTTGCAGAAATCAGAGCAGTGGTCATGGTTACCAAATATGTGGTGAATGCTATTTCTGATATCTTTAGCCAACTGCTCTGATGCCTTCTGTCTATCCACCTCTTTTGATCTCATGCGTATAGCACAACGCACCGCACTTACTAATCTTATTCTCACAGCCTTAGTCAGTTTGTTTTTGCCTTTGTACGAGGGATTTGTCTCAACCAGTTTTTCCAAATTAGTACGCAGGCATTTGCAGGCATGATTAGCACATTCCACTTTTTGAACATGTTTCCCCCAAATAGGTACTTCCTCCCTTATTTTGGCATACACTGACGAATCTCCATCTGCCACTAGGTACAAATATCGCAGTCCATGTTTTTTTTCTGCGTTAAGAAACCCATCAACAATAACATCAGCCTCCATGGCTTGTGAACTGGCATGCCAGTTTCTGAAGCAAATGTGGTCTGGTACAGCGGTTTGTTGATTGGCATGGTGAGAACAAATATAACAATGTTTGTTTCGTACTCCAATGTGTAAAATCTTGCCTGTTTCCTTTCCAATAATTATACCCACACCACCCAAAGCATTGTAACTGTGTTTGTGAGTCCTCTTGCTCCAGCCTCCATCCGCGATAACAGTTATGTATGGCACACCCTCATGATAATGTCCTTTCTCAATCGCAATCTTCCTTTCTTCAGCACCTACAAAAGCAATATTTGACAACAATTACTGTTTTATTCATATCAATGAAAAACTTTATTCCCATTCTCCCATTCCCATACATTGACGCCTTTTGACACCCTTTATGATAATGACTTTGGAAAACATTGTGGAAAATGAAGAAATTGCTTGTGACAAGCAATTTCTTCATTTCCCACAATGTTTTCTATGTAAAAAGACCAAAAAATGTTCAATTCCATTCACTTCAAATTGTCGTCTGCAACATCTTTAAATTTGGACCAGCCTAAAATTTTGCTGTTTGGTAATGGGTTAAGTACCTAAACGAGATTTATTTGCCTATGAAGTTTCCTGATTCTACTTATCATACTTTTTGAATTATGCTTTGGACAAGCATCTTTACAAGATGAACCCTTTTTCTGTGATACGGTTTGATACCGGTATTAACCCATTACCAGAGGGCAAAATTTTGGACTTTTTCTATAAATTTGAAAGGTGTTGCAGACGACAGATTCAAGTTCATGAAAATTAAAAATCTGTCCATTTTGGGTTAGAAAACATTGTGGAAAATGAAAAAATTGCTTGTCACATGCAATTTCTTCATTTTCCATGATGTTTTCCAAAGCATTTTTCATTTTGGGAGTCAGAAGGTGTCACTGTGTGGTAATGGGTTAACAAATAGAACAAATTGAATGGGTCATAAGGCAATTCAAATGAATTTTCATTTAATTATGTCCAAGGATTTTGAAGAATTTGCCTAAGATTTGAGAGATAAGAGTTATATGCAAAGTTGCAACCTATCCAACATTAAGCCCCTCTATTCCTATGACACATTTTTGAGTATAGATTATGAATTATGTATAGATGTTGCAAAGCATCTGATTTATAACTTCAGTATAAATTTTCATAATTTTTGGACCATTTTTATAAAAAGAAATTGACACTGAGAAAATCTAATTTCTATAGTATAATAAGGGTGTTCTCCCCAGCTCAATAAGCTGTATCGGCCCCACTACAGCTTCATGTTAATCAGTGTAATGCCAATACAGCTTCAAAACTACTCCACAGATTAATTTATTCAAAATGGTTACCAAATAGAGGCATTTTGATGTATTTCATGCCAAACACTGTTAATAATACATTTTTGTCATTGTAAATGTAATAATTATGAGTGAAAATATTATGGGAAACCTGATGGGAAAAGAAGAAATTGCTCAAGATGAGCAATTTCTTCCTTTTCCATAATGTTTTCACTCACAATTATATGCTTTCAATGTTTACCAATTCTCATATAATTTGCCACTGCAGCTTTAAAAAATTCTGCGGAGAACCCTGAATAACCATTTCTCAAAGAACAAAATGTAAATACAAGGGTTCACCCTAAATCACCCATCTGAACCTAGATAACATGAAAAACATCAGGGGTAAAAACTGACAATTTGAACTTGGGGGCCCAGAATAGCAAAATTCAATGCTTAACATTAAAGGTATGGGCATTTTCTCTAAATATTCAGGGGCCCAGCTTAAAATCTAGGGGCCATGGGTGACTGGGCTCTGCTAGTCTTTATCCCTGAACACAATGTCAAATTCAAGGGCACATAATTTAAGATAAAAGATAATGATAGAGCTGAAATTCGCATAATTTATGATCTTATCAGTCAGGCCCGTAGGAAGCAATTTCATATTGGGCATGGGTTTCAATAACTTTTTGGGCACCTGGGCCAGAAGCTAAAGTAGGCGGGGGATTTTCTATGTATTCCCTATTAATCCCATACAAAATTTTCAAAAGTAGCAGGGGGATTGTACTCAAATAGGTGGGGGAAATCCCCGCCCCCGCCTCTTAATGAAACCCCTGATTGGGGTGGGCTGGCTGAAGCCCATGTGTCTGAATATTGGGGGGGGGGGGGGGGGGCTACGTTGGATTTGCCCTTAATTTTCCGTGTAAAATTAAGAAAATTCGGCATTTTTGGCCAACTTTGGGGGGCTTACAAGTGTAACAAAGGCGAAAAGAGCAATATTGTGAAATTTGAGGGTACATGTCATAAGTCCGAGCTTCCTGGTCTGATCAGACTAAAAATCACATTTTTTAAAATGTTGCGGTCATCAACTTTGTGGTTAAATTTTATCTTGCTTGGTCAAAATTGGCTGTTGTTAGATTGAAAACAAAGTCGAAAATGGCAATTTTGTCAAATTTCAGGGCACATAACTAAGGACTTCCACATCCAATTAGAATGAAAATCGAAGTGAACAAAAATCTTATGATTACCAAGATAGTGGAAGTTTGGTCTTGATTGGTCAACATTAGAATTTTGAAAATGCTATATTGTTAAAATCAAAGTCAAAATTATCTATTTTTGACGTTCAAGCAGGCACGTAGGAAGCAATTTCATATTGGGGGGGCTAAAGCCTCAGTGTCTAATATGGGGGGGGGGGGGCTAAATTGAATTTTCCCCAAATTTTCTGTGTGAAATAAGGAAAATTCGGCATTTTTTGTCAACTGGGGGGGGGGGGGGGGGGCTTAGCCCCCCTAGCCCCCCTGTTCCTATGGGCCTGTCAAGGGCACATTACTCCAGACTTCCTGGTCCTATCTGACCCAAAATCAAATTTGCTTGGGAAATTATAATCATACATCTTTTGACCAACTTTGGTCAAGATTGGTCAATATTTGTGATTGCTAGTGTGTTAACACCAAATTGTGAACTGATGGACAGACGGATGACAGATGTTGACTTGAGTGACCACAATAGCTCACATTGAGCATTTCGTGCTCAGGTAAGCTAAAAAATGAAAGAAGAATTAAGTTCTGTGAAATATTACGGAAAGTTCATTGAAATATTATGGAAAGTTCATAAATGAATTTTCGTCAAATTTTGCGCAAATATGCAGGCGCACCTCTGGTATACCGGGTGCAATAAATGTAGCGCTTTGTTTTGGGCTAATTTAATGATGGGGGACTGCCCTCCCCCACACACCCCTGCTCTTTTTCTTGACACTTTTTCAGGGGTTTCAATAACTTCTTGGCCACCTGGGCAAGAAGCTAAAGTAGGCGTGGGATTTTCTATGTATTCTCTGTTAACCCCATACAATTTTTTTCAAAAGTAGCAGGGGGATTGTACTCAAATTCAGTGAAATAGGAGGGGGGAATCCCCGCCCCGCCTCTTAATGAAACCCCTGCTTTTTAGATTCTGTTTACATGAATTTTGATTTTTACCCAAAACCCTAACCCAAATTAAATTGGATAGGCCAGAATTCGCGCCCGGTAAATCAGAGACTGCATTATTGACTTGTGACAGACAAATAGAAGGACAGACAGACTCATAGCATTGGGTCTGTAAACAATGTCAAATGTTCTTTCAAAGTAACATTATGACACTTATTTCCCTTTACCATGAGTTCGATTTTAATGGGGTTTTACTCCATTTTCAACTGCTAAGGACATATCGCAGCGGCTGGAGTACCTAACCTTGGATTCCTGTTGTTTCTTATACCAGTACTACTAAAACAGTGTTTATTTTTCCTATTGGGGGAAGGGGGTCAGGGCTCATAGCCAGGGGAAAATTTGCGTGTGAACGCCGTAAAAGTGGAAATTTCAATGCATGCTTATACTCTCTGTCTCAAAGACAGTTATAAATGCATTTTAGTTGCTTGTATATCTTAATGGGACATTCAAACAACTATTTGAACTGTTGGAGATGCCTAGAATCTACTTATGATTTGGATTTTTCTTTGCAACAGAAAAACTAGTTCCAGGAGGGGAAATCTGTCTGAAATAGGGGAAAAAAGTATAATCCACAGATAGGGGAAAGGGGCCCAAAAACGACCGTTTTTTTAGGGAAAAAAATCACTGCACAACACCCTAACCGAGCCTCCAGCTGCTCGTCCACATTCATGATATCAAACCATCGATGGTGACATTTTGGTCAGAAAGGGTATTTTCAGTGGCCGGGTATCGACCCCAGGACCTCTTGAGTGAGAGGCTGATGCGCTACCAACTGCGCCAAGGCCGTGCCCCCCCCCCCCCCCCCCTTTACCCTGAAGTTCAACACAAAATTATGAAAAGGAAATCAGGCCCCAGTTTCTCGAAAAAACTTAAGTACAATCTCATGCTCAAATCTGAGCACCGTGCTCAAATCGCACGAAATCCACGTAAACTTCAATTGAATACCAATCAACGTTGATTGGTATTGAATAGAATTTGAGCATGAACTCATGAGAATATACTTAAGTTTTTTCGAGAAACCGGGCCCAGGACTATGAACAAAAAATAAAAAGAAAACTCACCTGCATCTAACAATTCTTGTTCACACATGTTGGCCCACCAGTTTCCAATTTCTTGTTCTATTTTGGTAAATGCCGGCTGTGACAAACTTGGAGCATCCATTGTTGCCATTATTTCTTTCAAATGAGAAGCTCCGTTTCCAGTGGTAATCGATCCCCAAACTGCGCGCACATTTATATCATATTTGAAAGAGTTGTTGGATTTAAGTTTGGGACTGGACTCAAAGCAATGTTTCTCTTTACAACCTAGAAATGTTATCTCCAGCACTGTTGCGAGTCCATGAGTTCTTCTTTCATTGTTTATACTTAGTGCATTTAGTCCACTGGTTGTCATTTCTCTACATTTCTTACACAAAGCACAATGTTTCATAACCAAGTTTAGCTGGGTCTCTAGGTTTTCTATGTTTATAAACCTGTATCCTTTTACATTGGCTTTTTGAGCCTTCTTTATACACAGTTTCATAATATCACCAGATGGTACACACTGGTAAAGCGATTTCAGTTCCGCAGTAACATTTTTTGACAAAAACTTCCTTTTAAATGATCGACACTTTTGCAAAGGCACTCTTTTTCTCAATTTCAACACAAGTCCTTCCTTTGCAACACAACGATAAGTTACTTTCCTCAGTTTATTGGCATGGGAATGCCTCCCAGAAGCCCTCCCAAATGTTCTCTTTGGTTTCCAGTGTACTTTTCCCATTTTTAAGCCACTTAGCCGACAATATCAACAAATTTTCACACCACGAGTGATATTTGTGCCCTTCTGACACACGGTATTTTCGCAAGCTTCATTTCACAAACATTTTTTCATAATATATTTCATACATAGACAAATATGACTTAAAGAAATACCTACCATGTAGCACGTAACTGCAAAAATGTGTATTTGAGAATTTTTTTTTAATTTTTTCTCCATTTTTGAAACGTAAACAAACCTACTTCCGCTGTCAATTCATTGACGTTTGTGGACAGATTTTTGGGTTTCATATGATCGATCAGACATAAGTGGATATACATTACCTTAAGAAAGACAAACACTGTGGATTCTGTCCATCTTCTAGTCTTAAAAACAATTTTTCTGTGCCGATGTGGCCAATTCCATGCTTTCTGTTGTCAGTTTCTTCTCCCTGGTTCCCTGGACCAGCGCAGAATACAGCACTTTGGCTAAAAATAGTTCCAAATTTTTCGATTTCATGCAAAACTTTCCACGATCAATTTTTCTTAAGAATTTATCTTTATGATCTTTATAACAAACTAAATGATAACCAAATTTAAAATATTAAAAATATTCTTCAGATAAAAAAATTCAAGCATGCGTAGTAATATCACATTTGACAGGATGGAGGAGAAGGAAACCGAAAGCAAAGAAAAACTTACGAAAACGAATTGTACATAAACCAGAGTGGCGGATCAATGACGACAAGACTAGTAATTTTAAATTTATATAACATATTTCATGTTTTATATCAAATTCGTGTGATGGGTCCATGCAATAACCGCCAATTCCAACGTTAAAGTTCGATTGCGCAATTTTGCAAATGGCTGCCCCCGTTAAAGCATGGACGTCGTTTGTTTTGGCAAATATCACGTCAGACGGAGTCATTATCTGATAACTGATGGTAGCACTACCTAGATTAGAATATGTAGAATTTATTGGCACTACTAAATAGAGGAAATTTATTGTTGGAAAGGAGTTGCCTGTTTTGGCGTAAACTCTAAATTTTGAACAGTTATTGTGCATTTCATCAATCTACTTCGCCTTGTCAGTCAAATGAGCTATACCTTTAACATGTTATTATCATGATATATCAGTACAAAGTAGTAATTTTCATTGATACACCTGTTTGAAATGAATACAGAGGTGACTCAAAATCAACCAGTTTGGACTTTAGATCTACCTTAATAAAATCATTGCCTACATTCACAAAGAGCAATATGAAAGCAAACTACGAAGAAATCATTTGCTTTACACTATAACGTCACAAAAGTGCATGTGCACGTGGGATGAGGTAAATAACACGTTAAACAAGTATCTGGTGTTGTATGCAACACATAAAGTCCCCTACCGGCTTCACATTGACTCAATATGGTAATCAATAATAGATTAAGATGAACAAGTCATCAAAATAATTGTCAAACATATGAAATGTTATGCCCAAAATTTCGGAAATATAATTCAAATGACTTGAATAAAGTTACTAAAAGATCAATGATTTGTAATTGCTACCATAGCAAGTGTAATTTTATAAAATAAGAACAACGGTAATCTAAATGTTTAGCTTGCTTAGTTATTAAGTTATTGCAGGATCCATTTTTTGCCATATTTTCACTATTTCCGTTACCATAGCAACCGCACTTTTCGTCAAAGAACAAAGATAAAATGATGTGCATAATCTACACATTGCCATCTAGTCATATACCAAGTCTCATCAAATTAGCTTGCTTACTTATTAACTTATCGCAGGATCCAACATTTTTTGCCATATTTTCACTATTTCCGTAACCATAGCAACAACAATTTTAGTCTAAAAACAAAAATAAAATGATGTGCATAATCTACACATTGCCATATAGTCATATACCAAGTCTCATCAAACTAGCTTGCTTAGTTATTATCTTATCGCAGGATCCCATTTTTGGCCATATTTTCATTATTTCTGTAACCATAGCAACCTCAATTTAAGTCGAAAAACAAAAATAAAATGATGTGCATAATCTACACATTGCCATCTAGTCATATACCAACTTTCATCAAAAACGCTTGCTTAGTTATTAAGTTATCGCGGGATCCAGATTTGAGCGGACAGACGGACGGACAGACGGACGGACAGACGGAGGGCAAACCTATAGTCCCCTCCGGTGTGAACACCGGTAGGGGACTAATTAGATTGGTTTTTGGCGAAAATAGATGGAAAACAGGTCATCTACTGAAATATGAAAAATCAAAGCGATTGATTGAGAGATAACTTGGTTATACAAAGACAAAAACAATATTTTCTTTATTCCAGCTTCGTTAAAAGATGGGCGTCATTTAAAAAATGCCCTATCCCAAACATAGAAAGTGATAAATTCCCGGCTTTCATAGACTGTCTTAGCCTTATAATTGCAATTTTCAGTTTTTCATCGTATTTGATAATATCACTGCTTTTCAACGAACACCTCGTAACTGCAGCTTGTTTTCGTTGAAAAGCAGCGATATATCGTACACTGCCCTGTTTTGGTGGCTGACCTAAATCAGTGACCCCTTCTTTTTGTGTGCGATTTTTGAGAAATGAATAGTTCCATCATGTCAACAGGTTTTGTAGTCGTCTGTGAAAACAAAAATCCGGTCATTTCCGTTGACAGAATTGGAAAAATTCCATTCAAAGTCTATTTTACATGCTTGATTTCTTTTTCCATAATATTTTTTAATTTGGCTTTGTGAATGCACTTTTCAAACATCCATAGAAGTGTCCCTCAAATGTCATATTTTCAATTCTAAAGCTAAATTGACCACAGCCTGCATTTTTTTAAATGAAATTTGATGTAGACATTGCATAGAAAATGATAATGAGAATGATTGTAAAGGGTCACTGATTCTGGTCATACTTATTTCATGTGCTAAAAATGGATGGGTCAACAAAATGCAACCTCTTTTGCTAATTTGGTGATTTTTGAAAAATATATTTTCAGGATTAAGGGAAAATAAGTCGGACTAAAGATGTATATTTTTTCAAGCCATATGTACGACAGTTAGTGATGATGTAAGGAAAAGTTCTTTGGGTCACCAAAACTGGTCAGTCAACGATAGAAACTGTTTTAAATAAATCTAGTCATGAAATTTCAAAGCCATCAAAGGAAAGCAAATGTCCCACGTTTTCTTGTCACGAGACAGATATCATATAAAATGTGTTTAAAAACTTTCAGTTCGCGGTATTTTGAAAAATGCTTTGCATCACGAAATACGTCACATCCTCTGTGACCAAAAGCCGTTTATTACACGATATAGATGACATCACAACAGCCTACAGACGATACAAAAGGCAAATTTACAATATTTCAACTACTATTTTAACCCATTATCATACGACGCTTTTTGATACCCTTACTTTTGATGTACCGAGAAGCGGAAAGCACAGATAGACATTCGTTTCTCTTGCCTGAATATTTCTTGTTATGTATTGCGCAAGAATCTTATCTTTATCAAATTCCATTTCCCTTGTTGCACCAGCATTCAAATTGGAATGGCAATGAACTTTGTTCTAAAAATAGACTGGGCTTTACCATTTTGTTTTGATAAACCTTCAGTGTTGTTATAAATTCTCGTAACAATGGCTTGAATCAAGCCATAGTTACGAGATTTTATAACAACACCAACGAAATACTATTGTTTGTCCGAAATTACGTCACAGTTTATTTGATAAAATTGTTCCATTTTGCACAATTTTGTGTATCATAAGTACTAGGCAAGGCCTCTGAAACTGAGGGGAGGACTTGATTTTATTTGTGTATGTTTATTCGATGTTATAACTAAATGTTGTACATCTATAATTGTGCTCAACCTATTCACTATATGAGATGCAATGGGGTACATTATGGGGTACATTGTATGGGGTACATTGTGGGGCGCCGAGGTCTAATGGTAAGACGCAGGCTTTGGGATCGAGGGATCCTGGGTTCAAATCCCGCCAGCGCCACGGGAATTTTTCTGAGCAACAAACTTACCCCACGGTGCTCCTCTTCACCCAGCTGTATAAATGGGTACACGGGAGAGCTGAAAGCCAAAGAGCTGTGGCTGCAGAAGGCGCCTACTGTTAACAGTCGACTTGAGACTCAGTGATCGTGGGTTAAAGTGTAAAGTCGGTTGAACACGTCAGTGAAAATAGACTTTAAATAGAAACTTTAACTTTTTATTATCTAAATTCTAAATCGAGGTCATATATAGAATGCAGGTACCATGCCATGAACTGATCGCTGAATAAGGCATTGTCACAATAAATGTATGCTGTGCAGAGCTAAGATTAAGCTAACAAATGTTAAGCCCCATTTTCCCATGACATATTTTTATACGCAAATTTCAAATACTTTATTGTCAAGGGCATCTGATTTGCTACTTTAATATGAATTTTATCAAATTCTGACCATTAGACTAGGAGAAATTAGAGAAAAACTGTATTTTACCTCAAGTCCCCCTTTTCCATGACGAGGCCTCAAATCCAAAAACCGAGAAAAGTACATCGGCATTATGTCAAAGGGAGTTCACATGGTAAGTTTCATTTGATTTGGCCCAAGGGTTATGGAGAAATCGCTTCGGACGGACGGACGGACAGACAAAGCGGCGACTATATGCTCTCCCTTCGGGGAGCATAAAAATATAACGATTGCTCAGCGCAAAACAGTTGTAACTGCCTATAAACATATAAGCAGTTACAACTGTTTCGTACTGAGCCATCGATTTATCTTCCATATTTCTCAGCACATGCAAGTCGAGTCCAGATAGCTCAGTGGGTAATACCGGTATCTATTATAATAATCAAGCGGTCTCGGGTTTGAACCTTGTCTCGGTCAATATCTTTTATGACAGTAACTGTATCATGGGGTGTAGCTAGGAATTGTGAAATGTTGGAAGCCCAAGGCTTACTGTGGAGTCCAGTTGACGCATTTTGACGCCCCAAAAACAAGAAAGCTCTTGAAAACATTGTGGAAAATGAAGAAATTGCTTGTGACAAGTAATTTCTTCATTTCCCACAATGTTTTGTACTTAGAGAGACTAGAAATCTAAAATTACATTCCCTTGATATTGTCGTCCGTAACATCTTCGAATTTGGACTAGTCGAAATTTTTGTCATATGGTAATGGGTTGTGGGGGTTTCGGAGCATCTTGCGGTCTATTTCTCACAATTTTTTGGAATGACCGTTGGGCGCACTTGAAAAAATAATTATGTTGAAGCCCAAGCTTCCTGGTCTCCGCTAGATACGCGCCTGGTCTCTCACCAATGAATGATTGTTTATGAATCGTCTAATTGGGATGAGCAGATGGGGGCTAGGACTGCATCTTGTGGTAGTACTGGCGAGTGAAATGCCAGTAATCTATGGTTAGGTGCTCCAGCTGCCATATGAACAAATGTAGTTTTAATCCATTCAAACACATGGGCACTTTTTGACTCCCCACAAGATAAAGGCTTTGGAAAACAATGTGGAACATGAAGAAATACTTGTGACAAGCAATATCTTAACTTCACACAATATTTTTTTTCTGCCCCCCCCCCCCCCAAAAAAAAAAAAAAAAAAACAATATATAAAATTTCAATCACTTGATATTTTCGTCTGCAACGTCTTTAAATTAGAACAGTCTAAAAATTAACGGGCTGGCAATCAATTAATTAATCGATAAAAGAGAAGTCAACACTTGTAGAAATATACAATTAATTAATTTACATGATTTTTACAGTGAAACACCTAACAGAATGACTCCCATTTTAACCCTTTCCCAAACGACAAAATTTTAGGGTGATCTACTTCAAAAACTGTTAAAAATGACATAGAGAATGTAATTAAAGAAAGGATTTGTGTAAAATATGGCACAGAAAATATTGAGACAAAAGGAGAAACTGCTGGTTATCAGCAGTTTCTTCTTTTGTTTCAATGTTTTCCCAAGCCTGTTCTATTAGGGACGTCAAAACCAGGTCTTGTTTGGGAGAGGGTTAAACAGTATGGAACACCAACAAATCTATATGTATGGACTTTGATAGAAAAGATTTAAATGCATTGAATTCTTAAATTTGAAAGTGATAAAATATGTTGGGATAAAACTATGAACAAATGTGACGTTGTTTTTCTTCAAAAACCTCGTAACATCAGCTTTTAACCCTTTCCCTATTGACAAAATTTTAGGCAGGTCCAATTCAAATGCTACTGCAAACAACAAAATGGATGCTGATAAAGATTGAAATTCTGTGTGATATAGCAAAGAAAATATTGAGGCAAAAGGAGAAACTGCTGGTTCTCAGCAGTTTCTTCTTTTGCCTCAATGTATTCAAAAGGCTTTTTCTATTAGGGACGTCAAAACCAGGTCATGTTTGGGAAAGGGTTAAATTAATTTAATTAACCAAGTTGTAGTAACAAGGTATTTGACGAAGAGAAAACACTTTTTTTCTTTATACAAAAAAATATCTGTTTTGTTGCTTACTTTTCAACAGAGAAGTTAGTAAAACAGGAATTTATGAAGCACAAAATTTTTAAATTCACCTTTAATGGCCAATTGGCCATAGATGTATTTCTTAACCCTTTCCCAAACAACAAAGTAATCGCGATAGAAAAAGATGTTGAATGATAGGATGTTCTTACATACTTAGGATGCGTTTGTAACTAACCCTGTAAAGAGAGCATGGGAAACATTGAGTTAACGGAAGAAAATGCTGAAAAAATATTTCCTTTTGCCTCAAAATTTTCAGTGCTATATAGTTCACAAACAATATCCTCATATTCATCTGTGTGTGTGTAAATAATGCACAGGAGCTTTGCGATCTGATCCCCCTAGTTGTTTATTTATTTACGGAAAAAGGTTAAGTTTTCATATCAAACTGTTAAAACCATTACCACACAATGACTCTTTTTGACTCCCCAAAAATAATGGCCAAAGAAAACATCCTGGAAAATGAAGAAATTTCTTGTGAAAAGCAATTTCTTCACTTCCCACAATGTTTTCCATCCAAAAAGACCTAAAAATTAAAAATTCCATTCACTTGAAATTGTCTTCTGCAGGATCTTTCAATTTGGACAGCTCTAAAATTTTGTCCTTTGGTAATGGGTTAAAACAGACATGGAGACAGACAAGCAGACGTCAACATGATTCTGATCTTTCAATTTAGATGACATAAAATATAATTGAAACAGGATCTGGAAAAAATGTCCCTTAATGCATTTGAGGCATTTCAGAACAACATAGATCTAGATCAGCCTGTGCATAGCACATTCTGATCCAGATCCATATTGTTCTCCAATAGCTTGTTTATGACCAGTAGCAACTGTAATTTACTCACTCACTTATTCTCATTATCAGTCTTTTGATTAAAATGCATGAGGTTGGATTGTTCATATGTCAGTTGGATCCATTCCAGATGGTTTACAGTCAAAACGGCCCAAGGGCAAAACGGCCCAATACCAAAACGCCCCGGTTTTTGGTCAAAACGGACTGGTTTTTGGTCAAAACGGCCCAAAGCAGTTTTTCTACTTGGTCAAAACGGCCCAACTTTTTTTTAAATACAAATTTTGAGATCAATCTATTTAATTATAACTATTGTTATTATTTCGATTATATTTCCCGAATATATTTTTGTAAAAAATGCATATATAAAGTTTAAATTGTCAAATTATATTTGGAAACTGCATTTTTTAAATAAAACAATGTCTTTAATTGTTTCTTGAATATTGTTGTTATAAGGTAACTTTAATCGCTTATTTCTTCGCTTATTTCTTGTTATAAGTTGTGTTTTTTTTTAATTAAAAAAATATGTTAATTAAAGATTTTGTGAAACAGTAGTCTATTGATCTTTTGATTGAGTCAAATTAAAGTCGAGCCTCTTTTATGTGTATACCCTAATCATTAATACATGCAAGTGATATTTGTTATCAGTTGTTTGTTGATTGTTTGCTAATTATTGGCTTAGATCGATCGTGTCATATCAAAGTCGAACGTATGTAATGTGAATTGATTAATTGTTTACAGGTGATCTAATTGACAGTTTATAATTGACAGAAAATTGGAATGAAGGCATGCTCATTCCTATATTCAAAGGAGGAACTAACGAAGCAAAAAATTTCAGAGGAATTACTCTCAATAATATACTTGCCAAAATTTATTCCAAAATGCTAGTAACTAGACTCACTAAGTGGGCTAATAAAAACGATGTGTTTATAGATAACCAATTTGGATTTCAGAAAAATAAGTCAACAGTAGACTGTATATTTATTCTACATGCAATTATAACAAAAACATTATCAAATAAAAAGAAATTATATGCTGCATTCTTAGATTGGGAAAAAATGTTTGACAAAATAAACAGAATACTTCTATGGCAAAAACTAATGGATTCAAATGTAAGCACAAAACTAATAAAATCAATTCAATCTATGTATTCATGTATTAAATCATCTGTCTACTATAAATCACAAAAATCAGAACCAATATTGTCTAAGATCGGTGTAAAGCAGGGAGACCCTTTAAGCAGTATCCTCTGTCTCTTTTACTTAAACGATATTTTAAGAAATATCAACACAAATATCGGCGGAATTTTTAGTATCGAAGATATAGAGCTATTACTTCTATTATTTGCAGACGACGCAGTCGTATTCGCAACAAACCCGTTATCTCTTCAATCAATTTTGAACGATATAGAAAACTATTGTTATAGATGGGACCTTAAGATAAATGTAAACAAAACAAAAGTTATGATTTTTGAAAAAGGAAGACCAACCACTTACGATTTCTTTTTATATAATACGAAAATAGAAATTGTTACCTCTTTTAAGTACCTAGGTGTACATTTATTCAAAAACGGAAAATGGAAACAAACTCAAAAAATAATGGCCCAAAATGCATCGTTATCTTTACATAAACTATTCATTACCATTAATCAAGTGGAACTTCCGATCAGCCAACAATTGCAACTTTTTGACTCTTTAGTGCTACCAATACTGAATTATTCCGCTGAAATAAATGGCTATAAAACAAGTCCCGATATCGAGAACATTTTCAGTAAATTCTGTAGACGAGTTCTGTGTTTAAACCGTACTACAAACCTTAATGTACTATACGGGGAATCAGGTAGAATACCCATGTTAATACACCGGAAACTAATTGTAATCAAATATTGGGTAAAAATCCTAAAATTGAACAATCAATCTATTTTGTTTAAAACCTACAATATGTTAAAACAAGATGCTGATAATGGAATAATATATGGTGGTAATAATTGGGCTTATCAAGTCAAAACTATTCTAGACGAATCAGGCTTTTCTAATTTATGGATAAACCAGAGTACATATGTAATGAATTACAAAGTGATAAAACAAAGAATTTTAGACATTTATCAGCAAACTTGGTATGCAGAAATCAACAATTCGACCCGATTAGAAACATACTCTCTTTTTAAACATTCTTTCTGTATCGAAAAATACATTGACGTAATAAAAAATCCTAAATATAGACTCGCCTTTACTAAATTTAGAACATCAACACATACATTAAATATTGAAATAGGACGACATAACAATTTACCAAGAAACGAAAGGAAATGTACAAACTGTAATCTAGGCCAGATTGAAAACGAATATCATTTTCTTCTTATCTGTCCAAAATTTAGAACTATTAGATCAAAGTACTTAAAAAAATACTACTATACATGGCCAACCATTCAAAAATTTGTAAACCTAATGTCATCAAATTCAATTTCAGTGATAAGAAATATGTCTAAATATATCTATTTTGCAAATTTAGCTAGGAATTGATTAACCCTTTCCAAAACAAGAATTGATTATGACGCATTCAAAAGAGAGTAATTTAAAGAAACATAGAGACAAGAGATGAACTACTAGGATTAGCAATTCTCCTCTTCACTCATCGTTTTCTTTGTCAAACTAGATGTTTATAATTAATAGTTATAGAAAATGATATGTAAACGTTGTAAAATACACTTGTATTGGAAGGGGTGACGTACAGTTATGAATTTTGAATTGTTAATGAAACATTATTTTTTCAATTTTGTCAAAACTTGTATGATTATGATTTGGTTAAATCGGACAGAGCTATGGACTCTGCCTATACATGGTCCGACCTTTGTCCGAAATAACTGCCTTACTTTTCATTTTATCAAAATGCACTGGCTCTAATTAGAGAAATTCCCCCCGGATACATTCTTAAAAATTGGAATTTCGTAATTTTGTATTGCACACCAACATCGTGTGCTCTTCTGAAAAACACTGTTCATTGTTAAATGTTTGTATTGTATGTTGCTATAACATTGTATTTATATGTTAAGCAGTAAAGAATAAAAGTAAAATATAGCATTATCATTAATTAATTTGTTAAATGTATATTGTTCAATTTTAAGCATTTGACATATATCTATTAAAACAAAATAAATTATTTATATCTTCTATCTGTTCCTTCCTATTTAATTGATTATCATATTCACAAACAGCGATTTTTCTCCTTCTTTGGACGGGTCCGTAAAAAAGACCCGTTCCCAATGCCAAATAGGGTATTTTTTTCCCAAAATATGGAAAGAAAATTCCCAATGCAAAAGTTATTCCTTCTTTTTGAATGAAATTTCAATCATTCCCTTTCATGTGTTGAGAAAAAAGTATCCAGAGACAAACTGGAAGTCCCTTCAGTTGATTTCACATAGTTAACTATGCACAGGACTCAATTTTTGTTGTAGTCTGTGATGAAACTATTTTCCCAATACAGGTATTTCACGTAACACTGCCCATGCGCGGCAGCCGGGTGGAAACGAGGCTTTACACACGAGGGGGCAATCGACTTGATCATAGATAGGGATTAGTAGCCGTGACAGGTTAATAATCTGCTTTGATTAATTAATTTCTCCAAATTGACGGATATTGTCGTTATTTCTTCAATGCATGTGAACTCAGAAGGGAAAACTGTCCAACACATATTGTTTTTTTTTTCAATTTTCCTAAAGATTCAGTAGCAAAAGCTGGACGTATTCGTAATTCGGTGTTATGCACCAGACTTAAACTTATCACGTACAAGACTGCTTTTAACGTCTGCAAAGGGAAAATTTGATTTTTGTTATGTACAAAAGAAGAAAATAGTGATTAGATCATCATTTTAGCTCAATACTTCTACTGTCAATTTGTACAAAAGTCCTATCTTTACTGCCATGTGTTTTGTCGTCTGCAGCCGTTTTCAATTATGAAAAGAGTTTGAGAAAGAGTTAAGTCTAAAATACACTCTGTCAATCTTTGGGAATTGATAAAGATTAAAATAAAGATAGACTAGTTATTTTAATTCAGATATAGAAAATACTTAACCCTTTCCCAAACAAGACCTGGTTTTGACGTCCCTATAGAAAAAGGCTTGGGAAAACATTGAAACAAAAGAAGAGACTGCTGATGACCAGCAGTTTTTCCTTTTGTCTCAATATTTTCTAAGTCATATATTACACAAATTAGATCTTTAATAACTTCCATTTTGTCATTTTTGGCAGGTTTTGAAGCGGATCATCCTAAAATTTTGCCGTTTGAGAAAGGGTTATTTCGGCATGATTGCTATTTTCCTAATCATTTATTTTTCTCGTATTCCTAAGCTGGATACATCATATACACCAATGTTTCATTTTAAAATGTAACTATAAGAAAAATGTATCATGCAACATTTATCTGAAAGTCGTAGAAAGCCGATCTCATTTATTGAGTTTGTAATAAATCTACTTTTTTGTAATTGTTATAAAACGATGAAAAATTCATTTTCACTTAAATAAAAATCTAGAGTAAAAAACTGTCAGGTGAGATCAGACTCGCGTGCATTATTTTATTATTCATCTTTCTTTTATTATTTCAATCATAGTGGTAAAGTCATGTAATAACGTATATTAAGGGTGTCAGTTGTAGATTGACCAAGTGTCATCTATAGACATGCGTTATGTATATTGCTACTTGTGCTATATCAAACGGGAGATTAATTGTGTGATATACGCTTAATCCTTTTCCAAACAGAAGAGTTTAATTAAGTCTATTATACTCGAATATTACCATACATAACGCATGAATGGATAAAACAATGGAACGATAAAAACATATTGACAGAATTTTTTTCCTTTTCCTAATAATGAAAAGGTTAATGCTTTGACATTTAGATAATCTTTCAAAGAATTTTTACTATTAAATTACAATCTTATGAAGACTATCTAAATTTTAATACTCGTAGATCTATTCGTTATCTTAATTTGATTTTGAATCGTATATTTGTAAGTAAAATGTTTGTACATTGTTAAATATTAATTTAAATTAAAAAAAAAAGTGACTAACTCCTACATGAAATTCTTTATTAGCCTATTTTTCTGTCCATCAATCGTCTGATTCTTTGCCATAAGTTCTTAATGTGTTGGAGGACAGATCAACAAACTACGTGACAACTCTGTGAATATGATAAGAAGAAATGTTCAGATAGATAATGCAAATAATTAATTTCGATTGAATATGTCCAATGCTTAAACTTGTCCCAGCAGGCGTCTTTTTATCAAAACATTCGCATGAAAAATACCCGAAACAGGTTACTTTTGAGGCTACGCGTCTTAAATATCAATTTCAAAATAATTAAGATAGAATAATCAAGCAGCTATCGATAAATAAACCCGATTTTGTAAGGCGTCTTCAGCAAAGAAACGAGAGCGATATTTGTTTATTTCCACTAAGTGCAATTGTGTCCCGTAATTTAACTAAAGATGTGCACCACTGCATAGAAATGTTTCTTTTTTGCTAATTCATTGCATGAAATTCGCAAAATCGATTGGTTTTGGCATCTACAGATATTAAAGTTTCATTTCACAAAAAATGTACAGGAAATCCTGTTTAAATGGGTAAATAATCAGGATTTTAAAATGCGCTTTTTACAAACAAATGAGAGCGATAATTTACCTTAGTCTGGTTCCCGTACCTGAAATCTACTACGGATTTAAGTAAGTAAGTAAGTAAATTCAGTTATTTACACGAATGGGTACCAGTCTAAATTTACCTATGCCCCCTCGCCAACAAAGGGAGACAATTTATCGATTTTTATACTTAGAAATTCACAAGGGAGATAATTGTTTGAAATAAGCGTGTTTTTGACAAAACAACGCATTTTTCCCAATTTGCCTGGTTTCGGACCCGTTCCCAAAACAATGAGAAAAAACGCTGACAAAGTGGTCACGTAGTTTGTTGATCTGTCTCCAAACACATTACTTACGGCAAAGAATCAGACTATTGACGGACAGAAAATTTCTAAGCCATTAACTTTTCATTGTAAGGAAAGTAACTTTTCTGTGACGATGGTTTTTATGGTCCCTTTATAGATTCGAGTAGCATATGACTAACTTAAAATGTGATAACCTGAACGTTTTGTTCTGTTTTATTTACCATTAACCCATTACCAGACAGCAAACTTTTAGACTTGTCCACATTCAAAGATATTGCAGACGACATTTTCTTCAAGTGAATGTAATTATTAATTATGTTATGGATTTTTTTAAACATTACAGAAAAAGAGGAAACCAAACAAAAATATAAATGGTAGTTTCTCCTTAAATTCTCTCCACTTTCAATAAGATACAATAATGCAAGTCAGTGATTTTTTTACCTGCGCATCCTGCAACTTTTACTCATAATTTGGTCTCTGGGATGCAAAGTTTTAATTCTAGCGAGTCCCAGGATGCAACAATTTTTACAGATTTCCTATTAAAAATAGTGTATTGGACTCACCAAGCTAGTACCTGGACTCATTGATATGGAATCTAGCGAGTCCAAAGGAATTACAGTCTTTCAATTGTAAAAAAATCACTGGCAAGTGTTCTTTTTTTTTTCATTTCGGATCAAAGTAAAACAATTCAGAATAGACTAATTTCTAAAACGTAATCTGGCTCTTCTGTTTTATGGGTCCGGTGTCAAACAGTAGACATAAGTAACACAGTATTTCACACGTATCTTAAATGCAGTGTATATCGCACCTATCTTGATCGTCCCGTGCTACTGATTATTGTAGACACGCGTTAAACCTATCCAAACGACAAAAGGCTATTTGAGGCTGGTTTATCTTGAAAACTCTTGCTAAGTCTTGAAAATGTGTAGATAAAGATGTATTAGTAAAAGTAAAAAATGAGATTAAAGGTGAAAATATGTCTACCTTATAGTTAAATTGCCACGTCAAGTAATTATGAATATAATGTTGGTATAAACATATACATCTATTTATACCAGTAATAGATTTTCGTAGGAAAACATTTTTTTTTTTGAAAAAAATTTTTGGGCCGTTTTGACCAAAGTTGGGCCGTTTTGCTCTTGGGCCGTTTTGCCATTGGGCCGTTTTGGTGTGATACCTTCCAGATGCCTGGCTGGCTGCACAGCACAGTCAGTAGATTGGATTCATCTCAATCAGACTACATTTTGCCACAGGCTTATCTCAAAATTCGATTTTCCAAAATGCTATAAGGGCCATTTTTCCATATTTCGGCACAATTGCATTTCAAGATCAAATAAGATGTACTCATAACCCTTTAAATGGTGGAATTAGAATTATTGCAAAACAGATAAATATCCCCCTTCTCTACTTGAGCATTGTAACTAAATTGGTGCTATCGGACGAATGGTTGTTTAGTTTGAGCACTGGAAAAGATTCTGAGGAAAGTAATTTTTGACCTTTGTCCTGCATGACCCTAAACATTGAAGCCTGGGGTTAATTTAGCATGTCAAGATTTAACCCAAAATTTTAGGGTAGTCGAATATAAATGCTACTGCAGACAATGAAATGAATGATGATAAAGATCTAGTTTGTGCAAAATATGCCACAGCTGATTATCAGCATTTTCTTCTTTTGCCTCAATGTTTTCCCAAGCCTTTTCTATCGGGGAGGTCAAAACCAGGTCTTGTTTGGGAAAGGGTTAATTCTGCAATCTGAGAGATCTTCTCGACTTTGCCTCCGATTTCTCTGAAGCATGTAGTAAAGGAGAATTCATTAGATGCATCAAACTTTTCGCCGACACATTTGGCGAATACTTGTTCCCATTTGGCGATTTACCAAACTTTGGCGAAGCACCTTTAGAATCAACTGGGCTGTGATTCCCATCGGCTTTAATGTTTTCAATGTTTTGTATAACAGATCCTTTATCACCCGATACATGTCGATGTCTGGGTGTTTTTCGAAGACTGCTGAAGAAAATCGGAGATTCCGATCTCACAGATTCTGCCGATGACGGAAACTCAGTGCTGCACACTTTCTCCAATGTTTTATGTCTCATAAATGCACTCCCCCTGTCTTTACTTTTCACTCTTCGCACAAGACTATTTTCGATGTTTTCAATTTCCAGATCGTCAACATTTTGAGATGATTTAAAGTTAGTACTTTTCTGGGAGTCTGCGAACACTTCATCATTTGCAGAAGAGAAGTAGTCTAGAGAACTAACAGCACTTATCTGAGATAACTCTATGGAACTATTGATGTCAAACCCTTGGCTTCCCTCGTTCATTAAGGTGGAGTTCAACAAAGATCCTTTACCCAGCGAACTTAACGAGTCTAGTTTATTGGTTCGTCTACGTTTACTTGGAGATTCAGTTGGACACTCTGGGGAGAGAATTAAAGTTCGCTTTTTCCTGAGTGGAGATTTTACGTTATTCACACTTTTTAACCTTGATTTATTTGGACTTGTATATTCTGTATCAACAGTTAAAGAGTCTTTCTTTTCTGGGGCAGGTGAAATCTGGTTACGAGGTTTCCGTCGATGCCACTTATCAAACGAATCTGGAGTCTGTGCTTTCTTGGCGTGAGGTGATGGAGTTTTCTGGACTTTCTCTGAACACGATTTCTTTGTACTCCCAGATTGTTCAAGATTGTTGGTGTTACTTGTACTCTGAACACTATTCATGGTTTGACTACTTACAGTTTCTAGCCCATTTCTCAAATTTTTTCTAGGTGATGCAATAATACTTTCCATCGCAGCCTGCTTTCTTGGAGATTCAAACTTGGACAACAATGTTCGTGGACTTGCATTAACTGCTCTAGGAGAGAATGTTCTGTTTGGTGCGGGGCTCTTGGAGAACAGTGCAGCCCGTACAGACCTGCGTGTTGGTGTAGCGGTGGTTTTCAGTCTCGTATTATGACTGGGAGAATCTAGACCTGTGGTTATAACACCACATATTGGGCTCTTTTCCGGTGTCACTCTCTCCGATTCATCCTCTATTTTTGTTGTTGATTCTGCCACAAGAACCCTTGGAGAGTCTCGTCTACTCACTGGACTCTCTAATATACGATTTGATGGCCATTCTGTTTTCTTTTTTGTCGATGATTTTGGATTTGGACTACCAAATAATCCTAATGGATTACCAATGACGCCAGATGGATTGCGTGATCTTGTATTCTGACTAGGTGAACCCATCAGTAATTTACTCGGAGTTTGATTCAGTTTTTTGGGTGTATATTTACTCGGTGACGGACTAAACACAAGCTGGGACAACAGGAATGATGAATTCTTCTCCGGTGATTTAAACTGTTTGTCTGATTCCATACTCAGTAACTTTGGTAGTTTGTTTGGGGGTTGGCTGGGTGGTGTTCGCTTTCTACCAGCAATTCTGTCAGCCAGCTGGAAGTACTCGGTCATGTTCCTGGTCCTTTTGATAGGACCAGCTGAATAAAAGGAGCGCCTCATTAAAGCCTTGGCTCTCTTGCCTTTTGTTGGTGTATCTTTAGTGGTTTCACCTGCAGAAGAATAAAATTAACCCTTTCACAAACGGCAAGATTTTAAGGTAGTCAAATTTGAAAGCTGCTGCAGACGACAAAACAAATGTTGGTTAAGATCAGATTTATGTACAAAACAGTGTAGAAAATATTGAGAGAAAAGAAGAAAATGCTGGTCACCAGCATTTTCTTCTTTTGCCTAAATGTTTTCACAAAACCTTTCTCTTAGGTAAAACAAAATCAAGACTTGTTCGAGAAAGAGTTAGATAATTCATAGCAGTATATCTACTCATTGAGGTGATTCAAATGAGTACCGACAAAATAGAATTTATTTGGGTATAACGCCTCTTTCAAATGCCATGGTTATATCGCGGCGGCTTGAGCACCTAACTTTGGATTCCTAGCATTCCTCACACCAGTACTACCACAATATCAAAACAGTCTTAAACTTTTGCCAAATGTCTCAATGGATAATGGCCGAGCCAGGGCTCAAACTCATGATACCCTGGATTGACAGACTCTGATGTTACTGACTGCGACTCTGATGTTACTGACTGCTATATCCAGGCTCGGTACCCACATCATAGATTTGGAATTGAAATGACAAAGTTAAAATGTCTTTACCCTCTCTTATACATTACTCTTATTCAATTTTGAATCACACAACAATTCTAGCTGTCTAGTAAGACTGAACCCATTCCAAAAGGCAGAATTTGGAACAAATTGAAAACTGCTTCAGACCACAAAATGGGTGGTTATAAGATTTGCGTATGTATTCACATAGAAAACATTGAAACAAAAGAATAAAATGCTGGCTATTAGCATTTTCTTCTTTTGTCTCAATGGTTTCCCTAGCCTTTTCTACCAGGGACAATAAGACTAGGTCTTGTAAGGGAAAGGAGTTTAACAAGAAAACATCAAAGAACTAACCAGAGCATCAGGTAAAAGGGTATTCTAGATTTGTTATTTCAAATGCAAATCCTATGTTGTGTGTACTCATTTGAATTGTCTCGAAGAGACAATACCAATGAGTACCCCAAATTAAGGGTTTGATGAACAACAAGAGCAATCATAGACAGGTCATGCTCCCGGAATAAGTGTTCGTCACACCAAAAAACCTATCATACATTAAGCCTCCCTTTCCCATGACAGGTTTTTTGTACACACAATATTTGTAGAATATGGTCTAGAAGACTTTGTTTATCACACAAGTATAAAATATCATTAAATTCTGCCAATTAGACGAAGAGAAATTAGTGAAAATTTAATTTTTACATTAAGGCCCCTTTTTCCATGACCCAGCCTCAAAATAAGAAACGGAGAAAAAGGTCTCTAGGGATTGTTCCAGACTCCCAGGGAGTTCATGTGTGAAGTTTCATTGAATTTGGTCCAAGGGTTGCCGAGATCTGGCTGTGGACGGACGGAAGGACAGCTGGACGGACAGAATGACAGCGTGGCCACTATATGCTCCTCTGAAATTTTTTCGGGGAGCATAATAAATGAAATATTGCATTTTAAAAAGTGATTACTCCCTCTTATCTGTAGACTAGCTGAGACTTACTGATAGATTTTACAGGGGACTCCTCCACAACATCTTGGCTCCCATGATCGTCTTCATCGGGGTTAGGTAGACACAAGCTGCGAGATAGCTGCTTATGCTGTGGGGTCTCTGCCACCAAATTCTGCATTCTCATCTCTAAAAACCGGAAAGTAGATATTATAAATATGAACGATCTGGAAAAAGGTTTGTTATTTGCAATTCAGAACAACGTGGATCAAGATCAGCATGTGCATGTGCAGTCTCATCCAGATCCAGGTTGTTCTCTTATTAAAAGCTGATTCATGACATGTAACACTCATAAGAGAGCATCAAAGGTCCTAATGAAAATCATCTAGTAAAGTTCTAGTGATTCAATTTGAATGATAGCCATGACATTGGACAACAATTGTAAACAAGAGCTGTCTGAGGACATCATAGCTCACCTATACGGGAGCTTGTCAAAAAAACAACTTAACTCCAAGGTCAAGGTCAAGGTGTCAGAGGGCATGGTCTCAAATGAAAAGTCTTGGCAAGAGGTATAGATGTGTGAAATATAAAGGCTCTATCTCTAATAGTGCCTAAGATACAGGCCAGGTTAAATATTTTTAAAAGTAGGTCAAAGTCCAAGATCAAGGTCACAATGGCAAGGGTCATGGTCCCAAATGAAAGGTCATAGCAGGAGGTATCCATGTGTGAAATATCAAGGCTCTATCAATAATAGTGCATGAAATATAGGCCAGGTTAAATTTAAAAGTAAGTCAAACTCCCAGGTCAAGGTCACTTGGTCAAAGGTCATGGTCCCAAAAAAAGGTCTTGATGGGAAGTAACCATGTGTGAAATATAAAGGCTGTATCTCTAATAGTGCCTGAGATATAGACCAGGTTAAAGTTTTTCAAATGAAGATGCGACGCCGATGCTGACACTAGGGCTGTGACATTAGCTCCCCGTACATAAAGTCCCGGCTCGCTAAAAAGGGCCAGTGGCTCGTTGGCCTGGCCAAAAACTATCATCGAGTCTGATATACATGTATCAGGAATCTCAATGCTACTAGGATTCTGTTCAAGATCCCAGCTCATATATACCAGATCTGGCAGGAAAGAGAGACCAACTGTGAACAGATCAATTTTCTCTGGATGTGTAAATGTTACTTTATCATGTGCAAGCAAAACAAGAGGTAACAGTACTACATGCTACAAGATTTTACAAATAACATAAGAACCAATGATTTAAAGCAGTTTTAAGTATCACTAAGTAGCTACAATTATATTGGGATGGAGAAGGGTCTCTCTTAAAATCATTCAAAAGACTGACAAAACAGAACTAGCTTGCCCTTCTCAATTGAATTTAGGATAACCCATTACCTAGCAGCAACAATTGGACCTGTCTAATTTCAATGCTGCGGAAGACCACAATTTTAAGGAATTTCACAACTTTTGGTCTTTCTATGAAGATGACATTGTGGGGAAGAAATTGCTTGTCATGAGCAATTTCTTCATTTTCCGCAATATTTTTGTACAGTCTTGTAGGGCATCAAAGAGCATCATTATTATGGGAATGGGCTAAGATAGTTTATTAGCACTGCTAAAAAAGTGCCCATCTGATAAAACTTACTTTTAACTACAGGACTTTTAACCCTTTCAAAAACAGTAAAATTTTAAGGTGGTCCAATTTGAAAGCTGCAGTGGACAACAAAATATATGTTGATAAAGATAAGATGTTTTGTGTAAATATAGCTAAAATATTGTGGTAAAAGGATAAAATGCTGGTCATCAGGATTTTTTCTTTTGCCTCAATATTTTCCCAAGCCTTTTCTACCAGGGACATCAAAACCCAGTCTTGTTTGGAAAAGTGTAAAAGTCTCATCATAAACAAAATATTTTTGCATAACAAGAAGACTCCCCGAAATGACAAATGTTAAGTTTTGCGACAGACAGATGGACTGGAGGGATGGGCAGACATACAGGCAGGAGTAAAACAGGGCATAACAAGATGTGTTTGTGAAACACGATTGCCACCGAAATGGCCAATGTTAAGACATGCGGACATGAGAAAAACAGCATGCCCTCTGTCTTTCGATACAGGGCATAAATAATGGATTAACAATAGATTAAATGTCCAGTGCATTATCACTACAACAGATTTACCCCTAAAATAGAACTCAAACTTACTGTTGGCTACTGGACTTTTAAACAGCAGCCTGGAAGGACCTTTTTTCGGTGTTTTCTGAGTACCAGCGCTCTGCATTACAGCTACAGATTGTCTTCGTTCAAGTTTGGTTCCTCGGCTCTTGTCAAACAACGATTTGGCAACTGTAATAACAATTTATTTACTCAATGCATTTATGTGCATGTACATTGTGCAAGGTATGTGTATAAAACATTAATTCTGCTACACCAGCAATGTAAACTACAGGACCTTTTTTCGGTGTTTTCTGAGTACCAGTGCTCTGCATTATAGCTACAGATTGTCTTCGCTCCAGTTTGGTTCCTCGACTCTTGTCAAACAACGATTTGGCAACTGTAATAACAATTTATTTACTCAATGCATCTATGAGTACTAGTCATTGTGCAAGATCCCACCACAACAGCCATGTTAAGCCATTACCACACAATGACTCTTTCTGACTCCCTACAAGATAATGGCTTTGAAAAACATTGTGGAAAATGAAGAAATTGCTTGTAACAAGCAATTTCTTCATTTCCAACAATTTTTTTCTACCCAGAAAGATCCAAGAATGCAAAATTTCATTAAATTCATATTGTTGTCTGAAGCATCTTTGAATTTGGACAAGTCCAAAATTTTGTGGTCTGGTAATGGGTTAACTGCCCCTTGTCATGCTCATCCCATTATTATATCATGAATACTGTTCACAGACGACCGGTAATTTTTGGTGAATTTGGGAACATTCTATGACTTCTATGCAAAAACAGCTCTTCAAATCAAACGTAGATAATCTCGGAAACCTAAAATATCCTTGTTATTTACTTACCTCCACTCAACAAGGGAAGAATCGATCAACATTGCAAAAAAATGCCAAATTCCTTATATCACTCTGAAAATTTGGGGAAAATCCATCTTGACCACCCCCCCCCCCACACACACACACATATTCAGACATTGGGGCTTTTGATTCCCCTCCTTGGTAAAAAAAAGTTGGAACCTAACCCTTTCCAAAACAACAAAATATTGGGATGGTCCAATTTGAAAATTGTTGCAGACGACAATTTAAAGTGAATGAAATACAAATTTGGGGGTCTTTTGGGATAGAAAACATTGTGGGAAATGAAGAAATTGCTTGTCACAAGCAATATCTTCATTTTCTACAATGTTTTCCAAAGCCATTATCCTGTGGGGTGTCAAAAAGCGTCAATGTGTGGTAATTGGTTAAGCAACAAAGCAAAAGAATATTCAATATCTAACAGAAGAACAGATAAGACAGGCTGAAGGCATTCAGTGAAATACTGAATGCCTTCAGCCTTTCAAATCCAAGCCCTATGATGAGGGCACTCATTAGAATCGTCTCGATAAGACCATTCTTAAGACTACCAACAACATAGGGTTTGATGAACGTTTAGTGAAATATTTATTTTTGAAAAGCCATCACCCCCACCCCCTCTTGTCTGTAGCTCTTATCTAAAATTTACTCTACCTTTATCCTTTCTTCCTTGTTTACCAGACCGCTTTCTTTTCCTTGATACCTTCTCCTGGAAAGATGAAAGTAAAGCTTACATATAAGCAAACAAGATGTGTTTGTGAAACATGAATGTCCCTGAAATGGAAATATTAAGTTTTCATGTTAACTTTTTATGTAAAGGGTTGTAAAGGGTCAATGGATGACCTTGAGGAAGGTCATATTGAATGGAACAGGTAGATATCATTAAAAGAAGGTTACACACCAAATTGGAGCTTTGCATGTTGAATACTTTTGCAGAAAGGGCCAATGTTAAGTTTTTAGACAGACAGACGGACAGACAGACACAAGTAAAACAATATGCCTCCGTTTTCTCGATACAGGGGCATAAAAATCATGATTAAGTAAACCCTTTCCCAAACGACACAATTTTAGGGTGGTCCTACTTGAAAGCTGCTGCAGATGATAAGATGGATGTTGATAAAGATAAGATTTGTGTACAATAAAGCTAAAAATATCGAGGAAAAAGCAGAAAATACTGATTATCAGCATTTTCTTCTTTAATCTCAATGTTTTCCCGAGCCCTTTCTATTAAAGAGGCTCTTGTTTGGGAAAGGGTTAAGAGACATTTCATTAAGTTTACCAGAATAACGGAGTAGACAACAGGAAGTGTAGGCCCCTGTCTGGGAAAGGGGTAACTTCTTATCATTCCCTTCTTTAACCCTTTCCCAAACAACATTTTAGGGTGATCTCATTCGAAAGCTACTGCTATGCTGCCGACAAAAGAGATGTTGTTACAGATAGAATTTTTGTAAAAAAAGGCACAGAAAATATTGAGACAAAGGAAGAAACTGCTGGTTTTCAGCAGTTTCTTCTTTTGGCTCAATGTTTTCCCAAGCCATGTCTATGAGGGACGTCAAAACCAGGTCTCATACGGGAAAGGGTTAATAGTTTTCAGTTTAGACCTGAATACAATGTTTATCCCTACCCAAATGATTTCTTGTTTGATGTCCTTAAAAAACATTGAGGTGACAGAAATAATAGACCAACAAGAGAACCATGATGGTCCTATATCGCTCACCTGAACTAAAATGATATGAGTCACTGTTTTGTTTAATTCAATTGATATTTAAGACTTTAAGACTGAAAACAAACTTATGGTCAATAACATTGTGTCAAGTTTTGTCTTGATTAGTCACTATTTGAGGTTTTTAGAGTAAAATTTGAAAGGCAGATAACTAAGTAAATTCTATTCTAATTATTCTTAAATTTATTTATCCAAGATCTTATCGTTATTAACATCATAATCCAAATTTCGTCTTGATTGTTCATTATTTGTGGTTGTTAGAGTCGAAACAGCAATTTTGTCAGATTCAAGGGCACATGCATGACTGACCACTTTCTCATTTGATTGCAGTAAAATTCAGTTCATGCAAGGTCTTATAATCAGCAGCATAGTGTCAAAGTTTTGTCTTGGTTGATCAATAATTGTAGATTCTAGAGTGTAAACAGGGTCGAAAACAGTCAAAAACGGCAATTTTGTCAAATTCAAGGGCACATAACTCTCGGCTTTCTAAACAGATCTGACTGAAAATCAAAGTCATCCGAAAACTTATAGTCCCCAACAATGTGTCCTAGTTTTGTCATGCTTGATCAATAATTGTAGGTTCTAGAGTGTAAACAAGGTGGAAACCAGCCGAAAACAGCAATATTGTCAAATTCAAGGGCACATAACTCTTGTCTTTCTGGTCAGATCAGACAGAAAATCGAACTCATCCGAGATCTTATGGTCCCCAACATTGTGTCCAAGTTTTGTCTTAAATGGTCCATAATTGTAGATTCTAGAGTGTAAACAAGGTCGAAAACAGTCAAAAACGGCAATTTTGTCAATTTGAAGGGCATATAACTCTAGTCTTTCTGGTCAGATCAGACAGAAAATCGAACTCATCTGAGATCTTATGGTCTCCAACATTATATCCAAGTTTTGTCTAGATTGATCAATAATTGTAGATGCTAGAGTGTAAACAAAGTTAATAACAGCATTTTTTGGCATTCAAGGGCAGATAACTCAGCACACTCTGGTCTGATCAGGCCCATAAACGAATGTATCTGAGAACTTATGCCCATACTTGCTTTGACAAAGTTTGATCAAGATTGGTCAACTTTTGTGGATGCTAGAGTGTAAACACTTAATTGTTGACAGACGGACGGACAGACGGTTGGACAGACGGACGGACGACAGACATTGAGTGACCACAATAGCTCACCTTGAGCACTTCATGCTCAGGTGAGCTAATAATCTTAATAGAGGTCCATAAGATGATACTCCATACAAAATATCAAAGCTCTAGGCCTACCTTTTATAGGTTTCAATTTAGACATGAATGCAATGTTTATCCTTGCCCAAATGATTTCTTGTTTGATGTCCATTACATTGACAGACTTGAAAAACAATGGGATGACAGGAATAAGAGACCAATGATCTTTATAGAGGTCCATAATAGACCCTGAGCTAGAAACATGTTTGCTCCCCCCCAGAGGGAATTTTGTAGACATGTTTTTTCTTAAAGTATATTATCTTACAAACATTTTGAGCGTTGTTTGCACTCTGGCCGTTGGGGCTTTTGGCTGTAACCCTTATCTAAAACCCTTAACCCTATCATTTTTTTCATAAAAAAATACATTACTTATTTGGTCATATTTTCATCAAATATTGACCTACATATGTCAAAGTGGTATCAAATGAAAGCCTATGACTTGCCCTTCATTTTGAAGTTATTTTATGCAAATTAGCTCATTTGCATATGCATGAATATTAATGATTTCCCTTAAAATTTGCATTTTTGGGCGAAAATTTGATAAATAACTTCTAAAACAAGGCATTTCTGTCCAGGGGGAATTTTGTAAACATGGTTTATCTTAAAGTATATTTTATTAGAAACATTTTGAGCCTTGTTTGCACTCTGGCGGTTGGGGCTAATCGCCCTAACCCTTATCCAAACCCTTAACCCTACCAAATTGTTCATTTAAATTTTGAAAATGACTTTGGTCATATCTTGATTGAATATTGACACACAGGTGTCAGAATGGTATCAAATGAAAGCTTATGACTTGCTCTTTCATTTTCAGTTATGTTATGCAAATTAGCTCATTTGCATATTCATGAATACATGTATTAATGATTTTTCCTAAAATTGCGATTTTCGATAAAAATGTGGTAAATACTTTCCAAAATGAGGCGTTTTTGTGCAGGGGAATTATGTAAACATAGCAAATCTTGAAGAAAATTATACGAGAGACATTTTGAGCGATGTTTGCACTTTGTCCGTTGGGGCTTTTGGCCAAAACCCTTATCTAAACCCTTAACCCTATAAATTATTCAATCATTTAAAAACGTATTTGGTCATATCTTGGTTGAATATTGACTTATAGATGTTATAATGGTATCAAAGGAAAGCTTTTGACTCGCTCAATAATTTGCTATAAATTTTATGCAAATTAGCTCATTTGCATATTCATAAATATTAATGATTTTACTTAAAATTGTGACCTTTTTGCTAATATTTGGTAAATAGTTTCAAAAACATTGTGTTTCTGTTCTGGGGGAATCATGTAAACATGGTTTATCTTAAAGAACATTTTATTAGAAACATTTTGAGATATATTTGCACTCCGGCGCTTGGGGCCTTTGGTCATAATCCTTATCCAAACCCTTAACCCTATAAAATTGTTCACTCAAATTTTCAAAACATGCTTGGTCATATCTTGATTGAATATTGACCTACTGATGTAAGAATGGTATCAAATGAAAGCCAATGATTTATTCTTTAATATGCAGATATTTTATGCAAATTAGCTCATTTGCATAAGCATGCATGTTAATGATTTGTCTAAAATTTTGATTGTTTTGCAAGGTTTTTTTATTTTAAATATGTACCAAAAGGTCCGATTGTTTCTTTCTCGTGAGTTTTCAACCATTTAATATCCATGTTCACTCTTTTAACAACAAATAAGCCTTGTTTGAAATCTATTTGATGTTTTGTTTGGAAGTAACAGTAATTTTAAAGTGTGCAGCCCATTATATTTTGTTCCTATAAATCTTATTTTCAATGTATGTATTTAGTTTCCATTTGATCTTTTTAATCTTAATTTCTTTTATTGTATTGGTGTTCTTGCTTATATCTAGTTTAGTTGACAGAATGTTATCCTTTGTAAAACTGCTACATGAATCCAAAATTGACGCAAAATAGGACTTTAAACATAAACATTTTATCATATGCCATAGAATGATACAAAATGGGGGACTTTTATTCTAATACACATGTAAAATTAATCATTCCAATTATTTTTTTAAGTTTTATGGATGAACAGAGATCCTGGAATGTAGACAAATTGCATACATACAGCAAAATAACATTGTTAAGCAATTATCAAGGCCTTACTTTTGCCATTCACATGGAGAAAACAGCATGGTTTTTCTCCATCTGGAGAGCACTTCCTTATGTTTTCCTCATAGACAAGTCAATTTGTTGGCCTTAAGTGTATTTGATATGTGGCTGACAGATCAGGGATACTGGTGTTACCATTCCTTTATGCTCTATTAAGGCATTTTCAATTCAGATAAATTAAGCTTGGGGTGCCATATGTAAAGCCTATGTATCAGATACATAAAATCAAGAGATGTACGCGATGTATGTAGTTAGAGTACAGACAATTACTGGTTGTGATCAAAAGATTGTTGCATTTATTACGATGCATTTATTTATCTGTATCAGATCAGAACAGATGTGAACTGATCCATACTACCAACAGCCCATGCTGAATGTATATTCATATTCTTCCTTATCTACACATATTTCTTATATGTGCTTTCAGCATAGTACCACCTCACAATAAACTGAAAATAGTTCCCTTGCGATACACAATCTCTTTCAATATGGCATATGTTTTCCAGGATGGCATTCGATGGCCATAGATATCTTCAGATCAATATTTTCCTGATATTTAAATGCTACAACTATGCTACCAGGTTTAAATCAGCATGTGAAATTCCATATTAAGACACTTACTTATTGCACTGTTCTAGAACAATTTGACCAAAAATGATTCACATCGCACTTGGTGGCAATCTTGGAATTACTCAAACTGTGGGAGTTGGGCAAGTTTATCATGATGGAAACCGACATAGATCAATTACTAAACATAACTGGGTTACTATGTACATAACATAACAGGATTACTATATAACATATAGCACTGTCAAATGGAATACATTTTATGGATTTTCCACAATAAATGTGTTTTTGTCCCAAACATTTAAGAATCAATAGTATTTATGAGTATGTAAATGAGCAAATCGACATGAAGTAATTATAAAATATACAAGCAATTCATTAGCTTTCATTTGATACCATTTTGACGTTTGTAGATCAATATTTAATCAAGATATGACCAAAAAAAAACGTTTTGAAAATTTGAATAAACAATTTGATAAGGTTGAGGGTTTAGATAAGGGGTTTGGGTAAAAGACCCAAATGCCACAGTGTGAACATTGCTTAAAGTGTTATTCATGTAATGTTCTTTAAGATAAATTATGTTTGCATAATGCCTTTGAACAGAAACACCTTGTTTTTGATAGTATTTAACACATTTTCGCTGAAAAATCACAATTTTAAGGAAATTCATTAATATATATGGCAATGCAACTGAACTAATATGCATGAAAAATAATAGCATATGGAAGAGCCAGCAATGAGCTTTAATTTGATACCATTCTGATACCAGTAGGTCAATGCATAATCAAGATATGACCAAAAACATTTTGAAAATTTGAATGAACAATTTGATGAGGTTAAGGGTTTAGATAAGGGTCACCGCCAAAAGCCCCCGTCGCCAGAGTGCAAACATTGCTCAAAATGTTTCTTATAAACTGTTCTTTAATTTAAACCATGTTTACATGATTCCCCCTGAGAAGAAACACACTGTTTTTGAAAGTGTTTACCAAATATTCGGAAAAAAGGTCACAGTTTTAAGTAATGTCATTAATATTCATAAATATGCAAATGAGCTAATTTGCATAAAATTTATAGCACATTATTAAGCAAGTCATAAGCTTTCATTTGATACCATTTTAACATCTGTAGGTCAATATTCATCCAAGATATGACCAAAAACATTTTGAAATGAATGAACAATTTTATAGGGTTAAGGGTTTAGATAAGGGATTTGGCCAAAAGCCCAAATGGTCAAAGTGCAAACATCGCTCAAAATGTTTCTTACATAATTTTCTTAAAGATTTACTATGTTTACATAATTCCCCTGCACAAAAATGCTCTGTTTTGGAAAGTATTTACCACATTTTTGTCGAAAATCACAATTTTAGGGAAAATCATTAATATTCATGAATATGCAAATGGGCTAATTTGCATAACATAACTGAAAATGAAAGAGCAAGCCATAAGCTTTCATTTGATACCATTCTGACACCTGTGTGTCAATATTCAATCAAGATATGACCAAATTCATTTTCAAAATTTAAATGAACAATTTGGCGGGGTTAAGGGTTTGGATAAGGGTTAGGGCGATTAGCCCCAACCGCCAGAGTGCAAACAATGCTCAAAATGTTTCTAATAAAATATACTTTAAGATAAACCATGATTACAAAATAATTCCCTCTGGACAGAAACGCCTTCATTTGGAAAGTATTAACCAAATTTTCATGAAAAATTAGCATTTTTAAGGAAAATCATTAATATTCATGAATATGCAAATGAGCTAATTTGCATAAAATAACTACAAATTGAAGAGCAAGTCATAAGCTTTCATTTGATACCATTTTGACATATGTAGATTAAAATTCAATCAAGATATGACCAAATAATTGTCTGTATATTTAAATGAAAAATTTGAAAGGGTTAAGGGTTTTAGATAAGGGTAACAGCCAAAAGCCCCAACGGCCAGAGTGCAAACAAAGCTCATCTTGTAGCATTTGTTATAAGCTTTCAGAAAATCATACCCTTCAAAATTCCCTCTGGGGGGGGAGCAGGGGTTATTGGTGGCTCAAGGTCTATAAGATGATACTCCATACAAAATATCAAAGCTCTAGGCCTACCTGCCAAGATTGATTGAAGTCAATCCAAAGATTCTTAATCCATCACCACACAGTGACACATTATGACTTCCCACACAGTAAAGGCTTTGGAAAAAGCATTTTTTTATTTTCCACAATGTTTTCTATCTCTAAGGATCAAAATAAGCAAGATTCCATTCATTTGAAATTGTAGTCTGTAACATCTTTGAATTTGAACAAGGGAAAACTTGTGCCATCTGGTTATGGGTTAACCCTACCAAAACAAGACCTGTTTTTTATGACCTTAATAGAAATTGCTTGGGAAAACATTGAGACAAAAGAAGAAACTGCTGATAACCAGCAGTTTCTCCTTTTGCCTCAATATTTTCTTTGTTATATTGTGCACAAATTCAACCTTAATCAACATCCATTTTGTCATTTGTGGCAGTTTTTGAAGTGGATCACCCTAAAATTTTGTTGTTTGGGAAAGGGTTAACTGCTGAGGCAGTATAAAACAAGTATCTGGTGTTGTATGCAACACATAAAGTCCCCTACCGGCTTCACATTGACTCAATATGGTAATCAATAATAGATTAAGATGAACAAGTCATCAAAATAATTGTCAAACATATGAAATGTTATGCCCAACTGGAGGTGATTAATACTGCTGCATCACCACCCTGACTAACATGGCTTATAAATTTTTTTACATTTTAAAACAGGTTTCATCAAGTTAGCTTGCTTAGTTATTAAGTTATTGCAGGATCCATTTTTTGCCATATTTTCACTATTTCCGTTACCATAGCAACCACACTTTTCGTCAAAGAACAAAGATAAAATGATGTGCATAATCTACACATTGCCATCTAGTCATATACAAAGTCTCATCAAATTAGCTTGCTTACTTATTAACTTATCGCGGGATCCAATATTTTTTGCCATATTTTCACTATTTCCGTAACCATAGCAACAACAATTTTAGTCTAAAAACAAAAATAAAATGATGTGCATAATCTACACATTGCCATATAGTCATATACCAAGTCTCATCAAACTAGCTTGCTTAGTTATTATCTTATCGCAGGATCCCATTTTTGGCCATATTTTCACTATTTCCGTAACCATAGCAACCTCAATTTAAGTCGAAAAACAAAAATAAAATGACGTGCATAATCTACACATTGCCATCTAGTCATATACCAACTTTCATCAAAAACGCTTGCTTAGTTATTAAGTTATCGCGGGATCAAGATTTGAGCGGACAGACGGACGGACGGACGGACGGACAGACGGACGGACAGACGGACAGACGGACGGACGGACGGACGGACGGACAGACGGAGGGCAAACCTATAGTCCCCTCCGGTGTGAACACCGGTAGGGGACTAATAAGGCCGGAATGCATACATGTGCAGGATGGTCTTGTACTATTTTGCCTGCAAAAGCGATCGGAATATTCCTAGATCACCATGACTACAGTAAAGATGAAAGTCACATAAATGAGTGATTTTGAGGCATTACATGTCAAAAACTGATGAAAAGAAGCTGTGTTTATGAAGCTCTAATGCCCCTAAAAAGGCCAATGTTAAGTTTTCATATTAAGTTTCGGAATGACATAGACCAACAGACAGACGGATGGACAGACAGACAACGATAAAACAATATAGTGCCCTGATCTTTCGATATTGGGGCACAAAAACATTTTTGGAACAGAAGAAATACAGACCTCCTTCTGTGTAGGTGCTTTCTCAATGACGATTTGTCTCTTGGATCCAAAATCTGCCAAGCTTGGATGATGTGACAATCTTCTCCCACCTCTGTAAATGAAATAGTGTAATTTGTTGAAGTTTTACCCTTTACCAAACAAGACTAGGCCCCGGTTTCTCGAAAAACTAAAGTATGTGCTGAGACTCAAATCTGAGAACGGTGCTCATAATTTCACTTTAGTTCAAAAATCTATTCTTCAAAATGACATACCTAGGTTTGCTGGTTGATGTATCGAGATTAACAGACACATTAGATCCGGGTTGATTTGAGGGTGCGGACCTACAGACCTTCAGACCATTGTAATGAGTACCAACAACATAAGGTTAGGTCTAGTACCGACCATATTTTGCATGAAAGAAACAAGAGATGTTTGTAAAACATATATGCCCCCTCAAGGGCCTACATTTTATGTAGGTCAAAGTCCAAGGTCAAGTTAACAAGGTCCAAGGTCATGGTCAAATATGAAAGGTCTTGGTAGGAGGTGTGTATGTGTGAAATATCAAGGCTGTATATGTAAAAGTAAAATGAAATATAGGCCAGGTTAAAGTTTTTAAAAGTAGGCCAAATGCCAAGGTCAAGGTCATGGTCAAATGTGAAAGGTCTTGGTTGGAGGTGTCCATGTGTGAAATATCAAGGCTGTAGGTGTAAAAGGACATGATATATATGCCTGGTTTAAGTCTTTTTAAAAGTAGGTCAAACTCCAAGGTCAAGGTTGCAATATTCAAGGTCATGGTCAAATGTGAAAGGTCTTGGTAGGAGGTGTCAATGTGTAAAATATCGAGACTGTATAGGTAACAGGACATGAGATATAGGCCTAGTTTAAGTTTTTTAAAAGTAGGTCAAACTTCAAGGTCAAGGTCATGGTCAAAAGTGAAATGTCTTGGAAGTTGGAAGTGACCATGTGTGAAATATCAAGGCTGTATGTGTAAAATGACATTAAATATAGGCCAGGTTAATGTATTATAAAAGTAGGTCAAACACCAAGGTCAAGGTCACAAGGTCCAAGGTCATGGTCAAATGTGAAAGGTCTTGGTCGTAGGTGTCCATGTGTCAAATATCAAGGCTGTATGTGTAAAAGGACATGATATATCAGCTAGGTTAAAGTTTTTATAAAAGTAGGTTAAAGTCCAAGGTCAAGGTCACAAGGTCCAGGGTCATTGTCAAATGTGAAAGGTCTTTGTAGGATGTGTCCACATGTGAAATATCAAGGCTGCTTGTGTAATAGAACATGAGATATAGGCACAGATTATTTTTTTCAAAAGTAGGTCAAACTCTAAGGTCAGGGTCACAAGATCCAAGGTCATAGTCATATGTGATAGGTCTTGGTCGGAGGTTTCCATGTGTCAAATATCAAGGCTGTATGTGTAAAAGGACATGATATATCAGCCAGGTTAAAGTTTTTAAAAAGTAGGTCAAACTCCAATGTCAAGGTCACAAGGTCCAAGGTCATGGTCAATTGTGAAAGGTCTTGGTAGGAGGTGTCCATGTGTGAAATATCAAGGCTGTATGTGTAATAGGTAATGAGATATATGCCCGGTTAATTTTTTTAAAAGTGGGTCAAACTCCAAGGTCAAGGTCACAAGGTCCAAGATCATGGTCAATTGTGAATGATGTTGATATGAGGTATCTATGTGTGAGATATCAAGGCTGTATGTGTAAAAATACATGAGATATAGGCATTGTTAAGAATTAAGTGTAAAAATCAACAAAGGGCAATAACTCCAAAAAGTTGATCGGCAAGGTTATGGTTCTTGTGCACTGCACCTCTCCATAATAAGATCTATCCACCTGTAAAGTTTCATGATTCTACCTTACATACTTTTTGAGTTGTGCTGCGGACAAGAATCAAGTTATAAAATCAACAAAGGGCAATAACTCAAAAATTTTGATCAGCAGAGTTACGGTTCTTGTGCACTGCAACTCTTCATAATGAGAGCTATCCACCTGTGAAGTTTCATGATTCTACCTTAAATACTTTTCGAGGTATGCTCCGGACAAGAATCAAGTTTGAAAATCAACAAAGGGCAATAACTCAAAAAATTTGATCGGCAGAGTTACAGTTCTTGTGCACTGCACCTCTCCATAATGAGATCTATCCACCTGTGAAGTTTCATGATTCTACCTTACATACTTTTTGAGTTATGCTCCGGACAAGAATCAAGTTATAAAATCAACAAAGGGCAATAACTCAAAAATTTTGATCGGCAGAGTTACGGTTCTTGTGCACTGCACCTCTTCATAATGAGAGCTATCCACCTTTGAAGTTTCATGATTCTACCTTACATACTTTTTTAGTTATGCTCCGGACAAGAATCAAGTTTGAAAATCAACAAAGGGCAATAACTCAAAAAATTTGATCGGCAGAGTTACGGTTCTTGTGCACTGCACCTCTCCATAATAAGATCTATCCACCTGTGAAGTTTCATGATTCTACCTTACATACTTTTTGAGTTATGCTCCGGACAAGAATCAAGTTTGAAAATCAACAAAGGGCAATAACTCAAAAAATTTGATCGGCAGAGTTATGGTTCTTGTGCAGTGCACCTCTACATAATGAGATCTATCCACCTGTGAAGTTTCATGATTCTACCTTACATACTTTTTGAGTTATGCTCCAGACAAGAATCAAGTTATAAAATCAACAAAGGGTAATAACTCAAAAAATTTGATCGGCAGAGTTACGGTTCTTGTGCACTGCACCTCTCCATAATGAGATCTATCCACCTGTGAAGTTTCATGATTCTATCTTTAATACTTTTTGAGTTATGCTCCGGACAAGGTTTGGTCTACGGACAGACCGACCTACGGACCGACCGACCTTCCGACCGACCGACCGACCGACACTTGCAAAACAATATACCCCCATTTTCTTCGAAAGGGGGCATAATAATAATTTCTCCACAGTTCAAAGATCTATTCTTCAAAATAACATACCTAGGTCTGCTGGTTGATGTATCGAGATTAACAGACACATTAGATCCAGGTTGATTTGAGGGAGGACCTACAGACGTTCAGACCATTCTAATGAGTACCAACATCATAGGGTTAGGTAAAGGACTGACAATATTTTGCAAGAAAGAAATAATAATTTCACCTTTCTTCAAAGATCTATTCATCAAAATGACATACCTAGCTCTGCTGGTTGATGTATCGAGATTAACAGACACATTAGATCCGGGTTGATTTGAGGGCGGACCTACAGAACCATGTGATCTTGTTCTTGTTGATGGTGGCCCGCCCACGCTCATTAGAGAACTGTTAAACACAGATTGCTCTGCACTGCTGTTGTGTGGGGACAAAATGTTGGATAGGGCGTCCGGCAGTGGCTGCATTAGCTCATCGTAAATGTTGGCGAGAGTCTTTGGTATTGTGTGCATGTAACTGTAATTAAACAAGATGCTTGTAAAACATTATCACATATATGCCCCCTAAAAGGCAAACTTTTGATGTGGCCATCTAACAATTGAAGCAGTCCAATGGTAAGATTTAGCAAGTACGAAAATCAACAAAGGGCAATAACTCAAACATCATCAGCAGAGTTACGATTCTTGTGTACTGCACTTCTCCAAAATGTGTTCTATCTACCAATGAAGTTTCATGATTCAACCTTGCATACTTTTAGATTTATGCTCCCGACAAAAGTTAGGCATGAAAATCAACAAAGGGTAATAACTCCAAAAATATGATCAGCAGAGTTATGGTTCTTGTGCATTTTACTTTTCTATAATTAGATCTATCCACCTATGAAGTTTCATGATTCTTCCTAAAATAATTTTTTTAAGATATGCTCAGAACAAGCTTGGTCTACGGACCTACCATCCAACCGACCCTTTGACAAACTAACACTTGCAAAATAATACACTCCCATTTATTTCAAAGAGAGAATAATAAGATAATCAAGTTCATGATGCTCCTTTTTTACTGTCTATTTAAAATATTTGCAAAATGAGACCTGTTTAACACTGGCTATTCATTGAATCTTTGTTTTTCTTATTTTTTTCACATAATTTTGTATTTCCCCCAAGTTTGAAATGCTGTTCTATAATAATATGTACATGTAAATTATTGTGATCCCATTACCAGATGGCAAAGTCTTAGACTCAGTCCAAATTCAAAGATGTTACAGGCCAAAATTTCAAATTGAAAGAAATTTACATTTTAGAGTCATTCTGAGTAAATTGCATTGTGGGAAATGAAGAAATAGCTTGTCACAAGCAATTTCTTCATTTTCCACAATCATGTTTTCCAAAGCCATTATCGGCAATGGTGTCAAAAACCGTCAATATGTGGGTATGGGTTTACCCATTAACCCATTACCAGACGGCAAAATTTTGGACTGTTCCAATTTTAAAGGTGTTGCAGACGACAATATCAAAGGGACGAAATTTTAAAAATGTTTCCATTTTGGGAGAGAAAACATTGTGGAAAATGAAGAAATTGCTTGTCACAAGCAATTTCTTCATTTTCCAAAATGTTTTCTCAAGCCCTTTTTGCAAGGGAGTCAAAAGGTGTCATTGTGCAGTAATGGGTTAACACACAGTGACACCTTCTGTCATCCCACAATATATAGGCTTTGGAAAACATTGAGGAAAATGAAGAAATTGCTTGTGACGAGCTATTTCTTCATTTCCAAGAGAATAGACCAAAAAACTTTATATTCAATTCACTTGAAATTGTCGTCTACAACACCTTTGAACTTAAACCAGTCTAAAATGTTGCCATTATTCTGGTGATTGGTTGAGCAATACCCAAATACCTACTTGTATAGAAGACACATTTCCATGAACTTTGACAGCGTTCCTGGGTCACACATAAAAGACAGGGTCCTTAACATACCAACAACCTGGAACACAAATTATCATTATTTGATTTTATTTATTGGGGTTTTACGCCGTTTTCAATTGCTATGGTTATATCAGGCGGCTGGAGCACCGAACCTTGGATTCATGGTATTTCTCTCACCAGTACTAACATTATATCTAAACAGAGCCTCCAGCTGCTCTTTCACATAGATGTTTCACACCCATTGGTGAGAGACAAATGACTTTTGTCAAGTGTCAGAATGGATACTGGCCAACACGGGATTCAAACTCTCGACCCCTGGATTGAGAGACTCCAATGTTACAAACTGAGCTATCCGGGCTCAGCGGAAATGATCCTAATACAATAAGGTGGAAAACTGGCGCATATGTTTGTTCTTAAAATGACTTTATAATTTTTTGGGGTGACGATGTTATCTTTTGGCAGCAGAAAGTCTGTAATTTTAACTCAAAATATTCTAACTAAGCCCTTTCCCAAACAACAAATGATTTAAAGGTTATCACATTTTTAAGCTGCTGCAGATGATGATGTTAATAAGTAAGCATTTGTGCATGATATAGCCCAGAAAATATTGAAGCAAAAGTAGAAAATGCTGATTATCAGCATTATCAGTAACATCCTTTTCTGTGCTATATTGTACACAATCATTTCCTTTTATAACTTGCTTATTGTCGTTTGAAGCAGCTTTCAAATTGGACAACACTACAACTTCGTTAACTGTTTCCCAAACAACTAGACAGCCCTGGCGGTCTGGAAGCGCTCCACAGGCCTGACTGTTTGTCTTGTTGAATGCAAATTCAAAAGTTCGGGCTGTGCAAACAAGCAAATGCATGACCAAGCTGAAAATTACAAGCAAGTAAGATCGTATGGTCAGTAATATTCTGTGAAAGTTCTGTATTGATTAGTTAATACAAATGGTTGTAAAAGGGAAAATAAAGCCGAAAATGGCAATTCTGTCAATTTCAAGGGCACATAACTCATAATATAAAATTGAGATCAAGCTGAAAATTTTAACAATGCAAGATCTTATAGTAACCAACATTCTGTCCTATGTTTGTCTTGATTGGTAAATATTTGTAGTTGTTAAGAGTGAAAACAATGTCAAAATAGAGCCAAAAATGGCAATTTTGTCAACTTCAAGTGCAAGTAACTCATGGTGTAAAATTCAGATCAAGCTGAAAATGATACCCAGGTAAGATCTTATAGTCGCCATCATTCAGTCAAAGTTTTGTCTTGATGGTCTATATTTGTAGTTGATAGAGTGAAAACAAAGTCAAAATAGAGCCGAAAATGGCAATTCTGTCAATTTCAAGGGCACATAACTCATGATATGAAATTCAGATCAAGCTGAAGATTAAAGCCAGGCAAGATCTTATAGTCACCATCATTCTGTCAAAGTTTTGTCTTGATTGGTCAATATTTATAGTTGTTAGAGTGAAAACAAAGTCAAAATAGAGCCGAAAATGGCAATTTTATCAATTTCAAGGGCACATAGCTCATGATGTATAATTCAGATCAAGCTGAAAATTACACCCATGCAAGATCTTATAATCACCATCATTCTGTCAAAGTTTTGTCTTGATTGGTCAATATTTGTAGATTTCAGAGTAAAAATAAAGTCAAAACCAGCTATTTTTGACATTCAAGGGCAGATAACTCAGGTTATTCTGATTCAATCCAAATTCTTTGAAGGAATCTGAGAGAGGGTCACCCAATGATCATTCCTGTGAAGTTTGGTTGAAATCCATCCAGCAGTTTCTGAGAAGAAGATTTTTAGATAAAAAGTTTACGGACGGACGGACGCACGACGGACACACCGCCATGACAATAGCCCACTGGCCTGAGGGCCAGTGGAGCTAAAAAAATAAGACTTTTCTTATTAAAAAGCCACTGCAGACGTCAAAATTGATGTTGATAAAGGTAGGATATGGTACAAAATAGCATAGAAAATATTGAGACAAAGGGAGAAATTGCTAATTATCAGCAATTTCTTCTTTTGTCTCAATGTTTTTCCAAGGCTTTTCTTATAGGGACGTCAAAAACCAGGTCTTGTTTGGAAAAGGGTTAAGACACCCACCTCATCATTCACATCCTCTTCCCCCAATGTTTGATCTTTGTTTACGAGTGTAGACGTCATCTCCAGTCTCAACACTATCTGGAACTGGTACCTACAACATAGCAACGTCCGTTGGTTTTCTATTCCAATCAATATGAAAGATGAAATCATATAAGATCTCATGATCACCAACATTGTGGCCAAGTTGTGTCTTGATTGGTCAATATTTGTGTTTTTTAGAGTGAAAATAAAGTTGAAAACGGCATTTTTGTGAATTTGAGTTTATTGGGGTTTTACGCCGTTTTCAACTACCAGGGTCATATCGCGGCGGCTGGAGCACCTAACCGTGGGTTCCTGGTATTTCTCGCACCAGTACAACCACAATATCCAAACCGAGCCTCCAGCTGCTCTCTCACATAGATGATTCACACCCATTGGTGAGAGACAAATGACTTTTGTCAAATGTCAGAATGGATACTGGCCGAGCTGGGGTTCGAACTCGGGACCGCATTTTTGTGAAATTCAAGGACCAATAACTCTAATTTTTCTAGTCCGATCAAGATGAAAATTTAGCTCATTCAGCATCTTATGGTTACTAACATTGTTGCCAAGTCTTGTCTTGATTGGTCAATAAATGTAGATGCTAAAGTGTAAACAAAGTCGAAAATGGCAAATTTGTCAAATTCAAGGGCACATAACTCCAGACTTCCTACTTCGATGACACTGAAAATTGAACTCATTCATTATTGTATAGTTACCAACATTCTAGCCAAGTTTTGTCTTGATTGGTCAATATTTGTAGATGCTAGAGTGGTAACAAAGTCGAAACTAGCTATTTTTGATATTCAAGGGCCCATAACTCCGAACTTCCTAATCCGATCTGACCCAAAATTAAACTTGTCCAAAAGCTTATTGTCATACATGTTTTGACCAAGTTTGGTTAAGATTGGTCAATATTTGTAGATGCTAGAGTGGTAACAAAGTCAAAACTAGCAATTTTTGATATTCAAGGGCGCATAACTCCTGACTTCCTGATCCGATCTGGCCCAAAATCGAACTCATCCGAGAACTTATGGTCATACATGTTTTGACCAAGTTTGATTAAGATTGGTCAATATTTGTAGATGCTAGAGTGGTAACAACAAAATGTGAACAGACGGACGGACGGACAGACAGACGCCGACGGACAAAAAGCGACCACAATAGCTCACCTTGAGCACTTCGTGCTCAGGTGAGCTAAAAAGGGCAATGTTAAGTTTTCAGACAGACAGATAGATGGACAGACAGAAGGACAGACAGACACGAGTAAAAAATATACCCCAGATCTGTCAATAGGGGAGCATAAAAATGTTCAATATCTTTAAAACTATTTCGCTGATAACTTAACTATTTTATAAATAAGAGCTACAGAAAATGGAAGGAGGGGGGAGTAGGGGGTTCACCCATTATCTAACAACAAAATTTCAGGTTGGTCCAAATTCAAAGATGTTGAAGACGACAATTTCAAGTGACTGAAATTGTACATTTTTGGTCTTTCTAGGTAGAAAACATTGCGGGAAATGAAGAACCAAGCAATATCTTCATTTTCAACAATGTTTTCCAAAGACTTTATGTTGTGGGGCATCAAAAGGCATCATTATGTGGGAATGGGTTAATGTGCTTTCAAAATGCAATACAGTATCATACTTCATTTATCATTCATGAATCCACATGCTATGGAAATTGGATACTCAATGGAATCGTTTCGTTGAGACCACTCAAATGAGTACCAATAACATAGGGTTTGGATTTGAAATAACAAATTTAACAAGAGCTGTCACTGTAAGAGGACAATGCCCCCGACACCGCTTTGATTTTAAATTATGGCCAATCTATGTTCAAGGTCAAGGTCATCCAGGGGTCAAGGTCACCAAAGTATGTGCCTACAGAAAGGTAATGTACCAAGGAATGTTGTGGTAAAGTATGAAGCGAATATGTTAAGTAATAAGGAAGTTATGGCCAATGTTAAAGTTTTTGGAAGGAATGACGGACAGACGGACGGACGGACGGACAGACGGACGGACGGACAAGTCAAATTTATGATGCCTCCCTATCGGGGGCATAAAAAGATATTACCCCTTCTTATCTATTGCTCAGGATATAACTGTCCATAAAATGATAAATCCAGAAAAGAAACATGTCCAAATAATCATGCTTTTGACGTATCAAATTGAGGAGGCCTAAGAAAACACAGATCTAAAACTTTGAAATCTCACAATTGGTTAAGATAAAGCGGATCTGTAGTAATTTTAAAACAAACCCTACAAATATCAGTTTGTGTTTATATTGCTATTTCTTGCTCTCAACATTTTTCAGTCTTGAATTTCTTTTCTTCCTTTGTTTTTGTTTGTTTTTTCTTTGTTGCAAACATTCACTAACTCAAAGCTAATATCACATGCTATATCAGTCAATGAAAATTATCATTTACCCTCAGAGACAAAAAACAATCTAATCCTGACTAAAAGACCTCGAACGAATATATACAAAAGTAGCTTTAGTTATTTCAGCGTTAATGTATGGAATTCAATTCCAATCCAAATAAGAAACGAACCAAAGCTGACCAATTTCAAAGGAAAAATCAAACACTATTTAATCGATAACATGCAATAATTTAGATCCCACGAGTATCTGTCAGATAACTGACTATTATTATTGATAATTTTGTATGAATGTTGTTTGAAGGCCTTATTGTAAATATTAAGTTAATCATTATGATATTGTGTATTGTAGTGATGTCTTAATAAGTCACCTTCGTTAAATAAAGATATTACTATTAATATTATTATTATTATTTCTTGCTTTCTTCATTTTTCAGACTTGAAAGTATTTTCAATTGTTGTTGTTGTTTTTGGGTTTTTTTGTTTTTTTTCCCCCTTGCAAACAGTCACATATTCAAAGCTAAAATCATTAATACATTACCATACAATGACTCTTTTTGACTCCCTACAAGGTAATGGCTTTGGAAAACATTGTGGTAAATGAAGAAATTGCTTGTGACAAGCAATTTCTTCATTTCCCACAATGTTTTCTACACAGAGAAACAAACATGCAACATTTCATTCACTTCATATTGTCTTCTGCAACATCTTTGAATTTTTGTTCTCTGCAACAACTTTGAATTTTGTCTTCTGCGACATCTTTGAATTTGGATCAGTCTAATTTTGTGCTGTTTGGTAAAGGGTAAAGACTTACTCGGCAATTTTCTGTTCAGAAGAGATATCAGCCTGGTTGTTGTATTTCTCTCTCAAAGCACCTGACGATATCACCAGACAATCATTCAGCACTTGACTACACTCCTCCTGTTTAAATGTATAGAAATTTTTAATTATCAGCAATTCCTTCTTTTCTCTCAATATTTTCTGCACTATTTCTAATAAGAACATCAAAGCTAGGGTTTTGTTTGGGAAAGGGTTAAACTATTTATATCGCCCCGTTTATTGTATTTCTTTCCAAAAGCACCGGACAATATCACAAGACAATCATTCAGAACTTGACTACATTCCTCGTGTTTAAATGTATAGAAATTTTTAATTAACAGCAGTTCGGTCTTTTCTCTCAGCAATTCCTTCTTTTCTCCCAATATTTTCTGTACTATTTCATGCTTTGTGTACATAAACTCGAGAGAGGTTGATGCAACCAAAGAGTAACAGAACTAGAAAATCACTGAAAGTGATCATACCCCCCAAAAGTGCTATTTTTGTGCATTTTGAGAAATGCATTTCATTTGAACTGTGAGATGATGAATTGAGAACTACAGCTAAAAACAAGTTTTGAAAAGGGTCACTATAGGAACATTCCTGCCAAGTTTTGTAAGAGTTGGCCCAGTGGTTGAGGAGGAGAAGTTTTTTGAAGAATTATCTAACGATTTCTCGAAGTCGGATAAGCCCCGCCCTGCCACGCCAACATTTTTTGGCGAATGAAAAAATCATGAGCATACATTGAATATAATCTCTCAAGGGTCATTCCTGTCAAGTTTTGTTCAAATTGGCCTGATAATTGATTTTTAAAGATTTTTCACATGATTTCTCAAAGTCCGATAAGCCCTGCCCTGCCACGCCCACAATTTTTGACGAATCAAAATTTCACGAACAAGTTTTGAAAAGGGTCACCCAAGGAACATTCCTGCCAAGTTTGGTAAGAATTGGCCCAGTGGTTGAGGAGGAGAAGATTTTTGAAGAATTATCTAACGATTTCTCGAAGTCGGATAAGCCCCGCCCTGCCAGGCCCACATTTTTTGGCGAATGAAAAAATCATGAGCATACATTGAATATAATCACTCAAGGATCATTCCTGCCATGTTTGGTTCAAATTGGCCTGATAATTGATTTTTAAAGATTTTTCACATGATTTCTCAAAGTCCGATAAGCCCCGCCCTGCCACGCCCACAATTTTTGACGAATCAAAATTTCACGAACAAGTTTTGAAAAGGGTCACCCAAGGAACATTCCTGCCAAGTTTGGTAAGAATTGGCCCTGTGGTTGAGGAGGAGAAGTTTTTTGAAGAATAATCTAACGATTTCTCGAAGTCGGATAAGCCCCGCCCTGCCACGCCCACATATTTTGGCGAATGAAAAAATCATGAGCATACATTGAATATAATCACTCAAGGGTCATTCCTGTCAAGTTTTGTTCAAATTGGCCTGATAATTGATTTTTAAAGATTTTTCACATGATTTCTCTAAGTCTGATAAGCCCCGCCCTGCCAGGCCCACAATTTTTGACGAATCAAAATTTCACGAACAAGTTTTGAAAAGGGTCACCCAAGGAACATTCCTGCCAAGTTTGGTAAGAGTTGGCCCAGTGGTTGAGGAGGAGTAGATTTTTGAAGAATTATCTAACGATTTCTCGAAGTCGGATAAGCCCCGCCCTGCCACGCCCACATTTTTTGGCGAATGAAAAAATCATGAGCATACATTAAATATAATCACTCAAGGGTCATTCCTGCCAAGTTTGGTTCAAATTGGCCTAATAATTGAATTTTAAAGATTTTTCACGTGATATCTAAGTCCGATAAGCGCCGCCCTGCCACGCCCACAATTTTTGACGAATCAAAATTTCACGAACAAGTTTTGAAAAGGGTCACCCAAGGAACATTCCTGCCAAGTTTGGTAAGAATTGGCCCAGTGGTTGAGGAGGAGAAGATTTTTGAAGAATTATCTAACGATTTCTCGAAGTCGGATAAGCCCCGCCCTGCCACGCCCACATTTTTTGGCGAATGAAAAAATCATGAGCATACATTGAATATAATCACTCAAGGATCATTCCTGCCAAGTTTGTTTCAAATTGGCCTGATAATTGATTTTTAAAGATTTTTCACATGATTTCTCAAAGTCCGATAAGCCCCGCCCTGCCACGACCACAATTTTTGACGAATCAAAATTTCACGAACAAGTTTTGAAAAGGGTCACCCAAGGAACATTCCTGCCAAGTTTGGTACGAATTGGCCCTGTGGTTGAGGAGGAGAAGTTTTTTGAAGAATTATCTAACGATTTCTCGAAGTCGGATAAGCCCCGCCCTGCCACGCCCACATTTTTTGGTGAATGAAAAAATCATGAGCATACATTGAATATAATCACTCAAGGGTCATTCCTGTCAAGTTTGGTTCAAATTGGCCTGATAATTGATTTTTAAAGATTGTTCACATGATTTCTCTAAGTCGATAAGCCCCGCCCTGCCACGCCCACAATTTTTGACGAATCAAAATTTCACGAACAAGTTTTGAAAAGGGTCACCCAAGGAACAATCCTGCCAAGTTTGGTAAGAATTGGACCGATGGTTGAGGAGGAGAAGATTTTTGAAGAAAAACCAACAGACAGACAGACCAACAGACAGACAGACCGACAAGCTGACTCCTATATACGCCCCCAAATTGAATTTGGGGGGTATAAATATTAACCCCTTTTCAAACAAGACCTGGTTTTGATCAAAAGCCTAATGTTAAAGGCTCCTTAGAAGCAGCTTTTGAATGAGACCACCGCAATTTTTTGCCATTTGGGAAAGGGTTAAAGGTAAGTTGTTCTTACTTCTAGAAGAGTTTCACCATGTAATATTAGTAACATAAGGTTTGAGAGGCCAATCCTACCTCAGGGTTATCAGTGGCATTTTCTCTCAAATAGTAAGTCATTAAAAATGTCAAGCCCAAGCCTAAATGGATGGACCAATATAGTGTTTGCAATAGATTTGACAGGGTTGCAACAGGTCAGAGGAAATAAAATTCCCTGACAATTCCCTGACAAAATTGAAAATTCCCTGACATGTTTCGTCGTGGCAATTTCTTAGTAACTCACGATGTTTCGAGACAAAATTCAAAGGTGATGTTGAAAGCATTGATTTTATAGCACTACATCTTACTCTTTTCAAAATTCCCTGACAATTCCCTGACATTTGCCAGTATTTTTAAAATTCCCTGACAGTTCACAAAATTCTGACAATTCCCAGACCTTGAAAAAATTTGAATTTCCCTGACTTTTCCCTGACGCCTTGCAACCCTGTTTGACGTGAAAATTCATTTTTTACTACCTCCGGATTATCAGTCCCATTTTCTCTCAGATAATGCAGGGCCACCGTGACTGTAGTTTGAACATTGACATCAACACAAGAACTCTCCCCCGATATAGATCTGTCATAGGTCGACTTTAAATACTGCTTCAACTCGTCTACATTCTTGAAATCTGTAATGTATAATTTAAATTTCAGATTCGAAATTAACCCATTCCCAAACGACAAAATATTAGGGTGAACCGTGGTTCACTTCAAAAGTTGCTGCTGACACCAAAATGGATGTTGATAAGGATAGAATTTGTGTAAATTATAGCACAGAAAATATTGAGGCAAAAGGAGAAAATGCTGAAACACCAATGCCCCTGAAATGGCCATTGGTAAGTTTTTGGACAGACAGTTGGTCACAAGTAAACAAAATGTGCCAAATCTTTTGATACGGGGGCATAAATATAGTTAGTAATGTTAACAGTCTATGATTAACTCATTACCTGACAGCAAAATTTTGGGCCAGTCCAATTTTAAAAGAAGTGCGAATGAATAAATAATTGAAATTAAAACAAGGAAATATGATAATCATAGACATTTTTTCTTGCTATACAGAATGCTTTTTTACAACATCATAAGAAATTTTTAAGATATCTCCATAAATCTCCCTCTAAAGCCTATGTATTATTACCTGCAACCTGTGTTGTTACAGATGGTTTATCTTTCCCCTGTTTATCTTTGTTTTTCTCATCTTTAGCACTGTTATCCCGGACTTTTACAACCTCTTTGCTCTTCGAAAGAATCATCTCTGCTCTGCTTATTGAAGTGCGCGATTTCTTTCCTTTAAATGGCAAATCAAGCTTGTCTTCAGCTTTTGAGTCTGAGATAGAATCTAGAAAATAAGAAAACATCACTTTACTGCAAAGTAATAAAAGCTCTATGCAGAGCTGTAGATAAGAGGGAATGCTGACTTTTCAAAATGCAACATTTCTTTTATTTGTTCATCAAACCCTATGTTGTGGGTATTCCATGGAATCGTGTCATCAAGAAGATTTGAATGAGTACCCACAACCTATGGTTTGAAATTGAAATAACAAAGTTAGAATGCCTTCATCCCCAATTATTAGTCTATGAATTCTTCAGAGCAACAAATAAGAGGAAGTGAAGACATTCCAAATCTTTCATTTCAAATCCAAACTCCATTTTGTGAGTACCCAGAATCGTCTCACAGAGACAATTCCAATGAATGCCCATAACATAAGATTGATGGACATTTGTAGATATTCAATGTCTTTAAAGCGTTTATATAATTGGCCAACAGAAATGTCATTGAAGATGACCCCTTACAGGTCCCAGTCAAATGTTATTTTCAGGTAACACCAGATTTTAATCAGATTGCAGGTTAATTGAACTTTTAAGATTCTGAAAGCCATTTAAACTGAAAAGTAGGCCACATGGACCTCCCATTTTGGTGTAGAACGATGTCATGGAAAATTATATACTAGAGGAAAGAAGAAACGCAACAACAATTTTTTGTTGTTTCTCTTAATACTTTTATGTTATTGATTCAAAGTTAATACCGATTATTACTGGGAACTTTATCTTGATGTTGATCTTTGTGTTTACGTTAGAAAATGTCTTACGTGTGAGATAACGTCAAAATAGATGTTTACACTTTTCTCACGTGCAAAACTTTAAATATCAAAAATTTACATAAAACTCTTCATTTGTGCAGATGCACGTCAACTCGACAAAAGGCAATAATTTTCGTTTGGATTTTATCCCTAATATCATTTTGTGACTCATTCAAAGACGTCGTATGGTAGCAATTGTGATGTGTACGAATGGAAAATCTCAACCCACAATTACTGCTGACTTTGGTGTAAATCGGTTTACAAGATCAGGGCTTTTTCTCCTTCTTTAGTAGAGGCCGATCTTCGGTGACTTCACAACCGCAAAAAGCCTTTTTTTTTCACAACTGTGGCAAGAAAATTTCACAAAAATCGGTGATAAAATTCCCAATCGCAGGGTTTTCATTAAATCTAAATATGAAATATTTCGCTCATTAGTAAAATATCTGAGCCATTTTTTTTACATTTTCGGATGGTTTACACATCGAAAGTCACAATAGTTCTCAATTTATCGTGTTATAAATACAGCATCGGCTGCAAAGTGAAAGTAGAAATTGTCAAATCTCGACAAAAATGAGAGATCACGATTGGCGGCACAATCGATTGTACTCTCCCAACAATTAAAATCGAACATATTGAAACACTATTTTTTTTAATAAAATATATTCCATCATTTAATATCATAATTATTGTTTAGTAATGAGTATTATTCAATCGGTTGCAACTTGCGATGCAAGTTTTTCAAGTATAAATAATCGAACTGTTTTAATCACGTCTTTTCAAAGAACATAATTCTAGTCGTACTCGCCTGACAAAATAGAGCATACGTAAATAAAGAGTTTTCGCAGATTTCGATCTTCGTTAAAATCAAACCACACAAAACAAGCATTCTGAAGTATTGCAAAACAATACCAAGTCCCCTACCGGCTTTATATATGTGTTAAGAAAAAGAAGCCCAAAGAATTTCAAAGTCCAGCATCCGTATCTTCCTCAAAAATCACTGGACCGGAACGAAACTCAACCTTGTTCTGTAGCTTATCAATGCGGGTCTACATACCAAAAATCTGCTCAATAGCTGCAAGCATTAGAAAAAAAGTCTGGAAAACTAATTTCTCAGAAATTTTCTAAGTCCAGCATCCACATTTTCTCCAAAAATCACTGGACCAGAACGAAACTAACACTCATTCTGTATCTCATCAATATGTGTTCATATACCGAAAATCGGCTCAATACCTGCAAGCGTTTAGAAAAAAAGTCTGGAAAACTGTAATTTCCCAGAAATTTTCTAAGTCCAGCATCCATATCTTCCCCAACTAGAAGACCTGAAGGTCTTGAGTCGCTCCACAGGCCTGAGTTTCATGTAATATTTAATCCAAGATTAGATTAGATTGTTCAATGCTTGTGTTTCATAGAGCAAAAAGAAAGTTACAAAACTAGATTGTTCAAAATGTTTTGTTCTTGAAGCAAAGAAAGTAAAACTATATGCTTGCCATTTGAGAAAGGGTAAAAGGAAATGGTAGAACATTCCAGCTTTGGATGATACTAGCAATTAAAATTTTCCATCTTCCAAACAGATCTAAATTGACAGACCATTGATTACTCCAAAATATTTCATATTTCTAAAAATAGATTTTGAGCTAAAAATAGAATTGGGGAAATACCATATTCCAAAATTAATGCAAATGGCTGATGAAACCTGAATTTCTTGTCATATCAAGTTTTGACTAAATTTTTCAAAACTTGTTGCTCTTAAAGCAATTACAAAGTAACTAGAAAACTGAAAACACACCTGTATAAGATCAATTGGTTACCAAGCTTTGTCTTTAATAGAGTGAGCTTGGCTGTTAGAGTGAGAAAAAAGTCACAATTAGCAATTTTGTCAAATTGAAAGGCATATAACTGAGGATTTTATATTCCTATCTAGCTAAGAATCACACTAAAGCAAGATCTTAACTTCACCTACATCTTGTTTAAGTTTTGACTTGATTGTTCAATATTTGTGGATGTAAAGAGTGTAAAATCAAAGTCGAAAACAGCAATTTTGTCAAATTCAAGGGCAGAAAAATCATGATTTAAGATTCCTATGAAGCTGAAAATTACAAACATGCAAGATCTTATGGCCAGTAAGATTACATGAAAGTTTCGTGTTGATTGGTGGATATTTATGGTTGTTTGAGTAAAAATAAGGTCAAAAATGGTAATTTTGCCAATTTCAAGGGCACATAACTCAAGACATAATATTCAGATCAAGCTGAATATTGCACTCAGGCAAGATCTTATCAGCACCAACATTCTGACCAAGTTTTGTCTTGATTGATAAATATTTGTAGTGGCTAGAGTGAAAACAAAGTCAAAACAGCCATTTTTTAATTCAAGGGCAGATAACTCCAGACTTTCTAGTTCAATCAGAATGAAATTTAGGAATCTGATAGAGGACCACCTAGGGATCATTCCTGTGAAGTTTGATTGAAATCCATCATGTGGTTTCTGAGGAGAAGATTTTTAAAGAAAAAGTTGACGACCGGACGGACGGACGGACGGACGCACGCACGCACGCACGACGGACACAGCGCCATGACAATAGCCCGCTGGCCTGAAGGCCAGTGGAGCTAAAAATCACTGGACCGGAACGAAACTCAAACTTGTTCTGTTACTCATCAATGCGGGTCTACATACCAAAAATCAGCTAAATAGCTGCCAGCATTGAGAAAAAAAGTCTGGAAAACTGTAATTTCCCAGAAATTTTCTAAGTCCAGCATCCATATCTTCCCCAACTAGAAGACCTGAAGGTCTTGATTCGCTCCACAGGCCTGAGTTTCATGTAATATTTAATCCAAGATTAGATTAGATTGTTCAATGCTTGTGTTTCATAGAGCAAAAAGAAAGTTACAAAACTAGATTGTTCAAAATGTTTTGTTCTTGAAGCAAAGAAAGTAAAACTATATGTTTGCCATTTGAGAAAGGGTAAAGGGAAATGGTAGAACATTCCGGCTTAGGATGATACTAACAATTAAAATTTTCCATCTTCCAAACAGATCTAAATCAACAGACCATTGATTACTCCAAAATACTTCATATTTTTAAAAATAGATTTTGAGCTAAAAATAGATTTGGGGAAATACCATATTCCAAAATTAATGCAAGTGGCTAATGAAACCTGAATTTCTTGTCATATCAAGTCCAAGTTTTGACTAAATTTTTCAAAACTTGTTGCTCTTAAAGCAATTACAAAGTAACTAGAAAGCTGAAAACACATTCGTATAGATAATTGGTTACCAAGCTTTGTCTTTAATAGAGTGAGTTTGGCTGCTAGAGTGAAAAAAAAGTCACAATTAGCAATTTTGTCAAATTGTAAGGCATATAACTGAGGATTCTATATTCCTATCTAGCTAAGAATCACACTAAAGCAAGATCTTAACTTCACCTACATCTTGTTTAAGTTTTGACTTGATTGTTCAATATTTGTGGATGTAAAGAGTGTAAAATCAAAGTCGAAAACAGCAATTTTGTCAAATTCAAGGGCAGAAAAATCATGATTTAAGATTCCTATGAAGCTGAAAATTACACACATGCAAGATCATATAGCCAGTAAGATTACATGAAAGTTTCGTGTTGATTGGTGGATATTTATGGTTGTTTGAGTAAAAATAAGGTCAAAAATGGTAATTTTGCCAATTTCAAGGGCACATAACTCAAGACATAATATTCAGAACAAGCTGAAAATTACACTCAGGCAAGATCTTATCAGCACCAACATTCTGACCAAGTTTTGTATTGATTGATAAATATTTGTAGTGGCTAGAGTGAAAACAAAGTCAAAACAGCCATTTTTTAATTCAAGGGCAGATAACTCCAGACTTTCTTGTTCAATCAAAATTAAATTTAGGAATCTAATAGAGGAGCACCTAGGGATCATTCCTGTGAAGTTTGATTGAAATCCATTAAGTGGTTTCTGAGGAGAAGATTTTTAAAGAAAAAGTTGACGACCGGACGGACAGACGGACGCACGCACGACGGACACAGCGCCATGACAATAGCCCGCTGGCCTGAAGGCCAGTGGAGCTAAAAATCACTGGACCGGAACGAAACTCAAACTTGTTCTGTAACTCATCAATGCGGGTCTACATACCAAAAATTCAGCTCAATAGCTGCCAGCATTAAAAAAAAAAAGTCTGGAAAACTGTAATTTTCTAAGTCCAGCATCCATATCTTCCTCAAAAATCACTGGACCGAAACGAAACTAGAACTTGTTCTGTAACTCATCAATGCGGGTCTACATACCAACTAGAAAGACCTGAAGGTCTTGAGTCGCTCCACAGGCCTGAGCTTCATTAAATATTTAATCTAAATCTTGATTAGAATGTTCAATACCTGTGGTTCTTAGAGCAAGAAGAATGTAAAACTAAATGTTTAATACTTGGGAAAGGGTTGAAGGAAATTCCAGCTTAGGTCCATATTAGCAATGAATATTTTCCTTCTTCCAAACAAATCTAAATTTATTTATCAATTGATTTGGTCGGCACAATCCCTTCAGCCAATCAAAAATGTTGTCAGTCATAAAGTGCTGACCTGCACTCATTCGGTGGAGGTGAAAGCTTCGGTCTTTTTCGTTAAAGCATTACCAACTTTCAGCATTAATATCTCGACGACTGAGCATGATTATTAACAATGTGTTGGTAGTTAGAAAGTTTAAATCACATTCTTTAAAGAGTTTTGTTGGTGAATTTTAACGATGGATTTTTGAAATATGCTGCCTCAAAAATGGTATCCCGTAACGATAAAGACCGAGGAAGTACCCTCGATGAAAAAATGAAAGTGAGGCTATGACGTCATACCGGCTGATTCTATTACTCCTTAATATCCTATGTTTCTAACATTTCGGAAAGGGTTGAATGAAATGGGAGATAATTCCAGTTTAGGATGATACTGGTAATGAAAATCTTCCTTGTGCCAAATAGATCTAAATTTACTTATGAATTGTAGATCTTCCTAAATATACCATATTTCTAATAAATGTTTTGCCATTGGGAAAGGGTGAAATTCCATTCACTGTTAAGGTCTTTGAATTTACCCAGCCTAAAAATTTGCCATCTGCTAATGGGTTAACACTTCACTATAACCCTTTGGCGACCCTCTCTGCACTTCCAAATACACCCCTCATACCTCTAAGATAAATATACTGCAAGCAGTAACCCTTCCACTTATTTCACACTTTACTCATTACCTGGCTGAGTTTATGCCATATAAATGAGCTCTTAACTCAGGCAGTGAAATTCTGATCAAACTGAAATATACACTCATGTAAGATCTACCAGTCACCAACATTCTGTCCAAATTTTCTATTGATTGGTCAATATTTGTTGTTGCTAGAGTGATAAAAACTGACATTTTGATATCAAAGGGCAGATAACTCCAGACTTTCTTGTTCAATCTGAATTACATCAAGGAATCTGAGAGAGGGTCACCCAATGATCATTCCTGTGAAGTTTGGTTGAAATCCATCCAGTAGTTTTTGAGAAGAAGATTTTTAAAGAAAAAGTTTACGGATGCACGCACGCACGACGGACACACCGCCATGACAATAGCCCGCTGGCCTGAATGGCCAGTGGAGCTAAAAATCAGCTCAATAGCTACCCCCGTTTAGAAAAAAAGTCTGGAAAACTAATTCATCGGACGGACGGACGGACGGACGGACAGACAGACGGACGCACGGACGGACAGACAGACAGACAGACAGACGGACTGACTGACGGACAGAGTGCAAACCTAAAGTCCCCTTCGGCTTCGCCGGTAGGGGACTAATAAAAGATATGAAACAAGTTATGAAGTTGTGAAAATGCTTACTTCGGCGTATCCCATAGCTAGCCTTCTTTTGCATCGTTGGAAATGCCAACGCCGCCAATCATTGTTTTCTTTCTTAGAGCGTGACAAATTGAAGGAATTTTTGACAGTTCATAGAAATGACGTTTTTGTATTTTTTAGGGAAGAAGTAGCGATATCAAAGGAAAATTAATTTTGTATAATCAATCAGATTATTTGGTTTGGCTGCTATCTGTGAGGTCTACGAAGACTTTTACTGTTTATTTCATCGAAATTAATTGAAAATTAAAAAAGTTATTGAAGTTTGAAGTTTGCCGATTACCTCCCCTATTCTGTCACTTGTTTTCATGTTTCAAGTTGATGCGCACAAATGCGCTAATAGATACTCAAATGCGCTCATATCCACACTAAAGCAGGCTATTGGAACTCTTAATTCCACTTGTCAAAACAGGATAGAAGTTAAAATTGAAAGGTAGATTCAACATTTTGTCATGAAGGTGAACAAGGGTGGTTGTCTCCCCTGATCCCATCCTTTGATATCGCTAGAAGAAGCACTGATAAGTGCTTCATATAGTTAATTAATAATGACAGTAAATAACTAACATGCTCGTGTTTTCATACTTTTTTTTCTGCTTGAAAAAAGATTTCTTTCAAATGAAAACTAGCACATCTATGGCTAGTGTCTTTTTCGTGGATTTCATGAACCTTTGATAACAAGTCAAGATACACCCAAAGACAAAATCTGATACTTTTTCCTGAAAAGCTATTTTTGAATCTCAACTGAATGAAAATTTCAAGGGCCCATGCTTTTGTTGGGTCACATATCCTGTGTTTTCAAAATTATCCTGTGTTTTCAAAATGAGATTCCAAATGAGTCTGAACAGTCGGTCCTGCATCTTGGTGATCTAACTATCCCTGACCAAGCAGCAGGCAGGTAATGTCTGTCGAGCACCGGTTAATGTTAAACCCTGGAATGATTTGCTATTTTCAACATGAATGTTTTATTTATATTTCTTTTTCTGAAATTTAAGCCATCCATTCTTATTTCAAACAGACATTTGTCAATTTTTGGACTCAAAATTGTGTCTCTGAGAGTTCATCTAAGGAATATAACAGTGCATAGAATTCATTTTTGGCTGTGGGCCTTCGGCCCCCTGGGCTCCCGGACAACCGAGGCGCTGCCCCCATGACCCCCACTGGAGGACTCCCAGACCCCCTGCCTCCTACAATTTCTTTTGAACCTCCTATTTCAAATCTTATTGAAAACCCTGCAATTTGTAATTTTGTTGTAATTTTGTTGTTTTAGATAGATAAACCTATTTTAAGTATATTTTTCACAATTTGGCCAAATTTCACGCGAAATTTCACAAAACGACAGGCTAGGGCCTCTTCACAATTTCTGGAAAAAAGGCCCTGAAAATATATCTTGAGATAACGTCTTAGAACAAACAGAACAACTGGCAGTCGCCTGAAAAGCGGTCGTCAATGTCTAACGTCACGACGTCAGGGCCATAACGTTCACTCATTTTACCTACCGAAACAAATTCTCTTATCGAGAAAAACCTTTGATGATATTCATGGACAGTACAGAAATCAAATTTCAGCCAGGAATTGTGAACGTCAGTTTGGATTGCGTGCAAGAACGCATTTTACATTGACGCCAAACCACTCTCATTCAAACGCGCATTGATGGCACGAAAAACCTGTGCCCTTGATGAAATTTTGACATTAGAAAGTCAAATGATGAAGTTTTACTACGCATTGAAAAAATTACTCGAATGGAAATGATTTTAAGAAAAACAAAAACAAAACATTTGTTCAAATTGATTTGTTGTTGCGTTTCTTATTTCCTTTAGTTTACATAACAAGAGGTTTGACTAGTTGAATATAACATTATATCCAATTTTGGTATTTCCAAGTTCATAGAAAATTATCCCTTACTGGCACCTATCAGATGTTACTGTAAGTTAACACAAGATTTGAATCAGATTGACCATCCCATGTCAATTATTTGTTAAACATAAAATCTTTTTGTGAGAAAATGATAATAGACAAATAAGGGCTTGGCCAGAGGTACAGCAAAACGCTTTGATCAATATTGAGACCTGATGTTACATTTGAGACCAACATGGATCCAGATCAACATGTGCATATGTACAGACTGATCAAAATCAATGCATTTCTCCACTACAATAGTTCTTAATAAGCCCTTTCCCAAACAAGACCCGGTTTTGACATCTTTAATAGAGAAATGTTCGGAAAACATTGAGGCAAAGGAAGCAAATGCTGATAATCAGTATTTTCTTTTTTTGCCTCAATATTTTCTGTTTCATTGTGCACAAACACAATCTTTTCCTACAATCATTATGTCATCAGAAAAAAGCTTTCAAATTAAAAGTCTTAAATTTCATTGTTTGGGAAAGAGTTGAATACAGCAACATTAGAAGAAAAGAATGTATTATGGCCAGAGTGCACTCAGGCATATGCAGTTTCGTCTAAAGTGCTATAAAGTATCTCATACAGAGTTCCAGATAACAGATAGGGGAGTGAGTTTTTCAAAATGTGATATTTCATTTATCGTTCATCAAACCTTGTGTTGTGGGTACTCATTGGAATTGTCTCATCGAGACAATTTTAATGAGTACCCATAACAAAGGGTTTGAATTTGAAATAACAATTTTAGAATGCCTTTGAGCCATCTTAACTGTTGCTCTGCTCATATTTAAACTCAGAGCTCTCCAGATAGCGGATAGGAGGGGAGATGGATTTTCAAAATTTCATTCATTGTTCACCAAAGCTTATGTTGTGGGTAGTCATTGGAATCGTATAACAAGGTGTCAAACTGTCACAAGATACGCCCGTAACACTGCTTTATGTCAACAGGGGGAGCGGGTTGGTAAAAGTTTCATGGTCCTAGCTATTATACTTTTCGAGATATGCCCTGGACGATTCAAGTATGAAAACAACAAAGGGCAATAACTCAAAATATAGGCTAGGTAGAGTTAAAATTCTTGTGCACTGCACTCCTCCTTAGTGAGATCTATACACCCATGAAGTTTCATGATCCTAGCTATAATACTTTTAGAGATATACTCCGGACAAGATTCAAGTATGAAAAACAACAAAGGGCAATAACTCAAAAAATAAGCCAGGTAGAGTTATGGTTCTTGTGTACTGCACTCCCCCTTGGTGAGATCTATACACCCATGAAGTTTCATGATCCTAGCTATTATACTTTTAGAGATATACTCCGGACAAGATTCAAGTATGAAAAACAACAAAGGGCAATAACTCAAAAAATAAGTCAGGTAGAGTTATGGTTCTTGTACACTGCACTCCCCCTTGGTGAGATCTATACACCCATGAAGTTTCATGATCCTAGCTATTATACTTTTAGAGATATACTCCGGACAAGATTCAAGTATGAAAAACAACAAAGGGCAATAACTCAAAAAATAAGCCAGGTAGAGTTATGGTTCTTGTACACTGCACTCCCCCTTGGTGAGATCTATACACCCATGAAGTTTCATGATCCTAGCTATTATACTTTTAGAGATATACTCCGGACAAGATTCAAGTATGAAAAACAACAAAGGGCAATAACTCAAAAAATAAGCCAGGTAGAGTTATGGTTCTTATGCACTGCACTCCCCCTTTGTGAGATCTATACACCCATGAAGTTTCATGATCCTAGCTATTATACTTTTAGAGATATACTCCAGACAAGATTCAAATTTGAAAAACAACAAAGGGCAATAACTCAAAAAATAAGCCAGGTAGAGTTATGGTTCTTGTGCACTGCACTCCGTAATGATGAGAAGAATATAACTGCCAAGTTTAAAGTCAATCGGACTTAAGGTGACAGAGTTATGCTCCGGACAAAGAAGTGGACGCCGCCGGACGCCCGGACGCCCGGACGCCCGGACGCCGGACGCCGGACATCACGGGTGATCCCATAATACGTCCCGTCTTCGACGGGCGTATAAAAACTCCCAAGTTACCATTATGTTGTGGTAATACAGGCGTATCCCTCACACCTGGAGGCTTTTTTTCCTCCTTGTATGCTTTCTGTAGTTGCTTTAACATAGTTGTTTCATCTGTTGTCAGGAATTCTAATTCTTTGATCCTGAAGTTGAAAACAACTTATTGTCACTTTTCAACAAAAACCTCGTATCTGCAGCTTGTTTTAAGCTGCAGAAACACCATTTTCGTTGAAAAGCAGCGTTATTGAGTATTTGTGAAACACCCCTTTCATTTTTTCAAAGCATGGCCCTAATATTTGACAATGATATTGGGCATGGTATTTCACGAAAGGTCTGAGGTGCATTCTTTAGAGTGAGATTTTCTGAGATACCTTAAAACCTAGTGTTTATGCAAATAAATGTGAGCAAAAGCATAATCAAAATGGCAAAAGAAGAAATTACTTATTCAAAGCAATTTCTTCTTTTTCCATAATGAACTCACATTTTGTACTTATCAGAAGCTTTAAAATTGGCAAAGTCCAATTTAAATTTCAGCAGTTTTCAAAGATGTTTATCTATGCATTTAACCCTTTCCCAAACTAGACTTGGCCACAGTTGCTCGAAAAAACTTAAGTATGTTCTCATGCTCTAACCTAAGCACCCTGCTCAAATCGCACGAGTACCACATGAATTTCAATCGAATACCCTTTAACGTTGGAGAGTATCCCTTTGAAGAGCATGTTCTCATGAGAATACACTTAAGTTTTTTCGAGAAACCGGGGCCTGGTTTTGTCATCCCTAATAGAAAAGGATTAGGAAAACATCGAGACAAAAGAAGAAACTGCTGATAACCAGCAGTTTCTCCTTTTGCCTCAATATTTTCTGTGATATATTGTACACAAAAATATCTTTATCAACATACATTTTGTCCACTACAGCCGCTTTCAAATAGGATCATCCCACAATTGAGTCATTTTGGTTACCCCTTTCCCAGACAGCAAAATCCTAGGGTGGTCCAATTTGAAAGCTGCTATAAAAGAACAAAATAGGTATTGATAAAGAAAAGATTTTTGAAAAATACTGCACAGAAAATATTTAGGCAAAAGGAGAAACTGATAGTCATCAGCAGTTTCTTCTTTTGTCTCAATGTTTTCCAAAACCTTTCCTATTACGGATGTCAAAACCAGGTCTTGTTTGGGAAGGGTTTAACCCTTTCCCAAACAAGACCTGGTTTTGACGTCCCTAAGAGAATAGGATTGAGAAAACATTGGAACAAAAGAAGAAACTGCTGATAACCAGCAGTTTCTCCTTTTGTCCCAATATTTTCTGTGCTACATTTTACACAAATTATAGCTATATCAGCATCCATTTGATCGTCTGCAGCCACTTTCATATTGGACCACCACAAAATTTTGGCGTTTGGTAAAGGATTAAAGGGTTAAAATTTCTCACCTGAGATTTAGTTTCTGTATGAGACTTCTGAAGGATGATTTGTTACCAGGGATATGCCATCTGTCCATCAACTTCCCATCTAAGGTAGCTGTCTTCTTCACGACTGGCTGAACAAATCCTAGAATACAATGAAAGAGTTACAATATGAATGTTTACAAGTCTGACCTGTATAGCAAAAAGGAATCATCTGGGGAGTGTAAGAATTATGACTGGTATCAGAGATATTAGTCTTGTCAAAGAATGGTCTTTCAAACACATTAGAAAAAAGATTTTCCAGATCAGCCTGCAATCCAATTCAGTCTAATAGGGACCCTTTCCAATAACTCACAGTTTCTGAAGAAGCAATTAGAGAACAAAGTGGATCTTCTTCTTTTGATCATCTGCAAATCCCTTCAAATTGAACTGCTTGAGAAAATTCTTCATTTTCCATAATGCTTTCCAAAGCCTTCATCTTGTGGGGCATCAAAAGGAGTCATCATATGGGAATGGGTTTATAAAATAGCAATACCAGCTAAAGGCGTGGACTTCTTTCCTGCCACCAGCTTCTGCACCAGGTCATCGCAGGCACTCCCTGCCGGTGACATACTCGGCTGATCTGGATCCTGACTACTGTGCTGTCTGATCAAAGTCTTCTCCAGTGACAGTGACTTCATCGCTGACAGAGGATAAATGCAGGCTGTGTCTAGTGTCAGTGGCTCTAGAATGACCAGTTGTCCAGTCTTCTCACATGACAATACCTGGAATGGACGAATGTAAGATATTTTGGCCACAGGACGTTTTGGCCACTGGGCGTTTTGGCCACTGGACATTTTGGCCACAGAAAGTTTGGTCAGGACGGTTTGGCCACAGACGTTTTTACCATCCATACTCGAAAGAAAACGACATTTTGGCTAAATTCTTTTTTATGTACTTATTTTATATCAACCCTTTCCCAAACAAGACCTTGTTTCCACGTCCCTATTAGGAAAGGATTGGGAAAACATTGAGGCAAAAGAAGAAAGTGCTGATGACCAGCAGTTTCTCCTTTTGCCTCAATTGTTTCCTTGCTTAATTTTACTCATATCCTATCTTTATCAACATCCATTTTGTAGCCTACAGCAGATTTTAAATTGGACTATCCTAAAATCAGAGGATAGATGCAGGCTGTGTCCAGCGTCAGTGGCTCTAGAATGACCAGTTGTCCAGTCTTCTCACATGACAATACCTGGAATGGACGAATGTAGGACGTTTTGGCCACTGACCGTTATGGCCACAGACCTTTTGGCCATCAATATTCGAAAGAAAAGGACATTTTGACTAAAAAAATTTTATGTACTTATTTTGTATCAATAACCCTTTCTAAAACAAGACCATGTTTTCACGTCCCTAAAATAAGGCTTGGGCAAAACATTGAGAGAAAAGAAGAAATTGCTGATGATCAGCAATTTCCCTTTTTCCCTCAATGCCTTCTATGCTGTAATATGCATATTTCCTACTTTTGATATAATTCATTTTCACATCTGAAAATCTCTTCAAATTGGAAAAGTCTCAAGTTTTACCTTTTGGGGAGGGGTTAATTTTTAAGTATAGTGTCATATTGCATGAACAGCTGAATTAGAATGAGCAACAGAATGAAGTGGGAAAACCGTTTGTTAATTTGTTATTTCAAATCATGAATCCAATCACTATGTCTTGGGTATTCATTGGAATCGTCTCAATGAGACAATTCCAATGACTACCCATAACACAGGGTTTAAAGAATAAGTACAATATTGCACTTTAACACCATCCAAAATATGACCTGGTTTTGACGTCCCTAATAAAATTGGCTTGGGAAAACATTGAGACAAAAGAAGAAACTGCTGATTACCAGCAGTTTCTCCAATTGTCTCAATATTTTCTGTGCTATATTTTACATGAATCCTTTCCTTTTTATCATCAATTTTGTCGTCTTAATCAGCTTTTAAAAAGGACTGCCTTAAAATTTTGTCTTTTGGGAAAGGGTTAAATGCCAGTATCTTCTCTTTTCTGTAGTTCTGTTGCATCAGAAGTCTTCATTGTTAAAAAAGTTCACAGATGCAAGTCCATCATAAACCCATTTATTCCATTACCAAAGGAAAACAATTTCAGAAGGGTACAAATTCAAAAATTTTGCAGACAATAATTTCAAGTTTTTTGGTCTTTCAGGAAAGAAAACAAAGAGGGAAATGAAGCAATTTAATTTTCCACAATGTTTTCTCAACCATTTTCCTTGAGAGGAGTCATAAAACGTCAATGTGTGGAAATGAGTTAAATATATTCTAAGGCAGAGAAAAAACAGAGACTACTTTGAGAAAGATTACATATACAGTACCAACAGAAAGGTTGATCTGAAACTATTTTTAAAATACTCACCAAATCACATGATCTAGTCACTAAGGATGTCAACAATTTTCTGAAATTTCCCGAGGCATTTGAAGTCACAGATTCTGAGCCTATATAGCAATACTTCAGCATCAATGTTTGAAATGATGATGATTTTTCTAGTAAACTGTAAGCCCTCAATGTTGTTGGTAAATGGTGGTCTTCTAACGCCTCCAGTCCATTTGATGTAAACCTCTGCAAGTCTGTGGCATCACTCAAAGGTTCTTGAAACCTGAAAAATTTTAATCTAATCCTTTCCCGAACAATATTTTAGGGTGGTCCTATTGCAAAGCTTCTGTAGATTTAGCACAGAAAACATTGAGACAAAAGAAGAAAATGCTGTTACCATATAGCACTTTATTTCTGCGGAATCCAAATTCTGCGTTTTTTCCTAAAATCAGCCGGGTTAAATTTCTGCGTAAAATGATGAAATTTCCCTCGGTCTGATAATATTTTTGCTAATGTCAGTCCCACTGTCTGACATTAATTTTGACCTGTAAGCTAGAGAATGATAGTTCGGACTGACAGAATTTTATTTGGTCTGACAGGTAACTCATTACTGTCAGACCGAATGTCTGACAAAGATTTTTTGTTCTTCGCCATGTCTGACGCCTATCAGAACCATTTCAATCATCATGTGACAAAATTACGTAACTAGATTTAGCTGACAAAAATGCCTTGTACATAGACAAATTATTTACACGAGAGTAATAAAAGGCTGAGAAATGGCATTCTCCTCTGTATTTCTTCTACTTTGACCAATAAATGAACCGTAAGTTATGTTCAATTACCTTATATTACCTTAAACAAGCTGAATTGTTCATGCAGTTATTGAGTTACGCAATTTTGTCAGCACATTTTTTAAAGCGGTAAAAACGTTTTTGGCTCTCCTGAAAAAATGGTTTTCGAGCAAAATTTCAGTTACGCAATTTTGTCATAACACCGACGATATCTTGAAAGACAATGCTTACAAAATATTACTCCGTGATGGTTAAGGGATAATCCCATCCACTTATCTATGAAGTCGCCGTAGGAAACAATGCCGTATACAGATAGGTGTGAAAACAAAGACGTGTAAAACTGTTACTAATCAGTCAAACTTGTTGAATTGTTATTTATGGATGAACAAAAATGTCTTATCTACATCATAATTATAGATGTAGTTAAAATATTTTTGAATGGGAAAGAACTCCATTGTTATGAAATCATGCTTTGTATCAAGGGGTAACTGTTGAAGGTTTCCATGTACTGACTAAAATTGCAGAACAACAATCTCTACCTTCGGGGTTAATTTTCTGCGGATTTTATTTCTGTGGTGCCGTTCAGGACCGCAGAAATAGCAGAAATAAAGTCCCCGCAGAATTAAAGTGCTTAACGGTATCAGCATTTTCTTTTTTTGTCTCAATGTTTTTCCAACCTTTTCAGTCAGACATCAAAACCTGGCCTTGCTTGGGAAAGGAATAATTCTTTCCAAAATGACAATAATCTTATGTTTAGACTATTCCAACTCAAAAACTGAGGCAGACGACAGAACAGATCTGATGTTGATAAAGAAAGGAGCATTCATTTTGTTGTGTATAAAAGCTCAGAAAAATCGAGACAAACTTTAAGGGTTAAAATTCTGGTTATCAAATTTCTTCTTTCAGTTCAATGTTTTAAGCCTTTTTTTATTAAAAACATTGAATATATATTTTTTTTTTCAGATATAGATTAAAGATTTCAAATTTTGAGATTACTTGTCAATTTTACGGATTTTCTTGGTATTTGCATCTAGCACATCTATGGGTCCTGATGCACACTTCTGCTAAACATAAAGCAAATCAGACGGTAGTTGTCCAGGTAAAGTGTTTTTTGTTGAATCAGGGGCTTTAACTCAATAGCTATAAATCAGATTTTCTCGAAATTTGATTCTAATGAGTACCTAAAACATAAGGTTTGATGAACATTTAGTGAAATACTTCATTTTCAAATGCCTCTACCCCATCTTATCAGTCGCTTTACTTGAGCTTGTAAAATATGTACCTTTTTCCAGCATCACTGTGTGTGGACGGATAGACCTCTAAACAGACATCACTGGCACCTGCAAAACATGTATTTATTAATACAATACTTAAAATTTATCCCTTTCCCAAACAAGACAATGCCCTGGTTTCTCGAAAAAACTTAAGTACGTTCTCAGACTCAAATCTGAGCACCATACTCAAATCACACGAAATCCATGTGAACTTCAATTGAATACCCTTCAATGTAGGAGAGTATTCCTTTGAAGTTGAGCATGTACTCATGAGTATGTACTTAAGTTTTTTCGAGAAACCGGGTCCTGGTCTTATAAAATAGATATGGGAAAACATTGAGACAAAAGAAGAAAACGCTGATAAAAAATCTGCTGTAATAATCAATATATTGAATTCATTTTGTGAAATAAATTTCATCTAATCATTCAAATCTTTCCTTTCCACAGATATTCCAGTTGAAATAAACTCAATTCAATTTTTTATCGTATTCGCACTTGTTTTATGGTGCCCATTTTGTATGACACTATCACATTAGAAGGAAAGCATGCAATGATGTGCTTAGTCTAAAAACCAAATCAGTAACAAAATATAAGTTATTCAATCTTAAAAAGTGATACGTTGGAATTTTTGCTGAGTATATAATTACCAATTTTCAGGACTGTTTTGGAACCACATGAATCTGGTATATTGTCATTACTAGTACTTGTCAATGTAGAGCTTATTGGTAAAAGACTAGATGAGTGATCGAACACTGATTTCTTCCCAATTTCCCAGTTTCCTGGATCAGTTTTATCCGTGACAAGATTCTGTACATCAACATAATATGAACTTCCGTTCTGAATGATACCGTCCAGTGGATAGACATTGCCTCCTGTCCGCAACACTGCTGACTCAACAATCTTCAGGGAGAGTAAGTCCCCACAAAAATCCTGAAAGATGAATAAATAGCAAAATGTGTGGTTGTAACTTGTAATTTGTAAAGCACTCTTTCCCAAACAATTAAAAATTAGACTTTTTGGAAGTTACAACAAACAAATTTATAACAATAGGTGTTGATCAAGACACTAAGGATTTGTACAAAGCAAACATATAGAAAGTTTAAGTTTAATTTTGTTCATCACCAATTTCTTCTTTGGCTTCAAAGTTTTCCAAAGCCTATTCTAATTGGGGTCATCAAAACCAGGTCTTATTTCAGCCGCTGTCCTCAGAGTTTCCGTTTGACCCGGGAGCTCGGGTTTTGACACATGAAAAATGAAAATGACCCCAATTTGACTCTCAGAAATTTCAACTGGTGCATCATTCTGACTCCTGATTTTTACGACCCATGCGTCACCCACCATTCAAGATCAAGGGATATCCACTAATTGACCCATTATCCAGGTCACACCTTTAGTTCAGAGCAGTAAAAAATCGATAATCTGTGTTACGCAATCTTTCGCTGATTTGCAAGTCGTGTGTATTTAGTGTTAATTTGACATCAGTGATGCATGCGGATTATCAGTCGTAAATCCATTAATCAATTTGTCACAGTCCTTCATTTGATTTTAAGTATCTGTGTGGCAATAAAATACTGTAAAATCAGATATTTTCGCTGGGCCAAAAGTTTACGAATTTTTAAATTTGAAGTGGTTCGCGAGGGTAAAAGTTTGCGAAAAACAAAACCTGTGAACTATGTGGTTTAATTTTCACGAAAATTAAAAATCATCAACTATCATCAACTATCGGTTTTGTGTTTTATTTTTACAGCCGGTCTTCATATTAATAACAGGATACGTAAAAAATACCAGATGCCCCTACTTGTTTAAAAGGGTCTCACGTAATCCGTAATCATTTAATCCTTTAATCATGTACGTGAATACATTTTCATACCAAACACTGTTCATCTTCTGTAGATTAATAAAATCATATCACGATAATTCAGATCGAATACATTCAGCAGTCCGTATTTGTTCAATAGATCTTGTTTAAAGTATGGAAAACTGCATAACATAACTGTTAATTGCTGACAAACAATCAAAATCGTATGTCGCTCTATTGACCACATTTCACACCTTTTGTTACAGGTGTAACTAAACAGCCCTGGTGATATTTGATGTATTCAAGGCCCATCGCAGCGGAGGTTTATTGGAAATTTTAAAGAATGCGAACATTAAAGTTGTTTGTCTAGTTTGATTGCATTATTTACTCGATTTACATTGTACGATATATATAAAACTAAAACAATTCCGAAAATCAAAGTAATGGCGGACGGACGGTGCGTTCTTGTAGGATCATTGCATTTGCTCACAGGCAATATGTTCACGTGGCTAAATGTTTACGAATTAATAATTGCATTTGCTCATAGGCAATATGTTCACGTGGCTAAATGTTTACGAAATTATTGGATTCGCGAACATAGCGAAGATTAATCCCTAGCGAACATTTCTGATTTTACAGTACACAAACTGCTTGTAAAAATACCAAGAACTTTGAAGAAGTTTTTCATCAGTCAACAAGTACAGATTTGTGCCACAAATGAACGTCCAAACGTACGAGAAAGTGGCAATGTTTAAAAGGGGCACAAATGTGTAACGTTTATCTTGAGAAATGAATAAGAGGTTATGTCCCTTAATGTACCCTATTTGAAGTATGAAATGTTTGATGACGTCATTATGACGTAAATTTGTCTAAAATATGCCACATTACTCATTTTATTGTTGTTGTGAAGTGTCATGGTGGGGAGAAGAAAAATGCTTACCCCTGACACAAAACAGCTGTCATTTCTTTGTATTACTCGGGAATTCGTCAATCGGAATTTGCTCATAGATTAGAAACACCTTGGACTACAATTACTGGATTTATCAACAGATATCGTAAAAGAAATAGTGTAGAAAACTTGCCGAGAAGTGGTGCCCCGGCGAAAGTCAGTGAACATGACGGTCGGACATTATCATAGGTCTTGTCAAACAAAACTGAAAACAGACCTTGACAGACATTTTCGGACTTTTTAATCAAGTAAGGTACTCTAGTGTTTGGAAAAGGACAGTTCAGAGAAAATTGTACAGTGAAGGATTTCATAGGTGTGTTATTTTGAAAATGATTAGCATTCGTGAGGTCAGTCCTGAGCCTGGCTGAGGCCCATTCTGTGAACCAATTCAAGGTGGGAAAAAGAAATCACTCCATGATATGTTTGGCCCGAAGTCCGGACTTGAACATTATTGAGAATGTTTGGTATTGACGCAAAAGACAACTGAAAAAACTACTCTGAAGTAATCGACACCCGTGATAAACTCGAGGCAGCCATTGGAGACACATGGACAAATATCCCTCTAGAATAAATAAGGAACTTGTATTGCAGCATACCTAAAAGGATTCAGAATGATATGAAATCAAAGGTGTAAATTACAAAATATTAAGGTAAATAATCCAAGTTAAAAGTGTTAAAAAGGTTTTGTTTTTGACTGTTCATTTAGGGCGCGCTTGATTCGCACGTTCCCAGAGCGTTCTTGAACGTCACACTACACCGCTTTGAATCAAGTTGGGTGCAGTGGAATGGAACGTTGCACCAGTTTAGCAGCGAATCAAGTATGGAACAATTTGTTGGAAAATCTACAAATGGAAGGAAATCATCATCTGAAGCTTGCATAGTGCATGTTTCAGCATTTTCATATTAAATTAGTCCATGAGTTAGCAAAGGAATTGTCAACGCCATCTTTTTATTTTTGCACCATCCTTGATTTGATGGTACATTAATGCACCAGAATTTTCCATCTATTCCCAAAAGAGCAAATATTCCAGAACTGTCCCATTTATTCAAGAATATTTGTGCCGAGGTTTCTTTGTTTGGATAATATGTATTTACATGCAGCTGTGCAACACCGATGTTGCTTTAAAATGGCAAGAGAAGAGAAAAAATGAACATTTTCGGCACTTCCTAGTAAGTGGAAGCCATCTTTGTTCTTACATCCGGGTTATCCACACCTACCTGTCAGTTGGGTCAAAAGGTGCATGCACCGAACATTGTTCTGGCTAACTTGATTCGAGAGAACACTGGAAAGTGTACACCGAACGGCGAATCAAGTACGCCCATAGAGTTGACTTTCGCCATTTTGATTTTGGACGTTCATTTGTGGCACAAATCTGTAGCTCTCCCGCGGCCATGAAATTCTGATTACATTATCATTGAATATCAAACAAAATCCCTTTTACCTGTAGCAATTAATGTTAAGTTTTCTTACTTATTCGAAATATAATTGATCTAGCTGGTTTAAGTTCTTAAAGAAAAGGTAAAATGATCAGATACCTAATTGTCATGGGTTTTCGTGGTTTAGATATGGCATTATCAAAGGAAAATTTAAAGGTGCACTTTATCGAAGATAAATATTTTTCTACGAAATTTCCTTGGCATAAATGAAAAATATCAGCTTTTCAATATCAAGAATTTCATTTCTACCATTTTACACAAGATTTCAATCTTGTACTAAATTTTTCAATAATAACGGGGGGGGGGGGGGGGGGGGGGTTTAAATGGTTAAAATGGGGACAAATGCATTCTCAACCTTTAATTTCAAATCCAAACCCCATCTTGTGGGTACTCATTTGAATAGTATCAATGAGTCAATTCCAATGAGTACCTTCAACATAGGGTTTGATAACAACAATGCTTTTTGAAAAGTCAATATCCCTTCTCATCTGTACAGTAGCACTCTAAAGGTTGAAAAGGTGTTACATTTACCGGTACTCTTAGAATATGCACTTTGGTCTTATTGAAACATTTTCATATAAATCAGCATTGTTTTTTCCTTTTCCCCAATATTTTCAAAAGCAGTTTAACCTTGTTAAGTTTGGGAGAATGTTACAATGAACTCTAAAGAGTTAAGAACATATCTTAACATTGCCCCCCCCCCTTTATTAATCGATTACGGTTTGATTTTTCTCATGCTTCATTTTGACTCTTGGGATTTTGGCCTCAAGGGTCAATGACTCTTGGAATTCTTGTCCTAATGGAAACCCTGGTCCTGGTCCTGAAAGAGGACTTGATCCACCCAAGGGTCTCAAGCAGTGTTCTACCCAGCCCAATAAGCTGTATCGGCCCCACTACAGCTTCATGTCAATCTGTAATGCCACTACAGCTTCAAATATACCCCACAGCTTAATTTCTTCAAAAAGGTCACCAAATAGGGAGATTTGTAAACATTTCCTGTCAGAAAGTGATAAATTGCATTCTTATAAAATTAAATGTTATTATTCTGCATAAAAACATATTTTCCCATTATGTTTCTATTCACAATTGTTTGCATGACAGGGGTCTTGTTTGCCAAAATTTGGGGCCGTTATTCGGCCCCATTCCCAATGGCAAAAAGTATCTTTCTTTCCCAATTTTCTGGTGAAAATTCCCAATGAGGACCTCATTAAGACCTCATCTTCATTTACAAACATTTTGAAGACAGTTTTAGAGTAGATTCTTAAACAAGAGTATGTACAAATGCATTTTACACCACTACAGTCTAATTTGCAGCTGAAACTGAGTGACAGTATGAATAAGAACTTGTTTTAGTTTTTTTTCCAATTTAGGTAAAAACATGGCTATTTTTCCCAATTTCACTGGCCCCTGGCCCCAAACAAAAATTGGTAGCAAGACCCCTGCATGAACACCAGGGGTTGAAAAATTTCTTCAAACCTACTAGTCCTGTAGGACTAGTAGCTCTGAATTTCTACTCGCCCTTACGGCAACCCAACTCGCCCTTAAAGACGAAGAAAATTTTAGACTGTTGGCTCTTACGGATGCATTATTATGCAAATAACATAACTCTTTGACTCTGCAAGTAAAGTTTCTTCGGTATAAATGACAGACAGGGCTCGCGCTGGCGATCGCCTAGTTGCAATAATGTAACCGAAACCTTTTTGAATTTTGATCTGGGTTTCGGTTACAATTCCTTCCTATTCGTTGCAATGGAGCAGGTGCTGGAATGATTCATTCCAGCAAGTTTAGCATAGTCAAACTTCAAAATAAAACTATGGAATGTATTAAGAATGTTACTTGACAACAGGTTAACTATTTTTCTGTCAATCCAGCATAGTTTTATGTTGAAATCACTTTCAAATAAAGTTTAGTTCAATTTTGAAGCGGAGTACCCACCCATTTTATTCTACTGAGACTTGAATTTTCCGTTGAAAGAAATAATTGGTAAAAATTCTTGTTTATGATTTTTAACTGAATTTGTGCCATGAAATATATTTTTAATGGGATACACATCTGATTAGATATGTTAGTATTCAAAAATTTATGCAAGAAAAGGTGTTTTCCACCCTTTTGTCTTGCTCCACATGAAGGAATAGGGTGGAATCGTAGCCACAAACCAATACCCATCATCAAGTTTGTGGCTACGATATCGCAGCTAGCGATCGCCACTTCAAAAGTCATCTATGCGAATAAGGCAACAATTTTATTAAAAAAGATGGTCAATAAATCGAATGTGGCTCAGACTTGACTCCATCTTTTACCATAAATCAATCGCCGATTAACATTACTGTAAACACTTACTTTTTATTTAATTCGAAAGATAGATTAGCTGTCAAAATGGTCGAGTAAGCACACCATTTTAATATGTACAACTACCCAGTAAATGTGAAAGAATTTCTTTGTGTAATCGCGAGGCGGCATAACAGAAAGAGACAACGCGTCTGTGTTAAAACCATCTAACGTCAGTGTATTTACTACGTAGATAGCGTTTTGTTTTCATTGCGTCATCCAATTTTCCCGCACTTTTCTGGCACGCGCGACTTTTGTAAACAAATCATAGTAAAACGTAACCTTATTTGGGTGCGGAAAAATCACGTGATTATATTGAAACTGGAATGACTACGTCATCAATTGACTGTGTTTGCGGCCTCTTTGATCTCGCTCAAATCATCGCATATGAGTAACACAGATTTACTCTAGTTTCCTTGTTTAGTTTCACTTACGGGATTGATCGACACAAACAGGGAAAGGTCGTATTTACAGCGAATATTATTGTTTCCGATATGAAGTTTAAAATAAATACTTTCTTTTCTATCCTTTATTTTTTTCCCCTCAATCAGCGTGATTCAAGTCCTAAATTTGCACTCGCCCCGTCGGACTAGTTCGTCCCCAAATCTACTCGTCCTACGGCATTTTCTACTCGCCAATGCGAGCGGGCGAGTGGATTTTTCAACCCCTGAACACAATGCATTTCAATTATTACAGATAGTTATAATTTGCCACTACCACTTCAAATTATTCTGGGGAGAACCCTGCTCTCAAGTCTATCTTTGGGATTCAATTTTTATCCTTTCGTTAAAAAAGATAATGAAAAAGCTGGGGTCCCAGTGAAGGTCTTTCAAAAACACAATATTTCACTTGTAGTTTATCAAACTCTATGCTGTTGGTACTACTTATTCAGAATTGTCTTGTCAAGACGATTCAAATGAGTTGAGTTTATTGGGGTTTTACGCCATTTTCAACTACCAGGGTCATATCGCGGCGGCTGGAGCACCTACCCATGGATTCCAGTTGTTTCTCAAACCAGTACTACCACAACATCCTTACAGAGCCCCTAGCTGCTCGCCCACTTAGGTTAACGATTTCAAACCCATTGGTGGGTGACAATTTTGTCAGAAAGGGTATTAGCCGCGGCCGGGTATCGAACCCGGGACCTCTCGAATGAGGGTCCGATGCGCTACCACGATTCAAATGAGTAACCACAACAGAAAACTTGGATTTAAAAAACAAATTTAGAATGTTATTCATTTTCTTGTATCTGTTCCTCTGATACTTGCCTTCCTACCATCATTACTTGATGTGTCAATCCAGTTCAGAGACAGGTTTGAGGTGCAACGCAGTTCTTGGAGAAGTCTGGGTGGAAGAAATGAATCAAGAAAAACATCAGCATCAGGAACTTGTTTGCCACTGAACTGTTTAAGCTGGATCGGCGATTTGGGACAGCTCGTAAATAGGTACACAATATTCTTGCTTCTTGCATGATTGATCCTCTTCTGTCCTTTCACCGGAGATGTGATATCAGGACCCTCCCATGGAAAGTCTGACAAAAGTTCTGTTAATGCTTTAGTAAGACATGCAGCTGCTTTCACAGTTGAAGTTGTCTGAAGGGATGACGTCTCAAAACGTCGAAAAATTTCATTTTCATATTCTTCTACATATTTCAATTTGAAATCAAGAAACTTGTGTAGTTCTATCTTAGTCCTGACAGATTTTGAACTGAAGAACTTATAACCCCATTTCACTTTTGTCTGTGTGATTTTGGATTTGTTGACAGTGCCAGATTTTTCAGCGTCTGAGGAAAGAGATAACAACAGTCTCAAACATGACAAACAGATCGAATGCGCTCGCGATGCATTTCTGCTACCATTTTCGGGATAGGAAGCTGTATCAATAAGAAACACTGCTTTAATCAAAGGCCCCATTCTTCTTTTAGCAAACTTGGTCCATTATTTTGTTGAATTCAAAATTCCCGGAAGTTGACGGCAAGCGTCCAACAATCGAGATTTTTTCCGACTGGTTCACGGACCTACTTTTAGGTGTCACTCCCGTATCATATTGAATAAATAGTTATGACCTGGGCTTGCTACAGCTCATCTCAAAGTCCGCAAGAGTATATACCTTAAATAGTGGCACAGGATTTATACTGAAGACAATGATTAATTTCGAAATGGATTTTTCGTTTGCACGCTATGATATTTACAGTCAACAATTGGATCGGTAAATCTCATTGAAGTCGCAACGATATGCGTCAAACTTGATTGTGATGGCAGAGGGAAATCGTTTAGTATCCTCAGTCGACCTAATAATAATTAGTGACCGATGTCAGTAGAGTAAGAATTCAATGGATGGTTGTGTAGAAAATTTGAATAATGATGAGATTGGTCACAATCCCTGTCCTTTGGTGTAGAATCCAAGAACTAAGAATATCGTAAACTTATCGCTGTTTACGCCATAGGCCTATATATTATAGTATTTGAAGAATTTTAGTTCAGCTAGGAACAAGCATATTTTTACTCTTTATTCAATCAGTCAAAGTGACAAAGGAGTGACATGATAATTATAGGGACAATCCGCGGCGGATTCGTTCGCTTACGACATTGGCTTTTCCTAAATCTGATTTTGACAGCCCTTGGCAGATCCAGAGGGGTTTCGGGGGGTTTCAAACGAACCCCTTCTGTAGCCTGATTATTTCATTTTCATACACAAATTCAGTAAAAATTGTGTAAAACTAGGAAAACGGTCCCACGTAAAATTTGTGTATCTTCGAATCCCTTTCAAAGACATCGCGGATCCGCGGCTGTATAGGTAGTATTATTATGAAATACTTTCAATATATGTCAGCGCCTGTGTAATGCGTTGTAACTTTATTTTAATATGGACAAAGTGATGCGTCAAAGTAGAAGTCGATAGTCCGTAAGATTATGCAGGCGAGACAACGACAACCGATTCGCTTCTCGGTCATGGTCTACAAAATAAATTCCGGCAAAAATATGACATTTTTCTTTTGTCACGATTTCCTCTATGAAGAGAGGAGGAAAATACTTTGAATGCACTTCTGCTGAATGGTAGACATATGGTGCTGATTATTGATGTACATAAGCCCTTTTCATGTTGAACCATATTTTGTAAGGTCATGACCAGAGCTCTAGATAAGAGGGGTGATGACTATTCAAAAATAAATATTTCACTAAAATTTCATCAAACCTATGTTGTGGGTACTCATTAGAATCGTCTCACCGAGACGATTCAAATGAGTACCCACAACATAGAGTTTGGATTTGAAATTGAAAAAAGTTAGAAGGTCTTCACCCCTCGTATCTGGAGCTCTGGTCATGACCCTTCGAGATAGTGCACATTGATATTTGTGTATGTAAAATGCATGACCTGCAGAATGACAGACCACTGCTGCAGCTTATTGGTGTGAAAAGTGCACTTCTGGTGAACTACAAGTTTTCAAATCGTAACCTTTCGAGACTGGCTTACCATCCAATAGTCATTGTCGGTTTTACATAGTGCTAGTCATATATATTCTGCTAAAACTTTTGATATCGGCTGTGTAAATTCAAATTTGACATTTAAAGCCTTTGTCTCACTAGGCGCTTTCATTGCAGTAGTATGACATACCGCACAGTAGCCCAATTTCCTGGAAACTTGATTCTGCATGTTCGAATATCGTGTTTGCAGGAAAATTGCCGAAACTCGATTTGGTTATTAATACTTTCTGTTTATGAAAACGTTATTTTAATTTATACAGCGAAACTTTTGAAGTGTACTGTACACACCAAAAGTTGATACTTTTTAGTATTTATCTATTTGATATGGCACCAAAACGACCGAAGACAACGACGATCCACTTTTGGTCAAAACGCCCAACTTACTTGTTTACGATTACCAACAAGAGCTGTCACTGTAAGATGACAATGCCCCCGACACCGCTTTGATTTTAAATTATGGCCAATCTATGTTCAAGGTCAAGGTCATCCAGGGGTCAAGGTCACCAAAGTATGTGCCTACAGAAAGGTAATGTACCAAGGAATGTTGTGGTAAAGTATGAAGCGAATATGTTAAGTAATAAGGAAGTTATGGCCAATGTTAAAGTTTTTGGACGGAATGACGGACGGACGGACAGACGGACGGACGGACGGACGGACAGACGGACGGACGGACAAGTCAAATTTATGATGCCTCCCTATCGGGGGCATAAAAACTGCCCAAAAAAGGAAATCAAACATTAGATCTACGGAAATATATCTATATGAATTATTGTTGTAAATATATGTTTTATATCCATGATAAATCAGTAAGAGACTTTACTGAACTGTTTAACACTTTCTCGAACAAGACATATGCCTGGGCAAGTTAATTTTCAACATATTAATATACCCAAAGTACAAAAATCTTACGTGGCTTGGGAAAACATTGGGATAATGATACATTAAAATAAGAATTCTTATTTCCTTTTGCCTCATTACTACTTTTCTATATTGTACAAATAAATCTAAATTCATTAACATTTTTTTGCCGTAGTAGCAGTTTTTCAAACGAACCATGCTAAAATGTTTGTTTGGTAAAGGTTAAGCCTTTCATAAACAACAACTGTTTGTTAGGAGAAAAAAACTTTATACGGGCAAGTTAAAAAAAATGTGACCATTTACAATTTACATGCCTATGCTGTTACAGAGAAACATGTTCAACCCAATCAATGATAAAAAGATGTGTTATTGTGTTTATATAATGTGTACCAAGTTTAAAGAAAATGGCTTCTCTACTAAAAAAGATACACCATTAAAACATGTCAAAAATGTCAGGAGTGAAACGTTTTTTGTGTGACATTTTTCACTTGTGCCAGGTTTATAAGCTACGACAAAAAGACAGTGACGGGATACTACGATAAGCACTTCTAATAAATAAATCAACATGTTCATCATTATCTTAAAATTACCCGTTCATCTTATCTTCACTGGTTTAGGATGTGGAGGCTATTTTATACAATAACCCTCTGAATCTGATGTCAGGAGTGAAACACTTTTCTTTCTTAAAATGTGTCTATTCAGCTAGAAATCTACCATTCACATTTTAGGAAGGCATCAACCTTGTAGGCATTCTGCACTCTACTATCTAGTGATTCGTAGATTACAATTTCTCATATTGTGCAATATATACTTAGTACATTTAAAAACGCAGAGTTTTCAAAGCCTTAAATAAAGGTGTTATAAGATGTTAAAAGAAATCGTAATATTTGTAATGAATCTACCGCAAGTTTTGAAACGTGAATATAAAAGATTAGAGTAAGTAATCCTGGAATATTTTACGGTGTCATAACCAAGGCTTTGAACACGTTGTCGCTGTGTGCAAAGTTGGTGCACGTGAAACTCGATTTTAATTCCAATAAGTTTATACAGTTTTTCTATAGGGATACTATAAAAACAAGTTTCGTTGAAAGATTCTCAATTGTATCAGTATGCCTCTTCTTTTTGAAAATGTGAGGAACCAAGGTATTGAAATGCATTTGCTTGGAATTTAAAACTCGGACATTCAACGACGCGTAAGATATCATCACGATTAGTGACACGATTCCTAGGTCACATACTGTGATTACACACTACTTGCCTGAGTTGTCTTCTGATATGTACCCTACAGAACATGCTGGGAATGGCCTGAAGAGACGCGTCTATTCACGTACCCCACCACCCAAAACGTTACAACAACTTCATATTGTTGTTATTCAAGAGTGAACAAAATGCCACAAGAGGTCGCCTTGCGTGAAAAGTTATTTTTATGCGACGAAGATGTCAGGGTTCAATTCAAAATTTAGGTTTGCACACTCGTTATCATTCAATTTGACCCCCCGCAATTTAAAATAATCAATTTTTGTTCCGATATGTATTTAAAACATTGTCTATATTTCGAATTTGATGGAATTAAATAGATTAACGAAAATGAATTGGCAATGCAGAGCCCTTGCTTATTATTTCCATCCTATCAGCGAACGGTGTACCTCTGCGGAATTAAATGTACTCAGTATATATGCTGTCAGGCGTGAAACACTTTGTTGTTGTTGTTATACAAGATTGCGCACACAATTTTAACTAGAAATAAGTGGACATAAATTTAAAATATGATTCGGGCACTGCTTAACCATTTAGAATAGAGTTTCGCCTTCTTGATTAAGAAATCTGGATGATATTCTGTAAAAATAGCTGTTATTCTTAACATTATAATGTCACACTTTGGTCACCTTTTTTTAAACTTGCCCATACGCGTTTCCACACATTAATGAGTATTCTCCAAATCGGGGTCTATATTGATTAAATCATCACATACGACTTAAGGTATTGGGGAAGTAATGCCTTACCCATTGACGACCATTATAGCATATTTGCTTATAGCTCGGCCAACGAGTTTGCAATAATGATCCGACCTATCTTAAATTTAATTTACGAACATCCATCCATACAACAGAAAAAATATTTTAGTATGGCATAGATACTTTTTTCTATGACCTTTGGCCCCTTTTTGAGATCACCCTAACTCCGGAGCCAGTCTCAGAGTATAATACACATCCTTTAAAGGTATATGTGAACCAATTGATTTCCCATTGACGACCATTATAGTATATTTGCTTATAACTCGACCCATGAGTTTGCAGCAATGATCCGACCTACCTTAAATTCAAAAACATCGCTTCATACACCCGAAAAAAACTATTCTAGTATGGCATGAGTACTTTTCTCTATGACCTTCGACCCCATTTTTGAGATCACCCTAACTTCGGAGCCAGTCTCAGAAGCATTTCAGAGTATAATATACTAAGCACAACAATATAGGGATATCGGAATTGGTTTAATATTTTACCACGAAATTTCCAAAATTTACTCAAATTTCTTCAATAAACTTGTTCCTTAACATCTTAAAGAACAAAAATTCAAAAGGTTTTCGGTCACACTATTATAGACTGGTTAATCCTCGGGCGTATGTAGCAGTACCGTCTGTTTCGAAAATCGCATAATAGTGTCAATACTGCGTACACGACTTGTAGGGTCCAAATCTGTGTTTCTTCAGATTATCCATGTATTTGGATGCCTGCATGTTTAATGCGGTCCTGAAAGATCCCAGGGTGTTGATGCCGGTTATTTTCAATCAGTGAACTTAAAACCTTTAAGATTGTGAAAGAACGGAATAACGCGCCGATCGGTTGCTTGGCCGATGCAACCACACAATTATACTGTTTGTGACACAGCAATCTTCAATACAACATTAGTTAGGTTAACTGCAAGCTCAAGCTTTCCTACATCTGCCTGTGTTGGCGGTCGGTTAGAAGACAACGTTGAAGCATCTTTTCACAGCTAAAGACTTGTTTGCGAATATGTACTGTCTAGTTTTCATCAAGAAATGCGGAAATCGCATGTGTATGCACAAAATTGGCCCATTTGTGATTTTTCAATGCTAACCCCTCTTTAGAGTATATGCCTATGTTATGAAATCAACGACCTGTGACTGCACAATATTTTCACACAAAGCAAAAGTAATAACAGTTTTATCCAAATAAATACACGTATAACAGCTTCCAATAACCTTCAAATTTTAATTTCTTTTTATCATTGAGTTTTATTATCCCTATATTGTTGTGCTTAGTATATAAATAATATTTATAAATGTTAGTGGTAGGCATATATCTTGCAGCCCGCATTTGAATCATCTCAAGCTATTGGATCTGGTCCTTATGGTGATGGCTCCATATTGGACAGCATCTTCGCTAGCCAAGGTTGAACCCACCTACGTTATGTCGTGGATGTCACCCTTGGCTTGCGAAGATGATTGAACAGCAGTATTCCAAGTTGGTAGGCACCATGGTGAAATAGGCATTGGTTTGAGTTTCCTAACTGCAAGATCTAAAGTTTTGACACAAAAAGCCCAACATACTGTTAGATTTCTTGCACATCCTGTCTATATGATTTTTTCCAGGACAGCGGTGATTGGATGTCTACGCCGAAATACTTAATGTGGTGTCATCTAGTTCTAAAATGTGGCCTTGTAGTCGATAAGGAAACTTGGTGAGAGAACGAGATCTGGTTAAGCTCAGGACTGACACTACACTTTTTAGAGTGAAACGCCATACCCATTTTTATTCCCATTCAGCTAGAGCATTCATGTCCTGTTGTAGCTCAGGACAATCTTGTGAAGTCATGGATCTGTCTGTACAATGCAGTCGTCAGCAGAGAGCCTTGTAGGTCGTGATTATTCATCCGGATCTTCCATACACTTACGTCGCAGCTTGTGATCCAATACATGATTTGCTTCACTTAGACCTCTAGAATTTTATAAACCATCTATTTGTTCGTTCGTTATATTTTGTCAAACGATACAGGAGTGACACCACATCGAATTCGGAGGTTGTCCCAAACAACAACAACAGCATGTCAAAAAAGTGTGTAAACCAGTCTATGTTATTGGAAATTCAGCCGAGTTGAGTTGGGAGAAGATGGACAAGTTAGACAATAGAGCTGAAATGCGGTGATATTAACTGATTTGCGTTGACAAGCATGTTGTTACATAGCTTATTCACATAGAGGATTACACGAATTATGTTTTAGGATGTCGGCAAAAGTATTCGCAGGATTTTTGATAGCAGTTAGCTGGCTTATTTGTCCTGTCGTCCCAGGTAAGTCATGGAGCAGAATGAATTATTGATTTGTAATATTTAAATGCCTTTGTTTTTTTACTCAAATATCATGACGTCTGTAACAATATGAGTAGAAAAGGGGCGCTGAGTTTGTTGAAGTCTTAAATAACCCGAGGCTGCGCAGTTGGTAATCCGAGTCTTCTCTGATGTAAATACGCTCTTTGATATTTTGATTTTTCGCACTTTACATCAGAGAGCGTTGCTCTTTGAAAACAGCGGAAAGTTCGGTAACGTTACAAGTAACTTGAAGCTTTGTTTTTGTGTATCATATCGAATCACTCGGTAAAACACTGTAGGGTATAGATCAATAAATCATTTTTTGTGATACCTGACCAAAAATTTCATTTCAAATCGGCCTGGTGGATGAGTATAACCTTTGGTTTTGACTGGAAGGTCAAGGTAAACAAAGGCTGCTCAGGTGAGGGTTGTTGCAAAGCATTGCCTATTAACCTTTTAGAAATACTTTTTGGTCGTATTTTTTTCAGCAGCCATAACAATAAATGGTTCATTTATCGATATCATCAGGGGTTTTAACAATAGCGTTTAAGATCGGACGGTGAATGATGCGCAACAATTTGTTGCGAACTTCTTGATTTTTTCAAAGAGCAACGCTCTCTGATGTAAATAGCGAAAAATCAAAATATCAAAGAGAGTATTTACATCAGAGAAGACTCGGATTACGCAGTTGGTAGCCCATCGGACCCTCATTCGAGAGGTCCCGGGTTCGATACCCGGCCGCGGCTTATACCCTTTCTGACAAAATTGTCACCCACCAATGGGTTTGAAATCGTTAACCTAAGTGGGCGAGCAGCTGGAGGCTCGGTAGGGTGTTGTGGTTAGGGGTGTAACGATAGATCGATAGGTCGCTGTATCGTGATAGTGACAGTCACGATATTGATGTATCGATTGTGGTTTCAGATATCGATAACTATCGCCGATAGTTTGTTCAACTATCGATAGTTTCGATAGTATAAGTGCACTTATCCAATTATATATTTTTGTTGGGGTAACTTGCTAAAAAAAGGGAAAAACAAAAACAAATCGCAAGTAAATGGTTCACCATTGAATTCGGCGAACTTTCATTTTCAGGCTTGTTCGATTATTGTATCTTATGTACTCCAATTACATTATGAAAATATGTTCGCTTTGAAAATGAAATAAGTTTTATATCTATTCAAAGTCATCTGTATTTCTCTCAATTAACTCTTTTATCAATTCAGTTGAAACCGTAATTCAAGAATAGTAAAACTATGTGAAATTTTGGAGTTAACAAAAATAATCGATTAGAGAATGTGTTCTATTACTTTTTTCGGATTCACTAATCGTGTGTTATTGTTTGACGTACATGTTTATTTCGTCTGATCTGGAATGGCGAGCAACTTTGAAACATTGACTAAGCAGCCAGTCTACAATATTTCCAGTCTATTTTTTGTTTATTTTCGGACTGACTAATTTGACGCATCACTTTATCCATTTTTGGATAAAAATCACTACGCGGTGCGCACAACTCCAAAATCCTGTCGCCAAAAAGTAGCAAGCAGAAAATTGCAACTACAAATACATTTGCAACAAAATAAAGTTTGATTTGCGTCTCAATTTCATCTAATAATAAAATAATTAATTCAAATTAGATTATTCATTTTACTCTATGCAAGCATATGAAGCAAATATGCCGCGTGACAGGAAGTCATGAGGAAGTACCACGTGTATGCATTTTATGGGCGCTGACATCTTGAAAGTAGTTAACCCAGAATGCCCACCAGAGATAGATGGTAATCGACAGGTGGCGACATCTATTGGTAGATATTGACTTTGAAATAGTGAAAAGGCCCGCGTTTGAGCCCATTGTGAAATTATTATTTCATAATCAGGTTCAGAGATTTACTTTAAACTGGTGATATAACTTTACTTCTAATTTCCCACCAATTCTGGAAAAATCTGCAGATGTTCTCGTAAAATATTCGAAACAATTCATCTACTGATAGTATCGTGATACATCACGATATATTTCTGACGATATTGATAGTATCACGATATCAATCCTACGATAGTAAAACTATCGCGATAGTCATTTTCCAAGCCGATAGTCAGCCCTAGTTGTGGTAGTACTGGTTTGAGAAACAACAGGAATCCATGATGGGTAGGTGCTCCAGCCGCGCGATATGACCCTGGTAGCTGAAAACGGCGTAAAACCCCAATAAATTCTATTCCAGACTACCAAATAGATTGTTGGTTAGGATAAAAAAAACTTGTTGACAAAATTGTGCAGATTGATAAAATGCTGGTTCTTTTGTCTCAATGTTTTTTAATGCCTGGTATAGTACACTCAATTTTCATTCAGATTAGAGTAACTTATGTCGTCTGCACTCAACAGTTTTATTCCATCTTTACTGACCGGCGACCAATTCTCGCCATGTACCAGTTCTCGCCATATACATGACATTATTTAATACGATTTTATTTTTTGAATAAAAGAAGTTGATGTCAACATAATTGTATCTGGCAAAGGATTCTTTTCAGTCTTTACTATGAATCGGGTTAGTTATCAAGAACTGGCATGCGACAAGAGTTGGTCTCCCACCAGTATATAGCCTAATGCCTAACTCTTTCGGGTATTACAAGGCTCACCTAAGCGGGCGACTTGAGTGACTTTTTCGCTCAAAGTCATGCAACTTCGCCTGAATCGCTGATAAAAGCGAAATTGGAGTCGCCCGAAAATATCGGGATGTCGCCTGGTCAAGGGTTAATAAAATGATAGTGAATGCTATCATACTGTTTACAATTAACCGCTAATTGGCAGTTGCAATTGTCTCGAGTCATCTATTGAAGCTCAGGTAAACAATCACATGTTATAAATACTGTTTAATATTCCTTTGTTATCTCGCTGGCCATTGCACAAAGTCGGTGGTAAAACCCTCTATTATAAGTGTATAAACAAGACAGATGATGCACATTCAGTTTTTTCAAGGCACATGCGCAACCTGTCTATTACATGTACTCTGTTAATTAACATCGAGGTCGGGTAGACAAAGGGGGCAGGCGTGGCATTACAAAGAACTCTTACAGCCAATCGGAAGCAGTTATTCGTAAGGTAGGCGGAGTCCAACAAAATGACGAAACATAACTTACAAAGTGAGAGAAAACTCTTGGTGCCGTGTGCATTAAGCATAACCGGGTTAATAGGTCGATTGTCTTAATATTGCTGCTTTTCAACAAATACTTTTCATGAGAAATGGGGTTGCAGTTCACGTTAAAAATTGATTATTTAAAAAGGAATGGTTACGGCTGTTCCTAAGCTACGATGCTTGACATAAGTTTATATATATATAACAACACACCTAGAAATGTAGACTTTCATTTTTTTATCGTGAGAAAATTATTCCGATTTAAAATTCAATTTCTGAAAGTAATTCTCGCATAAATCAGTGATTCATGGTGAGTCGGCCTTTAGGTCTTGGACAGATGAAATTTAGAGATTCTAAAGGCCTTGGACAGATGAAATTTAGAGATTACCGAAAGAAAAGGTTTCTGTCCGTCCATCGGGCCGATATATCTATAAGATCTAATGAGGAAAACGAGCAGGCTACAAATAATCACCACTTCAGGAATCAGTGGATCGCGATCTTTGACAAAGAAAACAACACAAAACAAAAATAAAATCAAGTAGTTTTCTGCTTAATAACACAGGAAATGATCAACAAAGTGAAGTCTTCTTCAGACGTTCCTTTGAACGTATTTATTTTACATCGATTGGGAAGGAAGTTTTTTCAACTTATTTTAATCCCTCTCGATTCTGCTTCCTGGAAATACACTGACCAGTACTCGCGCCGAATGTGTGGGCCAATGAGAAGCCTCGAACAACCCCCGCTACCGGGGATCGAACTCGGAACCTCTTAGTCGCTAGGCCGACGCTCTACCCCTCGACTACGGACACCACCAATTGAAAAAGTTTAGGAAGACATTGAGACAAAAGATGTATATGCTGATATATAATAAGCCTTTTCTTCTTTTGTCTTAAAGTTTTCAGTACTTTGTTCTACACAAAGTCTTCCAAAAAAAAATTGTAAATATCAAATTTGCTGTCTGTAGCAGCTTTCAAATTAGTTTGAGTTTATTGGGGTTTTACGCCGTTTTCAACTACCAGGGTCATATCGCGGCGGCTGGAGCACCTACCCATGGATTCCTGTTGTTTCTCAAACCAGTACTACCACAACACCCTTACCGAGCCTCCAGCTGCTCGCCCACTTAGGTTAACGATTTCAAACCCATTGGTGAGTGACAATTTTGTCAGAAAGGGTATTAGCCGCGGCCGGGTATCGAACCCGGGACCTCTCGAATGAGGGTCCAATGCGCTACCAACTGCGCTAAGGCCGCGGCCCTTTCAAATTAGACAGCCATAAAATGTTGTTGTTTGGGAAAGGGTAATCCTTTACCCTTAGTTGCCCTATCTATAGATGCTTCAAGCACTTATATTCAATTGTAACAACCCTCTCCCAGGCAAGACCAGAGGTGCGTCTTTAGAGCGAGATTTCTTGAGATTTCTTAAGATGTAGGATAAAGTGTTCTTTAGAGCAAGGTTATAAGATGCTCAGTGGGAGGCGCCATTACCAGGGGTTGAAAAATCCACTGGCCCGCTCGCATTGGCGAGTAGAAAATGCCGTTGGGCGAGTAGATTTGGGGACAAACTAGTCCGACGGGGTGAGTGCAAATTTAGGACTTGAATCACGCTGATTGAGGGAAAAAAATAAAGGATCGAAAAAGAAAGTATTTATTTCAAAGAAAGTATTTATTTCAAACAACTTCATATCGGAAAAAATAATATCTCCAGTTTAGCCTGCATAGCATTCTGTATCTTTAAACGCTTGAATGATCACTGTAATGTGTAATGCAAAGCGAAAATACATCGATCTAGATAAAATTCGTCTGTTTTAAAACTCATGGCTGGAACATCGGACATGTATCCGGTTGTTTTTTGGGCAGGGGCAAGCCAGTAATAAAAAGGAAGATCAGCCCAATAAACAAGTTAAAAGAAGGGCGCAGCAAAGTAAATATGATTGTGAAAAAAGAAAACGAACAGTGTCGGATTCGTGGCTGGAAGAATTCCGTAAGAGCCAACAGTATAAAATTTTCTTCATCTTTAAGGCCGAGTTGGGTTGCCTTAAGGGCGAGTAGAAATTCAGAGCTACTAGTTCTACAGGACTAGCAGGTTAGAAGAAATTTTTCAACCCCTGAGTACCATAATGATATTCTTGCGGAACCCCTCGATAACTCTGTAGAAACAATATAATAGAGAATTGACCAAGTGGTTCTGAATGCTCCATGGTTCCATGGTAATGCTCCATACTTCATACAAATGATGTTATCATGATTTGGAACATCTTGGTCAGATTGTAGGTCTTAAAAACGATTTATCTAAAACATCTTAAGAAATCTTAAAAAAAATCCCTCTAAAGAAGGCACCAGGTTTTGATGCTTCTGAATGAGAAATGGCAGAATGCATATGAAAAGAAGAAAATGCTGATGAATTAGCATTACTCCTTTCTTTTCAATATTTCCTACGCTTTTCAGTTGTTTACCAGGCTAAAATTTTGTCATCTACGGATTGGTAAAAGGGTTATTCAATGAATCAATTTCAATTTTGTAAAGATATAGATAAAACAGAGTGACGCTTTTTGATTAACTTGGAAAAATCTCATTTATCAGTGTTCAAATGCTAGGTATTGTCATTATCAAAAGTAAAGTAATATGCTGTTAGTGTAGACAAAGATCATATCTTTGTACATGTATAAAATTTACACTCGACTTATCTTCATTGTAATTGATTTATGTTTCTATCCTTCAAAAAAGAGGGCCGCGGCCTTAGCGCAGTTGGTAGCGCATCTGACCCTCATTCAAGAGGTCCCGGGTTCGATACCCGGCCGCGGCTAATACCCTTTCTGAAAAAATTGTCACCCACCAATGGGTTTGAAATCGTTAACCTAAGTGGGCGAGCAGCTGGAGGCTCGGTAAGGATGTTGTGGTAGTATTGGTTTGAGAAACAACAGGAATCCATGGGTAGGTGCTCCAGCCGCCGCGATATGACCCTGGTAGTTGAAAACGGCGTAAAACCCCAATAAACTCAAACTCAATTCAGAAAAGAATTGAGGCAAGAGAAAAGAAATGCTGAAAATCATCATTATCTCCTTCTGTCTCAATATTTTCTGTACTGGTTCTTTCCCAAACAATGAATAATCAGGCTGGTCCAAATTTAAAGCTGATGGGATCATGCAGATGTCAAAATGCATCTTAACCCTTTCCCAAACGACAAAATTTTAGGGTGATCCATTTCAAAAACTGCCACAAATGACAAAATGGATGTTATTAAGGATAGGATATGTGTAAAATATGGTACAGAAAATATTGAGACAAAAGGAGAAACTGCTGGTTATCAACAGTTTCTTCTTTTGTTTCAATGTTTTCCCAAGCCTATTCTCTAAGGAACGTCAAAACAAGGTCTTGTTTGGGAAAAGTTAGGATTTTTGTATGATATAGCACAGAAAATAATGAGACAAAAGGAGAAAATACTCATTATATCAGCGGAGCTGCCGGAGCATTTTCTTCTTTTGTCTCAATGTTTTCCCAAGCCTGTTATATCAGACATCAAAACCAATTAAGGGTTAAATCTGGCATTATCCCTAAAATGCATTATTTCACAACATGTTTGTACCCTTTCTATAAGAGACATATAAGGCTGCTTGGAAACATGGTGGGGTGTACAAAATTCAATCTGTTGGGTAAAATGGTTTGGGGAAACCATTATACTGTTCACCAACTAACAAAACCCTCTTTAGACTGGATTATATAAAGGGATGCAAATCACAAATGATAATGAGAAATTAGAAGTGTGCAATTTGTAACATACTGCATAGTGCCATAGAAATCCTTCATAAAAAAGGAGGAAATGCAGCAAAAAAAATTCGTATTATCCCTCAAGTCCAACTCAAGAGATTTACATCTACAATGAAAGTTCAAACATTACGACTAGTCATCAAACTCAATACTTGTTTGGGAAAAGGTAAAATGAAATTCAGCTAATTTGCATAAAATGAATCTTGCTGCAGAATAGAATTGATATATGTCATCCATGTGTGTAAAATATGCCTCGCTTAATTAACTTTCAGTCAAGTTTTTGGTTTGTGGTGAAATTTCAGGCTGATTACTGGTCAACCCTTTCCCAAACAAGACCTGGTTTTGACATCCCTAACAGAAAAGGCTTGGGAAAACATTGAGACAAAAGAAGAAACTACTGATAACCAGCAGTTTCTCATTTTGTCTCAATATTTTCTTTGCCATATTTTACACAAATCTTATCTTTAATAACATCCATTTTGTCATATTTTGTCGTTTAGGAAAGGGTTAAATGGAACTTAAATCTGTTGATACAGTTACCAGACAGTAACATCTGACAGGGACCAGTAAGGGGTCATCTTCAATTACATGCCTTCTGACCAATTACTTAAACGCTTTCAAGATTCTGAAAGCGATTTAAACCAAAAACTAGGCCACAAGGTCATCACATTTCAGTACATCTTGATGACCATTCAAATGAGTACCCAAAACATAAGGTTTGATGAACAATAAATAAAATATTGTCGTCAGGACAGCCAGACTGAGCCAGTTGATTATTGTCATGGTGCTTTGAACTGCTTTGTCCATTGTTTATCATGAGACATGAAAATATTTTCAATTTTCAAAATATTTCAGTTTTTAGCTCGACTTTTAGAAGAAAATAAGAGCTTATACTGTCACCCGGGCGTCGGCGTTGGCGTCAGCGTTACAACAAAGGTTAAAATTTTTTCAAACATCAATAACTTCATACTAATCTATCAAAGGGATTCAACCCAAACTTGGAATACTTATTCACCATCACACCCTCTACCTTACTACCAGGGCCCATGACCCTGGCTCCACTATATTTGGAGTTATGCCCCCTTTATACTAAGCAACTTAGAAAGTCGAGCGCGCTGTCTTCGGACAGCTCTTGTTATACGCTGCCAGAGGCGGTCATATATTGGTGTTATCTTCTCTGTCTGTCCATCCATATGTACGTACGTATGTACGTACATTCATACATCCATCCACTTTTCTTGTGAGTGCAACTTCTCCTAAGTTTCTGGGTGGATCTTTTTGAAACTTCGTCAATGTTATCACCTCAATAATTGGAAGATGTGCATGAAGGAAGGATTTTATGGTCAATTGGTTTTTGCCTGAGTAATTCCCGTTAAAACATAGTCTCTGGGAGGGGTGGCGTATATTGTGACTATGGCACTCTTGTTGACGTAATGTTTTCACTGATCAAGACATGGTTTGGACGCAATATAGGTGACGAAGATATCTTGGCCGAGTTTAATTTTCGGCTTGATCAGATTGACAGAATCTGGATCTGAATAATGTGTCCTTGATTTTGATAAAATTACCTCTAACAGCCCCAAATATAAGTCAATTATTAGTCAATAACTTGCTAGAAGATAGTATAATAAAGCAGTTGTCCTAACTTTTGAAAACTTATTCTTTACTTGAAGATATAAGGTGCCACTGTAGCTCTTTAACTATATGATATTCAGATAAGCCAGGCCCGTAGGAAGCAATTTTATAAGGGGGGAGGGTGGGTGCTAAATCCCTAGTCAGGGCCAGTGTCTGAATATAGATTTGACACATTTGGCCATCTTTGAAGGGGGGGGGGAGATTCTGAGAATCTATGCCCCCACCCCCTCCTGTTCCTGCGGGCCTGTAATCTTGACAGAACATGCACAGTTTCTGCTGCTTTTTGAATACTGAGTCAGGGTGATGTATGAAGGAACTGTTTAGTTTGTGATGGAAATTTGAGCTTTATCCTGCTGTTTATGCATTTTTCATATCCCCTGGCATTTCCTGTATCATTCTGATGGTTTTAATGGGTTTTGAGTATTTGTACATAAATATGTCATTGTCTACAAAGGTTATGGATGAGAACCGTGCTTTGTCTTTATGGAACATTAACCCTTTCTTAACCCTTTCCCCAACGTAAATTTTTTTAGGGATGGTCAGATTAAAAAGCTGCTGAAGACAGCAAAATGGATGTTGATTTGATTAAATTGATATAGCATAGAAAACATTACGACAAAAGGAGAAACTGCTGGTTATCAGCAGTTTCTTCTTTTGTTTCAATGTTTTCCCACGCCATTTCTATAGGGGACATCAAAACCATGTCTTGTTTTGGAAAGGGTTAATCAACCCATTAACACGCAGCAAACTCTGAGCAGTTCCAAATTCAAATATCATGCAGACGACATTTTCAAGTTAATGAAATTTGATTTTTTTGTCTTTTCGAGTAAAAAAACATTGCGGAAAATCAAGAAATTGCTTGTCACAAGCAATTTCTTCATTTTCCACAGTGTTTTCCACAGCTTTTATCTTGTAGGTCATCTAAAATTGTCTTTTCGAGTAAAAAACATTGCGGAAAATCGAGAAATTGCTTGTCACAAGCAATTTCTTCATTTTCCACAGTGTTTTCCACAGCTTTTATCTTGTAGGTCATCTAAAAGAGTCACTGTGTGGTAATGGGTGAACCCTTTCCCAAAAAAGACCTGTTTTGACTTCCCTAAATAGAAATGGTTTGGCAAAACATTTAGACAAAAAAAGAAAATGCAGATTCTCCATTTGCCCCAAATTTGCCATTTGCCTCAAATTCTGGACTTGTTCATTTGAAGCTGCTGGAAACAATACAATGGTTTTGTGTAAAATGTGTATGATATACATGTACTAGTAGCACATAAAAAATATAAACAAAAGGAGATTATGATTGTTGTCAGCATTTTCCTCTTTTGACTCAATGTTTTCTCAATACAAGTCTTCTGAACATTTGGGACCGGAAAACCAGCTTTTGTTCAAGAAATGGTTGATTAATAGTTTAACTTGAAAGTAACAAAGTATAGAGATCCTTTTGTTGTATCTGCCAGGGAGGTTATTAAAGATAGACATAAAACAAAGGTATTCTGCACTTAACCTTTTCCCGAACAATGACGTCTTATTTCATGCAATTAAGTGCTAAAGCTTGGGTAAATATTGAGTAAAAGAAAGGAAATCGTCGTTGTAAATGCAAAACCTCGTATCTCGTTTTTGAAAAATTTTAAAGGGGAGAGAAAAAAGTGTAATAACTTTTCCTAAACTGAAATGTTTTACTTGAAATTTGGACACATTGTTCATAAATGATTTGTCATTAATACTGATCAGTAAAAATATCTCAAAACCTGCAAGAATTGTCTTTTACTGAGCACACAAGTTTGTACTTTGAAAATCGCAACAATCGACATACGAGGTTTTGCATTTACACCGACGAAATGCTGATTACCAATATTTGTCACCAGTCACGACTCACCATGCCAAGAAAATTTTCCTTCTGAAAGTCTGATTAATTTTGTCATAGATCTGAAGTAATTTTGAATTTGGACAACCCGAAAATTTTGATGTTTGTGAAAGGTTTGGTTAATACAATGTAAACCTTCAACTTTTTGCTAATTTGTGATGCATTCCAAACAAGTTTTATTCTTAACCCTTTCCCAAACTGGCAAACTACTAGATTCTGAACTGTTCCAACTTGAGAGCTTGTATAACTAGATCTCTTTGTGCTTGTATTTAGTAACATATAGTATGAAAAGCATTTTCTTCTTTAGCATCTGTTTTCCCTTGCTTCTTTTGAGGACGTCAAAACCAAGTATGTATTAGTACCGGTGACTGGCTTAAGTTCAAGCTGCATTGCTCTTTAACCTTTTCTTAAACAAAAGCCTGTTTTTATGTCCGTAACTAGAAAAGCTTTACAATGTATTGAGAGAAAGGAAAAAATGCTAATTATCAGTCTACTTCCCCAATTATTTCTGTATTTATGTACACTTAGACTAGTATTTTGTCAGATTGCAGCAGCTTTCAACTTTAACCCTTTCCCAAACAAGACCTTGTTTTCACGTCCCTAATAGAAATGGCTTGGGAAAACAATGAAACATTGGGCCAAAGAAGAAACTGCTGATAACCAACAGTTTCTCCTTTTGCCTCAATATTTTCTGTGCTATTTTGTACGGAAATCATATCTTTAATAATATCGATTGTTTTGTCCACATCACCATAATGGCATTTAACCCTTTCCCAAACAGCAAAATTTCAGGGTCGTCAAATGCAAAATCTGATACCGACAATATTTATAATGGATGACATCATGTTGATATGCATGCAAAGAATTTGTGTGCAACTTTGCATGGAAAAGATTGAGGCAAAAGGAGAAAATGCTGATTATCAGCATTTTCTTCTTTTGCTTCAATGTTTTCCCAAGCTTTGTATATTGGGGACATCAAAATCAGGTCTTGTTTGGGAAAGGGTTAAATTGGACCACCCTAAAATGGTGCTGTTACATGTAAAGAAAGGGTTAATTACCTAGGCAGAGGTAATATGATCTGATCAATGCTATGCCCAAATTAGTTTTAAGGTCAAGCCTTTGTGTGGTCAAGTTTCTTGTCCCAGTGGGGCGTCATTAGTTATCTTAATCACCAGACATTTCTAGATAAATCTCTGCTGGTCAAGCTATATTAGTAACCCTTTGCCAAACAACAAAAATCCTACTTCTTATCACTGGTTTATAGTTAAAGATAGAAAAAGCAAGCATTGCTCTTCTCAACCCAAATGTCCTGCTGATTTTACACACCCTATTACTGGCTATCACTACAGCAGTTGCTAACCTTTGGGCAGTTTCATCTATAAATAGCGCGTGAACTGGGTAGGTCATACTTTTTCCATATTTGTTTTGTGTAAAAGCGTTTCTCAGCTATAATTTGTAGTGCCCTTGGCTTGCCATACATTAGAGCACCTACATGTCAAATATTAGCACAGAGAGTCCTCAAACAAAAAAATGATTCACTACCCAAACCAAAATGGCGAGCTCGTTTCAAGTTCGTATTAAGATCGTACGAAGATTACAATTAACTTCGCGCAACCTTACATTTGGAACCCAGGCAAACTAGCTGCGAGCTTACGCGAACTAAAACGAACATAGTGGCGAGCTATCAAGAACGCTTATGTACGCTTGCGTGCTTACTCTAGCGCGCTTGTTAGTGTACTTGCGAGCTTGTAAGCACACCCCGCATATGTTAGCTCGCGTTAAGCTTGCATTTGGAACCGAGGCGAACTCGCGCGAGCTCGCAAGCTTACACTAGCGCGCTTACTTGGAAAACTAGCTCGCGAGTTCGCGCGAGCTCGCGCGAGCTTGCAAGCACGCGCGAGCTCACCAATGCGAACATTTGCGAGCACACGCGAGCTCTCCAACGCGAGCTTCGGCGTGCTTGCGCGCTTATTTTCTATTCATAGCAGTAAAATGATATTTGCTACACAATATGTGGGTGGGGAATTGTATGAAAAATAGAACTTTTAAATTTGTTAAATTTAGTAAGAAGAACACTCACCAAAGTTGCCTTAGATCTCTACTTGGTCTTGCCATTTACTGAGTCCCTAAGTGTCAAGAAGATTCTTCAATGTTTATGGAAATACTGCTCATAAACATTTTCTTTGAAAAAATGTCAGACAAGTAAAGTTCCCTCCAATTTTCTAAATTATATAGACTGGAACTGGACTGGAATTAGACTGGTAGGTCTGACTTTCACCAAGTTAATTCTATCTTATGAACTATTTGAGATTTGGCTTTAATATTTCACACATGGATAGATTATGCAAAGACATTTAATTCAGAATCATGACCTTTGACCTTGTGACCTTGACCTTGGAGTTTGACCCACTTTTTGACCGTTTTAAAAAACTTTAACCTGGCCTATATCTCATGCCCTTTTACACATACAGCCTTCATATTTCACATGTGGATACCTCTCACCAAGACCTTTCATTTGAGACCATGACCTTTGACCTTGTGACCTTGACCTTGGAGTTTGACCTACTTTTAAAAAACTTTAACCTGGCCTAAAAAAACTTTAACCTGGCCTATATCTTATGCCCTATTGCACATACAGCCTTAATATTTCACATATGGACACCTCCTACCAACACTATTCACATTTGACCATGACCTTGGACCTTGTGACCTTGACCTTTGAGTTTGACCTACTTTTAAAAAACTTTAACCCGGCCTATATCTCATGTCTTTTTACATGTACAGCCTTGATATTTCACATATGGACACCTCCTACCAGCACTGTTCACATTTGACCATGACCTTGGACCTCATGACCTTGACCTTGGAGTTTGACCTACTTTTAAAAACTTTAACCTGCCCTATATCTCATGTCTTTTTACTCCTACAGCCTTGATATTTCACACATGGACACCTCCTACCAACACCGTTCACATTTGACCATGACCTTGGACCTTGTGACCTTGACCTTGGAGTTTAACCTACTTTTAAAAAACTTTAACCTGGCCTATATCTCATGTCCTTTTACACCTACAGTCTCTATATTTTACAAAATGAAACCTACCAACACCGTTCACATTTGGCCTTGACCTTGTGACCTTGACCTTGACGTTTGACCTACTTTTCAAAAACTTAAAGCTGGCCTATAACTCATGTCCTTTTACACCTACAGCCTTGATATTTCACATGTGGACATCTCCTTCCAACACAGTTCACATTTGACCATGACCTTGTGACCTTGGAGCTTGACCTAATTTTAAAAAAATTCATTTTGGGCTATGATCTTTTTACCTTGACCTAGGAAATGACTTTTCTTTGTGACAAGCTTTCATTAGGGCGAGCTTTATTGTCCGCGGACAATTCTTGTTTTCAATAACTTTAACCTTGTCTATATCTCTTACAATACTAGATAAAGCCTTGATTTTTCACACAAAGATTCAGCTTGCTAAGACCTTTTATTTTTTACCATGACCTTTGACCTTATGACCTTGATGTTAAATCTACTTTACAAGAACTTTAACCTTGACTATATAGATCACACACTATTACAGATCGAGCCTTGATAGTTCACACAAGAATATGTCTTTCATACCTTTCATTTTGAACCATAACCTTTGACATATGACCTTGACCTTGAAGTTTGATCTACTTTAAAAGAACTTTAACATTGCCTATTTCTCATACACTATAAGAGATAGAGCTTCGATATTTCACACAATGATACATATTGCCAAGATCTTTTACTTTAGACCTTGACCATTGACATTATGACCTTGACCTTAATGTTTAATCTATTTTACAACTTTAACCTTGCCTATATCTTATACACTTTTACAATATAGAGATAGAGCCTTGATATTTCACACATGGATACCTCCTACCAAGACCATTAATTAAGTATAATGACCTTTGACCTTGTGACCTTTAAGTTTGACCTTAATAACAGAAATCTGCTTAGTCAGTGTACATGTATCTATATTCATATAAGTCTAAAAAGACTAAGTCCATAAGTGAAACTAAAATGAATTAAGCACGCAGTCAAGATCACTGTCGCGCGCTTACTTCTTAAAACAAGCGCGTACATACGCTCTTACTTGCAAATGGTATGTGCGCTTAAAATTGGTGCTAGCTCGCGCGAACAGTATTGCGAAGTAAATAAGATCACATTAGTTAATATACGCTTATCGCGAGCTCGTCGCAAGCTCGCGGCGAAGTTGCATTTTGGTTTGGGTAACAAAGTCGAAACTTCACATATTTGCATATAAAATTCATCTTTCCATGCAAATAGCAGAAAAACACTGAAGCAAATGTTAGAAATTTTATTACAGAATGGATATCTAGTATATTATCTACCAACTGATTGCTTGTGAAGACAATCAACTATTCCGTTATGTTGTTATAGTCAAACAAAGTTTGGTGAGCTACAAATTTATGCAATCACGAACAGCACGTAGGGGGATCACCGACAGGAGATTCGTACTTGAAACAGGCAATCACAGACAGCATAAATGATACTATTTTGCTTGTCTATGTACAATTCTTTTTCATTATCCAAGTGATCATAGTGTGAAATATTTAAAATTTGCTGATGATAATTATAACAGTACATATATGAATGCTGGTACTTTTGTTTGATAAAAGAGCATCAGATAAGAATAAGCTATATATGAAGCAAGAACTTCCCAGGAATCCACGGTTATGTGCTCCAGCCACTGCAATATGGCCATACCGGTTTAAAACGGCGTTACATCTCATGAAATCAAATCATAGGCCCGATTGTATCAACGCTGTTTAGCACAAACAAAATATTTTACTGATTTGTTCAAATTTTCCGATGTGAATAATCGAAAAATAACCGAAACAGATACTTGGCCATTTGGTTAACTCTAGCCGGCGTTTATAAAATCGGGCACAGACTAACTTTAAAAAAATACCTTCAACATTAGATCCTATGCTCAAAAATACCATTGCGTTATTCGTCTATTATAGCAATATAAATTTAAGTTTTAAAATTGTGAGTTTCCGCTTTATCTAATTATTGCTTATGAACTCGATTATTTGCAGGGGAATTTAATAAGAGTTTTAATCATGAACACTATTTGGAGGATAATTACTGACCTTGACCGGGTAATTATACTAGCCAAATATCAGAATGGTCATTTATATTGTCTAGTAAGATTAACCCTAGACATCTGCATATGTAATGACCCCACTTGTTAAGGTTAAGGCACTCAACTAACAGACTTTGCACACGAAAATTAAGTTATCCCGGGTTAATTTGGGTGGACAATACAGCGATGTCGTTGTTATTTATTTGATATTAAAATCAGATAAATGGAGAATGTTTTTATCCAGTTAACCGTGGCGCAATTTTGGTGAAACAATAGTGCATCGTATGTGTTGTTATAAAATCTCGTATGTGGCCATAGTTGCGAGACTTTATAACTAGGCCTACATAAACGGTTTGTCAATACTTATAACGGTAAATCTAGTGTACTTTTAGCACAGAGTTCATTGCTATTGATAATATAGGAAATGGAATCTTATGGTTAATAGGGTTAAATCTTACGCTATAAATAGAATGGTCCAAGCGGTTTTAGCTGTTAAAAATCTCGTAACCACGGCTTCATTCAAGCTGCAGTTGTGTGGTTTTAGAATCATACGGACAAAGCTCTTTTGTCCGAGATTCCGTGCGGTTTGCTTTATAAAGAGTATTTGCTTCAACATGTATCTGTTTAAGCCGAGTCCAGTTAACGTCGGAGTCTGTCAATCCAGGGGTTGCGAGTTCGAACCCCAGGCCGACCAGTATCCATTCTTACATTTGACAAAAGTCATTTGTCTCTCACCAATGGGTGTGAATCATCTATGTGAGAGCGCAGCTGGAGGTTGGGTACTTTTATTGAGAGGTCTTTTTGTCCAATGACCACTCGGCTTTACTTCACCATGCAAGGTGAAACATAACACAGAATAAAGAAATAAATTTTTAACCATTTCCAAAAGAATGCCTCTTTTTACGGAGTTATCTGTACATGTCGGATCGTTTTGATTGTACAAAATCAATTTTCATATGATTTAGGTATAGATCTAACAATACAGCTCGAGATATTTATCAATTTGCATGTTTTGAAAATTGAGTTTTCCATTTCAGACGTTTAGGGAGATTTCTCGCCTTATCCATAGAGATCCTTACCTAGCTGACTGATCTTTGATCCTTCACTAGTTTCTGTATTCACTTACCTAGGCTAGTTGCAATCATGTGCTTCATGAAGACAATCATGATGTTTTATCGATATCAACAGATTCTTGCTTGATAATCCGTTATCACCGATATCTCTTCTTCGTTTCGCAATGAGGCCAAAACGCTGAACATTGATAGCGCATCTGACTCTCATTCGAGAGAACCCGGGTTCGATCCCCGGCCGTGGCAAATATCTTTTCTAACTAATGTTACCCACCAATGGTTTGATATTGTTAAGCTATGTGGGCGAGCAGCTGGAGGCTCGGTTAGTCTATTGTGTTAGTACTTGTATGAGAAACAACAGGAATCCATGGTTAGGCGCTCAAGGTGCCGCGATATAACCATGGCAGTTGAAAACGGCGTAAAACCCCAATAAACCAAATCGTTTCGCAATGAAAAATACAAATTTGCACCGCGCAAAACATTCGATCGAAATGTTTGAAGATTCATTGACCGACTTTGAAATAGCAGGATTCATTTGCGTGGGTTCCATCTATTTAAGTTAAGTCTGACTAAATGAAATTTAACCCCATTAAAAATATTGTGTGCCTGAAACAGCGACGACATGATGTAAAATCCACAATTTTCACTGTAAAGTATGTGTAGTTTTTTTTAAGGTTTGCAACCCATCATTAGCACTAAAGAGCCAGAGGTGAATTTGATAAGTGTCAGTAATTCCTAAACTGTGTTACAATTCCATTCTAAACATAACCATTTTGAACGGTTTAGAATTTTGAATCAATGCATACTTACAGAAATATTTGACAGAAATGTTCAAAATTACCTCCGCTGCATATGAATATAGAGTAAAGTAATATTTGTAAATTATTTTACTTTTGAAGCATAATCTTGAAATCCGGCACGTTGAATGAACTTATCAGAAGTGTATGTACAAATGTGTGTAATTTGATGCATTTCGTACGGCTAAAAAGTGGTGTTTTTAATGATGGGATGTATACCTTAACCGACAAACTATCATCTACAACTAACGGTTGCATACGTCCTTCAATTTTGTGTTACTCGGCTTCAACCATATCTAGATGATTTCTATGTCTATAATTCAGAAATTGGCTAGTCTATCAAGAAATGGTGTTAATTCATTATTTATGCTCCTTTCATGCAATTTCTTGTTGAAAGAGATGCCGCTTTTCCAACAAGACATATTGTTCTGTGTTGCCATCAACTTATGTCCGGGTTTGCCATTCAAATTTTCAATATGCTGTTCGTGATAGCCAAATCGGCATCAGTGTTTAGTTTTAATCGGTCAGTCTGAAGTTAATTCAATCCAGACAGTTCTCTAAATTTACACAGTGTAAGAAAATTGATTGTCTATTTTAATAGTTATATTAATTCTAATGATCGTCTTATCATTTTCTCATTATATGTACTGAAAGTTGGATTTTACGTAAAAAATTGTGAAGGTACGACTTTGTCGATGAATAATTTTGTTGTTTAGGGATTCTTTGGGCTAATATTTATCATGTAGTTGCTCAAATGTATGGCCAGCCAAGTGCACTACAAATACAGCTGAGAAAGGCTTTAACACAAAAGCAAAGATGGAAAAAGTATGACCTACCCAGTACACCCGCTATTTATAGATCATACTGCCCAAGGTTAGCAACTGCTGTAGTGATAGCCGGTAATAGGGTGTGTTTTATATTAGCACCAATGGGAGACACATTTCAATGAGATTAGCTCCAGTTGGCGCTACAATAATAGAGTGGAAAGTAGGCATGGTAGGCTAAGATCAGGCTGCCCATATGGCATTTGATTATCAGCATTTTCTTCTTTTGCCTCAATGTTTTCCAAAACCTATTTAGTTAGAGATGTCAAGAGCCAGGTGTTGTTTGGGAAAGGGTTAATAACTAGACATTTGTAGATGGATTTCTACTGGGCAAGCAATAAATCGGCCAAGCAATAAATGGAGATGACCTGTTTTGGTTTGTTCTAATTGAAGGGGTTTGGGCTCTCATAAAAGAAGATTAAACCCACAAGGGTGGTATTCAAATTCAACAAGCTTTTGACTCAAGTTGAGTTAAAATATTTTTGGACATCTAGTAACATTGTACTTGTTGTAGCAATTGGAATTGTCAGGAATTCCATGGTTTTGGTGGAAGGTTGAGGATGAAATAGTTTTTATGGATCATCCCCCTTCTAGAGATTAGGTTCCAGGCAAATAAATATTCATTTTAGTTCAACAAGATAGATTTCAGAAGAATAGAAGATTTCCATTGTAAAGAATAACAAGAATTTTTCTTCTCTTCCCTCAATTAAATATAAATGTTGTGACATTGTGATTACACATACTCAATTTAATGATGCAATTTTGATGCTCCATGAGATGATGGCTTTGGAAAACATTGTGGAAAATGAAAAAATTGCTTGTGATATTTTCCACAAAATTTTCTTAAAGGGGTCCATTTTATGTTTTTATGCTTTCGAACTGTTCGGGAACTCATATTTGTACATGGAAAAAAATCGACAATGCATAAAAACTTCAATCATGGCGAATAACCATATTTCCTTTGCTATAGATCAATCCTTTACAAGCGTGTTTACACATTCTATTTTTACTTCAAAACGAGACAGGGTCATGGTCAACGAGACACACCTCCGCGGTATTAACACACCGTACAACCGGCTGTGTAGATGACTGTGACCTTATTTGCGAGGGATACATGGAATGGTTTGTTTGTACAAGCACTGAACATTTATATGCATATTTATCAACTATAGAATACCAAAGATCCTTTTGTTTATTTATAAAAGTAAATTCATTTAACCTACCATGCACATGACATCAGATGCCGAATCTGTCTTCACTGACTTTCGACGCAGCCGGTTGTACGGTGTGTTAAATCTCGCTGAGCACAGATGACGTATCTCTGACGTAATTGATTTTTGAAGGTTGGGCATATGTAGCTGTTACAAAACAAGGACGCCTGCACGTTATTAATTGACTTGGATTTTAATACTTAATAAAGCTCGACGAGTGGTAACAATTGACATAAATGATCCACCCCTTCAGGTTGGTAATTTCATACGTTATTTCTGGTTTGTAATTATTGTGCCATTTGCATTTTTGACAGCCTAGCTGGCCCCCCTTTAATAAAAAAAAAAAAGACCAAAAACTGTAACATTATCATTCAATTGAAATTGTTGTCTGCATCATCTTTGAATTTGGACAAGTCTATAATTTCACCGTGTCTGGTAATGGGTTAAGGATAAAGTAATTTTCTTGTTGGTCATTATTATGGATAGTCCCCCTTCTAGAATAGATTGGGTTGCTATAATTCATTCTCGTATATCAAGATAGATTTCAGAAGAATAGACTATTTCCATTATGTTTGTCCAAAGTCCCATTCATTTTGGGGAACCAGTGACCTTTATGCTGCATGACAAAAGAAGAGATTTTTTTGCTTAACTGTGTCTAAATTTTCAGATGGCAAAATTTTAGACTTAATTCAAAGAAGTTAAGACTAAATCTACTAGGGAGTAGGGAACATTCTGAGCTACAGATCAAAGGATGTGGTGGCTCTTCACTGGCCCATAGGAACAGGGGGGCTAAGCCCCCACAAAGTTGGCCAAAAATGCTGAATTTTCCTTATTTTACACTGAGCTTCCTATGGGTCTCTTTCAAAATGCGATATTTCTTTTATTGTTCATCAAACCCTTACAAATATAATGTTGCTTGTCAAAATTATTAAGTTCTAGTGATAATTATACCCCCCAAATTCAATTTGGGGGGTATATAGGAGTCAGCTTGTCGGTCTGTCTGTCTGTTGGTCTGTCTGTTGGTCTGTCTGTCTGTTGGTTTTTCTTCAAAAATCTTCTCCTCCTCAACCATCGGTCCAATTCTTACCAAACTTGGCAGAAATGTTCCTTGGGTGACCCTTTTCAAAACCTGTTCGTGAAATTTTGATTCGTCAAAAATTGTGGGCGTGGCAGGGCGGGGCTTATCGGACTTTGAGAAATCATGTGAAAAATCTTTAAAAATCAATTATCAGGCCAATTTGAACCAAACTTGGCAGGAATGATCCTTGATTGATTATATTCAATGTATGCTCATGATTTTTTCATTCGCCAAAAAATGTGGGCCTGGCAGGGCGGGGCTTATCCGACTTCGAGAAATCGTTAGATAATTCTTCAAAAATCTTCTCCTCCTCAACCACTGGGCCAATTCTTACCAAACTTGGCAGGAATGTTCCTTGGGTGACCCTTTTCAAAATTTGTTCGTGAAATTTTGATTCGTCAAAAATTGTGGGCGTGGCAGGGCGGGGCTTATCGGACTTTGAGAAATCATGTGAAAAATCTTTAAAAATCAATTATCAGGCCAATTTGAACAAAACTTGACAGGAATGACCCTTGAGAGATTATATTCAATGTATGCTCATGATTTTTTCATTCGCCAAAAAATGTTGGCGTGGCAGGGCGGGGCTTATCCGACTTCGAGAAATCATTTGATAATTCTTCAAAAAACTTCTCCTCCTCAACCACTGGGCCAACTCTTACAAAACTTGGCAGGAATGTTCCTATAGTGACCCTTTTCAAAACTTGTTTTTAGCTGTAGTTCTCAATTCATCATCTCACAGTTCAAATGAAATGCATTTCTCAAAATGCACAAAAATAGCACTTTTGGGGGGTATGATCACTTTCAGTGATTTTCTAGTTAGACCAAAATGGTATCTCATTTCATTTGGTATGAAAATAACTCTGAAAAAATGTATAAGTGCTGCACTTTTGTAAAAATGCTGAATATTTACATAAAAATGTGCTAAATAACATAAATTGTTAGCTCACCTGAGCACGAAGTGCTCGAGGGGAGCTATTGTGGTCACTCACCGTCCGTCGTATGTCTGTCCGTCTGTCCGTCCGTCAACAATTTCTTCAAACATCTTCTTCTCCAAAACTAACAGGCCAATTTTGACCAAACTTGGCAGGAATGTTCCTTGAGTGACCCTTTTCAAAACTTGTTCGCGGATTTTTGATTCGTCAAAAAATGTGGGCATGGCAGGGTGGGGCTTATCGCACTTAGAGAAATCCTAAGAAAATTCTTGAAAAATCAACCATTGTTCCAATTTGAACCAAACTTGGCAGAATTGTTCCTTGAGTGACCCTCCTCAAAACTCTCAGATTTTTGATTCGTCAAAAAACGTGGCTGTGGCAGGGAGAAAGGGGCTTATCAGACTTAGAAAAATCATAAGAAAATTCTTTAAAAATCAACCATTGGGCCAATTTGAACCAAACTTGGCAGAATTGTTCCTTGAGTGACCCTTCTCAAAATTTGTTTGCAGATTTTTGATTCGTCAAAAAACGTGGCCGTGGCAGGGAGAAAGGGGCTTATCAGACTTAGAGAAATCATAAGAAAATTCTTTAAAAATTAACCATTGGGCCAATTTGAACCAAACTTGGCAGAATTGTTCCTTGAGTGACCCTTCCCAAAACTTGTTTGCAGATTTTTTATTCGTCAAAAAACGTGGCCGTGGCAGGGAGAAAGGGGCTTATCAGACTTAGAGAAATCATAAGAAAATTCTTTAAAAATCAACCATTGGGCCAATTTGAAATAGACTTTGTAGGGACGTGCCTTAAGCCTTTCTTTTTAAAATTTGTTCACAAATATTTTCATTTGTAAAAAGTTGTGGCCGTGGCAGGGAGAAAGGGGCTTATCAGACTTAAAGAAATCATAAGAAAATTCATTAAAAATTAACCTTTGTTCCAATTTGAACCAAACTTGGCAGAATTCTTCCTTGAGTGACCCTTCTCAAAACTTGTTCTCAGATTTTTTATTCGTCAAAAAACGTGGCCGTGGCAGGGAGAATGGGGCTTATCAGACTTAGAGAAATCATAAGAAAATTCTTTAAAAATCAACGATTGGGTCAATTTGAACCAAACTTGGCAGAATTGTTCCTTGAGTGACCCTTTTCAAAACTTGTTTGCAGATTTTTGATTCGTCAAAAAACGTGGCCGTGGCAGGGAGAAAGGGGCTTATCAGACTTAGAGAAATCATAAGAAAATTCTTTAAAAATCAACCATTGGGCCAACTTGAACCAGACTTTGTAGGGATGTGCCTTAAGCCTTTCTTTTTAAAATTTGTTTACAAATATTTTCATTTGTAAAAAGTTGTGGCCGTGGCAGGGAGAAACGGGCTTATCAGACTTAAAGAAATCATAAGAAAATTCGTTAAAAATTAACCATTGTTCCAATTTGAACCAAACTTGGCAGAATTGTTTCTTGAGTGACCCTTCTCAAAACTTGTTCTCAGATTTTTGATTCATCAAAAAATGTGGCCGTGGCAGGGAGAAAGGGGCTTATCAGACTTAGAAAAATCATAAGAAAATTCTTTAACCCATTACCACACATTGACTCTTTTTGACTCCCCTCAAAATAATGGCATTGGAAAACTTTGTAGAAAATGAAGAAATTTCTTGTGACAAGCATTTTCTTCATTTCCCACAATGTTTTCCATCCAAAAAGACATAAGAATTAAAAATTCCATTCACTTGAAATCGTCGTCTGCATCATTTTTGAATTTTGAACAACCCAAAATATTGTCGTTTGGTAATGGGTTAAAAATCAATTGGGCCAATTTGAACCAAACTTGGCAGAATTGTTCCTTGAGTGACCCTTCTCAAAATTTGTTTGCAGATTTTTGATTCGTCAAAAAACGTGGCCGTGGCAGGCAGAAAGGGGCTTATCAGACTTAGAGAAATCACAAGAAAATTCTTTAAAAATCAACCATTGGGCCAATTTGAACCAAACTTGGCAGAATTGTTCCTTGAGTGACCATTCTCAAAACTTGTTTGCAGATTTTTTATTCGTCAAAAAACGTAGCCCTGGCAGGGAGAAAGGGGCTTAACAGACTTAGAGAAATCATAAGAAAATTCTTTAAAAATCAACCATTGGGCCAATTTGAACCAGACTTTGTAGGGATGTGCCTTAAGCCTTTCTTTTTAAAATTTGTTCACAAATATTTTCATTTGTAAAAAATTGTGGCCGTGACAGGGAGAAAGGGGCTTATCAGACTTAAAGAAATCATAAGAAAATTCGTTAAAAATTAACCATTGTTCCAATTTGAACCAAACTTGGCAGAATTCTTCCTTGAGTGACCCTTCTCAAAATTTGTTCTCAGATTTTTGATTTGTCAAAAAACGTGGCCGTGGCAGGGAGAAAGGGGCTTATCAGACTTAGAGAAATCGTAAGAAAATTCTTTAAAAATCAACCATTTGGTCAATTTGAACCAAACTTGGCAGAATTGTTCCTTGAGTGACCCTTTTCAAAACTTGTTTGCAGATTTTTGATTCGTCAAAAAACGTGGCCGTGGCAGGGAGAAAGGGGCTTATCAGACTTAGAGAAATCATAAGAAAATTCTTTAAAAATCAACCACTGGGCCAACTTGAACCAGACTTTGTAGGGATGTGCCTTAAGCCATTCTTTTTAAAATTTGTTCACAAATATTTTCATATGTAAAAAGTTGTGGCCGTGGCAGGGAGAAAGGGGCTTATCAGACTTAAAGAAATCATAAGAAAATTCGTTAAAAATTAACCATTGTTCCAATTTGAACCAAACTTGGCAGAATTGTTTCTTGAGTGACCCTTCTCAAAACTTGTTCTCAGATTTTTGATTCATCAAAAAATGTGGCCGTGGCAGGGAGAAAGGGGCTTATCAGACTTAGAAAAATCATAAGAAAATTCTTTAAAAATCAATTGGGCCAATTTGAACCAAACTTGGCAGAATTGTTCCTTGAGTGACCCTTCTCAAAATTTGTTCGCAGATTTTTGATTCGTCAAAAAACGTGGCCGTGGCAGGGAGAAAGGGGCTTATCAGACTTAGAGAAATCACAAGAAAATTCTTTAAAAATCAACCATTGGGCCAATTTGAACCAAACTTGGCAGAATTGTTCCTTGAGTGACCATTCTCAAAACTTGTTTGCAGATTTTTTATTCGTCAAAAAACGTGGCCGTGGCAGGGAGAAAGGGGCTTATCAGACTTAGAGAAATCATAAGAAAATTCTTTAAAAATCAACCATTGGGCCAATTTGAACCAGACTTTGTAGGGATGTGCCTTAAGCCTTTCTTTTTAAAATTTGTTCACAAATATTTTCATTTGTAAAAAGTTTTGGCAGTGGCAGTGAGAAAGGGGCTTATCAGACTTAAAGAAATCATAAGAAAATTCGTTAAAAATTAACCATTGGGCCAATTTGAAGCAAACTTTGCAGGAATGTTCTTTGAGTCTCTCTTTTCAAAATTGATTCACAAATTTTTACATTTGTCAAAAAATGAGGGTGTGGCAGGGAGGAAGGGGCTTTTCGGCCATAGAGAAATCCTAAGAAAATTCTTTAAAAATCAACCAATGGGCCAATTTGAACCAAACTTTGCAGAATTGTTTCTTGAGTGGCACTTTTCAACATTTGTTCATAAATTGATAGTTTCGTCAAAAAATGTGGGTGTGGCAGGGCGGGGCTTATCTAACCAAGAGAAATTGTTAAAAAATTCTTCAAAAATCTTCTTCTCCTTAACCATTGGGCCAATTAGAACCAAATTTGGCAGGAATGTTCCTTAGGTGACCCTTCTTAAGATTTGCTCGCTGATTTTTTATTCGTCCAAAATTGTGGGCATGGCAGGTCAGCACTTATCAGACTTGGAGAAATCATAAGAAAATTCTTTAAAAATCAATCATTGGCCCAATTTGAACCAAACTTGGCAGAAATGTTCCTTTGGTGACTCTTTAAAAAAAAATGTGAATTTTTGTTTCGTCTGAAATAGTTGGTGTGGCAGGGTGTGACTTATTGGACTTAGAAAAATTCTAAGAAAATTCTTTAAGAATCAACCATTGGCCCAATTTGAACCACACTTGGCAGAAATGTTACTTGGGTGACTCTTTGTCTTAATCTTCTTTCAGGTGAGCGATATAGGGCCATTCTGGCCCTCTTGTTTTCAAATATGTTTATATATATTAGGGATACATATTGTAGGTTTTGAGTCTCATGCCCTTAACCAATTCACACACAATGACTCCTGACAATGGCTTTGGAAAACATTGTTGAAAATGAAGAAAATGCTTGTGACAAACAATTTCTTCATTTCCCTTAATGCTTTCTTCCCTAAAAGACCAAAACATGCAAAACTTATCTTACTTGATATCATCATCTGCAAATTTTGAATTACAGTCTAAATTTTGCAGTTTGGTAATAGGTTGATTAATTAGGCCTGGTCACATACAATCCCGCAGCCAAAGCACATCCATTCACATCCAAAATTATACTGCATGGGTCTGCTGTTTTAGACATGCTCTAGCCGTGATGTGGATGCGTAATGGTGTATGTGACCAGAGCCGCGTTCTTTAGAGCGAGATTTTTAAAGATTTCTTAAGATGTTTTGGATAAAGTGTTTTTAAGACCGAGACTTTGACCGAGCTGTTCCGAATGCTCCATATTTATACAAATGATGTCATCATGACGTCATTTGTATAAAGTATGGAGCATTCGGAACACCGCGGTTTATAAATTATGGAGCGTTCGGAACAACTCGGTCAAGTCTCTCTCATATTGTTTCTACAGAATTGACCGAGGGGTTCCGCATGAAGTATAGGATAATGGCGCCTCCCATTGAGCGTCTTAAAAATTTTGGTCGAAAGAACGCTTTATCCTAAAAAATCTTAAGAAAATCTCAAGATATCTCAAGAAATCTCGCTCTAAAGAATGCACCTCAGGTCTTTATCAGGTGGGGGTGGGGGTTGGATAAAAGAAAAAAAGAAACATTGTTATGTTTGCAGAAGTGTATAAATAGAGCATGAGATAAAATGCCTTTCAACCCAAAACATAGGAACAGGTAGTGTGTGACTACATCATCGCTTTTTCTCAAAAAAACTTGTAACTACAGTTTGTTACAGACAGTAGTTACAAGATTTTGGAAAAAAGGTGGCCATATCATCTCTTTTCAACAAAAAACATGTAACTGCAGCTTGTTTTGAGCTGCAGTCACGAGGTTTTTGTTGAAAAGCTGCAATGTATAATTCCTTTTTGATTGAGTCGCCTGATAACGAGATACAATGTGTCAGACTATTGTCTGAAGGTAATTAGTGTCTATTAACCCTTCACCAAACAATCATATTTGAGATTGCTTTAATTTGAAAGCTGCTGCAGAAAAGAAAGTCTAATTTCAAATGAATAATTTACAGAATACTTTATTGCATTTATTATTCCCATGCCTCAAAGTAGACAGGCTAAGGGGCATAACTGTTCCAGTCTGCTCTCTGTTGGTCTCATCTGTCCATCTGTTTGTCTGTCCTTAATGTGAAAAGTTAACCCATATTACTACACAACATTGAATTGAACCCAAACAAGTGTAGCATTGCTAGGGGGGTCTGGGGGCATGCCCCCCCATAAATTTTTGAATTCTAAGAAGCCATATCCTGCAATCTGGGCTCTTTCAGACAGCATTTTATAGCTGGACCTTTATTGAAGGAAAATATGGGTGTATACAAAAAACATACAAAAAATGTTATATCAAAATTTTGTCATTTTGGAAAGGGTTAACCCTTTCCCAAACCGCAAAATTGTAAGGTGGTCCATTTCAAACACTTCTGCAGACGACAAAATGGGTCTTAACCCTTTCCGAAACGACAAAATTTTAGGATGTTCCAACTCGAAAGCTGCTTCAGACGACAAAATGGATGTTATTAAGGCTACAATTTGTGAATAATATGGCAAAGAAAACATTGAGGCAAAAGAAGAAAATGCTAGGGGGGGGGGGGGGGGGCAAATGATTATGTTGCCCCCCCCCCTTCTGAATTATTGGGGGGGGGGGGGGGCTGTCCCCCCCTCTTCCTACGCCAGTGCAGCCTGTGCTATGTATCTATATGTTGCAGACTCTTTTTCCATTTCAGTGGAGCTCTGCAAGACCTTTGTGGTAATTGGCTGGAAAAAGATAGACTGTGTATTGACAAGATACTATCAGAAAATGGAGGATTAATCACATGTTATGAATAAATTTGCCTTTTAAGCTGCCCAAGAACATTTTGCCCATTTATAATAGTTTCCAGGAAAGCAATATTAAACCTTCGCTGCACAGGGACGCCTTTTGACTCCCTAAACAGAAAAGGCAATGTTGAGGCAAAAAGAGAAAATTCTGCGTATCAGCGTATCATGTTTTCCCAAGCCTTTTTATAAAGAAAATCAAAACTTGGTTATATTTGGGAAACAGTTAGATCTCCATGCAACTGAATTACCGTAAGTTTAAAATGTTGCTATGGCAGCCACAGTGGATTAAGCATCAATATCTTTTCTACTTCGATACAGGGGCTGTATTGTGCAAGGCTTTCAAAGACAAGAATACACATGCAAAAATATGAATCAATAATGCATGCAGTCGAACCCAATCTGTCAAATGTTACTATCGACATGCACAAGAGATGTCTCGTTTGATTTGCAGCTGGTCGGTTTTAAACCCCTTCAGTTTCTTTGAAGAAAATTGTTCAGATTGGTACAAAGTAGCCTTTTCCCTAAGAAGACCTGGTTTTGACGTCCCTCAAAGAAAAGGCTGTGAAAACAAGCAAAAGCAGAAAATGCTGGTCACGGTGGGGATTGTGCATGCTGGGATGGGTAAATCTACGGACAAATTTGCCTCGCTTCAGGTAAGACATTTTGCAATCACTTCCTTATTTCTGCGTCAATTTAAAAACGGTTTGTTGCATGTACCCCGCCTTACTGAGCTCTTTCCACTGATGTATGCCTTACACGAAACCTTTGTGTACTTTTTGCGAAAATTGATCCCAACCGACAAGAATTCTGATCATTTTTCAGGTCAGTTGGGATCAATTTTTGGGAAAAGTATGGGGACTTTTCAAATAAGTAATACACATGAGTAAAGCGCTCAGAAAGGCGGGGTACATGCAACAAACCGCTTGAAAATTGACACAGAAATAAGAAAATTATTGCACAATTTCCTACCTGAAGCGTGGCTTATTTTGCCGTAGTCGTTATCATTTCGTTTTCTGGTCAGTTGGGATCAATTTTTGGAAAAATTAAAAGGATACCACAAATAATCCATGTATCGGAGGAAAGAGATTTTCGAAGCGGGGTACATGCAACAAATCTTTTGAAAATCGACAAAGAAATAAAGGAGTTATTGCAAAATATTTGACCAGATTCGAGATTATTTTTGTCCGTATTTGTTATCCATCCCAGCATGCACAATCCCCACCGTGCTGGTGACCTGAGTATTAAATTGGAAAAGTCTAAAAAAATTACCGTTTGAGAATGGTTTGAAAACTGGTATAAAGTGACAAAATTCTTATACAAAGATCACTGGTGGTGAACTCGGCCAAAGCGAGGGACGTTTTTTGCTACAACAAGGTACAGATATTTTGCGTTTAAATGTGAGTTTAAAGATCTGATTGGATAGTTTTTCTAATAACAATAAACTTGTTCTAAAAATAGACCGGGTTTACCGATATGTATTGACAAACCGTGGGTGTTGTTATAAAATCTCGTAACTACGGCTTTATCGAAGCCGTAGTTAGGATATTTTATAACAACACCAACGAAATACAATGATCACGAAAAAATGTCCCACGCTTTGGCTGAGTTCACCACCAGTGAAGATAGAAAGTGAAAATGAATTGAATTTTTGTTTATTATGGTGCAAAGTGAGCGAAGGCTGATCAGGACCCAGGATACTCTCTTAAACTGTTGGTACTAATAAAAAAAATCTATTAGAGTGGCATTGGCCTTGATGAGACCGAGTATGCACAGGCTGATCTGGATCCATGATGAAGTCTCAAGTGCTAGCATAGCGCTTTTTGCCAAATTCCAGCTTAGTTCTTTTTTTAAACTTTTTTACAGAAAGTCAGAAAATGGATTTATCTGTCCTTGGCTTTTAGTAATATTTTGGAAAGGACTTTGGCTACAAGAACATTAACCCTTTCCCAAACAAGACCTGGTTTTGATGTCCCTAATAGAAAAGGCTTGGGAAAATATTGAAACAAAAGAAGAAACTGCTGATAACCAGCAGTTTCTTCTTTTGTCTCAATATTTTCTGTGCCATATTTCACACAAATTCTATCGTAAATAACCTCCATTTTGTCATTTTTGGCAGTTTTGAAGTGGATCGCCCAGAAGTTTTGACGTTTGGGAGAGGGTTAAAATTCGTTTGAAATTTGATTGTTTAGGAAAGGGTTAAAGATGCCCACACAATGACTCTTTGAATTCCCTTTAGGAAAATGTTTTATTCATTTTCCACAATGTTTTCTACCCAAAATAGAAGAAAAAAATGTAAAATTCTGTTCACTCTTAGACATTGTCGTCTGCAACATATTTGAATTTCGGAGATGTCTTAAATTTTGCTGTTTGGTAATGGGTTAAATGGATCTAAATCTATCTTGTCTACTTCAGACTAAAAACATCTTGCAACAAACTTGTAATTGCTGTAGGAAATTTTCTGAATAACAATAAAGATTGATTTTGTTATATGTAGTTCATTTGAGAGAAATAGAGATTTTGCTCAACTTGGATCATTAAAAAGTCTGCAGGCCTTCCCCTAGGATCTGGCAGGCTTTCAAAATGCTTAGATTGAAGGGAGATTGTCTTTTAATATGTTAACCCATGTCTAAATGACAAAATTCTGGACCTACCATAATGCAGTCATTTCCAAGGGCTGGTATGTTGGGCTGGAGTCATTGGCTCCAGAGGCTTACTTTGATTAGGTTTATGTTTTCCAACCTCACCCATTTGTGCCAAAAACAAATTAGGGTCAGAAAGGTTAATTGCTGCATCCGGGGATTGAACCAAGGACCTCAAAAGTGACATTGAGAAGCCAATGTCCCTTACAAATGCACCTTGACTCAGCTTTCACACCCTAATTTTCAAGTGAAAGTAAATCTATGGTATCAGTTTACTTATCTTATTTGCATACAAAAGTCAATTTGATGCAGATTCATGCAAGGATTTGGTTTTCGCTACAACACTATCCTATTGATTATGCTAATTACTGCAAATATGCATGCAAAATTATGTATTCTGCCAGAGATCTATAGGTACATATAAGAGGGAGTAAAGCTATTTTGAAATGTAAAATACCTTTCAGTATTGGTAAAACTCTATGCTGTGGGTACTCATTGGAATCGTCTCATCGAGACAATTCCAATGAGTACCGACAACATAGGGTTTGGACTTGAAATTAAAAAGATATTGAATGCCTTTATCACCCTCTTTCTTATCTATTGTTTTGTAAATATGATAATAATATGCTTCAGCCCTATTTCACCGCCGTGGCCATGGCCCATTTGGTAGCGCATTAGACTCTGACAAGTTTGTGAGGTCCCAGGTTTGATTCCTGGTTGCAGAAAATATCCTTTCAGATTAAATTGTCTGCCACCATTGGTTTGATATCATTAACCTATGTTGATGACTGACAAGCAGCTTAAGGCTCTGAAATGATGTGGTAGAACTGGTATGAGAAATGACAGGAATCCATGGTTAGGTGTTCCAACCCCGTGATATGACCATAGCAGTTGAAAACAGTGTTAACCGAATCAACAAACCTATTCCAAACAATACCTGCTTATACCCCACACCCACAGAATAGAGTAGATATATTGGTTTCACCATGTCTCTTTTTCTGTCTGTCAGTAGACATTTTAGCGATCTGGGACTTAATGACGGGGTAGGGAGGGGGAGCTAATGTCAAGGCCCTAGCAAACATGTTGGTGTTGGTGTCAAAAAACTTAAACCTGGCCTAAATCGTAGGCACAGAGATAAAGCCTTGACATTTCACACATAAATAGGGGAGATTCGGGATTTCTCGGACATGTGGGTAATCTCGGACAGCCAGACGTTTCTCTTTGTAAATAAAGAGTCTTTATGAAGTATTTCCCAAAATCAGCTGTATTTATATTTATTTCGCGTCATCAATCGAATGCGCCTGAAAAGATGACACCACATGACATGTATCGTGACGTATAGGGAAGTTTACTCATTTCTGTGACGTAGTGTCCGACTTTACACGACGTATTATCGTATTTAGCTATTTTAATTTAAAGTTTTTAAACTCGGACACCTAATGATTTAGGGGTCTTGCCACCAATTTTTAGCTCCACTGGCCTTTCAGGCCAGCGGGCTATTGTCATGGCGATGTGTCCGTCGTGCATCAGTGCGTCCGTGCGTCCGTGCGTGCGTCCATAAACTTTTTCTTTAAAAATCTTCTCCTCAGAAACTACTGGATGTATTTCAACCAAACTTCACAGGAATGATCTTTGGGTGACTCTCTCTCAGATTCCTTCAAATAATTTTGATCGAACCAGAATAACCTGAGTTATCTGCCCTTGAATGTCAAAAATAGCTGGTTTTGACTTTATTTTTACTCTAAAATCTACAAATATCAACCAATCAAGACAAAACTTGGACAGAATATATATAAGCATAATATCCTGCCTGGGTGTAATTTTCGGAATTATATATCATGAGTTATGTGCCCTTGAATTTGACAAAATTGCCGTTTTCAACTCTATTTTGACTTTGATTTCACTCTAGCAACTACAAATATTGTCAAATCTAGACGAAACTTTTACAAAATGTTGGTGACTATAAGATCTTGCCTTGGTGTAATTTTAAGCTTGATCTTAATATTACATCATGAGTTATGTGCCCTTGAAATTGACAAAATTACAATTTTCGGCTCTAATTTTACTTTGTTTTCACTCTAGCAACTACAAATACTGATTAATCAAGACAAAACTTGTACAGAATATTGGTGACTATAAGATCTTGCCTTGGTATAATTTTCAGCTTGATCTGAAATTTATATCATGAGTTATGTGCCCTTGAAATTGACAAAATTGCCATTTTCGGCTCTATTTTGACTTTGATTTCACTCTAGCATCTACAAATATGGACTAATCAAGACAAAACTTGAACAGAATGTTGGTGACGATAAGATATTGCCTTTGTGTAATTTTCAGCTTTATCCATAAGAAATTCAGACCTGTGGAGCGACTCAAGACCTTCAGGTCTTTCTAGTTGTTTGGGGCCAGGGGCCAGAGAAATTGGGAAAAATAGCGACGTTTTTACCTAAATTGGGAAAAACTAAAACAAGTTTGTATTCATACTGTCACTCAGTTTCAGCTGCAAATTAGACTGTAGTGATGTAAAATGCATTTGTACATACTCTTGTTAAAGAATCTACTCTAAAACTGTCTTCAAAATATTTTCAAATGAAGATGAGGTCTTAACATGGGGTGTTCTGGGTCCTCATTGGAAATTTTCACCCAAGAATTGGGAAAAAAAGATACTTTTTGCCATTGGGAATGGGGCCTAATAACGGCCCCAAATTTTGGCAAATGAGACCCCTGTGATTTCTCCATGTTTATCTGATTTTCATGCGCGAATTAGCAACATAAATGATGTCGACTGCAACAGCTTTCAAATTGGAGCAGTGCAATACTTTATCGTTTTGGAATGTGTTAAAACAACAGTTGCGTCCGAGATCCCCGTTCAATGAATTTGTCAATGTCCGGGTTTACCTTACTCTGATAGTATACTTTATTTCGTAAAATTATCTGCCTTGGCTTTATTTTAACTGTTTTAGCCAATGAAATAAGTGTAGAATTGGAATACTTCATTGTGTTCGTTGTTGATTCAGAAGCTTGTCTGTCCGAGAGAGTGCGATATATTATGGTGTTCTGACAGAGACTACGTTTTGAGTTATACCGAATCTCCCCTACTTCCTGCCAAGACCTTTCATTTGGAGTCATGACCCTTGACCTTGACCTTAACAGTATCTTTTGTTCATTTCTGTCCTGTTACTCAAGAACCATTTGAATGAGGACCATGAGTCTGCAATTGTGGCCATTGGCTCAAGGGGCGCCCTAATGTTTATGTGTCATATAGGTCAAAGGTCAAGGTCACATGTTAAACTTTGTTTAACCCTATATGAGACAGCAAAAATTTAGACTGGTATAAATACAAAAAAGTTAGAGATGACATTTTCAGTATTATGAATTTATGAAATTAGATGGCCTTTTGGGTGGAAAACCTTGTAGGAAATGAAGAAATTGCTAACAAGTCTCCAGCAAATTCTTCATTTCCCATGATGTTTTCCATTGGTTTTATCTTGTGGGGCATCGAAAGGAGTCGCTGTGTGGTAATGGGTTAAAATCCATTTCTGTGCTATAACTCAAGGAAGTGGCTTGACCTAGGAACATGTAACTTTACACAATTTTTGCGCTTGTCCTCTTGGCAGCTGTGAAGTTCAATTCCAGACAAGGACAAAATGGTGGAAGATAAATTGTCCAGGTTGAATCCAATTACTGTGTAACAGTCTATATTTCATATTCTGTGAATTTCTGTCTTTTATCCAGGAATTATTGCTGTATCAGCAAAAAGACCCAGACTTTCCATGAAAAATACCCTCAGCCTTTATTGGACCCTTACCAACAATCAAATATCTGGACGTGTGACAACTGTAATTCTGCTTGAATATCATGGCTTTTCAACATAAACGTCGCAACTGCAGCTTGATTTAAGCTGCAGTTATGAGTTTTTAGCTCATCTGAGCACAAAGTGCTCAAGGTGAGCTGTTGTTTGTTGAAAAGCAGCGATATACTTCAGTGACTCTTGTATACTCCGTAAATATTGACCTGAACCTGTTGAATATTCAATTAGTAATTGTCATGCGAAATAATCACTTTCCAACATATGTTGACACGAGAAGCATGTGCAGAATACAAAGTCAAATGCCTATGGAAACTATCGACTCTGCTCGATGATAAGGACTGCTGCTGTGTATTGATTATTCCGTGTCACAATAACTCATTGCATATTCATCGGGTTCAGGTCAATATTTACAGAGTATAGCCATTAGCAGAGGGTCTTCCAAATTGAAGGCTGCTGCAGACATTACAGGTATGTCAAATTGAAAATGTGAATGTCAGGATTGAAAATATTGAGGGAAAAGGAGAAATTGCTGATAATATCAGCAATTTCTTCTTTTCTCTCAATATTTTCCCAAACATTTTCAATTAGGGATGGCAATACAATAGTCCCAGCCGAAATTGACAGTGACATAGGCTGATGTTTACTGATGCAAAACCAATCAATTCGTCTGATTTGCACCGTTACAAATACGAACAGAGTTGATTGGTTGTCAAGTAGTAAACATTAGCCCACGTCACTGTCAATTTCGGCCGGTACTATTGTACCAGGTCTTGTTTGGGAGTTGGTTAATTCTAAGATCTTCATTCTTTTTGATGTATGTCAAGATCTGTGGATTTGAAATTTTGGAAGAATAAATGATTTAGCTTGGAAATCTTGAAGAAAGTTTTGAACTTATATCCCCTGTCTAAACTCGGCACCCACTCCTTTAATTTTCACCAATCTTTATTTTACCTTTTCCTCCTCCTGCCATCCCCTGGCTGCGTAAAATATCCTTTCTGACAAAAATGTCACCCAACAATAGTTTATTATCGTTTACCTATCTGGGCAAGCAGCTGGAGGCTCGGTTAGGGTGTTGTGGTAGTACTAGTATCAGTAGTATGAGAAGCAACAGGACCCCTGGTATCCATGGATAGGTGTTCCAGATGCTCAATATGATCAAAGCAGTTGAAAAGGGTGTAAAACCCTATCAACCAATCCTTCTGCCATAATATCTGAAAAAAATTTGATCAAGGTAAACCTAATATTCAATCTATTTTAGAAATAGATGGAGGCTAGGTTAGGATGTTGTGGTAGTACTGGTATGAGAAAAGACAGGAATCCATAGTTTGGTGCTCCAGCAGCGGTGATATGACCATAGCAGTTGAAATCATGTTTAACCCCAATCAATTATCCCTGTCCCAAACAACAAAAATTTAGACTGTCCCAATTTGAAAGCTGTTCCAGACGACAACATTTATGATGATGATGAAAATTTGTCTACAATGTATCAGAAAAAATATGGAGGCAAAAGGAAAAAAATGCTGAAGATCAACATTTCCCTTTTTATTTTTTGTGCCTTGATGTTTTCCAAAGGTTTAACACCAAGGTACTTTAAGCCAAGGAATAAATTATTGCCTAAGCTATTGAGTTGGATGTAAAACACCATTTAATGGTTTGTTCAATGTTTAATTAATTCAGTTTCTGTCCAAAAGAAATTGACTGCCTCTTACAAAAAAGGCTATGAATTTTCTAATTTACACTTGGTATGGGAGAAACAAAGGGTTAAAATAACATGCATGTTACATAATGGCAAAACCGCTGGAATCAAATACGAAGTTCAATAATGTCATAGAGAGAAGGCAACACATGGAATATTGGTAAAATTCCGGATAACTTATATGCTGCTATCGATCGTAGAGAGGGAAAACAAGAAAAAATAATGCAAAGAAATTAGAATCGTTCATGATATCCATGCTTTTGAATACCCTAGCTTTTGAACGAAAACCTCGTAACTGCAGCTTGGTTTAAGCTACAGTTATACGAGTTTTTTGTTGAAAAGAGATGATATGTTTTTTAACCCTTTCCAAAACAAGACGGGTTTTGACGTCCCTAACAGAACCGACTTGGGAAAACATTGAGGCAAAAGCAGAAATTGCTGATACCCAGCAGTTTCTCCTTTTGTCTCAATATTTTCTGGGCTATTTTGTACACATTTCCGTTCTCTAGCAACATTCAAATTGTCCTCTGTAGCAGCTTTCATGTCCAGCCACCCTAAATTTTTGTCGTTTGGGAAAGGGTTAAGCTGGAATCTTGAAAATGCATACTGGCATTTGAGATTAACATGGATCCAGATCAGCTTGAGTATACACAATGCTAGAATTGATCACAGGGTGGGAAGAAAAAAAATGTTGGAGAAATAATAATCTCTCGTGAAATTTTTATGCCCAGGTATCGAAAGATCGGGAGCATATTGTTTTACTTGTGTCTGTCTGTGTGTCTGTCTTTCGGTCCATCTGAAAACTGAACTTTAATTGTCATTTTGTGTGCATTCCTGTTTCACAAACACATCTTGTTTTGGTCAGGATCTGGAAATCCCTGCGAAAACAGTTCAAGAACTTATTTTAGTTATAGAACTGTTCTAGAATGTTCTAAATGGCAGTTCTAGAACAGTTCTAGAACTGAAATAAGTTCTTGAACTGGTTTTGCAGGGGAAATGGCCTTTATTGCATTAGGGACCAACATGGATCTAGATCAGCCTGTGCATATGCAGTCTGATCAGTACCCATGCTGTTGAGTTCTGTTTGCTTCTTCATAATTTTAACCAATTGCCACATATTGCCACTAGTGCTGGAAAAGTCTGCTTGTTAATCAAAATGCCAATAATGATGATGATGATGATGATGATGAGGCTTTTTGTTGGCCCACAGGATAACTGCTGTGGAAAACAATTTAGAAAATGAAGAAAAGCAATTTCTTCATTTTCCACAATGCTTTCTTAACCCTTTCCCAAACGGCAATATTTTAGGGTGATCCACTTCCAAAACTGCCACAAATGACAAAATGGATGTTATCAAAATATGATTTGTATAAAATATGGCACGGAAAATATTGAGACAAAAAGAGAAACTGCTGGTTTTCAGCAATTTCTTCTTTTGTCTCAATGTTTTCCTATTTCAAAAGGACGTCAAAACCAGGTCTTGTTTGGGAGAAGGTTAAATAAAAGTAATAACATTTCAAAATTTCTTTTCATTGAAAATGTTGTCTGCAACTTCTTCCAAATTGGAAGAGTCCAAAGTTTTGCAGTCTGGTAATGGGTTAAGACAGCAGTATACAGGGTTCTCCCCATTTCCAGACATTTACCATAAATGGCTTGTTGTTGTCTCGGAACAACGATTTCCACAAATGGATGCAGATCGTAAAATTGCTGTTTAGAGAATAATTCTAGGAAATTTTTTGTACTGCTGGACGTTTAACTCTTTCCCAAATGGCAAAGTTATATACTGGTCCAATTTGAAAGTAGTTGCTGGCATTAAAAAATGAAATGTTATCAAATATAGAATTATAAATATGTGTATGACATAGCATAGAAAATATTGGGGAAAAGGAGAAAATGCTAATTGTAAGCAAATTCTTCTTTTATCTCAATGTTTTCTGAAATCATATTTACTCTAGGGAAGACAAAACCCGGGCTTGTTTCGGAAATGGTTAAACTGCCTTAACCCTTTCCCAAACAACAAAATTTTCGGGTGATCCACTTCAAAAACTGCCACAAATCACAAAATGGATGCTATATAAGGTAGGATTTGTGTAAAATATGGCATTGAAAATATTGAGACAAAAGGAGAAACTGCTGGTTATCAGCAGTTTCTTCTTTTGTTTCAATGTTTTCCCAAGCCTTTTCTATTGGGGACGTCAAAACCAGGTCTTGTTTGGGAAAGGGTTAAAATAGTTCCCTGTTGCTGAAATTATATTACTTTCAGACTAATTCAGTTCATATACAACACTGTTCACGTTAATATTGATCATGAAAAGAAAAGTTATAGAACTTTTAGGGAGTAGAAGAAAATGCTGAACACCAGCATTTTCTACTCTTTTCTCAGTATTTTCTATGCTATGCCATTATGATTTACAGAAATTCCATAAACCATATCTTAATATTACCCACCAGGTCTTGTTAAAGTGACATTTCACAATTATTTTAACATAAATTTTACTTCAATTCTATCTGAAAGAGCATGTTTTCTTATGAAAATTCTGAAAATTTCAAACCAAAATATTGAACCGTTTACGTGGAATATATATTTTTGTGCTAAAATTATCACCGTCTAACAACGTACACCGGATGTTGCGATTGTTGAAGCGAGCGAATATTGACGCAGTGCACTACAAGGGCAGCATTTCTGTGTTTTTTACATGTAAATACTTTAAAATTCTCTGAAAACAATTTTCATTGTAGTAGCTTAGATATTAATGAATTGTTATTTTCACACCAGATGTTTAACAAAGATCTACAAGAGCTACAATTAACCAAAATCTGACCACAATCACTGATTATTCCCCTTCGTCTATCGCAAAATACATGTTTTTAACAAATATATCGGTAAAATTTCAATCTACAATATGATGGAATATCTGAAAGAATGACTAGCAAACCAACGCCAGTCACTTGAAATACTCCAGAGCTACTTTTAGAATTACAATTGTCGATAATATCCTCTTCTTCAAAGTGCTTCGGTGTACCGTCTATAGAGCCATGGTGTACGTCCTATTGCAAAAAAAATTTTCGTAGTGTACAGTCTATAGTAATACGACATCATATTTGATAAACCTTTTAGAGCGTCAAAACCTTTAGTTTGATTATGAAATACACGTTTTTATACCCCCACCTACGAATTAGAGGGGGTAAGTTGGTTTCACCATGTCTATCTGCCTGTCAGTCCATCCGTTCGTCCTTAGACTTTTTCTTACCGTGCCCTTTCTCAAGAACCGTTTGACCCTACATCATCAGACTTTACACAGTTGTCTTATTATTTTGGGGTTATAAGGGTCAATAATTGTCAAACTCACAATTGGACTTTGTTAAAAATCCGTTTCACTGCACTAAGTAAAAAACCTGTTTGACCTAGGATCGTGAACATTTACACAGTTCTTGCCCTTGACCCAAGAAGGTGCCCTATTGTTTTGGGGTCATGAAGGTCAAAGGTCAAGGTCACATTTGGACTTTATTTAAGATCCGTGTCCGTGCTCTAACTCAAGAACTGTTTGACCTACGACCATGAAACTTTACACAGTTATTGCCCTTGACACAAGGAGATGCCCTATTGTTTTGGGGTCATGAAGATCAAAGGTCAAGGTAACAATGATAGTTTGTTATAAATCCGTTTCCGCGATCTAACTAAAGCACTATTTACCTAGGATGATGAAAATCTACACAGTTGTTGCCCTTCGTCCAAGGAGGTGCCCTATTCTTTGGTAGTGAACGTCATAGCTCAATGTCACTATTTGATTTTGTTTAAAATCCGTTTTCGTGTTCTAACTCAATATCCATTTGACATAGGACATTTTATAAGGTTATTGCCCTTGACGCAAGTGGGTGGGTGTCCTATTGTTTTTGGGTCACATAGGTCAAAGGTCAAGGCCACGATTGAACTCCGTTTCCGCTGTACATAAGACTTTTTCAGTGATAAGGCGCCAGTCGGGGGTATTTGTCTGCTTTGAGAAGTTCTAGTTGAAATTCGGAAATACCATATGCTCCAACCCTTTCCTTTTCATGCAGGAAAGTTGCTGTTTTCGAGTATAAGATCTAATTCCCTTTTTTTTCAATTTTATTTGCAGATGACTACCAAAATGAAATATAACTTCTCACACTGAGAAAGTTACATAGATTTGGCCTTACTTGGGTAGGACGCACGTGTAATGCAGGCCCGTAGGAAACAATATCATATACTAAGTACATTTAAAAACGCAGAGCTTTCAAAGCCTTAAATCAAGATGTTATGAGATGTTATAAGAAATAAAAATATTTGTTATCAAGCTCCCACAAGTTTTTAAACATGGATAGAAAACATTAGAGTTAGTAAGTCCGGAACATTTTACAGTGCCATAGCCAATGCGTTAAACACGTTGACGCTGCGTAAATTTGATGTACGTGAAACTCGAGTTTAATTTTACTATGTTTATATAGCTTGTCTATAGGGACACTATAAAAACACGTTTTATTGAAATATTCTCAATTCTATCAGTATGCCTCGTCTTCTTGAAAATGTGAGGAACCAAGCTTTTGCACCTCGTTTGCTTGGTTTTTCAAACCCGGACGTTTCACGGCACGCAGGATGCCTTAACTCATTAATATCACGACTAGTGACATGATGGCTTGGCCACATACTGTGGTTACACACTACTGGCCTGATATGTACCCTGTAGAACATGTTTGGAATGGCCTAAAGAGGCAATGTCAGGCTTTTATTGAAGCTTTATGTGGGCTCACTCTTTATTAATTAATTTTACTCATTTCAATTAAAAATAATAATTTTTTATTCCGACGTGTATTTAGAACATTTTCTACCCTTTGAGTTCATGGAATTGGATGAATCAACCAAAATAAACCCACATTACGTAGCCTTTGCTTGTCTTCTCCATCCTATAAGCGAACGAAGTATCTCTGCGGAATTAAATGTACTCAGTATATTGGGGGGGGGGGGCTAAAGCCGTAGTTACGAGATTTTATAACAACACCCACGATATACTATTGTTTGTCCGAAACTACGTCACTGTTTACTTGATAAAATCGGTCCCTATTCAGCAGTGATATACATGTACATAAATTATCAGGTTAAGGATCTCGTAGAATAAATTTATACATATTTGTTTAGACTACGCCTCATGAGAAAATTGGATTTTACGTGCTAGCATGAAATACACATAAATAAGATGTTCTGACGCCGATTAAAAGAGCATTTGAAAACATCGTAACACCTTTACATATCTACACTTACTTGAGCACAATATTTGATGCATCTTTGAACAATTATGACTCCTATGGCGGCAGCAGCAAACGACTTTAAATACATAGTTAAATTTCACTCAAATGTAAACCATCAAACAATCAATACTTCTTTCACATTTTGATACCACATACGATATCAGTTTGTTTAAACAAAAGTACGATTTTTCGCTGTAACTATATGCACACTATATTTTGTGTGTCAATATGTGTCTCGTGTATTCAAGCCCAACCCAAACGGCTAAATCCCAGACTGACCCAATCCGAAAGTAATTACATATGAAGAAACAATCATGAATGGATGTTAAAAGTAGAAAATGCGCATGTTTTAACATGGGCAATATTGAGGAAAAATTGATTTGCTGATTCTCAGCAAAAATCGTCTTTTCTCTCAATATTTACCCAAAATGCTTCTACTTCGGACTTAAAACCCATCTCTTATTTGGGAAAGGGCTAAATCTGAACAATGGCAAAATCTAACAATGCCACATACACATTCATATATACTTGAATTTAAAAAAAAGGCATTTTTCGCCAAAAATGGCATATTCTTCTCACCTATAGCCTGTACACTGTTAAGCTATAGGATGTACATCGGCATAATAACAAACTGCAATCGACTGTACACCGGCAACTTTTGTTTTTCCGTCATATTTAACAATCCAAGTGCAAATACAATGTGACACTTCGTTTTCAAGGACATTGGGCAGTAAAGAATGTTTGATGATGCGAAATTTTGGTCAAATCTAACAGTATAACTTTTAAAAGACAAGATTCGAGACAGTCGGCAATTGTTATGAAAAATTTCAGTGATTGAGCAGATGTTTTTTATTAGCTCACCTGAGCACGAAGTGCTCAAGGTGAGCTATTGTGATCGCTTTTTGTCCGTCGTCCGTCTGTCCGTCCGTCCGTCCGTCCGTCCGTCTGTCCGTCCGTCCGTCTGTCAACAATTTGGTGTTTACACTCTAGCATCTACAAATATAAGCCAATCTTAACCAAACTTGGTCAAAACATGTATGACCATGAGATCTCGGATGAGTTTGAATTTGGGTTAGATCGGACCAGAAAGTCAGGAGTTATCTGCCCTTGAATGTAAAAAATAGCTACTTTTGACAAAGTTTACACTCTAGTGTCTACAAATATTGACCAATCAATACCAAAGTTGCACACAATGTTGATGACCATAAGATCTCGGATGAGTTTGATTTTGGGTCAGATCGGACCAGAAAGTCTTGAGTTATCTGCCCTTGAATTTGACAAAATTGTCGTTTTTGACCGTTTTCGACTTTGTTTACACTATAGCATATACAATTATTGACCAATCAAGACAAATGTTTAACACAGTGTTAGTGACCATAAGATCTTGGATGAGTTTGATTTTGGGTGAGATCGGACCAGAAAGTCAGGAGTTATCTGCCCTTAAATGTAAAAAATAGCTACTTTTGACAAAGTTTACACTCTAGCATCTCCAAATATTGACCAATCAATACAAAAGTTGGACAAAATGTTGGTGAATACTGTAAAAGTCTTTATTTTCGCGAGCTCAACATTTCGCGATTTCGTTGTCTGGGATTTATTTGCGAGTTTATAAATTCGCGCGTGTTTGATGTAAAGCTCGGGTATTTCCGTTGTTTTCCGGAAATATTCGCTTCGTTATATTCCGTACATGTCCGTTTAACAAATACACAAGCGATGGTTAGACAAAATGTTTATCACACCTGTCTTCTCTTTATACATTTAATTGTTTTCACACCTTTTCATATGTACTTGTTAAAAGGACAATACATGTATTGTCCCTACATGTATGACAAAAAGGGAATAACATAAGAACGTAACTGCTTCATTTTTCCATTAAATGTACTGTACTTCTGAATTGTAAACGATAAAGAGGTCACCCTTTTACGACCATTTTCTAGGAAAACACATGTAACATTTATACCTTGTATTTGTAATCATGTACAATGTATATCATCATGATAATATAACATTATGATGTTAATTGCATTGTTCATACATTGAAAGGTGGGTAACGATCAAAATTTCCGATTTGAAGTGTTTTAATGAACATATAAAATTTCGGGATGTTCCGGATTCCGAAGAACCATCGGCAATCTCCGGCATTCTGAGACCGATATATTCACGAAATTGATGAATTCGCGAGATAGCCAACTCGCGAAAATTAGCGAAAATTAAGTCCTAGCGAATAAATAGACTTTTACAGTATAAGATCTCGGATGAGTTTGATTTTTGGTTAGATCAGATTAGAAAGTCCTGAGTTATCTGCCCCTGAATTTGACAAAATTGCCATTTTTCACTGTTTTCGACTTTGTTTACACTATAGCATCTACAATTATTGACCGATCAAGACTAAATTTGGACACAATGTTAGTGATCATAAGATCTTGGATGAGTTTGATTTTTGGTCTGATCTGGCCAGAAAGACGAGAGTTATGTGCCCTTGAATTTTACAAAATTGCCTTTTTCGTCTGTTTTCGACTTTGTTTACACTCTAGAATGACCAATCAAGACAAAATTTGAACACAATGTTGGAGACTGATAGAACTCGTATTAGTTTGATTTTTGGCCTGATGGGATCAGAAAGTTTAGAGTTATCGACTTTGTTTACACTCTAGAATCTACAATTTTTTTATCAATCAAGACAAAACTTGGACACAATCTCACAGATCTCATATGATCTGCCCTTCAAATTTTACCCGGACAACCACAAATAGTGACTAATCAGAACAAAACTTGACACAATGTTATTGACCATAAGTTTGTTTTCAGTCTTAAAGTCATGAATATTAATTGAATTGAACAAAACTGTGCCTAATATCATTTTAGTTCAGGTGAGCGATGTAGGACCATCATGGTCCTCCTGTCGATTATATCAAACACAAGCATTTCCCAAATCTGCCATATAGTTAGTGATCAAGTTCGTTGTATGAACGATGATATTTCTATGTAACAAGCCTACTATGAAAAATAATAGAAGAAAAACATACCGTGTAATGTTCCGTGTCAACTTTCGCTTCGCTTCAACAATCGCAACATCCGGTGTACGTTGTTAGACGGTGATTATACTGATTGTTGTGGACAACAGTTCAGATTTATATAGAATGTGTCATTTCTGTCTCAACTTTAAATGCGTTTTTTTTTTGCTAATAAATAACAACTTCAAAAAACTGATAGCATTTCTACGCATTAGAATAAACAATCCTTGCATCAAGGCATATTTTTCAAAAATGAAATAAATGCGAAATGTCACTTTAAGGAAAAGATTTAAAAGGAACAAATTAGTTCAGATGACTAAATTGTACAAAGGGAACATATTGGATAATTCTTTGATCTCCATTGATTTTGAAGAAAATACCTTTGATAATTATGTAGCTTTACATGCATTCTATAATTTGGCCCTTTCCCAAACAACAGAATCTTACTTTAAGGCAGTTCAAATTAAAAGCTGCTGTAGATGACAATATGGATGATTATAAAGATATAGTTTGTACATAGTATGGCACAGAATATATTGAGACAAAAGGAGATTATCATCAGTTTCTGCTTTTGTCTTTTTGTTTTCCGAAGCTTTTCTATAAGGGAAGTCAAAACCAGGTCTTGTTTGGGAAAGAGTTTGTAATAACAAGACATGTACCAACCCTTTCCCAAAGAAGAACTGGTTTTGACGTCCCTAATGGAAGTCTTTTGAAAACATGGAAGCAAAAATACCATTATATATAACCGAGGGGGGGGGGGTATGTAGCTTTGCAATGCATTATATACTACAAAATTATGAATCCAGGATTTTTGTGAAGGGAGTTCGAATCTACAAAGAGATTTGTTTTCCTAGTTCCTCCCCTCCACTGGAAAACATCATCGCAAAAGAAGAAAATGCTGGTTATTAGCATTTGCACCTTTTGCCTCAATGTTTTCTGTACTTTTTTGTACTGTAATCTAACCATTACCAACATCTTTTATGTCTTCTGCAGCAGCTTTCAAGTAGAAATGTGCTAAAATTTTGTTAACTTTGCCAAAGGACTAAAAAACTCCCATTAATGGCGGAATTTTAGACTAGACCAATAGGATTTGGTATTATCAAGTAAACTGTGTTTTTATATAGGACAAAGAATAGAATTTCGTCTGAGTTATTCTAAAACTCCGCGACTACATCTTGATTGAGCTGTAGTTATTAGCTCACCTGAGCACAAAGTGCTCAAGGTGAGCTATTGTGATCGCTTTTTGTCCGTCATCCGTCTGTCCGTCCGTCTGTCCGTCCACAATTTGGTGTTTACGCTCTAGCATCCACAAATATTAATCAATCTTGATCAAACTTAGTCAAAACAAGTATGGTCATAAGTTCTCGGACGAGTTCGATTATGGGCCAGATCGGACCAGAATGTGCTGAGTTATCTGCCCTTGAATGTCCAAAAAAGCCGTTTTTGACTTTGTTTACATTCTAGCATCTACAATTATTGATCAATCAAAACAAAACTTGGAGACAATGTTGGAGACCATAAGATCTCGGATGAGTTTGGTTTTCAGTATGATCTGATCAGAAAGTCCAGAGTTATGTGCCCTTGAATTTGACAAAATTGACATATTCGGCTGGTTTTGACCTTGTTAACACTATAGAATCTACAATTGTTGATCAATCAAGACAAAACTAAGACATAATGTTTGGGACCATAAGATCTTGGATGAGTTCGATTTTCAGTCTGATCTGATCAGAAAGTCCAGAGTTACGTGCCCTTGAATTTGACAAAATTATCATTTTCGGCTGTTTTCGACCTTGTTTACACTCTAAAATCTACAATTATATATCAATCAATACAAAACTTGGACACAATGTTGGGGACCATAACAACTCGGATGAGTACGATTTTCTATTTGATCTGATGAGAAAGTCAAGAGTTACGTGCCCTTGAAAATTGCCATTTTCGGCTGTTTTCGACCTTGTTTACACTCTAGAATCTACAATTATCAATCAATGAAAACAAAACTTGGACACAATGTTGGGGACCATAAGATCTCGGATGAGTTGGATTTTCAAATGGATCTGATCAGAAAGTCGAGAGTTATGTGCCCTTGAATTTGATAAAATGCTGTTTTCGGCGGTTATCGACCTTGTTTATACTCTAGAATCTACAATTATTTATCATTCAAAGCAAAACTTTGACACAATGTTGGGCACCGTTACATCTCGGATGAGTTTGATTTTCACAATGTTATTGATCATAAGTTCGTTTTCAGTCTTAAAGTCATAAATATCAATTGAATTGAACAAAAATGTTGCTCATAATTATCATTTTGGTTCAGGTGAGCGATATAGGACCATCATGGTCCTCTTGTTAGATTTCATGACAACATAATCAAAATATAACAGTAAACACAGTCTTTTTTAACACAAAATTCATCGCTTTTTTGGGTGCTTAATTCTCTCACTTAAGCCGCGTTCCCATTGCCGGCCAAATCAACTCGATCAACTCGACCGCCTAAATCCCCCGATCATACTCGATCAAATGTATTTACACGACTTTTTAGCTCACCTGAGCACGAAGTGCTCAAGGTGAGCTATTGTGGTCACTTTTTGTCCGTCGTCCGTCTGTCCGTCTGTCCGTCTGTCCGTCCGTCCGTCCACAATTTCGTGTTAACACTCTAGCATCTACAAATATAAGCCAATCTTGACCAAACCTGGTCAAAACATGTATGACCATAAGATCTCGGATGAGTTCGATTTTGGGTCAGATCGAACCAGAAAGTCCGGAGTTATCTGCCCTTGAATGCGAAAAATAGCTAGTTTTGACATTGTTAACACTCTAGTATCTACAATTATTTATCAATCAAAACAAAACTTTGACACAATGTTGGTGACCATAAGATCTCGGATGAGTTTGATTTTCAGTCTGATCAGACCAGAAGGTCTTGAGTTATGTGCCCTTGAAATTGACAAAATTGACATTTTCGACTGTTTTCGACTTTGTTTACACTCTAACTTCTACAAATACTGACCAATCAAGACAAAACTTTGAGACAATGTTAGGAACCATAAGATCTTGTATGAGTATGATTTTCAGATTGATCGGATCAATAAGTCATGAGTTAAACGCCCTTGAATTTGACAAAATTGCCGTTTTCGACTGTTTTTGACTTTGTTTACACTCTAGCATCTACAATTATTGACCAATCAAGACAAAACTTGATCACAATCTTAGGGACTATAAGATCATGTATGAGTTTGATTTTCAGATTGATCAGATCAAAAGGTCATGAGTTAAACGCCCTTGAATTTGACAAAATTCCCGTTTTTGAATGTTTACGACTTTGTTTACACTTTAGAATCTACAATTATTGACCTATTAAGATGAAACTTTGACACAATGTTGGTGACCATAATTTCTTGGATGAGCTTGAACTTCAGTCTCGTCAGACTAGAAAGTCATGAGTTATATGCCCTTGAATTTGACAAAATTGATGTTTTCGATTGTTTCGGACTTTGTTTACACTTTAGCATCTACAATAATTGTTGACCAATCAAGAAGAAATTTGGACACAATGTTGCTGAACATAAGATCTTGCACCAGTTTGAATTAGCTTAATTAGAGTAGAATTTGCTGAGTTTGCTGAGCCCTTCAAATTGACAAATTTGCCGTTTTCGACTGTTTTTACTCTAACAACCACAAATAGCGACAAACCGAGACAAAATTTGGACGCAATGTTGTTAACCATAAGTTTGTTTTCAGTCTTAAAGTCACAAGTAATTGATTTGAACAAATCTGTGGCTCATATCATCTTGGTTCAGGTGAGCGATATAGGACCATCATGGTCCTCTTGTTCTTTATTTATTGTCGATTAATTCCCGATCATTTTTGCCGACCATGCTCGATCGTCCCGATCACTCTTGCCGACAAAGCTTGATCAGTATTCGATCACTTGATCGAGCTTGATCGAGTTGATTTGGTCGGCAATGGGAACGCACCTTTAGATATTGGTGAGAGACAAACAAATATTTTCAAAGATGTCAAAAAGGATATTGGTTCATTATTGGATCAGTCTGGGTTCGAACCCACAACCCCTGGATTGATATACTCCGACATTATACACTTAACTATCTGGACTGAGAACTGTGTTTTTGAACATGGCCAACAATAAGAATTAACTGATATCAAACAAAGAGATTTCCTGTAATTGCATGACCTATAGTGCAGAAATGAATAATTTGTTTACAGTTTGAAGTTCCCAATTTTCCTGGAATATCAATGATTTTCCCAAAAACCTTGTAACTGCAGCTTAAAACAAGCTGCAGTTACAAGTTTTTTGAAAGAAAGCAAAGGTATGCTACAAGTTTAATAGTGCAGACCTGTTCTGATAAACTTTTAATGGACTCAATCATGCAAAGTGTATTTAAATATTTACTTGCTAAGTTTTAGACAAGTCCAAATTGATACATGCAGTTGTTGCAGATTGCGAACCGCAACATAATGAATTAAAATTCATTTGCAAGCTCCTAATCTTTCAGGCTGCGGCCATGGCGCATTTGGTAGCGCATCAGCCTCTCAATTGAGAGGTCCGGGGTTAGATACCCGGCCGCGGCAAATACCCTTACTGACAAAAATGTCACCCATCAATGGTTTGATATCGTGAACCTATGTGGGGGAGTAGCTGGAGACTTGGTAAGGGTGTTGTGGTAGTACTGGTATGAGAAACGCAAGGAATCCATGGTTAGGTGGTCCAGCCGCTGCGATTTGACCTTAGAAGTTAAAAACGGCGTAAAACTCCAATAAATCAAAACCTTTTCTTTCATTCCCCCCCCCCCCTCTATATCAGCCCAATTCATTTACTTCTCTCTCAATGTTTTCAGACTTTCTCTATTGCGTTCAGTCATGATTTGTTTACAGTTTGAATCAAATTTTTCCTGGAAAACACTTCATACGGTAATTTTGAAGGTGCAGACAGCATACAATGATTGTGTTGATGTTTTAATGGGCTCAATCATGCAACTTGCATTTAAATATTGAGTGCACTCAACACATTATGTCCTTGTTAATTACATTGAACTGTTTTGTACAAGGTCCATTTTGTTCTGAAATTCACCTTGATATAGACTTGACAAACTATTATAGACGGCGAGATTTGAACCGGCAGAGCAGACCAAGCGGAAAGGTCAACAGACTTATCGTCCAGGGGTGATAGGTATGCCGGAACCCCTCGTGATTTGCCGAACACTTCGCATGCTTTGCTATTTACAGCTAATAATCATATTATTCAACGACTTTACAGTATTTGCATGGGCGTATATTTGTCGCGTCGTCTTAAAATGGTAATTGGTGAATTGAATATGCAAAAATGCCGATCCTGGTCAGCCTTTGCAATCTGTGCGGTATGACTTGGATGTGAACTGTATTGAACTATTTTCATTTTTTGGAGATTACGCCTATTTTAATGATTCGCTTTACTGAAAATTTCGATCCAAATGGACAGCGGTAGCTTAACATTTTTATTTGGCTAGATTAGATCAAATCTTATTTTCACATGGCGGCACAATGTTGTATAACGGATACAGTGCACGCTTTTGCGTAAATTAACGACGGACCATTCCCATCTAAACTGGACAATAAACTTGTCCACTTTTGTGTACAGTTAAGGTCACTCTGCCGGGTCAATTATTTCCCTCTATAGTTTGTTTGAATTCAAACCTTATCCTAGATTTGGACCTTCAGTTAATTTTAAAAAAAACGCAGAAAGTGTCGCTTTATTTTCTTCAAAATCTTGTAACCACAGCTTGTTTTAACCCTTTCCCAAACAAGACCTGGTTTTGATGTCCCATATGAAAATGGTTTCGGAAAACATTGAGACAAAAGAAGAAACTGCTGATAATCAGCAGTTTTTCCTTTTATCTCAATATTTTCCATGCTATTTTAGACACAAATTCTGTCTTAAACAACATTTCTGTTGTCGTCAGCAGCAGCTTTCAAATTGAATCACTCTAAAAGTTTGTAGTTTGGGAAAGGGTTAAGGTGTAGTTATTGCACGGCCCTCAGGCCGTGCATATTAAGGTTGTTTTGGGGATGTCAGTGTGTGTCGGATGTAAGCTAATATAATCCTTTCGGTTCTCAAAGAATTGTTATCTCCATAATCAATGGCCATATTCATTTCAAAGGCAAAGATATTTCTATAAGGGTGAAGTTCAAAAAAATGAAGTTTTTATTAAAGACAGAGCCTGAATAAATATGTTCTTAAGAATAATGTTCTTTTTGGATTAAAACTGTGTATTTTGATGTTGTTAAACACCATGGAAAATTTCATGAAAATCGAACCACCCAAACCAAAGTTACGGCGAAAAATATGCCCAAAAATGTCCCAAGTGCAACGTAAAAAGCGTGACATTTTTATACATTCATCAATTTCAAATGTTGTTTTAAGAAAAGAGTGATGCTTCATGTACCTAAAAGATCCTGCAATTAGAAAGTCATCAATTAAACTCAAGGTTCTGATGTAATTCAGTTATATGGCACCACATTTGCTAGTTCAAATTTAAGCAATAATGATGATACCCCCTGTAAAAAATGTATCCTTCCGAATAACAAATTTAGAATTTGATCAAATACATTTCATAATTTATCATCAATATACACATTGAAAGGTAATCGAGGCATAGCAGTATGTCTTAAGATTAATTTTCAATTACAAATAAGCTAATCTTGAGCAAGATGTGTCAGAAAATAGCGTCTTTAAACTGCTACCTGAATTTGTCCCAAGTGCAACGCTTTGAGGTTTTAGATCCATAAAAGAAGCATTACCTGCCCAACATGTTGTTTTTCCTCATTTTTCAGATCAGCAAGTCAGAAAATATAATTCACAGGCAATTCTTTTCAATTCTTTGCATGCTGTCTTCCTAAATTTTGCTGAAAGTGATGTCCCAAGTGCAACGCGTTTTTCTAAGCAAACTCAAAGCATTGTGAAACTTTAAAAACAAACCGAACTTGCCATACTTTGGCTTTATTTTATTGTTAAAGTATACATCTATCAAGTAACAGCATTGGAAAAACTTTGTTATGCCATACGGAGAAATTATTTGGAAATGAATAGCTTGTTTTGGCGAAAAATATATTCAGTGGATTTTTTTCAGAACTCAAAACTTGCAAAACGCACGTTTTTTGCTTTTATTAATCGCTTATTCAATGTAGCTGTCAGTCGCAACAACTACTTAAGCTTAACTGTCTGTTGCCATGCTTGAGTAACTATTTTACAACGAACCTTGAAACGTTGCACTTGGGACAAAAAAAATCTAAAATAAGAAAATCCATGCAGGAATCTTTATTTTTCCAAAGAAGTTGAGCTGATATGCAAAGAAAATGAAGAAACTAATTGTAAAACTTCCCTTTAAAGGAAAACAAGTGGACACAAAATAATAAAATGAACTAATCAAGACAAATATTTGGTTCATATTAGGTATGTGCCTGCTTAGAATGAAACAAGTGTCTATTCATGGTGCAGAATATGTTTTGAATGGTGAAGATTACGTTTAGTATTTCTGATGCAAAGAGAAAATCTCAAAGGAACACAGTTGTTACTTTTTAGAAGATCAATACAGCTACAGTTAGACCGTTGCACTTGGGACATAATTGATATTTATGCTTTTTACTATTTTCAGTACAGAATTTATCAATCTTATCGATTGATTCAAACTTTATTGACAGGTCATCAAATTTGTCCTATTTTACTATATTATGATGTCAATTACTGTGTCATGTTTGTTAGTTGACATTATCCAATGAAAGTCTACGCTAATGGTAATCACATACTCTGAGTGACACACATCCAAACATTTATAATAATCGGATGAAATCAAATTTTCTTGTTCGTCAATTCAAACAATTTATTTTTATTAGTTAATGGTGTCACATGAGCTTTATAAACCCAATAGGAAACTGGAACAGACTTTTATTTTTATTTCATCGACAGCTGATGACTTGGCAATGAAATCTGTTACTGATCTCCAGATTAGGCGAGATTGGCATCGGTTAAAACGTTGACTGATGTGCAAAGAGTACCTTTTTTAACAAGCCTGTAAAGTTACATAACTTTTTATCAATAAACTAGACAAACGAAGCTTTTAAATCAATTTAAATTCAATTTCAAGAGATTTCAAAATATCTACAGTACACAAACTTCAAAGAGACGCTTTTAAAGAATACTTTGCATGGTACCAAAGTCAACCTAAACTGACATTTGAAATATAATTCCACATTTTACATTTATCATCATTCATGGTGTTACCCTCACTCATTATCATGTTTATATGAAACAAAAATAGTATTTTTTTTTTAATCAGGAAATCTTAAATTCGAAGAATCTGATTTTTGTCCCAAGTGCAACATTTTGTTACCAAAGATATGTTAATGACCAGGCTTAGGATTTTCTGAGGTTCAAGGAAAATATTAAATTTACAATATTATGACTTATTGCTTTGATTTACTAATATTTTCAAACCAATGGTAAACAACCAGCGTGATAAGCATACATAAACTATAGCATTCAATTCTAAGGGAATAAAGTGTGCTGTTTTGAATATATGTTTCATGCTCAAAGTTAAAATTTCTTACATTTATTAGTTATTCGGCATACATATGGCACATAAATACTAAAATATTTAGTGAAAAGTGTTCTGTTTTGCTACAAGAAGCCTTTTTGACATATTTTTGTCCCAAGTGCAACGCACTGAGGAAAAAAGGGGCAGCTTTTTGACTGTCATGTTTTACCAGATTTAATTACTGTATTGCTTCGAAATTTTCAGAGCTGTTTTGGAGTGTATTGAAGTTAAATAAAAATATATTAATTGCAATATATATGGAGAAATCAAATGGTTGTGATAACTTTTATGGGTAGAAACAATGAATTTCAGGTAAAATGTATGAAAAAATGGTGAAAAAATATTTTTTGAAGGAATTTGCTGAAATTAGCGTTTTAGAACTATGAACCAATATATATTCAATTGAACTTGACAAATGTTTTATTTCCAACGTGTATGTAACAACTTTATGGCGCTCTGCTAAAGAAGTACGTGTGTTTTGAAATAAATTGCCATTAACGACAAAACCATATGAATTGCAGAAACATGGATACTTTCAGAGAGTGTTCGCTATTAATTTCTGAAACTTCAACATCTTAAGTAACGATTTCTACCAAAACTAAACATCTACAAGGCTGTTTGATTTTATACCTCAATGTCACACTGTGACTTCATTTTTTTGAACTTCACCCATAAGTGATAGCAAAGAAAGGATGTTTATCACAAAAGTTCGTTAAAGGATCTCTCTGTTAAGTTTTTTGTGTGTTTCGAAAATGAAAATTCCCTTCTATTTCTAGCCTGTCACATAAATTCCGTTTTATCTTTTACCTATCCCATTAACAGCTTTGAGGGGCGTTCAGAATGTATCCCGTTTGTGCTGTAATGCATAGTATGCAATTAGTTGTTGATTAACCTTTGCCCTACTGATTTTATTGTTTTTCTCAGGTTTTCATCACATCATCAAGCGGAAAGCAGCCTTATGTAGACTAAGATCAGATTGCATTGCTGAGTAGACTGATCTTAATCTATATCATCTTTCGCAGCTTTGGTCACAGCAGGAATGTCATGTAAATTATGAGAAGGGTTAAAGCTTTAATCATTTTGTCGTCTGCAACAATTTTGGAATTAGAGCAGCACTGTGATCAGTAATGAGTAAACAAAAGTTCGCTTTTTGGAAAAGGATTTCACAGTGTGAGTGATAAGCTATGGTGACCTACCGTGACCGGTCAATCCAGAGCTCCAGATGTAGTTTTAGTTTAACTCTTTCTCAAACATGACATTGTGTCTATGTCCCTGTTAATCCTTTGACAAACAATGAAACTTCAGTTTCTTTTAAAAAAGAAAGGATTGGTGTATAATGTAGCACATAAAATATTGAGACAAAGACGGAAATAATGATAGTGTGCATTTACTTCTGTTGCCGCGATGTTTTGTCAACTAATCCGTTTCCATTAGGAACGTCAACACCATGTATTGTTCATGATAGGAATTTTTGTAGATAAGATTGAAAGGGAAGAAGCTTTAGTTATTTCGATAGTCACGTCAACTAGGCCTACCAGTCTAAAATATTCGTAAATCCTTTTACAAATTTTTATTAACACTATACGGAAAGTAACAAACAATAAAGGGTAAAGACATAACCCTGCAAAAAAGTCCACGAACTGTTCTAGAATGTTTTAAAACATCAGCTTTGGAACGTTCTAGAACGTTAAATGGCACTTCTAGAACTTGGATTCTAGAACCAGTTCTAGAATCATCAGTTCTTGAACCCAAGTTCTTGAACTGAAGTTCTAGAACTGTCACTTAATGTTCTACAGCTCAGTTTTGAACTAGTTCTAGAACCAGTTCTTGAACATTAAATGGCATTTCTAAAACTCAAAAGTTCTAGAGCCGATTCAATAATTAGTTCAAGAACCAGTTCTTGAACGTTAAATGCAGTTTTAGAACTCAATGTTATAGTATTGTATCTAGAACCAGTTTACTTCACAATATGTGGGTGGGAAATGGTAAAAATAAACAACCCTTTTCCAAACAAGACCTGGTTTTGAGTCCCCAATGGAAAATGCTTGGGAATACATTGAAACAAAAGAAGAAACTGCTGATAACCAGCAGTTTTTCCTTTTGTCTCAATATTTTCTGTGCCATATTGTACACATATCCTGTTTTTACTCACATCCATTATGTCTTTTGTGGCAGTTTTTGGAGAGGATCACCCTAAAATTTTGTCGTTTGGGAAAGGGTTAAAGGGGGGGGGGGTCCAATAATATTCTTAGTATAAATAGATACATAAAGGGGGCATGTTTTGCCGAAAGGTCTGAGTCAAACGGACATTTAGTTTGGTGTATATTGTACATGTATATTGTAAGTGGGTTGTGTAACTCTATTCCGGCGCTACCCAAGGTTCTTAGTCATTAATTTTCTATCTATATGTAAATAATTGGCGAAAGACAAAATAATTTGTATATGAGCCCATGTTAACACGACACAAGGTCCATTTCACCATTTGCTTGCTTATGATCAATATCGAAATAATTTGCAATTTATGCAATCTTTCAATTTTTTGTATATTTTCATATCCCACTTTGGGGAAAACATCAACACGTTTCTATATTAAAGCGACATATTGGAATAATATTTTAGGCCAGTACTAAAATAATTTGTCAGCGCAAAGTTATTAGGAATTTTGATAGCTAGTCGGGAAAACGAGTCACGGGCCCTTGAATACACGACAAGAGGACCATGATGGTCCATAATCAAGATGACATGAGACACAGTTATGTTTGAATCAATTAACCCTTTCCCAAACAAGACCTGGTTTTGACGTCCCTAATAGAAAAGGCTTGGGAAAACATTGAAACAAAAGAAGAAACTGCTGATAACCAGCAGTTTCTTCTTTTGTCTCAATATTTTCTGTGCCATATTTTACACAAATCCTATCTTTAATAACATCAATTTTGTAATTTGTGGCAGTTTTTGAAGAGGGTCACCCTAAAATTTTGTTGTTTGGTAAAGGGTTAATTAATATTTGTGACTTTAAGACTGAAAACAAACTTATGGTCATCAACATTATGTCTGTATTTTATCCTCATAGGTCAACATATCTGCTTGTGAAGAGTAAAAACAAAGTCAAAAACGAGAATTTTGTCAAATTCAAGGGCAGATAATTCAGCAACTGTTTGTCTAATTGTGCTGAAGTTCGAACTCACCCATGATCTTATGGTAATCAACTTTTAAATCCAAGATCAAAGTTTTGTCTTGATTGGTCACCATTTGTGATTGCTAGAGTAAAAACAAAGTCAAAAACAGCAATTTCGTCAAATTCAAGTATTATTATAACTCACTACTTTTTCATCCAATCAGACTGAAATTCAAAGTTATCTAAGATCTTATGGTCACCAACATTATTTGTAAGTCTTGATTGGTCAACAATTGTTAAGGCCAGAGAGTAAACAAAGTCGAAAAACAGTCGATAACAAAAATTTTGGCAAATTCAAGGGCATATTACTCACGACTTTCTCATCCAATCACACTAAAATTCAAAGTCATTCAGGATCTAACGGTTATCAACATTTTGTACAAATTTTGTCTTGATTGGTCTCTAATTGTAGATGCTACAGTGTAAACAAAGTCAAGAACAGTCGAAACGGCAATTTTGTCAAATTCAACGGCATTTATAAATAATAATTTTTTAACCGATTAAGCTGAAAATCAAACTCATCTGACATCTTATTGTCCTTAACATTGTGGCAAAGTTTTGTCTTGATTGGTCAATGATTGCAGATGCTAGAGAGTAAACAAAGCCAAAAGCAGCAATTTTGTCAAATTCGAGAGCAGATAACTCAAGACTTTCTAGTCCGATCAAACCAAAAATAAATTTCATCCAAGATCTAATGGTCACTAACATTGCGTCCAAGTTTTGTTTTGATTGGTCAATAATTGTAGATGTTATAGTGTAAACAAAGTCGAAAATAGTCAAAAACGGCAATTTTGTCAAAATCAAGGGCAAATAACTCAATACATTTTGGTCCGATCAAACCAAAAATCATACTTATTCGAGATCTTATTGTCACAAATACTGTGTCCAGCTTTTCTATTGATTGGCCAATAATTATAGATGCTAGAGTGTAAAAAATGTCAAAAGTAGCTACTTTTTACATTCAAGCGCAGATAATTCCAGACTTTCTGGTCCGATCTGACCCAAAATAGAACTCATCTGAGAGCGAATGGTCATACATATTTTGACCAAGTTTGGCCAAGATTGCCTTATATTTGTAGATGCTAGAGTGTAAACACCAAATTGTTGACAGACGGACGGACGGACAGACAGATATACAGACGGACGACGGACAAAAAGTGATCACAATAGCTCACCTTGAGCACTTTGTGCCCAGTTGAGCTAAAACCCCATGACAAATTGTGGAATAAATTACCAAATACATTTTTTTCTAGATTTCCTTCGCACAGAAAGGCATAAATGATTACATAGCTTAAAATTTAGCTGGCCTCAGCAGAAAGTACTACAAATAAGCTATTGCGGTCAGGTTTGTCTGTTTTCCGCCCGTCTGTCTGCTCGTCTACAATATCAGGTTTACACAAATATCATTCGATCTTCTCCAAACTTTGTCAAAATGTGTACGGTCATAACCCCTTGTGTAAGATTGATTTTGTAGAATTCTGTAGAAAGTGCTGCGTTATCACAGTGCCCTTGGATGTCAAAAAATGCTATTTTTTGACAATTTTGGCATAATACATACAAATATTGCCCAATCAAATGTAAAGCCAAATAAAAATGTTTGCATGTACAACGTCTTGGGTGAGTGAGATTTTTGTCCAGATTGAAAATGCAAATTCTGAGTTATCTGCCCTTGAATTTGGCAAAATTGTCATGACCTCCCTGTAATTTGCCGAAAATTGAATTTTGACAATATAACTTCTTATCAAAAGCTGCCATTTGGGCTTTGACCCCCCCCCCCCCCCCCCCCCCCCCTGCAAAAAAATCCTGGATCCGCCCTTGTGTTCAGTGGAACCTACTATGGTCACCTATTGTTAAACGGTCTGTCCTTTCACAATTTAGATAAGCACTTAATGCTTTTTAGGAGTGGGGAAGACACATGACGCTGGTTGAAAGGGGATAAAGTATAGTAGTAATGTTGATAGTCTTAAATTCTCTTACCTTTACTGTAGAATAGAGAACCAGCAGAGTCAGTTTGTAAAATTATACATGTACTTCAAAGAGAAAACAAGAGCTGACACTGTAAGATGACAATGCCCCCGACACCGCTTTGATTTTAAATTATGGCCAATCTATGATCAAGGTCAAGGTCATCCAGGGGTCAAGGTCACCAAAGTATGTGCCTACAGAAAGGTAATGTACCAAGGAATGTTGTGGTAAAGTATGAAGCGAATATGTTAAGTAATAAGGAAGTTATGGCCAATGTTAAAGTTTTTGGACGGAATGACGGACAGACGGACGGACAGACAGACAGACGGACAGACGGACGGACGGACGGACAAGTCAAATTTATGATGCCTCCCTATCGGGGGCATAAAAATGCTTCTCATGCCAATTCACCCTACTGACTTTGTTAGCCATTGTCTCCAAAAACAAGCCCTCATTATTTTTTACACCTAGATAATAGAGATATGATTGTAACCCTACCAATTCACAGAATTCAAAGAAAAACTATTGTTTGATCCCTTGGAATTTAACCATAATGTGGAAAAGTTCGGGGCAAAAATTTATTTAGGCCGTGCTTCATCTTATGCTGCATCATGCAGCAATTTTGTACTTGTAAGGTTTTTGACGAAATGCAAAGATATAATGAATGTCAGTTTCTAATGAAATGAATCTGTTTCTTTATTTAGGAAAAAGATAAACAATGAGCTATTAATCAAGACTCATGTCAGCCCTGGTTGAAGTGTGGGCATGCAGAAGCTTTTGGACATGTTATTGTCCAGCAAGATTAACCCGGGACATCTGCATATGTAATGACCCCACTTCGGCAATGTTTTGTTAAGACGCTCAACTAACGGACTTTGCACGCGGAAATTAAGTTGTCCCAGTTTGATTTGGTTGGACAATATTATACAGTGTCTGTTTGTGCCCATATAAAAACAGCTTTGAGAAATGGTAGGGAAATAAATATGCAAAAATGTTGACAGGACATGAGAGTACTCCAGATTGTCTTCTTGCAGGACAAGTGTAATATCTTAATTAAATTGGTTGATTGATTTGGTAAATCAATTTTCAATTGCTATGGTCATGATGCGTTTTTTGTAGGCTGATAATTATGGAAACATGATTTTCTCAAATGCTATAAGGGCCTTTTTTCCAAGATCTCTGTTAACCCTTTCCCAAATTTTAGTGTGATCAAAATTCAAAGATGTTGCAGACAACAATTTGTAGTGATTGAAATCTAATTTTTTTGGATGTTTTTGTGTAGAAAACATTGTGGGAAATGAAGAAATTGCTTGTCATAAGCAATTTCTTCACTTTCCACAATGTTTTACCTATCCATTATTAGCTCACCTGAGCACGAAGTGCTCAAGGTGAGCTATTGTGGTCGCTTTTCGTCCGTCGGCGTCCGTCCGTCCGTCCGTTCGTCTGTTCACATTTTGTTGTTACCACTCTAGCACCCACAAATATTGACCAATCTTGACCAAACTTGGTCAAAACATGTATGACCATAAGTTCTCGGATGAGTTCGATTTTGGGCCAGATCGGATCAGGAAGTCAGGAGTTATGCGCCCTTGAATATAAAAAATCACTAGTTTTGACTTTGTTACCACTCTAGCATCTACAAATATTGACCAATCTTGACCAAACTTGGTCAAAACATGTATGACCATAAGTTCTCGGATGAGTTCGATTTTGGGCCAGATCGGATCAGGAAGTCAGGAGTTATGCGCCCTTGAATATCAAAAAATGCTAGTTTTGACTTTGTTACCACTCTAGCATCTACAAATATTGACCAGTCTTGACCAAACTTGGTCAAAACATGTATGACAATAAGTTCTTGGATGAGTTCGATTTTGAGTCAGATCGGATCAGGAAGTCCGGAGTTATGCGCCCTTGAATATCAAAAATCGCTAGTTTTGACTTTGTTACCACTCTAGCACCTACAAATATTGACCAATCTTGACCAAACTTGGTCAAAACATGTATGACAATAAGTTTTTGGACAAGTTCAATTTTGGATCAGATCGGATCAGGAAGTCCGAAGTTATGGGCCCTGTTATATCAAAAATAGCTAGTTTCAAATTTGTTACGACTAGCATCTACAAATATTGACCAATCAAGACAAAACTAGGCTAGAATGTTGGTAACCATACAATAATGAATGAGTTCGATTTTCAGTGTCATCGAAGTAGGAAGTCTGGAGTTATGTGCCCTTGAATTTGACAAATTTGCCATTTCCGACTTTGTTTACACTTTAGCATATCTACATTTATTGACCAATCAAGACAAAACTTGGCAACAATATTGGTAACCATAAGATGCTGAATGAGCTAAATTTTCATCTTGATCGGACTAGAAAAATTAGAGTAAGCGGCCCTTGAATTTCACAAAAATGCCGTTTTCGACTTTATTTTCACTCTAAAAAACACAAATATTGACCAACCAAGACACAGCTTGGTCACAATGTTCGTGATCATGAGATCTTATATGATTTCATCTTTCATATAGATCGGACTAGAAAAACCAGAGTTGTGTGCCCTTGATGGTGACAAAATTGCCAATTTCGTTTTTAATTTCACTCAAACAGCAATAGATATTGACCAATCAAAAAAACAACTTCGATTTAAGGTTGATGGGAATATCTTTATCAGAACAGAGTTATGTGCCCTGGATTATGACAAAATTGATGTTTTTTTATCGACTTGGTTTTCACTTTAACAGCCACAAATATTGATCATCAAAGATTAAGAATGCTGTTTTCAGCTGGATCATAATCTCGCATCTTAAGTTTCGTGTTCTTGTCTTAGAGATACGTAGGTCATGTAAAAGGTGGGTCTTGTTCTGCATGGAAAAAGTTTCAAACTGCTATCAGGTGAGCGATCCAGGGCCATCTTGGCCCTCTTGTTTTGTAAGGCGTCAAAAAGCGTCAATTTGTGGGAATGGGTTAAAATGTATTTGCAATAGTTTTGCACTGAGCCCTTGATATAAAGTGGGTGGAACCATCATGTCTCTGACAGTTTACATTATTGTTGATGAAAAACTCTCAACAATAATTGTCCCTTATCATTCTGTTTAAATACAAATAGCCATTATCCTTTTCCCAAACAATAAAATTTTAGGGTGGTCCCATATGAAGGCGGCCGCGGCCATAGCGCAGTTGGTAGCGCATCTGCATCTCACTCGAGAGGTCCCGGGTTCGATCCCGGGCCGCTGCAAATATCCTTTCTAACAAAATGTCACCCATCAAAGTCCATATATTGTTAAGCTATGTTGGCGCGTAGCTCGAGGCTCGGTAAGGGTGTTGTGGTAGTACTAGTACAAGCAACGACAGGAATCCTTGGTTAGATGCTGCAGCTGCCGCAATATGACCATATCAGTTGAAAACAGCATTAAACCCCAATAGATAAACCCATTTGAAAGGTGCTGCAGACAACAAAATGGATGTTAGTAGTAGTAAAGATTTGGTTACAAAATGGCTCGGAAAATATTTAGGCAAAAGGAGAAAAAATGATTGTCAGAATAATTTCTCCTTTTGCCTCAATGTTTTCCCAAACCTTTTCTTTTAGGTATGATTGTCAAAACCAGGTCTTGTTTGGGAAAGGGTTAATGGAGGGAAACTTTTGGTTGTCCTTGGTCATGCTAACTTTTCCCAAACAGTGACATCTTTTGATGCACCTTAGTGTTAAAGCTTTCGTAAATATTGAAGAAAAAGAAGAAAATACCCCACCCCTGGATCCTTCGTGTATTTAAAGCTTTCGTAAATATTGAAGAAAAAGAAGAAAATGCCCCACCCCTGGATCCTTTGTGTATTTAACCCCCCATGCATTCAGTCTTTTACTTAATTCCTATACTTTGATGCTTTTTGATGCCTCACAATTAAGATAATGGCTTTGGAAAACATTGTGGAAAATGTAGAAATTGCTTGTGACAAGCAATTTCTTCATTTCCCATAATATTTTCCACAAAGAAACATGGAAAAATGCAAGGTTTTATTTGCTTGAAATTGTCGTCTGCAACATCTTTGAATTTGGACATGTCTAAAATTTTGCCCTATGGGAATGGGTTATTGCTATATCTAAGAATGAATCTGCTTGGCCAGGGTTTTGTTTATAAGCAAGCGTATGCATGCCTGAATGCTAGAATGAATCATGAAATGTCTTTCATCAAGCATGAAAGACAAAAATTAACCTTGAACATGGAAGCATGTTTCTTTGTAGGGTACTTAACAAGGTGAATTAATTATTCTTTATTGGCTGTTCTTTCTTTCCTCAATGAACAATGCTTAGCTGGATTTGAGTGTAATGAAATAATTGAAGTTGCATATTGTCTAGGTCCTTTGTAGATGCGCTGAACCCAAGAGTGTGGTCCTCTACTGCAATCAACAAATCGCTATTACTTTGCATCTTCACTAGCTCATGCAAGCACAAAGTCTTTGAGTTAGCTAAGGTGAGCTGTTAAATGAACAAGTAGCCTTCCTCTCTCTGTGATTCTGTCCATAATAGCAGCATGGTTATGACCAAAATTTATATTCATGAAGGCGAAATGTGTCGTCTGCATTAACTTTCAAATTGGTCCACCCTAAAATGTTGTCATTAAGGACAGGGCTCAACACTGGATACATTATTGATGCTATGGTAAGCTGTATATTTCGTAGCTTTTCATTGACAATCTCATAACTGCAGCTTGTTTTAAGCTGCAGTTACAAGGTTTTCGATGAAAAGCGGCGATTTGTAGTCAAATCTACATTCTGAGTCTATGTAGTAGTAATGAGTATGTTCATTTAATTGTTCTTGTTCATTAATGATTAATTAAGAGAGAAAAAATGAAGGAATACTAGCACCTTGATTCATTAGGCATCAATGATTTCTTGGAATTCCTGTACTGCTCTTTTATGAGTGATGATGTCATGTTGGATTGAATTAGGAACTGAGCGGGGATCTGAAAAAGTTCCCTAATAGCATTTGAGGCCAATCTGTATCAAGATCAGTCTTTGCATACAAGTCTGATCAAGATTCATCTCATTCTCTATTATAATAGCTTCTTCATTACCTGTACTCTCTTAAGAACAGAGCACATTATCTCTTAACATTCCATTTCTATAGAATGAGCTCTGTTCTCGCGGGGTCATTTCACGTCTAATCTCGGGGCCTTGGCGGGATTTCAGTATCCAATCGTTGGCTATACACAACAAAACAATTTAAAAAGCTGATACAAACTTTCATTGGCTGACGCTTCAAATTACCGGCTTCAGCCAAAAATAGAAGCGACGTAATGTATACGTAATCAAACAAGATCAAACTGAATGATTTTGATTCGATAATTCAAATGTTACCGGCTTCAGCCAAAAATAGAAGCGACGTAATGTATATGTAATGATCATGCAAGATAAAACTGAATGATTTTGATTGATAATTCAAATGATGTGCTATAATTAGATTATGACGACCAAATAGGCTGTTGGCATACCGAAAACTGCAGAGGTCATATTTGATGGTTTAATCAATAGACCTCCGGCTTTGGAGAGTACATTACCTGTAGCAACTGTAAGTTATCATCATGCAGAGTTTTCCAGAGGGGGGTCATTATGTCCCCTTGGTTTTCAAATTACACGGTGGGTAATCGATATATTCAGAGCCACTGGCTCCGCACTTTAAGCATTATACTAGACTTTCGGCCCACGTGCGGCTCCGAAGTTATTTGCAGATTTTGGTAAACAACGAAAGGTAGGTGCTGGCTTTTTTAGCTCACCTGAGCACAAAGTGCTCATGGGGAGCTATTGTGGTCACTCACCGTCCGTCGTCCGTCTGTCCGTCCGTCCGTCTGTCCGTTCACATTTCTTTAAACATCTTCTCCTCCTAAACCATTTGGTCAATTTTGACCAAACTTGGCAGGAATGTTCCTTGGGTGACCCTTTTCAAAACTTGTTCGCGGATTTTTGTTCGCGGATTTTTGATTCGTCAAAAAATGTGGGCGTGGCAGGGGGTGGCTTATCGGACTTAGAGAAATCCTAAGAAAATTCTTTAAAAATCAACCATTGGGCCAATTTGAACCTAACTTGGCAGAAATGTTCCTTGGGTGACCCTTTTCAAAATTTGTTCGCAAATTTTTGATTCGTCAAAAAAAGTGGGCGTGGCAGGGTGTGGCTTATCGGACTTAGAGAAATCCTAAGAAAATTCTTTAAAAATCAACCATTAGCCCAATTTGAACCAAACTTGGCAGAAATGTTCCTTGGGTGACTCTCTTCAAAATTTTTGGGTGAATTTTTGATTTGTCAGGAAAAGTGGGCGTGGCAGGGCGTGACTTATTGGACTTAGAGAAATTCTAAGAAAATTCCTTAAAAATCAACCGTTGGCCCAATTTGAACCAAACTTGGCAGGAATGTTCCTTGGATGACCCTTTTCAAAATTATTGGCGAATTTTGGACTCGTCAAAAAATGTGGGTGTGGCAGGGCGTGGCTTATCAGACTTAGAGAAATCCTAAGAAAATTCTTTAAAAATCAACCATTGGGCCAATTTGAAACTAACTTGGCAGAAATGTTCCTTGGGTGACCCTTTTCAAAATTTGTTCGCAAATTTTTGATTCGTCAAAAAAAGTGGGCGTGGCAGGGCGTGGCTAATTGGACTTAGAGAAATCCTAAGAAAATTCTTTAAAAATCGACCATTAGCCGAATTTGAACCAAACTTGGCAGAAATGTTCCTTGGGTGACACTCTTCAAAATTTTTGGGTGAATTTTTGATTTGTCAGGAAAAGTGGGTGTGGCAGGGCGTGACTTATCGGATTTAGAGAAATCCTAAGAAAATTCTTTAAAAATCAACCATTGGCCCAATTTGAACCAAACTTGGCAGAAATGTTCCTTGGGTGACTCTCTTAAAAATTTGTTGGTGAATTTTTGATTTGTCAGGAAAAGTGGTCGTGGCAGGGCGTGACTTATTGAAGTTAAGAGACACCCTAAGAAAATTCTTTAAAAAACACATTGGGCCAATTTGAATGAAACTTAGCAAGACTTTTCGAATGAAACTTAGCAAGAATTTTCCTTGAGTGACTCTTTTAAAAATGCGTACACAAATTTTTGTCGTCTAAAAATGTGGGTGTGGAAGGGCAGGGTTATCAGACTTAGAGAAATCATAAGAAAACTCTTTAAAAATCAAGCATTGGGCCAATTTGAACCAAACTTGGCAACAATGTTCCTTGAGTGACCCTTTTCAAAATTTGTTCATGAATTTTTGATTTGTAAAAAAAAGTGGGTGTGTCACAAACTTCTTTCAGGTGAGCGATATAGGGCCATTCTGGCCCTCTTGTTTGCTTTTCTTTCTTCTTTGACTGACTCTAACCACAAAAATGCAATGCTATTCGATGCCTACGATATTTTCCCCTTGAAAAACACACAGCATATTGAGCAACACCTCTTATTTTTTCCTGAATCACTTTCATTCCGAGATCAACTGTACAGAAAGCTAAAGGAGTCGGGTGATATCTTTCTGTAAAAGTGTATGTTTTGAACCTGTTTGACCAGATGTTGCCGTTTGAAGTATGGTTATATGATAATTGAACAAGTTCAATGTCCCTCGAAATGACACCAGACAAATTGATAGAAAAAATACTGAAAAAGGGTGCGGCTCTGATTATGTACGATGGATCTGATTATGTATGTTGGCTCTGAAGTTGTTGACATACAACTTTTCTGTTGGTCCAATAAATATTAATGAGGTATAAAAATGACTTTAAAGGTATGTGTGATCATTTACACATGTCATGATTTCATTTACAGATGGAGCTCTAGAAGGAAATACCTGTGCAGTATTTGTAACAAAGAATTTGCACGACAATCAAGAGCAAATTTCCATAAACACAATATACATGAACAAGGTGTTGAACATACTAAGTGTTCAGTGTGTGATAAAACGTTTGCAACAAACCAATGTAGAAGACGACACGAGACAATAATACATCAAAACGTTAGGCCTGAAAGTCTTTTTCCTGTGTGTGACAAGCAGTTCTCACCCGAGCGATCGTTAAAAGCCCACGACCAATCGGTACGCAATGGCAAGAGATCAGTTTGTGAGATTTGCGACGAGGATATCGTCGTAAATAGCTGCAGTTACGAGGTTTTAGTTGAAAAGCGACGATGTCCAGTTTTTGACTCAATGCTTCCTCTTCAGATGTTTCTTCAAGCTGTTTGAGTATGCAAATTCCTCGCCGCAAATCTCACAAACTGACCTCTTGCCATTGTGTGCCATTTGGTCGTGGGCTTTTAGCGATCGCTCGTGTGAGAACCGCTTGTCACACACAGGACATGCAAAGCCTTTCGGGTTTACACCACCACATTTCTTTTTGTGCTCGTTCAGTGACCATGGGTATGCAAATGTTGCCTCACATAATCACATTGCGGGGTTTGGCACTTCAGTTTCTCCTCCCCATGATCTGATCTCATGTGGCCCTCGAGATTAGATTCGATCGGAAACGTTTTTGAACAAAAATCGCATTGGAATGGTCTAATGTTTTGATGTGTTATTGCCTCGTGTCGTGTTCTACATTGTTTTGTTGGACACGTTTTATCACACACTGTATACTTAGTATGTTCCACACTTTGTTCATGTATATTGTGTTCATGGAACTTGGCACTTGATTGTCGTGCAAATACTTTGTTACAAATACTGCATGGGTATTTCCTTTTCTCCATCTGTAAATGAAATTATGACATCTGTAAATGATCACACATACCTTTAAAGTCATTTATTATACCTCATTAATATTCATTGGACCAACAGAAAAGTCGTTTGTCAACAACTTCAGAGCCAACGTACATAATCAGATCCATCGTACATAATCAGATCCATCGTACATAATCAGAGCCGCACCCTTTTTCAGTATTTTTTTTCTATGATTTTGTCTGGTGTCATTTCGAGGGACATTGAACTTGTTCAATTATCAAATAACCATACTTAAAACAGAAAAAACTAGTCAAACAGGTTCAAAACATATACTTTTACAGAAAGATATCACCCGACTCCTTTAGCTTCCTGTACAGTTGATCTCAGAATGAAAGTGATTCAGGAAAAAATAAGAGGTGTTGCTCAAAACACTGTGTGTTTTTCAAGGGGAAAATATCGTAGGCATGGAATAGCATTGCATTTTTGTGGTTAGAGTCAGTCAAAGAAGAAAGAAAAGCAAAAAAGCCAGCACCTACCTGTCGTTGTTTACCAAAATCTGCAAATAACTTCGGAGCCGCACGTGGACCGGAAGTCTAGTACAGGGTGTTTCATAATATGCGTTACCATTTCGAATCCTCAGTATGCTTTAATCAAGAAAAGTACACTTAAATGAAATGTACAACGCCGAAATAGGCATAATAAAATTTTGTTTGACATACAACACTAGTACTTTTGCATTCAGGATTGACACAAATTCCATCTCGCCCACAAAGTACAGTTTTATGACCACGCATTCTAAACGACGTCATCCACGTAGCAAAACGACGTCAACCTGTTACTTAAAACCAAATTGCATGTATCCAATGAAACAGTCCGTTTTCACAATGGAATGCTATCTAAGTTCATCTACGAATATTGCGACATGGTTATTCATACATGCCATTTCAGATATATGAAAGAAAAAGTTCAAGCGGATTGAGTTCTTGGGAGTGCAAAATCCACACATTATTTGACCTGTATGAAATCTGTTGTATCCCAAATGTTTCTTAATTCATGTAATAATTTTCCAGGAAGAGTGTGGTGTTGCACCACCTTTCTGGTATCAAAGGGTAATAAAGTCAGCAGCTTTTCGCCTTAATGCTAGAAATATTTCGTCTTCAATACATGCAGCTAGCATACTATTATTAGTTGCCTCAATGTCACACTTTTCGTCCTCAAAAGAGAATGGTCCTGTTATTACTGACAGACTTGAGGCTGCACATACTGTTGAATTGTGAGAATGAAATGATCTTTTCCAAAAAAGTCAGATTTTTCTTAGCATCTGTGTTGAGTTTTCATCACCAAGAGATTGTTTATTCATAGATCTGATGACAGATATTGATAAATATTTGATCAAGTAGTTTGACTACTTGCATGCATGTGTCAATGGGCAACACCATTTTTGAAAAAGGGCCCAAATTTGATGACGCCAAAAAAGACGTCATGACGTCAATATGTTCCCTTTATTTTCGCACGACACAAAACTTTATTATGTACCCTTTGAAAACATATATAACATGACTATATTGTATGTAAAGTCAACAATTTATATTACTTGTAATGGTAACAGATATTATGAAACACCCTGTATAATGCTTAAAGTGCGGAGCCAGTGGCTCTGAATATATCGATTACCCACCGTGAATTAGGTGGTCATGCCTATTGTAACCGTGTTTCTTCATGTCACAGCTAATAATTTTTAGAGGGGGGTCATTTTAGGGAAAACTGTGCCAAAATGCTTAATTTTGTGTGCCATGGAAAACCCTGATCATGGATCCTTTTTAGACTGCAGTTGGCCCCAGGTTGATATGGAAACGCATGAAGTTGTCAATAAATGTTGTAATTAACATGTTATAGGCCTGTCCCACCTAACCGAATATTTACACCGAATGCCTACCGAACTTAATTCGGTGTATTCGTTAAAGGTTCGTTCCACAAACGGTTTGTGTTCGGTATGTTTACGGTGCCATTCGGTGCTTTTCGTCGACATAACGCGGTGTTCGCAGACGCCTAAAAAAGTTTTTGAGCATGCACAAAATTTTTCAACGAATACAGCGAATCAAAATTTCGGAATGAGTTCGGTAATCGTTCGCAGAGGGATCGGTAGGCTTGCGTCTGGCATTCGTTACTTTCGTTTTGGTGTCGGTAATAATTCGCAGAAGAATTCCTGTTCGGTATGTTCGTTTTGATCTCACCGAAGGACTAGCGTTTGCACTCCGATGAAGGTGCGTTTCTTTACCGATCTGGCCGAAAGGGTTAAACGAACCGCTAACGAAGACACTGATCCTGACGATGCCATTCCGAATATGACGTTATATTCGTTACTCAAACGGTAGGGGTTCGTTGATGTTTGGGAACAAATTGGGGATATATTTCGGAGAAACATCGTTGGCTGTTCGACACATTTGCTACAAGTTCGTTGCGTGTTCGGTGTATGGTCGCTACACAATCGTTGAAAACCAAAGTTCACCGCATAAAAATGACAACGAACACTGCGAATTTCGCACTTGACATTCGGTACGAATTCGGTGCCACTATTCGGTTAGGTGGGACAGGCCTATTACATGATGTAGTGTAGGGAATATGACATTGATTTTGAATCTGCCGACTGAATGCCGGTCTTAGTTTAGGGCTTGATCCTGTGTGATGCCTGGATACAAGTCCAGCACCTTTACACTGCTTCAAACCAGATTATGTTAATCCTTTCCCATACTATACCTTGTTTTGATGTCCCTCATTTAAAAAGTTCTAGAAAAATTGAGAAAAAAGAAAAAAACTGATCACCAACATTTCCTCCTTTTGTCGTAATATTTGCTATGCTATATTGTCATCAAATCCTTTCTTTATTAATATCCTTTTTGTGATCAGTAGAGGCTTGAAAAAGTCCCATTTGATGAAGGATTAAGCTTATTGGTCCATCTTATCCTGAGCTCTGATAGACACCAGAAAATTCAGTTAGTATCGATTGACCTTGTTCTCGTTTTTCTGTAACAGCCAATGGGAGAGATAAACGAGTTCATCCGCTAGGAGCGCTGCAGTTACACAGGTCATAACAGAACCAGCTGACTCTCAATACACACATGTTTTACAATGGATTCTAATAGGAAATCTGTTTATAATGGATGGGGTGCTCCCAAATTCAATGCTGTAATTGCATAATACAGGTACATTAAGAAAGAGGGTGAAAGGGAAATCAATGTATAGAAAATTAACAAAAGTATTAATATAAAATTCTTTACTGGCCAATCACCAGAAAACCAATTAAACGAGTTTTTATCTTCATTCATCCCGTGCTATGATGTATTGATAGGCAAACTGACTAAGGAAAGAAAATCAAATTTTGTTATCATTGTTGTGTTTTCTGATCTTGTCTGCACTGCAATGTTCCCTAACCATGTTCTGCAAATAGTTGGTTAAATGTGTGATGTCTTACCTGGGTATTCATGAAGCCTTTCTAATGATGGAATGTCTGGCAAATTAGTCTACATGTAGTTTCATTGAAATCAGGTGTTGAAAATTAAATTTAAATTAACAAAGACAGACCATTTTTAATATTTAAGAAAAATGTACATTGTAATACATCATTGGAAAGGTCTTTTTATTTCCATTTTAATGCACTTTATTTGATTAGTGTATCATTTTGGGTAAGAAAGTTATTGAGTTTTGAAGTTGTCATGGTTACCGTTATATTGATGCCAAAATAGCGCCCTGTGGTATACTTGTCTTCAAACTGAATTATAGCTTATTTATTTCTTTCAAAACATATCAAGTAATATATGAGATGAAAGATATTTAAATAGAGAAAATAATGCTCTTTAAATTAAATCTCTACCTCTTTTTATAGCCAATATAATTGATATTGAACTTGTAATATTTTCTGGTAAAAATCGCAATTTTTTATTTAAAATCAATACCCAATTATTCAATCCCACTAATCAAAACGTCATCATTGAAAGACAATGTTTTTGTTTGGGTAAAATCATTTTAATGATACAAATGAATAAATACTCTTTTTGAAAAGCAATACACATCCAACTAGAACTGTCGCAAAGCGGACGAATACCCCCCCCCCCCCCCCCCCCCCCCACTAGGGCCTTGTCACTGAAAAAGTGCTATCGGTCAGAAGGCTCTTGACTTAGAGCATGGAAACGGATTTTAAACAAAGTCAAACTGTGACCTTGACCTTTGACCCTGGTGACCCCAAAACAACAAGGTACCTTCTTGGGTCATGGGCAACAACTGTGTAAAGTTTCATGATCCTAGATCAAACGGTTCTTGAGTTAGAACACAGAAACGAAATTGTAAATTTTGACTACTCCCCCCCCCCTTAAAAACTTCAAAGTGGCATAACTCTAAAAGTAATGACTGGATCAAGATGAAAATGGCAGGTGCACAACTTCATATGATAGGAAACATCCTGATAAAATTTCAGCAAAATTGGTAAAAAACTGTGGGAGGAGAAGAGGACACAACATTATGTCAACCCCCCCCCCCCCCCCCCCCCCCCATTAAAAACTTCAAAGTGGCATAACTCTGAAACTAATGACTGGATCACGATGAAAATTGCAGGTGCACAACTTCATATGATAAGAAACATCTTGATAAAATTTCAGAAAAAAATTGGTCGAAAACTGTGGGAGGAGAAGAGGACACAACATTATGTCCACAGACGGACAGACGGACGGACGGACAGCCTGATTCCAGTATACACCCCCATAACTTCGTTGTGGGGGGTATAAAAACATTCATACCATGATAACTGGACTGCAGACAGTTTTTTTTAAAGTATTCAATAAAAAAAAACCAACTAAATTAAGCCTTTCTCAAATGACAAAATGGAAGTTTATACATATAGATTTTGTTTAGAATATTGAAAAGAAAACAGGCCGAAACAGAAGAAATGATGGTTAGCAGCATATTCTTATTTTTCCTTAATGTTTTCCTAAACCTGGTATATTAAGTACATCAAAAATCAGCTTTGTTTGGGAAAGGGTTGATGAAAAATGAGAAATTCTCCACACCTGTCCACTTATATACATAAGTTACAAGGTAACACAGTCTGCAAGTATAATTAACTAAACAGCAAAAAATTAAGAGTTATTAATGCAAGCGATAATATTTTCATTCCGCTTTCATCAGTCCACAACGGTGGGGGGGGGGGAGTGCTTTCCAAAATGCAATATTTCATTGAATATATTGTTCACCAAATCCATACAATATTGGTACTAAACAAATTTGTCTCATTAAGTCAATTTAAATGAGTACCAATAAAATAGGAGAATTATAAGGTTAAAGATAGAAAAAAAATGCTAAATCCCCCCCCCCCCCCCCCCCCCCCCCGCCTTTCCTAATCCTATTTGTTTCTCTGTGACAGTCACACACCATTTAATTTATCATTTTAAACTGATAAGATAGGATTAGTGTACATAAAATCTAAAAAAAGCTATTAACAAAAGAATAAATGTTGATTAACAGCATTTTCTTTGGCCAAAACAATTTGGGAAAGGGTTATATTCAAATGGTTCACAGTGAACTCGGCCTTATTACGAACTCGGCCTGTCGAACTCGGCCTGGTGAACTCGGCCTTATTATAGGATATATAGTAATATATATATATGGAATGAAAAGTATAGTGATGCCTTCGATTTTTTATACCAATTAATATTTGATATTACATTATTTGTTAAATCACCATATTATAAGTAATATCTTGAATTTATGTATACATTTATCCACTTTTTTTAAACATAGGGACTTTAGAATTTTAAGAAGTTGTAGACGACATAAAAGATGGAATTAAGATGCAGTAAATTGTATATTGGTGCAGAGAAATCATCGAGAGAAAAGTCGAAATTGTTATTTGTTAACAATTTATTATCTTCTATCTCGATGAATATAAATGGCAAAATGTTTCGTTGGTTCAATTCCTTAGCTGCTGCAGTCTTCAAAGTGGATATTGGCGAAACGAGTGATATTTTACAATTTAGCATTGAATATTAAAAGGCAAAATGATAAAATGATGATAGTAATAATTTCTTCTTTTGTCTAAACTATTTTCACAAGCCTTTTTTCATTAGGGTCCTCAAATACCAGGTATTGTTAGCAAAACGATCAACAAGTTATGGTACTTTAAGAAATCAAGGGTGTGAATCACACGCTACTTTAATTGCTACTTTGATTATGACGCGTGGCTATCGTGAAAGACGCGTGGCCACTGTTTACCCTTTACCTCAGCGATAAAATGATAGATTGTGTGAGTGTCTGTCAAATACTATATACTGTGATTTGTTATCAGCAACAGAACTTTTTTTTATTTTTTTAGTATTATTATAGGTCCGGTTTTTAATAAAAGCAATCTTTCACATTAGCCACGCGTCTTTCACATTAGCCACGCGTCATAATTAAAGTAGCAATTAAAGTAGCGTGTTATTCACACCCTTAATTTCTTAAAGTACCATAACTTGTTAAACTAATCGTTTTGCTAACGATACCCGGTATTTGAGAACCCTAATAAGAAGGCTTGCAGAAATAATTTAGGCAAAAGAACAAATTATGATTATCATCATTTTCTTATTTTGCCTTTAAATATTCGATGCTAAATTGTAAAATATTACTTTCTTCAACAATATCCGTTTTGAAGACTGCAGCAGCTAAGGAATTGAAACAACCAATCATTTGCCGTTTATATTCATCGAAAAAGAAAATACATGTAATAAATTGTTAACTAATAACATTTTTAATAAAAATACGTAAAAGACAATTTGTTTACAATAATGATAGTCATGCAAACATTTATAATATAAAAATAATTAAAACATAGTTGAATATGGCAAAATATTTTTAATTACAAATTCAAATAATATTAATTCTAAATAATACATAATTCTGACGATATAAAATGAATTAAAACCTATCACGATGTTTTATATCAAATATTATAACATAATTTCAATATATATATAACAGTGCTATATAGCCTATATTGAGGCCGAGTTCGACAGGCCGAGTTCGTATACAGGCCGAGTTTTTATAAGGCCGAGTTTTTTTCAGGCCGAGTTCACCGTACCCCTATTCAAATCAATAGTTGACAATGTTTCTTTTCAAAATTGTCCAGAGTTAAAACAAAATAAAATAATTTTAAGTAATTTTAGTTTTAAATGCAAAAATTGCATCAATTTATTTTGATTCAATCGTGTTTTTCAAAGTGATACATCGTTTTACTACTGAACGAAAGGAGGCATCCGGTTTTAGGGTCTATCCGAAATACGGTCAAGTTTTCCCGCCATTTTGGGAGAGCACTGACTTGCCTACCCCACTCGTTTTCATTTGCATGGCGGCAATTCGCGGCAAACTCAATCTGCACATATTTGGGCTTAAAATGCTCATCAAAGACTCAATTTTATGAAAATGGTATTGCATTTTATTGCAATCATGTCTAAAGACGGTGATGCATGCTCAAAGATGGCCGATTTTCAACCCTTTCCCTTTTTTTCAACATTTTTCAATTTCTTTCTGCAACTCACTCAGCTTGATCTGAAGACATTTTTACAGCAGAATTGATGACGTAGAGCAAAAGAAACTCTTCAAAATTGAGGTTTAGACCAAAATAGCACGACAGGGGTTTTCCGAATTTCCCCAGTGATCGGCCATTTTTTTTCCGAAAATTAGGTCACCACTCTCCTTCAAAGACAAAATAAAGATATTTACACCCAGCGCTAGTGGAAAAGCATTACTAAAGTCGTTAGATAAGGTATTTTTTTATTCAAATTTAATGTTTGATTCATGTTTTTCATTTATAAAAAGGGAGAAAAGGTCCACAAAATTTCAGTATTTATAATGGTGGCACATAGGCGGAGCCTCGCTATCGTGACCCGCTGACCTCGTTATTTAAATCAAATATCCTTGTTTCTGTTTTTTCTAATTTCAAAAGTGAAATATTCCTGTTTTGTATTTTTTAAATGTCATGATTGTGTAAATTAATTACAAGCAACTGAAATACCAGATGTGAAGGAATTTCTTTGTAGAGAAATTGTGGGAAAGGAAGAAATTGCTTTCTACATGCGTTTTTTCCCATTTGGCACAATGATTTCCAAAGCCTTTGTCTTATAGGGCATAAAATCATTATGTGGGAATTGTGGTGAAAATAATAAAAAAAAAATGTTCTGGCCACTGAAAGTCTGATTTCTTTTCAATTTAGATAGATGGACATAACATTTCTACATACATGTATATAAACCCTTATCATGGTTGCCTATCTTGATTTTTCGAAATATACAAATTTATGAAAGCCATGCCTGGTATTGAACTGTTAATGACTGAAAATATTTATCATAAGGCAATGAATCTTATACTTCATTCTTGTCACACTGTGTTTTCTTTAATTACATCATGTCGTTTTTCTTTCAAAACAAGGCTGCATCATTGATGTTGCTGGATTAAGAGTCAATATTAAATTGAATATTGTTAACCCATTACCATAATTAATATGGCCACTTTTTGATGCCACACAAGATAAAGAAGGCTTTGGCAAACATTAAGGAAAATGAATAAATTGCTAGTGGTAACTTCATCTTCCACACATTTCTAACAGAAAAAAATGCAAAATTTCATCACTTGCACTTTACATTGTCATCTGCAACACCTTTAATTTTGGACCAATCTGAAATTTTGCTGTCTGGTAATGGGTTAAACCATGGAATTTGGATACCTAATGATCTTGAGTAAATTAATGATCAAATTAATGGTTTATAAGCATTACACTGATATGCCTCTTGCTTGTCTATTAGTAAAATCAACGGGGACATCCCAGTTGGTCTAATCCCATTTGGTCTAAAATTCAAATTTCCCATTTCGTCTAAAACCCTTATTTCAAGAAATTTGCTTTTCTTCTAAATTATTTTCTCAGTTTGTCTTATATATATTTATTTATGCATGTATTAGGCCTATATGTCTATATTGTTTGATAATATCTTTTTATTTAAGATTTTTAGGACATGAAACAAGGTCTGAAAAAGTATTAGACGAAATGGGAATTTTTCGTCTAATCCAATATTTTTTATATATTAGACGAAATGGGATTAGACCAACTGGGATGTAACCAAATCAACCACAGGTATAACCGATAGTACACAAGCGCCCCCTAGCAGAGTACTGTATCTGTTATCTCTCCCATTAGCCAATACTTACTTGTTTGGAAAGAAATAAGTAGTACCCAAAAGGCACATAATTCTAAACAATTTGCTTTCTTACTGTGAGCTAATCTTTTCTTAGATTGAGAAAAAAAGTCTGACAAGAAATTGTGTTTCGTAAATGTAACAATTTTTGACTGTGGTAGAATTGACAGATCGTAGGCAAAAATATTGAGTGGTCAATTGAAAGATTAATAAGTACGCTTATTGCGGTTAAAGTAAGAGATAAGTAGCACCCAAAAGGCACATGATCACTGCGATTTTCCACTCATCACTGTGATTCGCTGTGATTTTGAGTGGAAAAACATGGTGGTTGCAATGGACAATCTGCGCAATATGCAACCCGATTTTTTGTTTCTCCGAGGAAGGCGAGTGTTTAAAGCAAAAACAGGCAAGCTGTATACCGTAGCCAACAATTTGCCAATTACCATAAGTATCAAATTGCATTTTACAGATTGTGAAAGCCACAAAGGCAACATGATTACAATTATTGTGTAACGCACGCCATATTTGGAATTCTCCTGGGATGTCAACGTAATCCAGTGTGTAATACCTTCGCTTTTCAATGAAAACCTCATAACTGCAGCTTGTTTTAAGCTGCAGTTACAAGGTTTTCGCTGAAAAGCATCGATATGTCCTTAGGCAAGGCATTACTGGTTCCAAGTGTAAACCCTTTCACAAATGACAAAACTTTGCGATGGTTTTAAACCATTCCAACATAATGACACTTTTTACTTCCCGCGGGAAAAGGCTTTGGAAACTATAATGTGAAATGAAGAAATTGCTTATAACAAGCAGTTTCTTCATTTCCCACGATGTTTTCAACCCAAAAAGACAAAAAAGGTGAAATTTTATTGACTTGAAATCGTCATCTGGTGATAAACCACACTTAATCAATCACAATCAATCTATCATGATCAGTCAATCAATCATCTAATGTTAGAAAATTGTATAGATAGCCATAAAGCAAAAATAAGTGTCAAATAAGAATTTTCGGTAGATTTGTATAAATTGTCCAGAAGACATCGTCATGTGACCAATTAAGGCAAGGGTAAGATTAATTCATAGATCCATTTATAGCAATGATCCTCAGAGCATTATAATCTAAGGATGCTTACATCAGTCTATTGTACTCTTCCAATACTGTTCCAGATAGGCCCAAGTGACGTTTATAAAATTCGTGAAAAGTTAAAAGTGGCTTGATGAATCCTAAATTTTGGGTGCTCAATAAAATCGTCTCTTCGGGACGATTTTAATGAGTACCCACAATATAGGATTTGAAACAAAATCGACTGAATTAGAAAATATTGATTCGGCTTTAGGCTAGAGCTGTGTATATGGGAAATACCAATAGGACGAATATTATTGCATGTGCCACAGCCATTATTGGCCGTTATTCAACGTTTCCTGGACGTATTGATTGAGACTGCTTTATGACATCAGCCGTTTGTCTCTCTTCCCTCCCCGCCTGAGTCCATTATGACAGGAACATAGTAACAGTGTCATTAATATATATAAATATATACCGACTCTGTCGTCTTTTATGTTTCATACAAATTTTATGTGCCATATTTGTGGTTTTGTATCTTTATTGATCAGGCATTTCTGATGAGGTCCATACAGTTTCAAGAATGATTTTAGACAGAGGTCTGATTTGGTAACGATGTCATAAACGGTTCTGCGATTTGGTCTAGTTTTATGTTCCATACAAATTTTGGCCGCGGCTTAGCGCAGTTGGTAGCGCATCTGCCTCTCATTCCAGAGGTCCCGGGTTCGATATCTGGCCGCGGCAAATACCCTTTCTGACAAAATTGTCACCCACCAATGGGTTTGAAATCGTTAACCTAAGTGGGCGAGCAGCTGGAGGCTCGGTAAGGGTGTTGTGGTGGTACTGGTTTGAGAAACAACAGGAATCCATGGGTAGGTGCTCCAGCCGCCACGATATGACCCTGGTAGTTGAAAACGGCATAAAACCCCAATAAACTCAAACTCCATACAAATTTTATATGATGCACATATCCGATGTGGGGCCAAGGGGTCCGGACCCCCTCCCCCCTCTCTCACTCATGAGGTCCAGGTGTGTTTAGTCACTTTACCAAGAATGTTATTTATCCATTATGGTTAAAATTGACTTTACCAAGAATATAATGTTTTCTGTTTTGGTTAAAATTGACTTTGCCAAGAACGCAATGATGTCCATTATGGTTAAAATTGACAGCCAATAGTATATGGTTGTCAGTTATGGTTAAAATTGACTTTGCCAAGAATATCATGTTGGATGTTATGGTTAAAATTGACTTTGTCAAGAATATAATGTCTGTTATGGTTAAATATGACACTGCCAAGTATATAATGTTGTCAGTTATGGTTAAAACTGACTTTGTTAAGAATATAATGTTGTCTGTTATGGTCAAAATTGACTTTGCCAAGAATATAATATTGTCAGTTATGGTTAAAATTGGCTTTGCGAAGAATATAATGTCAGTTATTGTTAAAATTGACTTTGCCAAGAATATAATGTCAGTTATTGTTAAAATTGACTTTGCCAAGAATATAATGTTGTCAGTTATGGTCAAAATTGACTTTGCCAAGAATATAATATTGTCAGTTATGGTTAAAATTGGCTTTGCGAAGAATATAATGTTATCTGTTATGGTTAAAATTGGCTTTGCGAAGAATATAATGTTGTCTGTTATGGTTTAAAATTGGCTTTGCCAAGAATATAATGATGTCAGTTATTGTTAAAATTGGCTTTGCGAAGAATATAATGTTGTCAGTTATGGTTAAAATTGGCTTTGCCAATAGTATAATGTTGTCTGTTATGGTTAAAATTGAATTTGCCAAGAATATAATGTTGTCAGTTATGGTTAAAATTGGCTTTGCCAATAGGATCATGTTGTCTGTTTTGGTTAAAATTAACTTTGTCAAGAATATAATGTTGTCAGTTATGGTTAAAATTGACTTTGCCAATAGTAACTATAATGTTGTCAGTTATTGTTAAAACTGACCTTGTCAAGAATATAATGATGTCAGTTATGGTTAAAATTGACTTTGCCAATGGTATAATGTTGTCTGTTATGGTTAAAATTGACTTTGCCAATAGTATAATGTTGTCAGTTATTGATGAAATTGAGTTTACCAAGAATATAGTGTCATTTATGGTTAACATTGACTTTGTCGATAGTATAATGTCTATTATGGTTAAAATTGACTTTGTCAAGCATATAATGTCTTATGGATGAAATAGACTTTGTCAAAAATATAATGTCCTATGGTTAAAATTGACTTTGTCAAGAATATAATGTTGACTGCTGTGGTTAAAATTGGTAAACAATACCTTTTGGACCTCTCATGTTCTATGTTGATCTGTGGTACCCTTCAAAATCTAGACTATGTATCAGTACGCCCACGACCTATGAACACATTCAATTTTATCATGTAAAAATTCAGTGGCTAGTCAAATTTGGGTATTGTTTGACGAGGGTAAATAGATGGTAACACCCATGGGACGTCTCCAGGTCTATGTTGATCCATGTTCATCTTTGTGACACCTTGCTGATCTATATTAGTACAGTACGCCCACTACATATAATGGAATAGACCTTTACCAATATACTAGGGCTGTGTCAGAGGCACGTCAAAATAAGGTATTGTTTGGACGAGGCTTAAAGATAGATGGTAACACCCATGGGACGTCTCCAGGTCTATGTTGATCCATGTTCATCTCTGTGACACCTTGCTGATCTATATTAGTACAGTACACCCACTACATATAATGGAATAGACCTTTACCAATATACTAGGGCTGTGTCAGAGGCATGCCAGAATCAGGTATTGTTTGGATGAAGATTAAAATAAGTGTTAACTCCCCAATTGGGACGTCTCCAGGTCTATGTTGATCTATGTTCATGTCTGTGACACCTTGACATTCTATATTAGTACAGTACGCCCACTACCTATAATTGGATAGACCTTGACAATACCAACGGCTGAAAGAGCTCTTTCAGTGGCTAGTCAAAATCAGGTATTGTTTGGACGAGGGTTTAAAATAGATGGTAATACCCATGGGACCTCTCCAGGTCTATGTTGATGTATGTTCATCTCTGTGACACCTTGATAATCTAATATTAGTATAAGCCCACTACCTATAATTGGATAGACCTTGACAACCTTTTCCAATATACTTTGTGTGTACTTTCCCAAATATCGGCCACCATTTAAGCTCTAACTGGTTAGGAAGCAAATTAATAAGTGGGGGAGGGGGGGGGGGGGGGGGGGGGGAGGGGGCACTTAAAAGCCCATGTCCTTTGGGCCTGTAACTAAACAATTGCATGACCTCTGCTAGCAGAACCAGCAATCCTTTATACATCTTTGAAAATGTTGCCTTCTGGTTATGGGTTAATGATTATGATTATAATCCTTCAAAACACTTGAGAACAAATTAGAAACAAGTGCATTTTGAATTATCAATATATTCAATGCATTGTATGCATATTGTTACAATTGATGTAATATTTGCACATGATTATAGATCACACATGCTTTAAACCTTTTCCCAAATAATAGGCTGGTTTTTGATGTCCTTTATAGGAAATGATTGAGAAAATATTGAGACAAAAGAAGAAAATGCTGAAAACCAGCATTTTCTTCTTTTGTCTCAATATTTTCTGTGCTGTAACATACACATTTGTTATATAAAATTTTGCCATTTTGGTAGGTTGAACTCATATTATCTTTGTTTTTGAGGCATGATTGCTTAACCCTTTACCAAACAACAAAATGTTAGGGTGGTCCAATTTGAAAGCTGCTGTAGACTACAAAATGGATGTTAATAAAGGTTGAAATTGTGCGTGCTATAGCCAAGAAAATATTGAGGCAAAAGGAGAAGCTGCTGGTTATCAGCAGTTTCTTCTTTTGCTTCAATGTTTTCCCAAGCCATTTCTATTAGGGACGTCAAAACCAAGTCTTGTTTGGGAAAGGGTTAATATAGTCAGTGACATTGTCTCCTTACATAACCAGCAAGAAATTAGACAGCTTTGATTTGATAGCAGCTGCAGACGACAGAATGGATTTTGAAGATAAAAAGTATTTGTGTACAATATGGCATAGAAAATGTTCAACGCTATCTCCTTTTGCCTATAAGATAATCTTCCATAATTTCTATTTAAAAGAAGTATGATTTCATTTGAAGCAACGAGGAAATCCTCTTTCAATTATAGGATTACTATTCAAATTTAGCCTTTTTATTATGGAATCAAGTTATGGTAGTCACCATAATTGTACTTAGACAAATATGGCTGATCTATACCAAATTAGACTAGCAAGTAGAAAGTTATATTGGATCAAGCTATTTTCGTAGTTTTGTCAAAGTATTGACGTCATTGAACGAGAGACTATAATCTATAAGCAGACTTGCCTGTGGAATTTTTCACTGGTTTTGTTGGAACTCGGAGGTCTCGAGAGACGCATTCACTTTATGATTGATAGTATTTTAGTGGTGGTGATGCTTTTTCTGGAAAATTTGTTAATTCAACAAATTTTCTGTCGCTGTTGAATAACTTATAAGGTACTATTCTTAGGGATAGCTAGAATAAAAATAGAATAAAAAAAATGTATAAGCTTGGATCTTGTAAAAGGGCCGTTAATTAATTAAACACACTACCAGACCACAAAATTGTAGACTTGCCCAAATTCAAAGAAGTAGATTACAATTTCAAGTGAATTAAATTCTACATTTTTGGTCTGACTTTCTGGGAAGAAAACATCATACTATAATTTGAGCAACGTTTGTCCGTTTGTCTGTTTGTTCCCCTACTCCTCCCAGGTCCTTGGGCCGATCTTCACCAAACTTGGAGGGAAGGTGGAGGGCGGCCCCGGATATTAGCTTTAGGGGTTCATTTTTTGAAAGGTCAAGGTCATCGAGGTCAAAGGTCAAATTTATCGTTTTTACGGGTTACGGTACAGGATTGCTTATGGGTTACGGGACGGGATTAGGTGGAGTGCAGCCCCGGATAGGTCAAGGTCATCGAGGTCAAAGGTCAGCCCCGGATAGGTCAAGGTCATCGAGGTCAAAGGTCAAATTTCGAGACGGGTAAAATTGCTAGTTGTAGAAAATGGAAGAAATTGCTTATTACAAGCAATTTCTTCAATTCCCACAATGTTTTCCGAAGCCTCTGTCCTGTAGGGCATCAAAAAAAGGTGGTGATGTGAGGTAATGGGTTTATTATACAAAAGCATTTCACAGACAGAATAGCAGGGAGTCAAGAAATTCTAAATTTATTACACATATTTCAAACCCTAACCCTAGGACAAAGGTTGTGGGTTTTCATTGGAATCATCTCAATGACACGATTCCAATGTGTACCCCAACATAGTTTGTTATACGCCCGAAGGGTCGTATTATGTTATGGCCCCGGTCGTCCGTCCGTCGGTCTGTCTGTCCATCCGTCTGTCAGTCTGTTAGCATTTTCTTGTGTGCACAACTCCTCCTACAGTTTTGATCGGAATTTGATCAAACTTGCCACAATGAATCTCCATGGTGTCTAGTTGTGCATACCACTTACAGAATTCAGATAACTCTTTTCGTTCTTGAATTATCTGCCCTTGAATAAAAAATGCCCATTTTACTGACAAGCCCCTCTCGGGCGTAATTTTTTATGCGCCACTCTGCGAAGCTCAAATGTTTAACATTTCAAATGTTGGCTGTTTAGCGCGCCCAGGACGAAAGTCTTGGAACAGCTATTGTTATAAACTCAGATGTTTGTGTCAGCGTCAGTGGCTGCAAAAAACCTTAACCTGTCCCATGATTATCTCATGCCCGTTCGGAAACATTTCAGAAGCTTTGCCTTAATAAGCTGGAAGTAATCTTCTCCTAAACTTTAAATAAACTATACAGTCATTGTCAAGAGAAAACAATGTAAAGAAATTACCGGGTACTTGGAACCTTTTCCCAAGCAAGACATGGTTTTGGTTACCTTAATAGAAAATGCCTGGGAAAACATTTTAAACATTCACAACTGAAGAAAATGCTTTTAACCCTTTCGTTTGCAGAATTATTTCCCAGAAATGACTTTTTCCCTATTTCCAAGCACTTCGTGTATACAAATGCTTAATAAATAGATTTTACTAGCAGAATACCCATAAACCTATATATCATTGGAAAGGTTATTTAATTTCCTTTAACAATATGATAAGTAACTGATAGAAAATTTGCATCTCATCAAAATCTCGACCTCTAGCCCCATGACCCCTGTCAGGCCCCCTGCCACGACCCCCGACCACCCCCACCCCTACGATTTGGGACTGGATTCGGTTTAGGGTTATTGGAATCACTATCGGAGTCACTATTCGAAGTCTCCGAAACATTTCTAATGTTCAAATCACCTTTTTACCACCTAAAAATCAAGGTAATCGCTATCATCATCGTCTGGCACTGACATGGTGATTCGCCGGACCTCTTCTGCAGAATATTGAACCCTCCTGGCCATCGTAACAGCTCATACAAACCCCAAAACTGTGTTTTTCTTCACATTTCACAAGAACATAACACTATTGCGCAATATTTCCGGTGTCATAATAATTTTCATAGTGTAAAAATTGCTTTTAAAAGCCCATACCCCCCTAAACAGTATAGGCGTTCCAGAACCGCGCTTGAAAGCGCGCTTGCAAACGAAAGGGTTAACAAGCATATTTCTGCTAATCAATAAAATTCTCGTAACTGCAGCTTGATTTAAGCTGCAGTTACAAGGCTTTCGTTGAAAAACGACAATTATATTCCCTTGTCTCAATATTTTATATTTTACTTTTATCTAATTGTACAAAAATTCAATCAAGCAACTTCCATTTTTTGGAGTGCAGCAGCTTTTGAATTGGACCTTCCTAAAATTTTGTAGTTTGGGAAAGGGTTAAACCTTTCCAAACTAGACCAGGTTTTGACGTCCCTTCTAGAATAGGCTTTGGAAAACATTGAGGCAAAGGAAGAAAATGCTGATAAAATGCTGTTTGGGGAAGGGTTAATATGACTAGCTCTTGTTAAAATGATGAGTCCATTTATTGACGATAAAGACACTCTGATTATGTTATATTTCTTTGTTCTTGATAACATTTTGATCTTTGACATTGACATTGGTGCCTGCAAGTACTCTCTTACGAACAGAGCGTATTCTCCCTACATTCCATTTCGATAGAATACTCTCTGTTCTCGCGGGGTCGTTTCACGTCTAATCTCGGGGCCTTGGCGGGATTTCGGTATCCAATGGTCGCCAATATACTCATAAACAATTGAAATTTCTGATACAAGAAATGATTGGCTAACGCTTCAAATTACCAGCTTCCGCCAAAAATAGAAGCGACGTAATGTATACGTAATCAAACCAGATCAAACTGAAAGATTTTGATTCGATAATTCAAATGTTACCGGCTTCAGCCAAAAATAGAAGCGACGTAATGTATACGTAATGATCATGCAAGATAAAACTGAATGATTTTGATTCGATAATTCAAATGGTGTGCTATAATTAGATTATGACGACCAAATAGGCTGTTGGCGTACCGAAAACTGCAGAGGTCATATTTGATGGTTTAATCAATAGAGCTCGGCATGGAGAGTAGCCTGCAAGATGAATAACAGGTGTTCATATTAATATTTTTGTATACAATATATAATAATTATAAAATACTTTATTTCACACCCGAAAGTAGTAAACCAATCAAATTACCCCATTCGTACCACGTGAGTATACAATACCTAGAGCCGTATTGCACGCACGAGATAATTGCGTGGACGCACGGGATTCTCGATATTCCAAAGCGGCTAGATCGATATTGTACGATGCACCGGTTGAACCGTCCAAATATGCATTGCACTCATTTGAACCCTACAAATATCGATTGAGCCGTACAAATATGGATTTTTTCCCAAATCGAGGCTGCGATACAAAATATCTATATTCGCATCGAGGAGTAATCTCCCTCAGTACTTAGTAGAGTTTTCGTCTGCAAAAACAAAATTGTGCATTAGAGTTGAATTTTTGTTTCAACATGATAATTTGAATTCACTGTCCTAAACAAGACATAGCTTTGATTCTGTGATTGAAAAAACACATTGGGAATACATTAAGGCAAAAGGAGAAAATGACTTTAAACATCAAGAAAGAAATTATTTTCATTTCAAAACACCCTTTCCCAAACAAGACCTGGATTTGATATCCATTAAAGGGCTTGAAAAAAGTTCTAAGAGAAAAGAAGATTTGCCGTTTATCAGCAATTTCTCCTTTTCTGTCAATGTTTTCATTGTTGATTTACGCATGTCATGATAGATAGTTTATATGACAAATTTCATGTACATTTCACACTATTATATGACGGTCTATTCAATCTTTTGAAACGAACATAAACCGATAAATATAGATTTAATGCCAGATGCCATGTATATTTCACAGTGTTAGAAATGTACATGTAGCCTACATTTTTTTCATGTCATAGGCCTATGTTGTTTTTCTTCCTTTTTTATTTCACGTTGGAATTCTATTTAAAAGTAATTAGATCTAGATCTTAATTTTTATACAAAATTAATCTTTGTCATGTTTTGTGTGAAGAAAAAAAAATGATGTGAAATAAAGAGGTCATTTAACATGTCTTTGTACAATACCGAATTCTATTGGATTCATACTTTGCAGAACAAGTCTATATTTAGACTCGCCTATCGGCTCGTCCAAATATAGCCTCGTTCTGCAAAGTATTCATCCAATAGAATTCAGTATTGTACAAAGACATGTTAAATAACCTCATAATATCAGAAATTCAGTATGTTAAAATGGCAACATATATATTTATAAATTAAAAAGATTGTTTGTACATAAAGTCCGAACGATATGCAACATCTCCTTTTCAACAGTGTTGACCAAATCTGTCTTCCTCACTTTTAGTAATCAAATGGGGATTTTATTAATTATTTACCCCAGGGCTAAAAATAGTGATGGATTTGCATATCTATAGAACTACATTGTTTATCACAATAATCTCTTTTCCTTTAATGTTATGTTGTAAACAATACCACAAAATATCTAATGTCATGTAGGAACATGTAACCACTTGATCAGAAAGCTGATATTTATACCCCTCACCTACGAAGTAGAGGGGGGTATAACGGTTTTGACATGTCTGTGTCTGTCCGTACGTCTATCAGTTCGTCTGTAGACTTTTTCATTTCCGTGCTCTAAGTCAAGAACCGGTTGACCTAGGATCATGAAACTTTACACAGTTGTTGCTCATGACCCAAGGAAGTTCCCTATTGTTTTTGGGTCATGAAGATCAAAGGTCAAGGTCACAATCAGACTTTGTTTAAAATCCGTTTCCATGCTTTAAGTCAAAAACCGGTTGACCTAGGATCATGAAACTTTACACAGTTGTTGCCCATGACCCAAGGAGGTGCCCAATTGATTTGGGGTCACACAGGTTAAAGGTCAAGGTCACAATCAGAGTTTGTTTAAAATCTGTTTCCGTGCTGTAAGTCAAGAAGTGGTTGACCCACGATCATGAAACCTTACACAGTTGTTGCCCATGACCCAGGGAGGTGCACCTCCATTTTTGGGTCACGAAGGTCAAAGGTCAAGGTCACAATCGGACTTTGTTTAAAATCCATTTCCGTGCTCTAAGTCAAAAATTGGCGGACCTATAGCACTTTTTCAGTGACAAGGTGCTAGTGGAGGGTATTTGTCCGCTTTGTGACAGTTCTAGTTTTCTACTTTCTTCTTGCTAAATATAGGAAAACTCACATAATATTGCCTCTGACACAAAATTTGTTTTCGAGAGTGGTGGCAATTTTTATGCCATCTTCAATAAAGCGGCCCATACACGATCAATATTATTGACAATATTATTGTCAATATTTGGTATTGACAATAATATTGACCGTGAATGGGCAATATTGAAGGAATGTATGGGTGTATGGGTGGCTTCGAAAAATATTGTCAATATTATGACTCAATAATATTGTCAATAATATTGATCGTGTATGGGCCGCTTAAGGTTCAACCCTGCAGGAAGAAATTACAACCAGATGCATCTAGCCAGAAAAAAAACATCGGAGAAAAAATGAATTAAGCCTTTCCCAAGGGACAAAATTTTAGGGTGATCCACTTCAAAAACTGTAAAAGATAACAAAATGGATGTAATTGAAGGTAGGATTTGTGTAAAATATTGCACAGAAAATATTGTGACAAAAGGAGAAACTGCTGGTTATCAGCAGTTTCTTCTTTTGTTTCAATGTTTTCCGAAGCCTTTTCTGTTAGGGATGTCAAAACACAGTATTGTTTGGGAAAGGGTTAAGGTTACATGATATAATTGCAGAAAGGTATTTAGGTTAAATAGATATACAAAAAAACATAAAAACAGTAGGTAAACTTTGGCATAATGAAGAGATTTTGTTATCATTTTTTTGCCTGGTTTTGCAGATAAGTATTGTAACAGATGGTGATTAAAAACTGGATAATTTTAACCCATTACCAGACGGCAGAATTTAAGTCTAGTCCAAATTCAAAGATGATGCAGACGACAAATTCAATTGAATGTAATTTAAGATTTTTCCATCTTTCTTGGAAGAAAACATTGTAGGAAATGAAGAAATTGCTTGTGACAAGCAATTTCTTCATTTTCTACAATGTTTTCCAAATCTATTATCTTGTGGGGAGTCATAAGGAGTGACTGTGTGGTAATGGTTTAATGCTTTTGACACTACATATTGTCTAACTGTTTTGCAAACATTTTATGTTAGACATAATTTGCTTTGGCGGGCCACGGCTAAAGTACAGTTGGTAGCACATCTGCCTCTCAATTGAGAGGTCCCGGATTTGATTTGATCCCCTGCCGTGGCAAATATCCTTTCTGACAAAAATGTTGCCCACAAATGGTTTGATTTCATTAATCCATGTGGGTGAGCAGCAGGGGGTGGTGGTGGTGGGTTTGGGGGGGATCATTTGAACGCTGAAGCCCTTCGGGTTCTGGATCTGCGTGTTCATTTAGAATTATTCATAGCTGTTGCTTTCTATGATTTTTACAGCAACAACAGTTGTTTGTTCAGAACATTGATGGCAGAAGAACTCGAAAAGTTTCTGCGTGTTTATTGAAGATTTTCTGGAGGTCATTACCTTTTGTTAATGGTGGGACATTCCAACCCATAGTTAAGCCAGCTGTTGGTAATATCAAGCTATTTAATGTATTTGACATGCTTCTGCCTTTGTTTTGGGTTAGGGGGGATCATTTGAACGCTGAAGCCCTTCGGGTTCTGGATCTGCGTGTTCATTTACAATTATTCATAGCTGTTGCTTTCTATGATTTTTACAGCAACAACAGTTGTTTGTTCAGAACATTGATGGCAGAAGAACTCGAAAAGTTTCTGCGAGTTTATTGAAGATTTTCTGGAGGTCATTACCTTTTGTTAATGGTGGGACATTCCAACCCATAGTTAAGCCAGCTGTTGGTAATATCAAGCTATTTAATGTATTTGACATGCTTCTGCCTTTGTTTTGGCGCTGTGTAATGGCTCATGTTTTGTTGATTTTACAAGAATCAGTTCCTTTCCTAGACAATTTATACTGGCCCAAATTGAAAGCCATCACAGAGTATAATAAAGATTGCTACTGACTCCTGTAGCCAATTTCTCACCAATGTTTATAAACCGACGTCCAAAAGAAACGCTCCAATGAAATTTGTCGGTATTTTCCTTATGTCTGCTACAATGTTAGTAAAATGTATACTGCATATTATCATTTTGACCGACAATTACAGCAAATGAAAAAAATATGCGTTTTTATTCGCCAATATGTCCATTTCCGGTGACTAGTCACGTTTTCTACATGCGCTTCGTGTATGTTTATCACGTGATGAAATTGGTCATATTTTACACAGTGACATGTGTTAGTGGATATGCAACACCGAGTTTAAAGATTTTCTAATGAAACATCCAAATTGAAGGATACCAAGACTAATTTCTGAAAAGGGAGCGGGTAATATGGCCAAATTTTTAATGCGACGAATGCACAAACAAGTTGAAAGACGGTTTAACATATTGTGTTTCTCGATTCGGTGTCTTGATCGACGCGTTAGAGTTCCGTGAATGTCTATCGATCGGCCACGCTCAACTAGACCTCATTTAACGCCTTTAAAGCAAGGTAATTCTCTACGTTAACGTCATGTACTTTTTAGGTTTGTGACTTTGGGATTGAAGTTCTGTCGAGTAGTCTGTTACTGTGGTGGTCAAATAAGTGTTTTTCGAGTAACTATTGTTGTTGTCATTTACGTTTGAAATAGACACACTACTCGGAAAATGGAGCTCGTAGATAAGCCATTTTCGAATACGGGAAAGTGAAAAACAAGCTGCCTGACGTTTTGGTGTCTTTCATTGCACGATCTGGCATCTTGGTCGACGAGTTAGAGTTACAGAAACATTTTCCAATCATCCAAAGTAAAATAGACCTATCGTAACGCTTGTTATACAAGAAGCTGTCTTACGTTAACGTCATTTGCGTTTCAGGTTTGAGACGTTGAAATCGACGTCGCATTTAGAATTCACTGGTTTTGGTCACCAAATAAGCCGATTTACGGTATCGTTTGTCGTCAAAAGTAAAGTTTGAACCACGTGCTACTGATTTTCAAATAAAGATTCTGATACCGCTCTGTTTTAATGTGCCGATTTTCTAAACTGTAACAATTTGATAATTTCTTTATCATCATTTTTCAACAAAAGATAATCAAATTTACAGATGGAAATAAGTTTTTGTAATTTCAAATCAGATTTACTGAATAATCGGACATTTATTAGGACTGAGGCTTTTCTTTTGGACGTCAGTATATCAAAGATCAGTACGCTTGCTGGTAGGTTTAAAGTAGTCTACCCCTAATGAGATTCGCCAGACGTCGGAATTATTCTGTCGAGGTAAAAAACATTCGGCGGTGGAACTCCACGCCGAATGTTTACTACCGCGCCCGAATAGGTTCGGATACGTAATGACGGGACTCGAAAAAATCTGATGGTTTATGAATCTCAAACTGGTGACATTACGGGTATTCTACCTTAATTATGAATAGGTCCAGTAATTGTCCAATACCATCCAGAGAAAATTTGGGAATCTTTTTAGCATTTTCCCTCAATATTTTGGCTAATTCCTGAACTAATAATCTATTTCAAGGAAATTTGGGGAAACGTTAACTTTGTCATTCTCTGTGCATATTGTAATAGCCAGGTCGTAGTCGAAGATTGTAATATCCGGATATAGGTGCACTTGCATAAACAAGATCGCTATTTACATCGAAACCAGCATTTTACGATCTAATCCGGGCATAGGAAGTTAGATTAATGTTTTCACTTACGAGGCAGCATAGATTTATGTGTTGACAACCCATATTTTAGCCGTAATCGTGATCGCCAGCATTGTTTTTCTTCGAATTGGCTCCGGGCATTTTCCGGCCTATTTGTTGCTAAGAACGCTGGCTTAAGGAATTTGTCATCTTCGCAGCAAGCAATATTTTAGCATTTGTTAGAGTCGAAACGGATAACATTTGGGTTGATAAGTGATTTTGTGTATATTTTATGCCATGTTTTAGTTATTTGTATACGTAATCGTAATGCTGCCGAAGGACTATTTTGTCGCGTAATGCTGGCGAATGGGGCCGAATGCTGGCGATACATTTCGGTCGTTCTACTCGGATAATCGGGTCATGCAAATTAAATGATTTAGGACGTTAAAACACTAAGAATGTTTTCCTGTACATCCCTTTCCTGTTACTTTAGGGGATTTCTGTCCAAACCCTATGTTGTTGGCCTTGACCGAATCACCCATTCCGGCCGGCTCAGCCGAAACGGAATGGAGGATTCTGATTGGCTAAGGACTTCGCCAGCATCGCCAGCATCCAATCGCCTATAAAAGCGCTGAGCCGAGAGCGTTCCACATCAATTGCTCCGACGGCACCAACACATCAACATGGAAGAATAGAAAAGATCTTCAATCAACAAAGCCTTTAGAGGCTAAGAGACAACAATGAGCTTCTTTTCTTCAATAGTTTAATAGAGATCAACATTCATAGATGAGAAATAGAATAAAACATCCGTCGTCTGTAGCAATTGGTCGTGCCCCTTTTAAGCTATTTGAAAGTACTGTTTGTTTATTTTACATGGAGAAACTGTAGAAAAGAGTAATTTAACAATGATTTTAATACTTTGATTCAATCTTGTGTTTTTATTTGGCCCTTCCTGTTTAACCAGTAAGTCAACACAAGCAGATCAGTGTTATTTGTAGTCGACCAGCCAAATCAACTCCGCCATCAAATCCTGACAGATAGAGAAAAACGGCTGGTTGGTTACAATTTTGGTGTCAGAAGTAAAGGATAAGAGAACTTCAAATTTTGTCATTCTTCCTTGCTGCATGTTCAAAAATTATTTGAAATAGTCAGTTATCATATATGTAGAGGAATACTTTCATAGTAGGAAAAGCTTGTTTCATCATTATAGTACAAGTACTTTATTATTCATTATGGCCTCCCCAGACCCTGAAACTTCTTTCAGTTTACCAGCACAAGAATCACCACATGATGTAAATGATGATAGTGACATAGAAAGTGAGAATGATGACATCACCACTCTGAGACCTTTTTCGCCTCATCATGATGAGTTACAACACACAACACATAGAGATTCATCATGCAACGACATGCGACAAGTTTGTTTTCGAGATGAACATCATTCATATAAGCACAACATAAATAATTGCCACAATTATACATGTCACAATAGATCTAGTTCACACAATACACATTTTGACCAGGGTGACATTGACAATTCATACACAACTAGACATTTTGAACAATTGTCATCATTTAGACCTCTACATTCTATAAAGCCTGATACATATGATGGTAGCAGCAATTTTGAGCAGTACCTCTCACACTTTGAGGACTGTGCAGAACTATCTGAATGGGATTCTAGGACGAAAGTCCTGATCCTAGCGACAAGTCTTAGGGGATCAGCCAGAACTTTCTACATGAACTTGTCAGAGTCTGAGTGTCGGCATTATAAAACGCTAGTAACAAGATTGTCTGATAGGTTTGGTTTCAGTAGCAAAAGCCAAAGTCTTTGGCTCAGCAAATTTGAAAACCGACACAGGATTAAAGGCGAAAGTATCTTTTCTTTAGGAGATGATCTTCTTCAACTTGCTCAAAAGGCCTTTATTGACTTCGATCGGACTGCTCAAGAACGTCTGGCCTTGAATCAGCTCTATAAACTGGTTGGCCCTGAAATGAGATGCAGATGTATGGATAGAGATTGTACCACTATAAATGAAGCTGTTTTGGAAATTGAAAGGTATGAGTCTATCCTAGGAAACCAAATGGTTAGAGCAACTAACATAAGTGAAGACAGATATCAGCAGTCTGATCTTAGTGCAACATTAAAAGGCATTGAGGATAGACTTGATAAAATTGAATCCAGGTCCCAAATGAATGTCCAGTCTTTGAACAGAGGTCCAAAGGCCTGTTTTGGATGTAAATCACTTGAGCATCTGTGGAAATCTTGCCCATTTAATTCAAATCTAGGTGTGCAAGAATTTTCCCAACAATAAAATGAGAATTCAACACTCCTGAAGATAGAGATCAACCACCTGCCTTGTTTTGTAATTGTTATTGTTGTTGAAAACTTAAACACTGTTGTTGTAGGAAATGTTGAGATGAAGAAGCCTAATCAACAGTTTGAGTTTTAAAATTGTCTTGGTTATTTAAGTGTGGCAAATGTACCTTTGCATAGCCATATTCTGTCCAGATATTTCTTCTCTTTCCCCTCGACTCAATACCCTTGTTATGGTAGTTTGAAGAATTATTGTCAACACCCCTAGAACTTCACATCGACAATTCATCACCTGAAATGAAGTATACTGGTTTTAGACAACATCGATGATACAACATCCGTGGAAATAGCTACAGGGAGAGTTATTTTGTTGTAGGCTAAAGGTCTCTCTTATTGGAATGATGTAAGAGAAGTCAAGCAGTGGTTATTAGCTCACCTGAGCACGAAGTGCTCAAGGTGAGCTATTGTGGTCACTTTTTGTCCGTCGTCCGTCTGTCCGTCCGTCTGTCCGTCTGTCTGTCCGTCCACAATTTCGTGTTTACACTCTAGCATCTACAAAATTAAGCCAATCTTGACCAAACTTGGTCAAAACATGTATGGCCATAAGATCTCGGATGAGTTCGATTATGGGTCAGATCAAACTAGAAAGTCGGGAGTTATCTGCCCTTGAATGCGAAAAATACTTAGTTTTGACATTGTTTACACTCTAGCATCTACAATTATTGATCAATCAAGACAAATCTTGGACATAAGATTGCAGACCATAATATCTCGGATGAGTTCAATTTTCAGTCTGATCTGACCAGAAAGACGAGAGTTATGTGCCCTTGAATTTGACAAAATTGCCATTTTCGGCTGTTTTTGACCTTGTTTACACTCTAGAATCTACAATTATTCATCAATCAAGACAAAACTTTGACACAATGTTTGGGACCATGAGATCTCGGATGAGTATGATTTTCAGTCTGATCTGATCAGAAAGTCGAGAGTTACTTGCCCTTGAATTTGACAAAATTGTCATTTTTGGCTGTTTTCGACGATGTTTACACTCTAGAATCTACAATTATTGATCAATCAATCCAAAACTTGGACACAATATTGGGGATCATAAGATCTGAGATGAGTTTGATTTTCAGTCTTATCTGATCAGAAAGTTGAGAGTTATGAGCCCTTGAATTTGACAAAATTGCTGTTTTTGACTGTTTTCGACCTTATTTACACTCTATAATCTACAATTTTTGACCAATCAAGACAAATCTTGGACACAAGGCTGGAGACCATAAGATCTCAGATGAGTTTGATTTTGAGTCTGATCTGACCAGAAAGATGAGAGTTATATGCCCTTGAATTTGATAAAATTGTCGATTTCGGCTGTTTTTGACATTGTTTACACTCTATAATCTACTATTATTTATCAATTATGACAAAACTTGAACACAATGTTTGAGACCATAAGATCTTGGATAAGTTTGATTTTCAGTCCGATCTGAACAAAAAGTGGAGAGTTATGTGCCCTTGAATTTGATCAAATTGCCGTTTTCGGCTGCTTTAGACCTTGTTTACACTCTAGAAACTACAATTATTGACCAATCAAGACAAATCTTGGACACAATGTTGGATATCATAAGATCTCGGATGAGTTTGATTTTCAGCCTGATCTGACTAGAAAGTCGAGAGTTATAAGCCCTTGAATTGACATAATTGCTGTTTTTGGCGGTTTTCGACCTTGTTTATACTCCAGAATCTACAATTATTTATCAAACAAGACAAATCTTGGACACAATGTTGGGCATGATGAAATCTTGGATGAGTTTGATTTTCACAATGTTATTGACCATAAGTTCGTTTTCAGTCTTAAAGTCTTAAATATTTTTTTAATTGAAGAAAAGTGTTGCTTATATCATTTTGGTTCAGGTGAGCGATATAGGACCATCATGGTCCTCTTGTTTTTAGTTAACGTGTATTTTTGGACCATTTGGATGTCGCGCATCCTGAGTAATGAGGGAGGATTGATCACCCATCCCACGATTTACTCAATGTGGGGTCAACTTTTATTTTATGTTTATTTTTGGAGATGAAGAACCACGAGAGGCTTGGGCTTAGAGTACATCTATCATGATTGAGATTGCTGCAACAATGAATAATGGGTTAGCTACTTCTAATGATAACTTGGTGGAGTAAGACTGCTAGACATATTGGCGGGTTCCAATATGGGCTGATGCAGTAGTTGTGAGTTGAGAAATGACCAGCATATTTCCTATTTGATCACCTGTTACGTCACATAATACATCAGGTGTTATCGACTGCCCCTATGCTATACCTCAACAGGCAGTCGATTCGATCCAACCAATTTGGGAAGTCAATCCGATCCATACAATTTGGGAAGATAACCAATGAACCTACCATGGGCCGTGATGAACTACTCCAGGGTGATGTCTCGCTACCATACCATTACCATACCAACCGGGAAGCCAGAACCAATCCATGCGTGTGTGAAGGACATACATAGACTCTGAAATCAAGTGGAAGAAAATCGATGATGCGCATATTTAGGGAATATGAATTGTGATTTTCTTAGGATTTAGTGACTATGTAATTGAGCTTTTCAGTGTAATATGGACTATTATAGTGTATTATTTTGAATTTAAAAGTGTAAGTATAGTAAATTATCAAAAGTGGTAAATTTAATAGTGCTAATTTGAAGTGACTGAACTGTTCCAGTGCTGAATTCTTACTTTTCCATTCCAATGTGGACTTTTCGAGGACTGTGCGTTTTACTAATTGAACCAATTAGTGTTACATTTTGTGATAAATATTTGTAATCTTCATGTTTTTAAGCTAAGTAAGTAACATTAATCTAAAGTTTTTGTGCACTTACTCCTTCTACGATGTGGAAACTTCGGGAGAAGTTTGTAGATTAAGGTGGGGGAAGTGTAATAGCCAGGTCGTAGTCGAAGATTGTAATATCCGGATATAGGTGCACTTGCATAAACAAGATCGCTATTTACATCGAAACCAGCATTTTACGATCTAATCCGGGCATAGGAAGTTAGATTAATGTTTTCACTTACGAGGCAGCATAGATTTATGTGTTGACAACCCATATTTTAGCCGTAATCGTGATCGCCAGCATTGTTTTTCTTCGAATTGGCTCCGGGCATTTTCCGGCCTATTTGTTGCTAAGAACGCTGGCGTAAGGAATTTGTCATCTTCGCAGCAAGCAATATTTTAGCATTTGTTAGAGTCGAAACGGATAACATTTGGGTTGATAAGTGATTTTGTGTATATTTTATGCCATGTTTTAGTTATTTGTATACGTAATCGTAATGCTGCCGAAGGACTATTTTGTCGCGTAATGCTGGCGAATGGGGCCGAATGCTGGCGATACATTTCGGTCGTTCTACTCGGATAATCGGGTCATGCAAATTAAATGATTTAGGACGTTAAAACACTAAGAATGTTTTCCTGTACATCCCTTTCCTGTTACTTTAGGGGATTTCTGTCCAAACCCTATGTTGTTGGCCTTGATCGAATCACCCATTCCGGCCGGCTCAGCCGAAACGGAATGGAGGATTCTGATTGGCTAAGGACTTCGCCAGCATCGCCAGCATCCAATCGCCTATAAAAGCGCTGAGCCGAGAGCGTTCCACATCAATTGCTCCGACGGCACCAACACATCAACATGGAAGAATAGAAAAGATCTTCAATCAACAAAGCCTTTAGAGGCTAAGAGACAACAATGAGCTTCTTTTCTTCAATAGTTTAATAGAGATCAACATTCATAGATGAGAAATAGAATAAAACATCCGTCGTCTGTAGCAATTGGTCGTGCCCCTTTTAAGCTATTTGAAAGTACTGTTTGTTTATTTTACATGGAGAAACTGTAGAAAAGAGTAATTTAACAATGATTTTAATACTTTGATTCAATCTTGTGTTTTTATTTGGCCCTTCCTGTTTAACCAGTAAGTCAACACAAGCAGATCAGTGTTATTTGTAGTCGACCAGCCAAATCAACTCCGCCATCAAATCCTGACAGATAGAGAAAAACGGCTGGTTGATTACAATATTTTGGCTATTTCCTGACAATTTGTTAACTACAATGGCCATTACACTTGCCGGTAGGTTTGATGGTAAATTGGTTGGTTAACCCTTTACCAACCAAGACCTTGTTTTGACATCCCTTATAGAAAAGGCTTTGGAAAACATTGAAACAAAAGAAGAAACTGCTGATAACCAGCAGTTTCTCCTTTTGTCTCAATATTTTCTGTGCCATATTTTACACAAATCCTATCTTTAATAACATCCATTTTGTCATTTTTAACAGTTTTTGAAGTGGATCACCCTAAAATTTTGTTGCTTGGGAAAGGGATAATTGTCTAATTCTGAGGAGGTTAGGACAGCCTTTGTTATTCTGTAAGTGCTTAATGAAAGTCATAATTGTGTTTATTGTTACAAGGCTGATTTACCCTGTCTAGGATAGGGGAAAGCTTTGTTACTGGAAATTTGTTACATTTTGGAAGGAATCCGCACTCTAATAGTGCATCAATTGATAGGGAGAAGCCCCTGCGAAAATTCATTTAAGTTCAAGAATTGTTCTAGAATGGTCTAGAACATTCTGCAACAGTTCTAGAACAGTTCTAGAACTATAAATGCATTCTTGAAAGTTTTTCACATGGGAGTATATAGTCATGGCTTTTCTTAAACTCATAGCAGCTTGTTAAAATAAAGCTGTATAGGAAAGAAGGGAAACTGTATACTCTGGATTTTGGCATAGAAAGTAATTGTAATTAGGCTTATTACACAATAATTAATGCTGGCTTTATTTCACATTTCTATGTACAAAAGTCAGGGATTTTTGGCAACATTCTTTTGCCTTACCAACAATAAGTACAAATTCAAATGAGCTAGGATCTGGAAAAACGTCCCTTATAGCATTTGAGGCAGCCAGATTTCAAGGTCGGGCTGTGCCTAGATGCCGTCTAACCAGCCGCCATGTTTCTCTCAAATGGTTGCTACACACCATGTGAAAGCTATTGGAGAACAACATGGTTCCTGGTCAGACTGCGTGTATACGCAGGCTGATCTGGAACTATGTTGTTCTAAAATGCTATAAGGGACGTTTTTCCAGATCCCGGCTCAAATTCATATCGTCATTTTAAATGCAAAACCTCCTCGTATGTCGATTCATGCGATTTTCAAAGTACAAATTAATTTTGTCTGCCCAGTTTAGACAATTCTCGCATGTTTTGAGATTATGTTAACTTATCAGTATTAATGACTAATTATTTGCGAACAATATGTCCAAATTTCAAGTAAAACATTTCAGTTTGGGAAAATTTATTACACTTTTTTCCCTCCCCTTTAAAATTTTCCAAAACTAGATGAGAGGTTTTGCATTTACAACGACGATATTATCTTGATCCATGAGAGCCATTTCCAGGATGATGTATAATCATGTGATACAACAATTTCAGAAAATCTTCAATGATTTTCTTAATATGGGACCGATTTCAATTCAGCTTGAAGCGGAGAATGTGGCCAGACGTCATGCATTAGATGGACAATTTTGGTTTATCTTCAATAACTTTTTTATCAGTTGATTTTTCAAAAATCCAACACGTCCAGCTTATTCCTGGCATCTTCCCACCTTCTCTGCTTCAAACCGAATTCAAATTGGTCAAGTATTAAAAAAGATATTGAAGATTATCGGAAATTCTGAGTCACATGATTATACACCGTGATTGCCTGTCCATGACTTGATTGATTGATTGTGGGGAATCAGGTGACACAGTATTTTAGCTCACCTGAGCATGAAGTGCTTGAGGTGAATTATTGTGGTCAATTTTTGTCCGGCGTCTGTCCACAATTTGGTGTTTACACTCTAGCATCCACAAAAATTAGCCAATCTTGATCAAACTTGGTCAAAATAGGATTATAAGTTTTTGGACAAGTTCCATTATGGACACTATGCACAAGCCCCTGTCTGGGCCAGTGTCTGAATATATTGGAGGGGCTAAACTGGATTTTCCCGAAGATTTCGGTGTTAAATTGGGAAAATTTGGCATATTTGGCCAACTTTTCTGACTGAGCTATTGAGGCTTGGCAAAAGACTGAAAAGAGTGAGGCAATGAATGACCATTGAGTTGTTCACCGATTTTCCCGTCATTGCACGGCCCCTCAGGCCGTGCATAATAAGGTGATTTTGGGAATGTCAGTGGTGTCGGATATAAGCTAATATAATCCTTTCTGTTCTCAATGAATTGTTATCTCCATAATCAATGGCTATGTTCATTAGAGAGGCAAGGATATTTATATATAAGTAAGAGCAAAGAAAGGATGTTTATCACAAAAGTTCGTTAAAGGATCTTTCTGTTGAGTTTATTCTGTGTTTCGAAAATGAAAACTCCCTTCTATTTCTAGCCTATCACATAAATTCCGTTTTATCTTTTAACCATTAATCACATTAACAGCTTTGAGGGGCGTTCAGAATGTATCCCGTTTGTGCTGTAATGCATAGTACACAATTATTTTTTATTTAACCTTTGCCCTACTGATCTTATTGTTTGTCTTAAGTTTTCATCATGTAATCAAGCAGAAAGCAGCCAATATGTAGACTAGGATCAGATTGCATTGCTGACTAGACTAATCTTAATCTATATTGTCTACCGTAGCTTTGGTCACATCAGGAATATCATGTAAATAATAGGAAGGTTTAAAGCTTTAATTATTTTGTTGTCTGCAACAGTTTTGGAATTAGAGCAGTAAACAAAGGTTTGCTTTTTGGAAAAGGATTGCACAGTGCGAGTGGTGAGCTATGTAGGACAATCAGGTGACCGAGCGTGACCGGGTCAATCCAGAGCTCTAGCGATAATTTTTTAACTCTTTCTCAAACATAACATTGTGTCTATGTCTTTGTTAATCCTTTGACAAACAATGAAACTTCAGTTTGAAATGTGCTGCAGATGACAAATGGATAAAGGATTTGTGTAATATGTAGCACTGTAAATATTGAGGCAAAGAGGGAAATAATGATATTGTGCATTTACTTCTTTTGCCGCAATGTTTCGTCAACTCCGTTCCTATAAGGAACGTCAACATCAGGTATTGTTCGTGATAGGAATTTTTAGCTCGCCCGGGACGATAGTCTCGGAAGAGCTATTGTCATACCCCCGGATGTCGGCGTCGGCGTCAGCGTCGGCGTCGGCGTCAGCGTCGGCGTCAGCGTCCGCAAAAACTTTAACCTGGCCCATATCTCATGCCCTGTTAGAGATACAGCCTTCATATTTCACCTGTGGGTACCTCTAACCAAGACCTTTAATTTGAGACCATGACCTTTGACCTTGTGACCTTGACCTTGGAGTTTGACCCACTTTTTGACCGTTTTAAAAAACTTTAACCTGGCCTATATCTCATGCCATATTACACCTACAGCCTTCATATCTCACATGTGGATACCTCTCACCAAGACCTTTCATTTGAGACCATGACCTTTGACCTTGTGACCTTGACCTTGGAGTTTGACCTACTTTTAAAAACTTTAACCTGGCCTAAAAAAACTTTAACCTGGCCTATGTCTTATGCCCTATTGCACATACAGCCTTGATATTTCACATATGGACACCTCCTACCAACACCATTCACATTTGACCATGACCTTTGACCTCATGACCTTGACCTTGGAGTTTGACCTACTTTTAAAAAACTTTAACCTGGCCTATATCTCATGTCTTTATACCCCTACAGCCTTGATATTTCACATATGGACACCTCCTACCAACACCATTCACATTTGACCATGACCTTGGACCTTGTGACCTTGACCTTGGAGTTTGACCTCCTTTTAAAAAACCTTAAACCTGGCCTATATTTCATGTCCTTTTACACCTACAGCCTTGATATTTCACACATAGACACCTCCTACCAACATGATTCACATTTGACCATGACCATGGACCTTGTGACCTTGACCTTGGAGTTTGACCTACTTTTAAAAGACTTTAACCTTGCCTATAGCTCATGTCATTTTACACCTACAGCCTTCATATTTCACATATGGACACCTCCCACCAAGACCTTTCATATTTGACCATGACCTTGAACCTGGTGACATTGACCTTGAAGTTTGACCTACTTTTAAAAAACTTTAACCTGGTCTTTATCTCATGTCCTTTTACACCTACAGCCTTGATATTTCACACAATGATACCTCCTACCAATACTTTTCATATTTGACCATGACCTTGGACCTGGTGACCTTGACCTTGGAGTTTGACCTACTTTTAAAAAACTTTCACCTGGCCTATATCTCATGTCTCTTTTGCACATACAGCCTTGATATTTCACACATGGACACCTACCAACATGGTTCACATTTGACGGTGACCTTGTAACTTGACCTTGGAGTTTGACCTACTTTCAAAAAACTTTAACTTGGCCTATAACTCATGTCCTTTTACACCTACAGCCTTGATATTTCACACATGGACACCTAATTCCAACACAGTTCACATTTGACCATGACCTGTGACCTTGACCATGGAGCTTGACCTACTTTTACAAAATTTCATTTTGGGCCATGACCTTTTTACCTTGACCTAGGAAATGACTTTTCTTTGTGACAAGCTCTCGTTTGGGCGAGCTTTATTGTCCGCGGACAATTCTTGTTTAGATAAGATTGAGAGAGAAGAAGATTTAGTTATTTCGATAGTCACGTCAACTAGGCCTACCAGTCTAAAATATTCGTAAATTCTTTTACAAATTTTCATTAACACTATACGGGAAGTAACAAACAAAAAGGGGGTAAAGACATACCCCTGCAAAAGAAGTTCAAGAACTGTTCTAGAATGTTCTAAAACATCAGCTTTAGAACGTTCTAGAACCAGTTCTAGAATCAGTTCTTGAACCCAAGTTCCTGAACTGAAGTTCTAGAACTGTCACTTAATGGTCTACAACTTAGTTTTGAACTAGTTCTAGGACCAGTTCTTGAACGTTAAATGGCATTTCTAAAACTCAAAAGTTCTAGAACTGATTCAATAATTAGTTCAAGAACCAGTTCTTGAACGTTAAATGCAGTTTTAGAACTTACTGTTCTAGTACTGGTTCTATAACCAGTTTACTTCACAATATGTGGGTGGGAAAAGGTGAAAATAAACATTTAAAGGGGGTCCTGGGACCTAAGTTTTCCAATAATATTCGTAGTATAAATAGATACATAAAGGGGACATCTTTTGCCGAAAAGTCTGAATCAAACGAACATTTGGTTTGGTGTATATTGTACATGTTTATTGAAAGTTGGTGGGTAATTCTATTCCGGCGCTACCCAAGGTTCTTATTCATTAATTTTCTAGCTATATGTAAATAATTGGCGATTTTTTTTTTAAAACAAAATGCTTTGTATATTCTGTTTTTATTCGGGAGACAGGGCGGAGCCAAATAAACGGTTCATTACATTTAGCTTGAGGAGAAACAGCCTTGCCGCTTAGCGGTAAATCGTCGGTATTATTGCAAAACATTATAACTACAGTGTGTATCAGGCTGTAGTTACGAGGTTTTATAACAACACATTTTACAATTGAACATTCTTTCAATTTCGAAATGTGTTCATGCTCGTGTCGCACGATTTTCTCTTATCTCAACCAAAATATCGAGCAGTAAACTCGTCGAATAACCTCTTTGCATAGACATACCCTGTCAGGTGAAAAAAATTGGATTATATGTGAGCCCATGTTAACACGACACGAGGTCCATTTGCTTGCTTATGATCAATTTCAAAATAATAAGCGTTTTATGCAATCTTTCAATTTTTTGTATATTTTCATATCCCAGCTTTTGGGAAAATTGATTTTATTGGGGGTTTACGCCGTTTTCAACTTCTATGGTCATATTGCGGCGGCTGGAGCACCTAACCGTGGGTTCCTGGTATTTCTCGCACCAGTACAACCACAATATCCAAACCGAGCCTCCAGCTGCTCTCTCACATAGATGATTCACACCCATTGGTGAGAGACAAATGACTTTTTGTCAAATGTCAGAATGGATATTGGCCGGGCCGGGGTTCAAACTAGAGACCCCTGGATTGTTAGACTCCGATGTAACCGACTGGGGAAAACATCAACACGTTTCTATATTAAAGCGACATATTGGAATAATATTTTAGGCCAGTACTAAAATAATTTGTCAGCGCAAAGTTATTAGGAATTTTGATAGCTGGTCGGGAAAACGAGTCATGGGCCCTTTAATACACGACAAGAGGACCATGATGGTCCTACATCGCTCACCTGAACCAATATGATATGAGACACAGTTTTTGTTTGAATCAATGAATATTTGTGATTGTAAGACTGAAAACAAACTTATGGACATCAACTGTATTTCATCCACTTAGGTCAATATATCTGGTTGTGAAGAGTGAAAACAAAGTAAAAAAACGAGAATTTTGTTAAATTCAAGGGCAGATAACTCAGCAACTGTTTGTCTAATTCTGCTGAATTTCAAACTCATCCATCATCTTATGGTAATCAACCATTATATCCAAGATCCAAGTTTTGTCTTGATTGGTCACCATTTGTGATTGCTAGAGTAAAAACAAAGTCGAAAACAGCAATTTCGTCAAATTCAAGTATTATTATAACTCACTACTTTTTCATCCAATCAGACTGAAATTCAAAGTCATCTAAGATCTTATGGTCACCAACATAATTTGTAAGTCTTGATTGGTCGATAATTGTAAAGGCCAGAGAGAAAACAAAGTCGAAAAACAGTCGATAATTACAATTTTGTCAAATTCAAGGGCATATAACTCACGACTTTCTCATCCAATCACACTAAAATTCAATGTCATCCAGGATCTAATGGTCATCAACATTATGTACAAATTTTATCTTAATTGGTCACTTAATTAGTAGATGCTACAGTGTAAACAAAGTCAAAAACAGTCGAAACGGCAATTTTGTCAAATTCAACGGCATATAAATCATGATTTTTTTTAACCGATTAAGCTGAAAATCAAATCCATCTGACATCTTATGGTCCTTAACATTGTGGCAAAGTTTTGTCTTGATTGGCCAATAATTGTAGATGCTAGAGAGTAAACAATGTCAAAAACAGCAATTTTGTCAAATTCGAGAGCAGATAACTCCAGACTTTCTAGTCCGATCAAACCAAAATACAGGATCTAATAGTCAAGTTTTGTTTTGATTGGTCAATAATTGTAGATGCTATAGTGTAAACAAAGTCGAAAACAGTAAAAAATCAAAGCCCTGAAGGGCCTGAAAGTCGCTACAACAGAATTATTTGTAAAACAAGATTTGCTTTTCATGATCCTATCAGAGAATGCTTTGAAGTATTGAATGAAATGTATGTATGCCTCCACAAGGGTAAACCTTTAACAATTGAAGTAGTGCAATTGTAGAATTAATTTGCATCAAGAATGAAAAGGGAAAATTGGCAATAACATTATCAGCAGAGTTATATTTTTGTACAATACACTTCTACATAATGACACCATCCACCTATGAAGTTGCACGAATCTACCTCGCATAATTTTTAGTAATGCTCTTGACAAACAATTAAATATGAAAATGAACAAAGAGCAAAAACCCAAAAATATGATTGACAGAGTATCAATTCTTACCTATGAAGTTTTATGCGATGTAAACAAGACATAGATCTCCATTTTAAATACGCAAAATATATTTTGTCAAAATGACGATAAAGTTTATAAACGATGACCGAACTCGTGATTAGATCACATTCTATAGAAACAAATTGAAAAAAAAATAATAAAATGAAAGAACAAAACAAGTTATAGAATATTTACAGAGAAACACAGCTTTATTTTTTCATCCATATCTATATATACAAATTCATAATACCATAGGCTACAGCAAATCCATAGATAATTATATCGTTAAAATGAATGCTACATATGAAAAGCAGTGGAAGCTAGATCTATTTTCAAAATGTTAGATTGGTCCAATTTGTAGGTAATTTTGGGGTGTTTAGTGATTGGGAGTAAAAACGTCGTAACGACAGATTTCTGAAAGGGGCCCATGCTAGGTTTTTATGCTTCTGAACTATTCGGGAACTCATATTTGTACATGGAAAAACAATTTGCAATGCATAAAAACCTCAATCACGGCGAATATCCATCTTTCCTTTGCTATAGATCAATCCTTTACAAGCGTGTTTACAGATTCTATTTTTACTTGGAAACGAGACAAGGTCAAGGTCAACGAGACACATCCCCAGCAGTATTAACACACTGTACAACCGGCTGCGTCGATGACTGTGACCTTATTTGCGAGGGATGCGTGGAAAGGTTTATTTTGTAGAAGCAGTAAGCACTGAACATTTATATGCGTATTTATCAACTATAGAATACCAAAGATCCTTTCATTTATTCATAAAAGTAAATTAATTTGACCTACCATGCACCTGACATCAGATGCCGAATCTGTCTTCGTTGACGACGCAGCCGGTTGTACGGTGTGTTGAATCTCGCTGAGCACAGATGACGTACCTCTGATGTAATTGCTTTTTGAAGGTTGGGCATGTGTAACCGTTACAAAACAAAAACAAAGGACAATAGAATGCGGATCTGCACGTTATTCATTGACTTGGATTTTTATACTTGATAAAGCTCAATGAGTGCTAACAATGGACCCCTTCAGGTTGGTAATTTCATACGTTTATATCTGGTTTGTAATTTTTGTGCCATTTGCATTTTCGACAGCCTAGCAGGTCCCCCTTTAATCTGTAGTTGCGATGTTTTGGCTGCATGTCCCGTAAATTGACTGGAATTGATACTAAACTAAATAAAATTCTGGGTAAGAACGATGTTTTAAATGAAATATTTACCCATTTTGTTCTATTCAGATTTCCCAATTTCAGAAGATGTCACAGAAATTCATTGAATAAAATATTAGATCTATACTTCATAACGCATTCCTCAATTAACTAACCCCCCTCAAAATCACACTTGTCCTCCCTGGTTGAAAGTAAGATACTTTCAAAATACTGAATTTTACAGCTGGGGGGCCATGGACCACAGGGCCCCCGATGGGTCGATGGAAACGCCCTGGCCAGGGATCTACGGGGCCAGAGACCCCCCCCCCCCTCCGGGAGCTCTTGAGAAATAGCGTTTTCAAACCCCTCAGGAAGGCGTTCGTGACACTATAAATACTACCATCTTTTGATGAAAGTTTTCCAAATCATTTATCACTCAGTTTAAAATTATAACTCAATATGATGCACTTTTTTACATCATTTTTTTTTTCAATTTCGAAATAAGAACTTATACGTTCTAGTATGCAATGGTGACTCAAGGATTTTTTTCCGAGCCTAAATGATGGCATAAAATGTGTAAAATGTGTAACGTTACATTAAAGTTATACAGCTTAAAAATAATTTTCGGATAATTCCAGGAGGGAGGTCCAAAACACACCCCCACCGACCCCCTCTCGATCCGCCCGTGGTATGACATGGCAAAAATTTCAAAATATGCACATATTTCACGGTAGTTGCAATAATGTAACCGATACCATTTTGAATATTGATCTGGGTGTCGGATAAAATTCCTTCCTATTTGTTGCATGGGCGGATCTAGAGGGGGGTCGGAGGGGGGGGCAAGCCTAAAGTCGTGATTAATCGATAATTTGAGCCTCTAATAATGGTTTATTCACGAATTAATTTCCCCTCTCTTCACAAAAACTATTTTATTTCACGTTGATTATTCGGTGATTTATGATAAGAAATTTAATCGCAGAAACGTCGACTGAATCGACGGACGCTCGACAATTTAATTTGAATGGTAATTCATGCAGATTTTATGATGTAACGTAGAAAATTATACATCTAGGTTTAGTAGGTTATTTTGTTTTTGGTCAGCAAGCGATAACGTCATGATGATACGAAGAAAATGATACATGTTAGTCTATTATCCAAACCAAAAATTCACCGGTAATAATCCAACGAACATATTTTGAAACAGTTTCCGAAATAACTGAGCAGATGTTGGCGGTGTTTTTGAAGTCACTATTCCAGCCCAGATTGAGTAGACGCTACGTCATCAAGACGTCATATTGTTTTTTTAACAAAAGGGATCCCACTGTATCACGTGCTTATTCATATGAGAAGCATGTCAATCAACTAGTAAGTCAATGGATGGGCGGGGACAATTCTCTTTTTCAACCAATCTGTATTTACAAGCATTGCTTCTTAAAAGATCTAGAACTTAAAGGGCAATCGTCAGAAAAGAAGCTTTACCCCGAGTCTCTCCCTTAACCCATTACCACACAATGACTCTTTTTGACTCCCTACCATACAATGACTTTGGAAACATTGTGGAAAATGAAGAAATTGCTTGTGACAAGCAATCTCTTCATTTACCACAATATTTTCTACAATAAAAGAATAAAAAAGTTATATTTCATTCACTTCAAAATTTCGTCTGCAGCACCTTTGAATTTGGGACAGCCTAAAATTTTGCCGTCTGGTAATGGGTTAATCGGTCACCCTTTAGTGAATATTTATTAGAGTGTTGACCTCTACATTTTTAAATTTTAGAGTAGATAGATTTAAGAGACAGTTTAATTTCATAAAGAGTTTTCAAAAGAAGAAAGAAATTCAAAGGGTAGACTATTTAGTGAAAAGAAAATTTCTTGCAGATGTAGATCTACATGACTCGTGCTTATACTTGCTACTCTCTTAAAACAAAGTACATTACCTCTTATGAAATGATATGTAATTAGTAATGTATTTTGATGATCTTAATCAATAGACATCGGCTTTGGAGAGTAATACTTGCCGACGTTCGTCTATTTAACCTCTCTCTTAAATCCTTTCACAAACAAGACTTGATTTCGACGACAATCATGGGAACAAAAAGATTGGAAAACATTGAAAAGAAGAAATTGTCGATAACTAGCCATTTCTCCGTTCCTCCGAGATGCTTTCCATGATGTAATTCAATCGTTTTTTAAGAAGTTATGTCGTATGCATGCAACAGCTTTCAAAATGGAGTAGTCTAAAAAATATTTCTGTTTTGGGGTAAACAAAATGACGAAAATTGAACATGAATGTAAATATCCATGAATTACACTTTGGGTCTAACGATTATCCATACATACACAAGAATCAAAACGTGTGGGCTGAAATATTTATTCTGATCTGAAACGAAGGTAAGGTTTTAGCTGCGATCTTTCGGGGGAACCGTATGATCATACAAAATGCCCGTGACTTGCAAAGCTGCTTTTGTGCCGTCTATGATCGCCTACCGGTCGCGAGATTCAACCCTGCAAATCAACAATTTCATTTCCGTAAATCCGGCGACGGAAAACTCTTTGTTTAAAGTAATCGTCGGATATGCACATCTTGCATATTTCGGGATCGTCAACATCACAGAACCAGCCGAGTAGTTAAGTCTCGTTTCTTTGATGTGGTCCCGTAGGTTTTCCCATTGATAAGCTGGCCAGGTGTGTAATAAAATGTTTTTTTTCTGGTCTTCCCGGTATTGACTAAAATATTCATGAACCTGCACAACTACCCAGAAGAAGCTTTGAACTCGCCCTGGATTTTGTATTTTGGTCCTTGTCGAGTTGAAGGGCCTTGACGCGAATCCCGATCCTACTTACAACATAGCCACTTGACGGAACTCCAAAATCCAATCATTCTGATCATTTTTCTGTGGCTCATAGGGACTGATCCGAATAACCCTCCATTTCTGCAATTTTGGACCATCACAGATCTTTGTCTTGTTTTTTCGCCAGTCTCTCACTAGCTTTTCACTGATGCCGAAATCACTTTCAGCCGCACAGTTTTTCGAATTTTCGGCAAATTTGACCACACGATTTTTTAAGCTATTGTCATCACCAAGTAATTGCAGATTAAAACAATATGCAGTTATGAGGTTTTCGAAGAAAAGTGACGACTGCTTGTTGTGTACAATTATGTCGTGTGTTAATTTAGGGCATATTGATTGCGAGATTACACGCTTGAAATGGCAGAACGATGCATATCAAGCAAGACACCTTGTTAAAATGGAATTTATTATAAAAAGAATCAAGCAAATGAGTATTCCGTCGTTGTCGTATGTTTATTGTCGCCGAGTCATAAAGTCGATGTCTATTGCACTATCTAAGGGAAGTAACTCTTTCATGAAAACTGTCTAATTTAAACCTGATTATTTCCCTTAGACCAATATACCTCAGAAAACGGAATTATTGCGCGCGACCTATTTTCTCCGCCAAAAAATAGTTCTATATAAAACGTATAATTTCCTCGTTCAACAATGATTATTTGGCATGTCAGTTTAGAAATTGTAGAAAGTCGAATTTCAATATAAAATCAAAGTGTGGACAAGAAATCGGAGATCTACTTTGTCTCAAAACAGAAATACAAAAGAAGTTAAGAGGTCCGTCTTTGACCTTATTTGACCTGTCCAGAAAAACCCGTACGGCAACAGTAAGTCGCAGCGCGAGCGCTCAGCGACTTAAAAAAAACCCGACAATTTTGTCAAATTCAAGGGCAGATAACTCAATACGTTTTGGTCCGATCAAACCAAAAATCACTCTCATTTGAGATCTTATGGTCCCCAACATTGTGTCCGAGTTTTGTATTGGTTGGTCAATATTTATAGATTCTAGTGTGTACAAAATGTCAAAAGTAGCTATTTTTTTACATTCAAGGGCAGAAAACTTTCTGGTCCGATCTGACCCAAAATCAAACTCATCTGAGAGCGAATGGTCATACATATTTTGACCTGGTTTGGTCAAGATTGCCTTATATTTGTAGATGCTAGAGTATAAACACCAAAATGTTGACAGACGGACGGACAGAAAGACATACGGACGACAGAAAAAAGTGATCACAATAGCTCACCTTGAGCACTTTGTGCTAAGTTGAGCTAAAAACCCATGACAAATTGTGGAATAAATTACAAAATATATTTTTTCTGGATTTCCTTCGCACAGAAAGGCATAAATGATTACTTAGCTTAAAATTTAGCTGGCCTCAGAAGAAAGTACTACAAATAAGCTATTGCGACCAGGTTTGTCTGTTTTCTACCCGTCTGTCTGCTCGTCTATAATATCCAGGCCCCGGTTTCTCGAAAAAACTTAAGTATCTTCTCATGCTCAAATCTGAGCATCGTGCTCAAATCGCACGAAATCCACGTGAACTTCAATTGAATACCAATCAACGTTGATTGGTATTGAATAGAAGTTGAGCATGAGCTCATGAGAATATACTTAAGTTTTTTCGAGAAACCGGGGCCAGGTTTACACTCTAGAATCCACAAATATCATTAGATCTTCTCCAAACTTTGTCAAAATGTGTATGGTCATAAACCCTTGTGTAAGATTGATTTTGTAGAAATCTGTAGAAAGTGCTGCGTTATGTGCCCTTGAATGTCATAAAATGCCATTTTTGACAATTTTGGCGTAATACATACAAATATTGCACAATCAAATGTAAAGCCAAAGACAAATGTTTGCATGTACGTCTTGGGTGAGTTAGAATATTATCCAGATTGAAAATGCAAATTCTGAGTTATCTGCCCTTGAATTTGGCAAAATTGCCTTTTTCGGCTTAAAGTGTTCAGTGGAACCTACTATGGTCACCTATCGTAAAACGGTCTGTCCTTTCACAATTTAAATAAGCACTTAATGCTTTTTAGGAATGGTGAAGGCACATGCCGCTGGTTGAAAGGGGATAAAGTAAAGTAGTACTGTTGATAGTCTAAAACTCTCTTACCATTACTGTGGAGTAGAGTACCAGCAGGGTCAATTTGTAAAACTATACATGTACTTCAAAGTAAAAAAATGCTTCTCATGTCAATTCACCCTACCAACTTTGTTAGCCATTATCTCCAAAAACAAGCCCTCACTATTTTTACACCTAGATAATAGAGATATGATTGTAACCCTACCAGTTCACCGACATGAAGAAATTAGACAGTCCTGGCGGCCTGGAAGCGCTCCACAGGCCTGATTGTTTGTCTTGTTGAATGCAATTTCAAAGGTTCAGGCTGCGCAAACAACCAAATGCATGCATGACCAAGCTAAAAATTACACACAAGTAAGATCGTATGGTCAGTAAGATTTCTGTGAAAGTTCTGTATTGATTAATTAATACTAATGGTTGTAAAAGTGAAAATAAAAGTGAAAATAAAGCCGAAAATGGCAATTTTGTCAATAGCAAGGGCACATAACTCATATAAAATTGAGATCAAGCTGAAAATTATACCAAGGCAAAATCTTATAGTCACCAACATTCTGTACAAATTTTGTCTTGATTAGTCAATATTTGTAGTTGCTAGAGTGAAAACAAAGTCAAAATAGAGTCGAAAATGACAATTTTGTCAATTTCAAGGGCACATAACTCATGATGTAAAATTCAGATTAAACTGAAAATTAATCCAAGGCAAGATCTTATGGTCACCAACATTCTGATTTAGTTTTGTCTTGATTGGTCGATATTTGTAGTTGCTAGAGTGAAATCAATGTCAAAATAGAGCCGAAAATGTGATTTTGTCAATATCAAGGGCACATAACTCATGATGTTGAGTTCATCAAGCTTAAAATTATACCAAAGCAAGATCTTATGGTCATCAACATTCTGTTCAAGTATTGTCTAGATCGGTCAATATTTGTATTAGCTAGAGTGAAAACAAAGTTAAAATAGAGCCGAAAATGGCAATTTTGTCAATTTCAAGGGCACATAACTCATGATGTAAAATTCAGATCAAGCTGAAAATTATACCAAGGCAATATCTTATAGTCACCAACATTCTGTTTTAGTTTTGTCTTGATTAATTAATATTTGTGGATTTTAGAGTAAAATTAAAGTCGAAACCAGCTATTTTTGACATTCAAGGGCAGATAACTCATGTTATTCTGATTAAATCCAAATTCTTTGAAGGAATCGGAGAGAGGGTCACCCAAGAATCATTCTTGTGAAGTTTGATTGAAATCTATCTGGTAGTTTCTGAGATTTTTTTAAAGAAAAAGTTTACGGACGGACAGACAGACGCACGCACGGACGCACGACGGACACACAGCCATGACAATAGCCCGCTGGCCTGTCGGCCAGTGGAGCTAAAAACTATTGTTTGATCCCTTGGAATTTAACCATAATGCGGAAAAATTCGGGGCACAAATTTATTTAGGCCGTGCTTCATCTTATGCTGCATCATGCAGCAATTTTGTACTTGTACAGGATACTGTTTACATTAGGTTAGTGGGAGCAAGGCTGACACTGGGACAGAAGATTGAATTTCTGTGCTTGAAGAAAAATAAATAACAAAATTAATCAACCTAGCTGTCACTGACCTAATGGTTATCATATCTGGCCGAAATCAGTCTTTCTTATAACATTATGAAAAATCCTCATTAACCCATTACTGTACAGTGACGCCTGTTGACTCCCTCACAAGAAAAGGCTTGGGAAAACATAGTGGAAAATGAAGAAATTGCTTGTTCCAAGTCCAAATGATGACTTTTTAAAAATATGTTAAATAATGTAACGTTATACTAACATTATATAGTCGAAATTTAATTTTCAGCTAATGCCGGGGGGGGGGGGGGGGGGGGGGGGGGTCTGAAGAAATCTCCCTCCCCACCCCGCCCACTGCCCTTGATAAGTTTTTCTCCAGAAATTTCTTATCCAGTATTATGGGTGAAGGCACTTTGTAGTAATTACATAGAATGCATGTCTGTATGGATACAAATGAAACATATTCAAGTTGGCCATTATTCATTTCTGTCTTGTCTTTTGTTGCCGTAAAATATTTTCAATCAAGTAATGGAATTGGATTTTTTTGGCAGACTTGGAAATCCGTGTTCAGCTTTGAAACCAAGCAGCTATATAGATAAGAAGGGGTAATGGCTTTTCAAAATGCAAATTATCATTCAGTGTTCATCAAACCCTATATTGTGGGTACTCATTAGAATCGTCTCTTCGAGTCGATTCAAATGAGTACCCACAATATAAGGTTTGGATTTGAAATAACAAAAAAAAAAAGTTGATCTGACCAAGGGACAGTTACATAATACTTTTTCAAAATGATCTTGGCTTCACTGTCTTATTTTAAAAAGTAAAATATGAGGAACTTCAAAAGGGGATCGTGGCAAGAAGCTGGATTTGAATCAAAGGTTGCTGGTTTTAATCTTTCCTGAAAGACTAAATTTAAGGGTGATATATATTGAAAGCTGCTGCAGACGACAAAACAAAATTAATGTTGATCAAGATAGAATTTACTGTATGTATAACATATCAAAGAAAATATTGAGGCAAAAGGAGAAAATGCTGATTATCAGCATTTTCTTCTTTTGCCTCAATAATTTCCAAAACCTTTTCTAATGGAGACGTAAGAACCAGGATCCTGTATTATCAACGATATTATGACCATGTTTTTGTTGTGTAAACTGTGTAAGAAGACATTCTGATTGCGTTAGAAACCAGATTGGGCCAATCAGGTTCATTATACCCCCCACCTACGAAGTAGAGGGGGGTATATTGGTTTCACCATGTCTGTCTGTCTGTCCGTTCGTCCGTCCATCCGTCCGTAGACTTTTTCGTTTCCGTGCTCTAACTCAACAACCGTTTGACCTAGGATCATGACACTTTACACAGTTGTTGCCCATGACCCAAGGAGGTGCCCTATTGTTTTTGGGTCACCAAGGTCAAAGGTCAAGGTCACAATCAGACTTTGTTCAAAATCCGTTTCCGTGCTCTAAGTCAAAAACCGGTTGACCTAGGATCATGAAACTTTACACAGTTGTTGCCCATGACCCAAGGAGGTGCCCTATAGTTTTTGGGTCACCAAGGTCAAAGGTCAAGGTCACAATCGGACTTTGTTTAAAATCCGTTTCCGTGCTCTAAGTCAAGAACCGGTTGACCTAGGATCATGAAACTTTACACAGTTGTTGCCCATGACCCAAGGAGGTGCCCTATTGTTTTTGGGTCACCAAGGTCAAAGGTCAAGGTCACAATCAGACTTTGTTTAAAATCCGTTTCCGTGCTCTAAGTCAAGAACCGGTTGACCTAGGATCATGAAACTTTACACAGTTGTTGCCCATGACCTAAGGAGGTGCCTTATTGTTTTTGGGTTGTTGTTGCCCATGACCCAAGGAGGTGCCCTATTGTTTTTGGGTCACCAAGGTCAAAGGTCAAGGTCACAATGGGACTTTGTTTAAAATCCGTTTCCGTGCTCTAAGTCAAGAACCGGTTGACCTAGGATCATGAAACGTTACACAGTTGTTGCCCATGACCTAAGGAGGTGCCTTATTGTTTTTGGGTTGTTGTTGCCCATGACCCAAGGAGGTGCCCTATTGTTTTTGGGTCACCAAGGTCAAAGGTCAAGGTCACAATGGGACTTTGTTTAAAATCCGTTTCCGTGCTCTAAGTCAAGAACCGGTTGACCTAGGATCATGAAACGTTACACAGTTGTTGCCCATGACCTAAGGAGGTGCCTTATTGTTTTTGGGTCACCAAGGTCAAAGGTCAAGGTCACAATTGGACTTTATTTAAAATCCGTTTCCGTGCTCTAAGTCAAGAACCGGTTGACCTAGATTCATGAAATTTTACACAGTTGTTGCCCATGACCCAAGGAGGTGCCCTATTGTTTTTGGGTCACCAAGGTCAAAGGTCAAGATCACAATCAGACTTTGTTTAAAATCCGTTTCCGTGCTCTAAGTCAAGAACTGGTTGACCTAGGATCATGAAACCTTACACAGTTGTTGCCCATGACCTAAGGAGGTGCCTTATTAGTCCCCCACCGGTTACCGGTTGGGAGACTATAGGTTTGCTCGATTCCGTCTGTCTGTCCGTCCGTCCGTCCGTCAGTCTGTCCGTCTGTCCGTCACACTTTGTCCGGGCTATATCTTCTATACCATATGTGCTAGCAACTTCAAACTTGGTACACTTATAGATCTCATTGAGGAAAAGTGTCATGTTCAAGAACCGTTACTCTGCCACGCCCACTTTTTGAGTTATTGCCCTTTGTTGTTTTTACCCTTACATTCTTGTCCGGAACGTATCTCCTAAACTATGGGTGCTAGCAACTTCAACTTTGTACACTTAAAGATCTCATTGTGGAAAAGTGTCATGTTCAAGAACCGTTACTCTGCCACACCCACTTTTTGAGTTATTGCCCTTTGTTGTTTTTAGCCTTACATTCTTGTCCGGAACATATCTCCTAAACTATGTGTGCTAGCAACTTCAACTTTGTACACTTATAGATCTCATTGAGGAGAAGTGTCATGTTGAAGAACCGTTACTCTGACACGCCCACTTTTTGAGTTATTGCCCTTTGTTGTTTTTAGCCTTACATTCTTGTCCAGATCATATCTCCTAAATTATAAGTGCTAGCAACTTCAAACTTTGTACACTTATAGATCTCATTGAGGACAAGTGTCATGTACATGAACTGTTACTCTGCCACACCCACTTTTTGAGTTATTGCCCTTTGTTGTTTTTAGTCTTACATTCTTGTCCGGAACATATCTTCTAAACCATAAGTGCTAGTAACTTCAAACTTTGTACACTTATAGATATCATTGAGGACAAGAGTCATGTACAAGAACTGTCACTCTGTTATGTCACTCTTTTGAGTTATTGCCCTTTGTTGTTTCTATCCTTACATTTTGTCCCGAACTTATCTCCTAAACCATAAGTCCTAGCAACTTCAAATTTTATACACTGGTAGATCTCATTGAGAAGAAGTGTAATGCACAAGAACTGTTACTCTGCCACATCCACTTTTTTAGTTATTGTCCGTTGTTGTTTTTTATCCTTACATTTTTGTCCGGACCATATCTCCTGAGCCATCAGTGCTAGCAACTTCAAACTTGGTACACTTATAGATCTCATTGAGGACAAGTGTCATGTACAAGAATCATTCTTCTCCGCCACTTTTGTAGTTATTGCCCTTGGTTGTTTTTACCCTTATATTGTGTTTGGGACATTTTGTCCAAAACCTAATGTGCTAGCAACTTCAAATTTTGTATACAGTTATAGATCTAGTAAGTAGGAGATATATTATAAGAAAGGATTTTTTGTTATCCGGTGGGGGACTCCTGTATTGCATCGCAATACATCATGCACTTGTTGTTTTTGGGTCACCAAGGTCAAAGGTCAAGGTCACAATCAGACTTTGTTTAAAATCCGTTTCGTGCTCTAAGTCAAGAACGCGTTGACCTAGGATCATGAAACTTTACACAGTTGTTGCCCATGACCCAAGGAGGTGCCCTATTGTTTTTAGGTCACCAAGGTCAAAGGTCAAGGTCACAATCGGACTTTGTTTAAAATCTGTTTCCGTGCTCTAAGTCAAGAACCAGTTGACCTACAGCACTTTTTCAGTGACAAGGCGCTAGTGGGGGGTATTTGTCCGCTTTGCGACAGTTCTAGTTGTTACAAGTAATTACGCAAAAATTATTGTACGACAGTAGATAATACGGGCCCAGGTCTCGTTTGGGAAAGGGTTTTCTTCTTTGTCATCTGCAACACCGTTGACTTTGGAAGTTTTATTTTTGCTATTTCTAGGCTCCATTTGACTGAAACTGACTGAGATGTGGGACTGATAACACATAGCAACGTGAAGATGCTAGTTGGGGAGCCTAGTCTCCAATCTGTTTCAGCAAGGGTTAATCTGCCATTGAAGCTAATTACAAAGAAAAAAAATGTCCATTCTGTTTTTATTTACCCAACTGTGTTTATAATAACTCAAATTAAAATGTTCCTCGGCAGGTGTGAGAATTTAATTACTTTTTTCAAGAGTCTGAAGGAGACCCACTTACACTACTTTCACAGAGCTACAGATGTAAAGTGGCGGTAAAAGCTTTAAAAAAGGAAAATATCTTTGTGAATCTAACCCTGGTTATGGGTACTCATTGTACTGTCTTGCGAGACGGTTCCAATGAGTACCCACAACCTAGGGTTTGGATTTGAAATGAGAAATTTAGAATGTCATTATCCCCTCTTATCTGTTGCTTTTAAGTTTCATTGAAATTTTAAACCCTGGTTGTAATTAGGTGCACTTTGTATTCAGACATTAACATGCACTTCCTCCTGCAATTGAGACATTTTGTAAACATATTTATTGTCAAATTTGACAAGTGTAAAATGTGTTTTGGAAAAGGGTCAATCTCTTGATTCAATGACCATGATAAGAATGTATAACTTTTTTACATTCTGTAAGCACTGGTGGTGAACTCGGCCAAAGCGAGGGACGTTTTTTCGCGATTATGTAATGTCCAGTGTTGTTATAAATATTTAACAACACCGACGGTTTGTCAATACATATCGGTAACCTGGTCTATTTTAGAACAAATTCATTGTTATTAGAAAAACTATCCAATGCGATCTTTAAACGCACATTAAACGCAAAATATCTGTACCTTGTTGTTAGAGCTGGGACGGGTAGAAATTTTGTACCCGGGTACCCGTGGTCGTATTACCTATTACCCGCGGGTACTCGAGTATCCGATGATGATTCAAAACCACCAAGTGATATATAAATATTTTTTTTCATCTTGGCACTTGTTTGCTGTACATGGCTTCAAACAACCACGCTTCGTCGACGTCTTCTTCAAAAAGCGAAAATTGGCAATTCTTTAGTCTTCTTCAAGACAACGAGAAGACCAGATGCAATATAGGTATACGCTTTTTTTATGTTTTTTTGTTCTATTCTGCGACCAACAAAAAGACTGGTCAAACTTTCGCAGACACATCTTACTGACAAAACACTGGTAAAATGTTAATACCTCGCATCTACAGATTGAATAAGCTGGCATTAAGAGATTTCGATCCCCTAACGTGAATTTTAGTTCACGTTTATGACACTTGCTAAATATTAGGATTGCTTCAGGCCCGTAGGAACAGGGCCTGGGGCGCCAAAAAATGCCGAATTTTCCTTATAATACGCTGAAAATTTATGGAAAATCCAATTTACCCCCCCCCCCCCCCCCCCCCCCCCCCCCCCCCCCCATATTCAGACA